>OY292317.1:4359859-5051629 GCA_958496155.1 Sisyra nigra | reverse complement strand
ATGCGATATATTATTAAAACATTTTCGACATAAATTTAATTTCAGTTAAGACTCATAGCTTAAGAATAAATCAATAAATTAAGCCTTGATGAATCTTTTCTTGGTGGCTAAAACTTCGATTTAATAAAAAATTAAATTTTGCTGACTTGGGATCTAAATTATTATATTTCACAAATACCACCAATTATAAATTAAAGTAAAATAAATGTAAAAATCACAAAACGAAAAATCCAAATTGTTAATTTTCTATCTCCAGATACATTTATTTTACTTTAATTTATAATTTGTGTTGTGAATTTTAGTGAGTAGTATTTGTGTAATATTCGATTTAAAAAATGACAAATAAAATTTGTAAATGCCTCTCATATGGTACAATTTCATTGAGTTTCAAGCAATGTAAAATTATTTTTAAGGAGATATAACATTTTTAAATTTAGAAGCCATAAATGGAACTTATAAAAATTTTCAAATGAAAAGAATCAAAACGCACAGAATTTCCCAATGTTTCATAGTAATTTTAAAAACTATTAGCGTGAAAAATCGTTCCAATACAATGTAGTAAATTGAAATTGGATGAGTTTCAAAATCGAAATTTTTGATGCAGTTCTCAATTCAAATTTTAAATTCATCTATGTTTGTTCGCTTTAAATAGTTTATCAAATCCATGTATTAATACATAATTGTCTTTGACTTATAAAATCTATATTCATTAGCAAGACGTTATTAACGTTCTGAGGCGATTGAGGAGAATAATGTAGATCAAAGAGAAAAACAATTAATGCGTTACAATAGTGGTAGACTCATCCAATTCACGCAACATGCATTTTATACGAGCTTTTAGTTGTGAACCCATTCGCATCATTTCCTGAACACCAGTTTCAATAGATAGGAGATCAGCGTCAGCACCCTTTAACTTGTTTTTAAGGCTGAAATCGACTAGAAAGACGTTTTGAAGCCCCAAGTTCAATCAACTTTGATTTGGTGTAAACATTACAGGATAAGCAAATTTTTTGATGAATTTTTAATAAAAAAAAAAAGTGTTTTCTAAGCAAAGCTTTTACTTAATGTAAATAAAGAAGGGTAACGTTGTTAATTTGAAATTAAATAATAAAATTGTAGTTAATGTTAAAAGGTATACTACACGGAAAAAAATGTGTTGTAGATTTAACAACATTCCTTGTTAATTTTACAACATTAACTAGTATTGTATAGAATGACACCACGTGTTTAAAAAACTAAAACAACACGCTTCAATATGAAGCTGTACTAAAAAGTAGAAAATAATGTTTATGTGTGAGTTTGTGTATCAGCAATGGAATTTGCAACAATCAAGTATGACTATTTAGTTTGGAAAAAAATTTAATTGACAATTTAGTTATTTATTAAATAATTTATTTATAGTAAAAAGGGGGGGGGGGGCAATTATCTATATTTTCATAATTTATAAATAAGATTGAAGTCGGTAGGATGCCAATACGGTGCAAGTGCTTGCATAGCTAGTCGTGTCCCGTAGTAGTTCGGAAAACTGAAACTGACACCTGGCGGGGGAGAAGTCGTGGGATAGGAGATCCCAGTAAGGATTCCCATTTTTCCCTTGCGTTTCATTTTTTTTTCATTTTGTTCCTATTTATATATACTAGAGGTCGCTCAGTGGTTGAAATTCGACCATAATTACGTTACAATTTTTACATACCTAATGGTACACTTCACTTGTAACTGCCTCAAAACCTTTAGTTACTAAGCTAACTACAGCAGATAACGAATTGCATTTGCGAATGTTTGGAAAATATTTTCTTGACTAATTTTTTTCTTCAAGGTTCATTTAAAGAAAGTGCATCATATAATGATTGAAAATATTTATTTTAAGTTAAGGAAGGAAATAGGTGTAGAGGTTTTAAAAAATTTATTATTTTGCTTCCATAAATCTTTAACAAAACTAGTTCAGAATATTCTCTAAAAATTTCAAAACTAAATATCAATTCGTTCATATCATACATGTTTTGAGGTCCCCTGAGTCAAAAAAAGTAGTTTTTAGAAACATGTCTGTGTGTGCCTGTGTGTGACAGCCATATAGTATCGAACGCTTTTCCGAACTTCACCAAACTTGGAAATTTTCCTTCATATTATATCTGGTTTTGGTGCGGAGAAATCGGTTAACCCAAAGCTCCACTTTATTCTCGGAGTTTTTGAACTTTTTCAAATTTTTCCGAAAACCGCTGCAAAGATTTTTTTTAAACTTGCGATAGTTCTTAGAATTATTAATGGCTACAACTTTTATTTGAAATTTTGTCCTCGGAAAATTCGATTAAGGACGGTTCTGAGATGAAGGTTGGGAATTCATAAATACATATACTTGTATGCATATAGTTCTGCTATGTATAGTTATAAGGTGCTTATATATTTCTTTTAACCAACAGCGAGTTTCATAAATGAAAGTAAAAGAAAGTACTGTGAAGCCACGCAGCAGATATTTTTCTTTTTCCAATGTTGTATGTCAATTCAAAATACAGTATTCTGAAATATTTTTAGACAAACAAAAAAAAAAATATGACTATGAAACATCAGAAGTAATTTCAAGTGAGTTTCCTACGTTCAAAAGTAAAACAAAAGTACCTTTATGTATAGATTTTTTCATTTAAAAGCCAAAGATAAAAAAATGGAAATAGGCTGCATAAGTCCTGTATAAACTTTGAATTAAGCTAAGCTTTTTTTTCAAATAGTACCTACCTACCTTAATTAATTTTTTATGTAATTTATTTGAATGATTTTGCCAAAAGAATATAATATGAATTATTTATACGTTATATAATAATAAAGAAACACCTGATGAAGACTAAATAAAATGGTTGAAACGTTATGTTTTTGAAGTTATACGTATCTTTTAAATATATTTTTAATAATATTACTCAATAATCAAATAATCGGTTAAATTTGTTTCCTTCAATTTCAATAATTCTAAATTCAAAATTTAAATTCCTCTCACAATATTTTGTTTAAATAATGACATTTGGAATATGGTTGAAGTCTGTGGTCTGAAACTGAACAACTGAGATTTAAAAATCTACATATTTGTGTGTATTGTGTGTCTGTGTGTGTCAAACGCATGGTAGTGTGTGTGACGTCTTTTTTCATTAATTTAAGGTATTTTTAAGCATTATTATAAAAAAAATATTATCTCAAAACGCAACTTCCTCATATAAACTTCAATTGTGCCAAATTTCATACTCCTGCGTTCGTATAATATTCGGTAAAAGGGGTTTAAAATTTTTGCTTCACGTATTAATATATAGATAGAGTCATTATAAAAATATATTTAATTGCACCCCACGCTTTTTTACTATAAATTATTTATATAATTAATAACTAAATTGTCAATTAAATTTTTTTCCAAACTAAATAGTCATACTTGATTGTTGCAAATTCCATTGCTGATACACAAACTCACACATAAACATTATTTTCTACTTTTTAGTACACCTTCATATTGAAGGGTGTTGTTTTAGTTTTTTAAACTATAATTTATTTTTTTAGTTTTTAGTCTTAAAACGATATCAAAAGCCTCGATTTTTAGTAGGTACTTAAATCTTTTGTTTGACAAAAAATCTATTTTTTTATTAGTTTAATAATTAATTAATAATTATTCTGAGCTACACATTGTCAATAGCTGCAAGTTAAGTGTAGCCTAATTACACAAATACGACACAGACAAAAATTTAAATAATCAGACAACGGAAGTGGTCATTGTTTGAAAATTTAAAATTTTCGTTGGAGCCGTTTTCGAAATAAAAATGAAAAAGCTCAAAAACTCCTAGAATAAAGTGGAGCTTTCGACTGACCGATTTCAACCAAAAGCTTCGCGGCACAATTAAGTATAATATTGAGGCCAGATTCCAAGTTTGGTGAAATTCGGATAAAGCTTTTGATATGATATGACTGTCACACACAGACACCTGAACACCTTAAAATAGTCGGTAGGAAAGCATCGCAGGTGGAAAATGCATTGGCGGGATTAATGCCCAACCTGGGGGGACCACGGCAAACACAGAGACTGCTGCTGGCGCACGTAGTTGACTCAATTACGCTGTATGCAGCGCCGGTCTGGCACGAGGCAGCAACGGTGAAGTCGTACACCAAGGAAGTTCCTGTCTACGCGTCACAAGTGGATACAGGACAATTTCTGGCGATGCTGTTGGGGTCCTTTCAGGAATTCCCCCTCTGGATCTGGCTGCAGAAGAAAGAGCAAGGCTATTTGTGAGGCTTAAAGAAGATGAGTCGACAAGTGCACAAATTAAAAACGTTGAGCGTCAACACACTCTAGACGCTTGGCAGCGCAGATGGGACGCGTCAACAAAAGAAAGATGGACACACCGGCTGTTGCCTGATATAGGAGTATGGATAGACAGACGACACGGCGAACTAGATTTTTACCTCACCCAGCTACTGACGGGGCACGGCTACTTCAGATATTATCTGCACCGCTTCCAGTTGGACAACGAAGCGACCTGTCCAACCTGCCCGAACTTCCTTGAAGTTGCTCAACACATAATTACAGTGTGTCCACGGTTCGCCATGGAAAGAGACAATCTCGTGGGGATTCTGGGTGGGGCCGTATCACCCGAGAACATTGTCGGGATGATGCTTAAGTCAACCAGTAACTGGAAGGCGGTGGCATCGTTTGCGGCCACCTCCATGAAAAACTCAGGATTGAGGATACGGCAAGGCGCCAGCTTACAGAAACCTAAGATGGATAACCGCTCCTTAGACCAACAGTAGGTAATTGAGTTGATCCAAGACTCCCCCACCCGATGCAGAGGAACGTGGGTGTCGGGGTTGAGGCTGCCAGAGGATGTCCGGACGATGCTGTAGGGAGTAGACGTCCGGATGATGTAGAGAGAAGACGATTTTGACCCCTAACCCCTAATCACTTTGGTGGACGGGGGAAGTAGGGAAATGTCAACCCCCAAACAAGAAGCCAACCGGCTGGTAAACGGCCTCACCGCAGTGCGATGTCTAGCGATGGTGCCGGTGGGGTTTTCATGTCGTAGGGCCACTTGAACAGAGTTTGCTCTGTCAACGTCCGGAAAAAAAAGCCACACTCACAGACATGTTTCTAAAAACCACTTTTTTAGACTCAGGGGACCTTAAAACATGTATTTCCGGTAAAAGCTCGAACTCGAAAATTTGACCCGATTACAATACTTTCTTTACTATAACATATAGTAGTAAAAGAAAGTAAAAAGAATGACTTTTACCGTCATTCTGTGGTTTGTACGTACTAAATTTTTTTTTATTTGAAAGCCAGTGCTTTTCGTGTGGCTCAATTTTAATTTGAAGGAAATCGTTTACTTCTAAGGGGTTGAAAACTAAGGGATGAAATACTAACTTCTTATTGGATAGCTCGATTTCGATAATTCTTTTTTTATTTGAAAGCTAGTGCTTATCATGTGTTCCCATTTTAATTTGAGGAACATCTTTCACTTCTAAAGGGTTGAAAACTAAGGGATGAAATATTAACTTCTTATTGGATAGCTCGATTTTGATAATTCTTTTTTTATTTGAAAGCTGGTGCTTTTCGTGGGGTCCAGTTTTAATTTGAGGGAAATCTTCAACTTTTAAGGGGTTGAAAACTAAGGGATGAAATATTAACTTCTTACTGGATAGCTCGATTTTGATAATTCTTTTTTATTTGTAGAACACAACCTTAAATTAATCTCCTATCCATTTAGAAAAAACTCCACTCATAAGGGGTTAAAAATTAGAGATGAAATAATATTATAATTTTTTTCTGGCTAACCCGATTTTGATAATTTTGTTTCTATTACGTACAACGTACCTTTTAAATTGTTCACATTTCAGTTTGAAGAAAAAAATCCACCCCTTAAGGATGAAAATAGGGGATGAAATAGTGACATTTAACCGAATTTTGATAATTTTCTTTCTGTTGGAAAGAATAATCTACTTAGTTTTGTTATTACATTTAAAAGCAAAAAATTTCAACCGTTAAGAGCAAAAAGGGATGATGTAGTAACTTTTAATATTAAACGGCGCTGCCTCATATGAGCAGCGCGTTTGGAAGGTTAACCATTTAAAAAAATGAGAACCTTAAGAAAATAAAATCAGTTATCAAACTTCAGATCACTAAAACGCGAGAAATAAATAAATATTATAAAAAAATTAAAAACCAACTTCAAAATAAATAAAAAATCTTAAGCAAGAAATGCACTAAAAAGTAACAAAATAATGACGTATCCTTGCAGTGTCTAAAACTTACAAATTATTAGGATGATACAATGTACAACTATTGTTATTTTTGGAGTTGGTGTCAGTCAATAAAATAAATATTAATAGTAATTTGTAAAAATTTTAAAAAGGTTTAGTTGGTACTGACTATTGGTATTTTGTAGTTTAAAGGTCGCTAGATATTGTTACAGTTCGAGTATATTGTTTAAAAGTTCATTTGAATGATAAATTTCATAAGGTATTCTCGTTTTTTGCTAAGTACCAAAATAGTTGTATTTCCTTTGCTGACACCAACTCCAAAAATAACAATAGTTGTACATTGTATCATCCTAATAATTTGTAAGTTGTAGATACTGCAAGGATACGCCATTATTATGTTACTTTTTAGTGCATTTTTTGTTTAAGAATTTTTATATATTTTGAAGTCGGTTTTTTCATTTTTTTATAATATTTATTTATAAATTAAAATTTTAACGAGATAGTTTATTTGTATAGTCTGTGGTGTACTGTAAAGGACTAAAAAAGAGGTAGGAACCCTAACGTATCGTGTGTACGTGATAAGTTGACCGTTGTTTTGTTTTTAAATTAGCCAATCCGAAATGAAACTGTAGCGATTTTTCTTTGCGCTCTATGAAATCCTATTATAACTTTTCTTTCCATTTTTTTTTTCAGTTTATCTATATACGTGGTTGGTAGGTACTTGAAAAGGTCTCGAGACTATTTACAATTTGTGTGCTTGCGTCCTCGACGACGAAACATAACATTTTGCCTGACGACGACGAATGTAGCTCGCGCACGCCGTACTATGTTAGATTATTACGGCATTCATTAGAGTTCGCTAATTACTCGTTGCTTTAATGAATAAGCTCTAATGAACCACTTTCTGTTAATTAAAGGGAGCGGCCCCCGAACAAAGTTGCTCTGGAAAAACTCTTCATACACACAACTACATGGCGCCACCACACTCATTCTTAACGCGTAACACGCCATCCCTCTGTTTCCACATTCATCCTGTTCTTGAGCATTGCATCTTTTTCGCTGAATCCCCCTTTCAGTCCCCATTAAAACCCCTTTTTCACATACACTTGTGTCGTGTGCCATCTGCCCTATCGTCATTAGAGTAGGTATTATTATATTTTCACTTCAAATAGTCGCTTTGTCTTATAAATCCTCAAACCCTAACCAAAACGTTTCGTCCAATTTCCAATTACATAAATAACGAATAACGATGAAACGACGTTCATCTATAACATGCGTCCTCATCAGTACTGAATCTAATAATAATTGGAACTGCAGCAAATGATTAAATCAACACATTTCACGATAGTTTTAATGATCGTATTTCACACAATTTGAATTTGAAATACGTACACATTTTTTATTTTTATCATTTCAATTAAAAATTAGCTCTAATTGTTTAAATAAACCTAATTACATATAATTACGTTCAATTATTGTGCAATCGATCGATAAGAGAAAAAAATTTAAATTAGCCCGGTGCTTATAACTCGTGCAGCTCGTGAATTTCCGGCTTTTTCACGTCGTTCAATTGAACACGAATTTTAAATTTTGTTTGTGTACATTCGATAATTATTAATGGAATCAATTAGCGTAATAGACGATAAATTTATAAGCATATTAGTACACATCTATACCGCTATATCCGTTTTGCATGGGTAACCATAAATTAAATTAATACACAAATTGAGAGGAAAAAAATTAATTGATTTGAAATCGATTTTTTTATCTTAGTTATCAGTTTCTTAAAGCTTTACTTTTGAATATTGAATAAATTAATTTTTTTTATTCGTTTCAAAACCTTATTAATTCTTTTTACTATTACATTTGTTTTACTACTATAGACCAGGGTCAATAATTTTTGAACCTAAAAGATTATAATAGGATGAAACCCATTAGAAAAGACAGAGAATAAAACAAAAATGAAAGGAAAATAAATAACGGTCGATCTGAGGTCGGGAAGTAGAAACGAAGGGTGTTTTTAAGGGTAGAAACGGTTTATATCGATTTTTGGCAAAACTACAAGTCCTATGAAAAAAAGTTAAATAGCAAAGTTGTAGGTAATAAGAAGATCTACAACTTTTGTAATCCACTTTTTTCTGTTTTATTTTTAATTTTTGTAAAAAATTCCGATAACAATGTTTTTGGTATTTTATTTTTATCTTTTACAAAAAAAATTTTGTAATGAAATTGATAAAAACTTATATATTAATGTCCCAAACACAGTGTAATTTTTTTTATTTGAAATATTAATTTTTTTACCTTATTTTGAAAAAGTACCCTAATTTTCAAGAGAAAAATCTCACGTCAAAGTATCTACTTTTTTAAATGAGTCGGTATGCTTTTTGTTCGTTGAAATCTCTACATTCTGATGGCGCCAATCTTACTTATATTGTGAATGTGAAAGTTTGTAAGTATGGATGTTTGTTGCTCTTTCACTCAAAAAGTACTGAATGGATCTAAATGAAATTTGGCATAGATATAGATTATAAACTAGTTTAACATATAGTATACTTTATATCCAGAAAAAATGTACGGTTCCCGTGAGATAGATAGTTTTTTGTTTTTTTGCAGAGCAAAAGATTAACTTCCTTTTTTGTAATGTGGTAGTTTAGGGGTCAGAAAATGATATAGATTACTTCTCATACCGGAATAATAAACGGTTCCTATGGGATAGCAAAACAAGTATATATTTTATAAGACTGTGTATTTAAAAGCAGTTTCATTAAAATCCACGAAATAGAGTCTTAACTCATTTTCCTTAAGAACACTTGATTTACTTTTTACTCAGAAAAGATGTACTATTCCCGTGGGATAGATATTTTTTTTTTTTGTTTACCAAATAGTTAAAGATTGATTTGATTTTTGTAATGTGGTAGTTTGGGGGAGAATGATATAGCTTACTTTTAAGGCTAGAATAATGCATAGTTCCCATGGGACGGCAAATTAATTATATCCTACAGGAACCGTACATTTAAAAAGTTTCAGTAAAATTCGTGAAATAGAATTTAAACGCATTTTACTCCAGTTTCACACAATAATGAAAGAAATCTCTAAAAAGTTGAAATTAAAAAATTTACAATTTTTTCTGGAAAATTAATAAATTAATAATTAAGAATTTCAATTTAACACCCGATGAAATTTATATTGATTTTTTTTTAAATATTTGCATATTTTCATTGTTCATTGTCGAAGATATTAATTATAAATAAACGTATAAAAATAATAAACTTAACATTTCAAAAATTAACAATTGCTAACGGAACGAATTTTAATGAAGTTTTGCTAAAGATCCTGTAGGATAGCTACTAATCTATTCTTTTAAGGGAACATCCATTAATTACGTGAAGCCTTCAGGGGTCGATGGGGTCGAGCCGAATCTCATCTAATCTTACTTTAGGGAGAGGGAAGGTCTAACAAATACCACGTATTTTTTTATTTTGAAAAATATCACATTAGATTGAAGGTTGGGGGAAAGGTTTGTGCCAAATCTCATAGTATCTTACCAGAGGAGAGGGGATGCGATTTCGAAAATCGCAAAAAACGCCCCGCGCAATTAATGGATGCCCCCTAAAATAGCTGTACGGTTTTAAATGAAATTTGGTAGGAAAGATTTTCAAATCTTAACGGAAGGAATACAAGTACTTTTTTACTAAAAATCGTATAGAAGCTGATGTGAGACAGCTAACATCTTTTTCTTGAAAAGTATTTTTTATGAATTTTGATGGACTTTCTGTGCATCTAAAGTCTGAAAGTATCTATCAATTTTTTGTTGTCAAAAAAGATTAATTTTTATATTTCGTTATAAACGTAGGGCATCTTTTAATCAATCAGATAAATTTAGATACACTCAGCAAAGCGAGCGGGTATCAGCTAGTAAAATATACATTACAATGTTAAATGTTTCTTGAAAATACAATAAATAAAGTGTAAATTTTAATAAATTGTTAAAAATTGTACATAATACCATACTTTGAGTAATTTATTAAAATGTACACTTTATTTATTGCATTTTCTGGGAACATTTAATATTGTAATGTATATATTTTGCACTATCAAAAAGTAGAGGTTTTAACAAACAAAAACCCTACCGACTTTTTTTAAAAATCAAATGTTTTTATGTGAGAATTTTCGATTGAAAATTGGGGTGCTTTTTCAATATTAAGTCAAAATAAGGTGAAAAAATAGATATTTTATTATAAATCAAAAAAATTACATTGCGTTTGGAACATTTAAAGGTAAGTTTTTACCAAATTTCACGAAAAAAAAATATTTTCTGCTAATTATAAAAATAAAAAACTAAAAACTTGGTTATTGGAATTTTTCACAAAAGTTTTGAGTTTATGTGAAAAAAGTGTAAGTACAAAAGTTGTAGACCGTATAATTACCTACAACTTTGCTCTTTATTTTTATTTCCATAGGTTTTGTAGTTTTGTTGGAAATCGAAATAAACCGTTTTTACCCTTAAAACACCCTCTTTTTCTACTTCCCGACTTCAGATCGAGCGTAATTTATTTTTCCTTTCATTTTTGTTATATTCTCTTCCTTTTCTAATGGGTTTCATCATACTATAATTTTTTTTTTACTTTTTACTATTTTCAAAGGCTTTAACTCTGGTCTACTAGCCATTGACTGATTGTTGTCTTTAAGATAAATCATTGTATATATATCTAAGATGTATAAAATACATATAAATCTTTCTATTTTCCTAATTTTCTTTAATAATGATTTAATGGTATGGGAGATAACATGAAATTAATTTTAAGTCACTTTTAATTGAGTTGAAGTTACAAATGGCGTTAATTTTCATGTAAAGGAAAAGTAAATCAAAACAGTTTAAAATCATTTTTTTTTTCATCATATCTTCAACAATATTTTTAACTGAGGAAACTTTGAAATATGAGACATTGATGAAAGAGGCATAATATCTCAGGTAAGTATCAAGTTTGAAAATTTCTTTGATAAGGAAATGATGAGAGCGATTCTGATTACGACAGTAGGCCCCATTCGAGTCGTCCCACTCACCAGTTCTCGATCCACCAACCCACACAACATGTATCTGTGTGCTAAACTTTATAATTAATTAGTAGAAATTTAATGAAGAGCAAGTTGTTTGTCGCAAAAACCGAGCTCCCAGCCTCGTTCCATTTCATCCCGTTTGTCCTTCTATACTTTCCACTTATCCTGCCAGCTCCCCATGCCAGTCGTCTTCATGTGCGCTCTTATTAACGATAGAAGTTAACTTGTATATAGAATACACGATTCATCATCCCCTTGAGCCCATTTATAATATTCTTCTTGGAACACCTGATTTGCCCTTAAAACTACTTATAACAAGGACAGGATTTGTGCATCGCTCGTCTTGTTAAGCGCTGTCACGATCTTGTTTAAACTTCTTATTTCACCCTTACAATATAGCTAAAAATTAGGGGCCGCTCATTAAGCATTTCCTTGCGATTTTATATAAGTAATTGCTACCCATTAGTTTCATTAAATTTCGTTTATTTAATCTCATTCAAGAAGTACTAATTGCAAATAGCAGTCAATTCGTTATTATCAAGGAAGCAATTATCAATATCGGAAAAGTACTTTTATATCTAACTAAATTCATAAAATTTATATTTAAGATCCTCCGTAAAAGAAATCTACATAATATTATTACGATAAATATTTTAATTTCTACACATTTTTGGAGTACTTTTTTAACCTCTACTTCTTTTACTGTAACACCAAATAGATATTTCGTTCATACTATATTTTAAGCTTGCGTTTTGTATCATGTAGTATTTTAGGGAAAAAATATTTTAAGTAGGTAGCAGAATGATGAGATTTAAATAGAAACCGATTTTCATCAATTCAGATTTTATTTCCTGCTGTACTTCATAACATTGTACCTTCCTTCTCTTTAAAAACTTTGTGTGGTTTCTAGTTGTCCTCCTTAATAATTTTTTGCAATTATTTTGGGTTGCTTGGTAAATATCAAAGAAACTGTATAGAAACTAATAGAAAAACTTAAAAGTAATGAGATATCAAACCCGAAAATTTTCCATAAAATCTATATATTAATACGTGAAGCAAAAATTTTAAACCCCTTTTACCGAATATTATACGAACGCAGGAGTATGAAATTTGGCACAATTGAAGTTTATATGAGGAAGTTGCGTTTTGAGATAATATTTTTTTTATAATAATGCTTAAAAATACCTTAAATTAATGAAAAAAGACGTCACACACACTACCATGCGTTTGACACACACAGACACACAATACACACAAATATGTAGATTTTTAAATCTCAGTTGTTCAGTTTCAGACCACAGACTTCAACCATATTCCAAATGTCATTATTTAAACAAAATATTGTGAGGGGAATTTAAATTTTGAAATTGTAATTATTGAAATTGAAGGAAACAAATTTAACCGATTATTTGATTTTTGAGTAATATTATTAAAAATATATTTAAAAGATACGTATAACTTCAAATACACAATGTTTCAACCATTTTATTTGGTCTTCATCAGGTGTTTCTTGATTATTATATAACGTATAAATAATTCATACTATATTCTTTTGGCAAAATCATTCAAATAAATTACACAAAAAATTAATTTAGGTAGGTAGGTACTATTTGAAAAAAAAAAAAAAAAGATTAGCTTAATTCATAGTTTTAAACAGGACTTATGCAGTCTATTTCCAATTTTTTATCTTTGGCTTTAAAATGAAAAAATCTTAACAACTTAATCGAATTTTCCCAAGAAAAAGTTTCAAATAAAAGTTGTAGCCATTAATAATTCTATGAACTATCGTAAGTTTAAAGAAAATCTTTGCAGCCGTTTTCGAAAAAATTTGAAAAAGCTCAAAAACTCCGAGAATAAAGTGGAGCTTTCGGTTAACCGAATTCAACCAAAAGCTTCGCTGCAAAACAAGATATAATATGAAGGAAAATTTCCAAGTTTGGTGAAATTCGGAAAAGCATTCGATACGATATGGCTGTCACACACAGGCACACACACAGACATGTTTCTAAAAACTACTTTTTTGGACTCAGGGGACCTCAAAACATGTATGATATGAACGAATTGATATTTAGTTTTGTAATTGTCAGAGAATATTCTGAAATAGTTTTGTAAAAGATTTATGGAAGAAAAAAAAATATTTTAAAACCTCTACACCTATTTCCTTCCTTAACTTAAAATAAATATTTTCAATCATTATATGATGCACTTTCTTTAAATGAACCTTGAAGAAATAAATTAGTCAAGAAATTATTTTCCAAACATTCGTAAATGCAATTTGTTATCTGCTGTAGTTAGCTTAGTAACTAAAGTTTTTGAGGCAGTTACAAGTGAAGTGTACCCGTAGGTATGTAAAAGTTGCAACGAATTATGGTCGAATTTCGACCACTGGGCGACCTCTAGTCAATATAAAACGGTCAAGCAGGACGTTTTGGCGCCACTGAATCATTCAATTTTTAATTGGGAAAACTGAATTTGATACAAAACAATTATTCCCTCTTAAGACCCGTTTTAGGACCTCAGTAGAATAGAGCGAAATTCCCTACGAGAAAAAATCCTGCGCCAAAACGGCGGCGCCAAAATGTCACATACCGGTAAAACCGTGAGTCTAATAGTTGGTAAGCAATAGTACTAAAAATGGACTTCCATCTAGCAAATTCAAAAACGCCTAGATTAGTTTTACCCGTACGTGACAATTTGGCGCCACCGTTTTGGCGTGGGACGTTTTCCCGCGAGGGATTTCGCTCTACTGTACCGGGGTCCTAAGACTATGCACAAGTGTTTTTTTTTATATCAACTATAGGTTTCCCCCTGGACAGCAAATTAAAAATATACAAGTCCATAATTAAACCCATTTGGACATATGAGATACAGCTGTGGGGAGCCCCCAGCAACTCCAATGCGGACAAGATTCAGCACTTCCAGTCTAAAACTTTGAGAACAATAAACGACCCCCCTTGGTACGTCTCCAACCACGCCATCCACCGGGACCTCAAAGTGGCTAGAGTGAGGAGTGAGATAGCCAGATTCAGCCAAAAATACTTGCAGAGACTGAATGAACACCCCAACCAACCATCTGGCTCTGAACCTCCTAGATAATTCCAACCACCATCGAAGGCTGAATCGTCTCCTATTTCTGAAGTTACCCTTTAGAGAACCACTATCTCCTTAAGGTACCCCTTCTAGGGGGTGCGGTCTTTCCCACCTGTACATCTACCATATTTGCTTAATGTCCAAGGACAGATTGCAAATTAATAAAGCGGAAAAAAAAACTATAGGTTCCCATTTAAAACTTCAGTGGTTTAGTGGCGCCAAAACGTCCTGCATCAAAACGGCGTCGCCAAAATGGTGGTGCCAAAATGTCCTATTTTGTAATTTTACAGCTAGCGAATAGAAAAACCTTATGTTGGAAAAATTGAAACCAAAATTTCGGAAACAATAAACGAAGTACTACCAATACGACATAGTATTGTATTAAAGATTGCATATCTACAAAAAAAAAAGAAATTAATAAGTTTAAAATAAGGATCTTCATAAGAATAGAAAAGATTGGGGTTCGGAATGTCCGAAGTGCTGCACATTTTTTTTTTTCTTGAATGTGTTTATTTCAAATAGTAAGTGATAAGCATTATTTATCACAGAAGTGTATTGGCGGAGATGAATTACAAGGTTTGTTCCAGACGTTGAAGCCAAACACGTCCATGTAAGACAAAGAGCAAGGCACACTGACCAAGAGACAAGTGAAGAAACGCCCCAGCCCTCAGCCGTTTGGCCGCACCAGGCCAAGAGCCAAGCTATGAACGTACGTTTTTATGACAATAGCTCGCCCAGACACTGATTTGGACGTGTTTAAACACCGCAAAACCAGTTTTAAATTAGGGCGAAGCCCTTCATGATTTTCACTCACTCTTGTCTCTTGATTAATGTGTCTTACTCTTTGTCATTCGGTAGACGTGTTTCAACATCATCAAATGGACAAGAGGAACGAACCTAAAGTACAAATTGATAAAGGGATCAATCGTAGAAGATGAATTGTTTTATCCTTGAATGTCGATAAAATCCCAAATAAAATTAGCATAAGTCATCTTTTAAATATGTTTTTAATGAAGATAACAATTTTTCAAGGAAATAATGCTAAAAATATTATACAACAAAATTATTATATTTTCTTAGTTATACTTTAAGACGTTACATTTTCGACATATTTTTTCCTTATTATTTAAAACTGATTTGATTATAAAGAGTAAACGTGAATTAAAACTAAACCAAGATCAATTGATAATATTTTACGAGTGCAGTTAGTCGAATTCCCATGGAGTTGTTCTCATTTTTCGTATACAGACTTTTAATTAACAAATTATGTACTGGAATTATGAAAACTACGTAAAACTTTCATCTAACTAATATAATTAAAACCACAAGGATTCAAATAATTAAATGCTGTAAATAATCATAGCATATGTTTATTCAAAGTGGTCTAAGTAATTAATTTCTCTAGTAGACAACGTAGCATGTTTTAATAAGGATTCCCTAAAGCACAAAGACAGCTTTTCCCCGAAAAAATTAATACTTCATACAAGTATTTACGTATTATAAAATACAATTTTTATTTTTTACAGTATAATTTTAATTAATTAAATCATATAACTGTTCCACAATGATAAAAAAAAAATTACAATTAAATCACTTTTCGAACGATGTTATAAATACCTAAACTAAAAACTAGAATAGGTAGTCTAAAAATAGATAATAAATAGATAAGAATAGTCGAGTTAGTCCACTTAACCTTCTAATATAAAATGTATCCAACCATTTCAGTCAAAAGTCCTTCGCAAAATCCTAAACGCTCCTTATTATGTCACAAATGAAGTGATTAATAAAGATCTTAACATTTCTGATATTTCCGAACTTATTTCCGATAGATTCATTAAATTTCATGACAAATTATTTTCCCAGTCTAATCCAGAAGTTCGGACTCTTTCCTCTGTCTAACACCCAAAAAAACCTTCACGTCGTTTAAAGCGACGATCGCCCAGAGACCACCTCCCAATTTCTTAAAGAGTTCCAGTGCTGGCTGGTGGCTTTTAACTTAAGGGCTACTTATTTCTATCACCTTAATATCGAGACGAATGTATCAAGTATATGCACTTACAATTATTATACATTTACTATTATACATTTATGTGACGTCACAGCCGGGATTCAAATTCAAGCTATTCAAGTGATACGCACAATTATTGCGATTCATAGTTTGAGTTACCTGAGAAGCTAGGCGTTGACGACAATTTGTATCCATATATAAATCACAGAAATAAAAACAGCGAATCTGCGAGAGCTAATGGTACCTTATTCAATTATTGCTTGTATAAGAATACAGAATATTCTAAAAAAAATTTCGATGTAGACAATATACAAAAATAATCAAATAGTGGAATAAGTTTATTCAGTAGTTGTATAATAACTCATGTAGCACTCGAACGGTTAACAAGAGACTGAGTAAAAATGAATAAGAGTGAACAGGATTAAGGATCAAACCAGTAATGAATACCAGAATACACAATATTATATTAAGCATCTAAGTATAGGAAAGAGAGAGATCAAAAATTTGGGTTGTTAGTAAATAATATTTGCAATAGGTATTGTAAAAAAAGTAGATTTATTACAATCAAATTTTATGTTTTATGATCATAAAACTTTTTGAAGTTATACTTCTTTAGGCGCGTTACGAAAAAATTGATGAGAGTGAAATTTTTAGATGGACGGCCATCTTGAGACAAAAATAAACAAAATAAAGTTAGCAGCAAAACCACTGGGTTTCTTGGCGCGCGTAATTTGAATTTTTGTTGCATTTATTTACTTATTTATTAATTTTTATATTTAAATTAAAAATAATTATATATACAAATGACACATATTATTAAAAAATAAGTTATAACTTTTCTCGAATTTTGTAGTAGTTGTTATAGGTACTTTTTGAAGTTTAATTATGAAAATGACGTCAGCATCGCGGCGCGGATTTAGAAGCATTAGTAGCGTTCTTTTTTATCATCACAAATTAACTGCAGAAGTTGCCCGCAAAAGGGCTCGGCATTTTAAACTAGGCGCGCGTAATTTGAATTTTTGTTTTATTTATTTACTTATTTTTATATTTATATTAAAAATAATTATATATACAAATGACACATATTATTAAAAAATAAGTTATTACTTTTCTCGAATTTTGCAGTAGTTATTATAAGTACTTTTTGAAGTTTAATGATAAAATTGACGTCTGCATTTCATGCATATTCTTAGTTATCACGAAATCTGGGAATCTGAAATGATTCAACCATCTTAGAATAATAATTTAGTAACACAAGATATGAATAAGATTTAGACATTTACTTTGAAAAGTAGCTACTTACTTTATTTCGCAATTTCTATGAAGCTTCGTTTTCATGACATGCATGAATTGTTAACCAGAAAAATGATCCTGACAAATTTTATAAACGTCTTGCAGCTTTATTTGAATATTATTTATTGATACAAATTAAAATATTATTCTCTTAATTTTATTTTTAATAAATATATCTTTAAATAAATACATTATTTTTAAATATTAAATTATAGTTTTTTAAAATTGATTATTTTAATAAATTAATAAAAACTTATTTTTAATGATGCCAAAGAAGTATAACTTCTCCCGCGCGTACATAAGTACACGCAACCATTTTTTTTAGGACGAAACGATGTTGACAAAATGAAGACGATGGAATATCGTTTTGGTTGAGATGAGTTTCATTTCACTCTTTGTAGGTTCAAAAGAGGATAAGAGATCAATTTTAGGGCCAAAATGGGTCTAAAATTTCGACTCTGGATGAAATAGCTAAATAATTCATTGTTCAAAAGTTCGAACGCATTAATAGAATGGGATTTGTAGTGACTCACTATCAGATCAATAGGATTTTGATTCTGTCGAAAACTGTCGTCGATCAGTTACTTTGTCACCAATTTTCCGAAAAATCGAGCGAATATTTAGTCGTTCAAAATCGAGTTAATAAAATGATTGGTTTTATTTCTTAAAAAATGCAGGACTGCAACATGACTATTAAAAATAATCAATAAATTTTATGAAAAGATAAAATGTAAATTAGTTTGGAAAGTTATAAATCCATTACGGTATGAGTGGATTGTAGGTATAAACAAATTTAACTATTATATATTAATACAAAACCAATAAATTTATAATCAAACTTCTGAGAATCACTCAATTAGCCGATAATATGAGCGAAACGTAAGAGGGACAGAAGCGTTGAGGTTTATCGAAATTATTAACTTAATATCCCAACACATATTGTTAGATATAGTTTTCAGACGGTTCAAGGAATTACTAGTTTTGAAGATAGGAATGGAGCGATGCTGGAGAGCAATAGAGATACGTATAATGCATTGTCCATGCTTTTAAGTCCACCCACACATGATAGAAAGAGGGACTTTGAATAGTGAAAATGGAACGGGACAAGCAAGGATGAATTGGAAGGAAGCGTGGCTGTTGAAATGTAATCTTACTTAAACTTCATCGCACTAATGAAATGATTATCAGTAGAGTTTCATGTGCTTGTATGTATATACGATATACCTAGTATATACCTATAGATTTGACTTTCACATACTAGAGCTTTCTTCGTTGCAACAAAAAGGTTTAAAAAGCTTTTTGAAAATTAGTTTGTTATTGTTTTAAAAACATGATTAAACACTTTTTTCAAATTGAAAAAATAAAAAAAATGTGTTCTATAGGTAATGAAAGGGATAGGGGTGGTGGACTTGGTAAGTAGGTACGGGTATGATGAAACCCCTTAAACATGGGACAGTAACGAAATGTAATTCTGCTAATGGCCGATGTTGCGACATTGTAGCTAGATCAACGTGTATACATTTGTCCTACTACGCCATCCCATTGCCTCACACTCAGAATAACTCAATTCATCTCATTTTCTCAACGTTCATCCCCAACTCGTATCCCCTCGCTCTTTTGAACGCATCGCCTCCAAATTCTAATAAAGTAATGAGGAAATTCAACAATCAATTATGTACAGGCGTTTCATTTATCCCCAAACCTTCCAACCCATGTAGGACTTGATCCAACCATATATCGGTCGTTTCATCCCTATTTGCCACATTGATTCAAACAAAGAACACACACACTGTATCTATCAACGTCATCTTTAATAAAATAAAGTGCAATGGAGCGCAATTAGGGAATGTGCTAATTGAAATTTATCAATACGAATCTGAAAATAAACGTGATATTTATCAATTCAAATGGAGATCAATACAATGGGGGAAAAAAAAAAAAACGGTTTTTGTTAAATTAATTAAATCAGCAATTAAATTTTCCAAATTAACGAGACCAAATTAAATGAATCTTTTTTTAACCATAAACTTTATCATTTGAACAAACAAAAAATTAAAATTAAATAGTTATAGTTGAATATTAAAAGTCAAATACATGGTTTGGAATATACTTTATCGCACAAACTTTATCGAAATTCTCTCGTTGAATACACTAAATTCTTCTAAAAAGATGATTAAATATTATTATTGTTATTCCATGGTTAATTATGACTCAATGAAGAGAAAGTTTTCCATGGTATTTTTCGTCGGAAACAAAATCTAAATTTTCATTGTGCTCGTGTTTAAGAGAGTCTCGCCGTGTAACATACACAATATGATGGTTAGTGGTTATTTTCCGTATTGTTATATTGGCCGGATGCGGCAAATAAGGGAGAAATATACCCGCTACAAAAACTGTGGATTGAAAATATAAAACTTTGTGGTGGGATGAATTTAAAGTTGGCTAAGTTGTACATTGGTTGGATGTTTGTTTAGGGATTTTTCGGTTTTGGTGTTCGATGTTATGCTAATGAAAGTTCAGAAAATTCAAGCCACAATTTTCGCCTCATTTGCAGAAATAATTAACGATTATTAGAAACGTATAGTTCTATTAAAGTTTGGAACTAAAATATTTAGTAGTCGGAATAAAAACTTTTTAACGATTCTGAAACGGGATTCTGAAAATTATTTTTCTCGAATTTTGCAGTAGCTGTTATACTATTTGAAATGTAATGATGAAAATGACGTCTGCATTCCATGCATATTCTTAGTTATCACGAAATATGGGATTCTGAAATGATTCCATCTTAGAATAATAATTTAGTAAAACAAGATAAGAATAAGATTAAGACATTTACTTTGAAAAGTAGCTACTTACTTTATTTCGAAATTTCTATGAAGCTTCGTTTTCATGACATGCATGAATTGTTAACCAGAAAAATGATCCTGACAAATTTTATAAACGTTTGGCAGCTTTATTTGGATATTATTTATTGATATAAATTAAAATATTATTCTCTTAATTTTAAATATATATGTTACTAGCTGATCCCCGCCCGCTTCGCTGGACATAACTAAATTAACTGATTATCATAATTAATAGAAACCGTCATAGTAAAATATAAAAAAGTCATTACAGTTAAGTTTACGTAAAAAGATAGTAAATTTTGTAAAGATGGGTAGATCAAAATTTTATTTTGGAAAGGATTTGCGTAAAATCCGTTCTTAGTACGCGTCTACATGGTAAGAGTAACTATGTTGAATTTTAAGTCGATCGGGCCCATAGTTTTAGAGATCTCGTGATGAGTCAGTGATCGTTTTTCGCTTATATATAAATAGATTATTATTATTAAATATTATCACGACTGTCTACACACAGAGAAATTCTGTAAGTAATTTTAATCTAAAAATCCGAAATCTTATATCTAGGATTCAACCAGTACCACGTTGCGCGGAGAGAGCAACGGCTCTAACCGCTGCGCCAATAAGTGAACCACATTATCATAAACAAATTTAAAATTTAAAAAAAAAATGAAATTAAATTGATGGTAGCTATAATATTTAGCTATGTAACCAAAAATAGGATTCAAACAACACTGTTTGATGTTTGGACCCTAAAAATTACCCTTAAAAATGAGAGTGTATTATTACTCCGAGAATACGGGGTTTCGACTTTTTTCTTTCCAAAAATTAAACGTTATTTTGTACTTTACTATGTCAGTTTTCAATTAAAATGGATTTAAACTCTTTCAAGCCTGAAAGGTCAAATTAAAATAGATCATTTTAATTAGTTCATAATATTACAAGAAAACTAAGAGGCATATTTTTAATATAAGAACCTACCAGTTGGCAATCAAAAGAAACAATAAATCTAAAGTTTGATTTTAAATGAAAGCTTGGACCTTTATTAACAAAATTTTATTAAGTTTGTTAACATACTTTAACATACGTCAAGTGGTACTGTTCTATCCCAGTTTAATCCTAGACTTAAGATCCTAGACCTAAAATAAAATTGACCTACTGAAAATTTCTGTGTTTAGACAGTCGTGATATAACCTTAGATGTTATAGGGACCTTACACGATCAGTAATACTGTCAGCATCAGTACTGAGTTACTGTATCAGTATCAGTACTGGCAGTATTTACTTAATTCTCTATCAATACTGATACCATGGAATCAAATAATTTTGAATTCCTTCAATATCAACGTAATTCCATCAGAATTGCCCTTACACGATCAATAAAACTGTAATTAATTTGAGATACTGACAGTATTACTGATCGTGTAAGGCCCTTATAACATCTAAGATTATATCACGATAAATTTTATCTTAGGTTAAGGATCTCAAGTCTATGATTCAACTGGGATCGAACCCACTTGATGCTGAAAGAGCAATTATTGCTCTTACACGATCAGTAATACTGTCAGTATCTCAAATTAATGACAGTATTATTGATCGTGTAAGGTCCCTATTAAAGCGACTTTAAACACTAAAAAAAATATGTCTTATGCTCCACTCTATAATTTTGGTACATTCGACTCTTGATAGTTTGGCATTCGTTAATATGAATTTCTCGTTAATTTGAATTTTTCTTCTGATCTCTTGAAAAATACTCGATAATAGAATAAAATCATTACTTTGTGATTGATCCTCTTAGTAGGTAATTTGAAGTTGAATAAATAGTATCTCGCCAGCAAACCTTCAATAATTTGAAACTCGAGTTTCCTAACTCTATAAATTTAAGTCCTGGTCATGAACGTCGATCGTTTACATAAATGAGATACGAGTGGGTCTTTAGTGCACATTCCAGTTTTCTTTGGAACGTTCGAATAAGTCATGCTAATTTTTGGTTTGTTCTATTAAAATGAATTCAAAAAAGAACAAGCGTATTTTTATAAGTGAAAAAAAGAGTGCAATTCAAGCTGTTGATGCTAGATTATTGAAAAAGATATCGCTTAACATTTTGGCATTTTACCATTGACATTGTTCATCAAATTCTTGTTTACGTACACTCAGAGACAAATATTTTTAGTCGAAAATTTATTTTATTCTATTTTTTTCGTATTTAAATTTATCGACATCAAGATTCTGTTGGCATAGACAGATAAAACTACTAGATATAAGTGTGATAAAAGCATAGATCATAGAAGCTAATAGCATAAAAGATTGGACACAAAAAAATATCAAAAAATAAATATCAATTTCTAATTATATTCCTCATTTGAAAAATATTAAGAATGGACTTGTCAACGCGGTTAACAGAAATCAGAAAATAGCGAATTTTAACCTATTTATTTTTCACCTTATTTCGATTTAATATTGAAGAAGCACCCTAATTTTCAATCGAAAATTCTCAAGTCAAAATATATACTTTTGTAAAAAAGTGGGTCGACTTTTTGTTCGTTGAAATCATTACTTTCTGATAGTGCAAAAAAAATTGCATTACCTTGTTAAATGTTCCCAGAAAATGCAATAATTAAAGTGTATATTTAAATAAATTGCTCACAATTGTACACAATACAATTGGACAAATACAACTTTGAGCAATTTATTACAATTTACACTTTAATTATTGCATTTTCAAGGAGAATTTAATATTGTAATGTAACTTTTTCTTGGCACCATCCGAAAGGAGAGATTTTAACGAAAAAAAAAAAACTCCACCGACTTTTTTAGAAAAGTAGATATTTTGATGTGAGAATTTTAGATTGACAATTAGGTTTTTTTTTCAATATTAAGTCAAAATAAGGTATAAAAATAAATATTTTAAATAAAAAAAAATAATAAAAACTAAAAACTTGGTAATTTGAATTTTTCACATAAATTTTGGGATTATGTGAAAAAAGTGTTAGAATAAAACTTGTAGATCTTCTTATTACCTACAACTTTGCTATTTAACTTTTTTCCATGGGACTTGTAGTTTTGTCGGAAATCGAGATAAACCGTTTCTACTCCTGAAAACACCCCCCTTTTCCACTTCCTGACTCAGATCGATCGTAGTTTATTTTTCTTTTCATTTTTGTTATATCCTCTTCCTTTTCTCATGGGTTTTATCCTACTACTAGCTGACCCGCGCAACTCCGTCTGCGTCACATAAGAGTGAGAGAGGGTTAAAAGTGGGGAACCTATGGCACAATTCTAAAGGAGTTGAAACTTTCTTTGTTTTATCCACAAATCACTTAAGAACCATTGAAGAGATAAAATTTGGTACCTATAATGCTAATTTAAAACCACGCGGACGAAACCAAGAAAAACATTGTATGTCTGTAACGTTAAAAGTATAACATGACTCATGAGCTATCTTAGGTAGGTACATCACATTATGATCAGTAAGAGTGGAACTATAGTAAAAAATGTCACGGGAACGGGAATAATAAAGGAACGCTGCATAACACTCCTGGGGTGTTTTATTGATAAAATTTACGTATGTAAACTTAAAATATAATCATAGTACGAAGTAATTCAGATCCCAGTTTATGAACGAAATAAAAATCAGATTAATACGGATCAAAAATTTTTATTATGTCAACCTAATTTTTCATTTCAGCGACGTTTCGCCATGGATCATGGCTTACATTTCAAGATGCCTGAAGAAGCCATGATCCATGGCGAAACGTCGCTGAAATGAAAAATTAAGTTGACATAATAAAAATTTTTGATCCGTATATACTGATTTTTATTTCGTTAAAATATAATGAAGAAAATAGAATATATGAAACTTAAACAAAGAGTAACGTAAAAAAAATTGAAATGTTATACGATTATTGCAACGCCTGTAACCGTTGTAACAAATAATATATTTTAAACTTGTACTTTTGTATCTGTTATAATATATTGCAAGGAGCTGAATGTCTGAATGTCGAATGATAAATGAATCAACTCAGTACTGACTACTGAAAAAAAGTTACACAAATATTGAGAAGGGAAAGCGCAAGCGCTCACTTAGCAAGCCTAACATATTTTAAAGAGTGGGGAGTCTTGTAAAGAAAAGTTTAATATGTAATTGTTGATTTTTTCAATGTAATTTAACACGCTAAATTCTAAATACATATGTATTCGAAAAATAACAATGAAAGAAAATTCAACGTTTCAAAAATTTTCATTATTATTTTTTGGATGTTAAATGAAAAATCATATCTTCAAGTGAAAATTGTAATTTTTATTTTAATCTTAAAGAGAAAATGTGTTAAAAAGCTATTTCCCGAACTTTAAGGATCTATTTCACGAACTTTTTTTTAACACACGGTTCCTGCAGGATACAATTATCATGCTATCATTTGAGCACTATCTTTCTATTTGAGTCTATCTTTTACTCTGTGAAAAACAAAAACATATCTATCCTACGGGAGTAGAACATTTTTCCTGGATAAAAAAGAGATCAAGCTTTCCTGAGGAAAATTCATTAAAACTCTTATATATGAACTTTTAGAAAACTCCTTTGAAATACTCAGTTCCTGAAAGATTCTATTTTTAGCCTATCCTACGGGAACCGTACAATATTCTAACATAAAAAGTAGCCCATATCATTCACTGTCTCTTAAACCATCATATTGCAAGAAATTATGGTAATCTTGTGTTCTGTGAAAAACAAAAACGTATCTATCCTACGAGAACATAAATTTTTCCTGGATAAAAATTGGACTGTATGAAAAGAAAAATTATGATTTTGCCTTGAGGATCTTATGAGTTATTACTATAAATATATTGTAATCAGATAAAAATGTTTAGTTTCAGCACGATGTTTCTTCGAACCAGTTTTCTCTATTTTCCCGATGAAATGAGAAATTTTTCCGAGATAAAACGTGTTCTAGATAATGATTTGCATATTTAGCTATCATCATACTTAAATATCACCAAAATCCATTTTCAACTAAAAATAGAGTTTATGCATAATTCTTTTCTCCAACCCGTTTTTCAATTTCCCGGGTAAATGAGACACTTTCCCCTTATTAAAAAGTATTCCATTAAATGACTCAGGTTGTCATTTATTATCACACCAAATTTTATTAAAAACCATATTTATTTGGGTAAGAATTAATAATATGTTTCTAAAAACAATTTCGCAATTATTTTTGAAACAAACTTAATAATCATTAAAAAGGTTATAGCGGGCTAACCTTAAAAGATAGACATATGTCGTCGCGGACTTTTTTGTAGAACTTTTTAAGAGGAAAAATTTTGCTCTGCATGATTTTTGCGTAACTTTAATCGTTTACGCAGGGCAGGCCACGAACGCTCTCAAAAGGAAAAAAATTTCCTGATTTTTGCAACATTTTCCATCCATGCTCTGCTCCTATTGGTCGTAGCGTGATGTTATATAGCCTAAAGCCTCCCCCGATAATTAGGCTATCCAACATTAAAAGAATTTTTCAATTCGAACCAGTAGTTCCTGAGATTAGCCCGTTTAACCAATCAAACAAACAAACAAACTCTTCAATTTTATATATTAAGTATAGATAATTTTTTTTGACCTAAAAAATTATCGACCCAGGTTCTAGTTGTACAGTGGCTGCTTTTTCTGCATGTTTTAGAAAGCATAAACAGGCTGTCAACGAATTGTACCACTGAAATGTTTTAATTAAATTACTTAATTAGATAGAATCTTCATGATCTTTGAAATTGAATTGAATTAAAATATTATAACAAATAAATACGAAAAGATTTAAAGCTCTCAGAAGATACCCGTACATGCATGAAACATTGAAATAATAATAATACATGCGTCACACACTGACGTTCACTTCCTAATTATAGAAACATCCTAATTAAAATTTAATTCCATCCAGGATCAAATTAAATTTGAGAAATTATCAAACAACTTTTCACTAATTAGAAACAATTATACCAAATTATTATTACGATATATCTAAAGGTAATAATTTTTAGAAAGCTAACCCATTTAATTATCAAAATTAATTAGTCGGAGAATGGAGTTTTATTACAATTCTAACCCTGTGGCTTTGTGTATGGCGTCCTTTTCATTTAGTTATAAATTTTACCTTGTCAAACCCTAAGAAAATTTTCAACAGTATTTATGTCTATGTATGTATGGACGTATATTTTCGTAAATACATACATATATTTACATAAACTTGTATGTAGATTAAAACATAATTAGAATACTAACGCACGATGTTCGTCAATTGTGTTGGCTTCTCGAGAAAATGACCAAATTGGTCGATATATGAGGTCAGCTACTCTTTCCTTGAGTCGCAAGGATAGTTGAAGCAAGACAAAACCATCAAGGGGGAACGGAATGAAGTTATTATAATAAAACGAACGGGATATATCTACGACCTAGATCAGGAGTGGTTGCGAGGGACGGGTAACTATAGATCTCTATATAGCTTTAATAGCGACCGGAACTCTACGGTAAAGTTCTCTCCGGGTTAATTAGCAATTGATTCAGGTATTAGCTTGTCAAGAGCATCCTTGTTACTAATAGAATTTAAATTAGTCAGATTTTGAACAATAGAACCACCGCAGAAGTTAGTGAGCTTCATTTTACCCTCATATATGTATATGGACGAGAATGAGAAGATCGGATCGAGTACGGGGGATGAAATTATTGTGAATGGCGATATGGTGGTCTCAGTCGCTAATAAAATTACGATTGAAATTGGGTGGTCGAGGGATAACGCCCGGCTGACAATGAAAAGTTCACAATTTAACACAACAAGTTATGGAAATTGCATCTGGGATTAATTTGTTCTATTGATAAACTTTTTTCAAGTATAATATTTTTTGAAAAACATATTTAATCTGTTAGATCTTATAAGTACTTTTAATACCACTATAATTATTTTCATCCATATATCTTTGTATTCAATAAGATTACTTTTAAATTATATACTGTAAGACTGTAAAAATTTAAATCTTTTAACTCTTTGTTTTACGTCTTCAATGAAACTAAAGCATATTGTTTCATATGCAACGATAATTGATATTATATAAAACATTTAAAAATTAAATGAGTAAAATGTGGTTAACAATGACTAAACCGCTATTATACAACACTAGCAGACCCGGGCACGCGTTGCTGTGGCTAAGTTAAAGTTAAATTATATTGTAGTAAACTATTCAGTACAGAGAAATTATTATAAAAGAATAAAGATAAAGGAATAAAGATAAAAACGTTATACGTAGCCGGTGTAAAAATGATTGTGATTTGAACTTAAGGTCAAAATTTGAAAACGATTGATAACGTTGATGACCTGCTCGCTTTGGTGAGAGTATCTAAATTTAATTTATTGATTAATATATTTCCTACCTTCATAGCAAAATATAAAAATTAATCTATATTATTTTGACAGAAAAAAATGATAGATACTTCCAGATTTTTAGATTCTAAGTAAGTTCATCAAAATCCTTAAAACTACTTTTCTAGGAAGAGATATTAGCTATCTTACATGTTCTAAAAGATTTTGTCAAATGTCATTTAAACAGTTCAGCTATTTTAGTAGAAAATATTAGGAGATTTCCTACAGGAACCGTCTTTTTTTTTTTGAATAAATGATATTCAATAATGTGTTTATATCTAAATTCTGAGGTATCTTTAACAAAACTTCATTAAAATTCTTTCCGTTCAGTAATTGTTAGTTATTTAAAAATTTAGTATATTATTTTTGTACGTTTACCTATTTCTAATTAATTTTTCTGACAATGAACAATACAGAAATTGAAATATTGGAAAAAAATTTAATTATTAATTTTATCGGGTGTTAAATTGAAATTCTTATTTATTTTTCAGTAAAATTTTGTCAATTGTACAATTTAAACTTAGTAGAGAATTTCTTTCGCTACTGTGTAAAATTAGTTAGGGCTTCTTGAGGGAAATGCGTTAAAATGCTATTTCGCGAACTTAAACGAAACAATTTTTAAATACACGATTCCTGTAGGATATAACTGTTACGCTATCCTATAGGATTCACGTGTTTTTCACTATATATTACTGACACAAAATATAGATAAAAACCATTCTGAAGCCCGATTGTATATTGTATCAAAATTTCAACTCAATTCGTACAGAAAAAAGACCAACATAACATTTTTATATAATACTAGCTGATACCCGCTCGCTTCACTGAGTGTATCTAAATTTAACTGATTGATTAAAAGATTCCTTACGTTCATAGCGAAATATAAAAATCAATATATTTTGACAGAAAAAGATGATATATATTTTCAGACTTTAGATCCACAGAAAGTTCATCAAAATTCATAAAAACTACTTTTCAAGAAAAAGATGTTAGTTGTCTCACATCAGCTTCTATACGATTTTTAGTAAAAAAGTAACTGTATTACTTCCTTTAGGACTTGAAAATCTTTCATACCAAATGTTATTTATAACCGTTCAGCTACTTTAGGGGGCATCCATTAATTGCGCGAGGCGTTTTTTGCAATTTTTGCGATCATTGCCCCAGCCAGCAATCTAATGTGATATTTTGCAAAACAAAAAATACGTGATATTTCCGAGACCTACCCTTTCCACAAAGTAAGATTAGATGAAATTCGGCTCGACCCCATCGGCTCTTGAACGCCTCCCGTAATTAATGAATGTTCCCTTAAAAGAATAGATTAGTAGCTTTCCTACAGGATCTTTAGCAAAACTTCATTAAAATTCGTTCCGTTAAGTAATTGTTAATTTTTTGAAATTTTTAGTTTATTATTTTAATACGTTTATTTTTAATTAATATCTTCTACAATGAACAATGAAAAAATTGAAATATTTTAAACAATTTCATTATTAATTTTATCGGGTGTTAAATTGAAATTCATATTTATTTTCCAGCAAAAATTCTCTATTTTTTTAATTTCAACTTTGTAGAGATTTCTTTCGTTATTTTGTGAAACTGGAGTAAAATGCGTTTAAATTCTATTTCACGAACTTTACTGAAACTTTTTAAATGTACGGTTCCTGTAGGATATAATTAATTTGCCGTCCCATGGGAACTATGCATTATTCTAGCCTTATAAGTAAGCTATATCATTCTCCCCCAAACTACCACATTACAAAAATCAAATCAATCTTTAACTATTTGGTAAACAAAAAAAAATATCTATCCCACGGGAATAGTACATATTTTCTGAGTAAAAAGTAGATCAAGTGTTCTTAAGGAAAATGAGTTAAGACTCTATTCCGTGGATTTTAATGAAACTGCTTTTAAATACACGGTTCTTATAAAATACAAACTTGTTTTGCTATCCCATGGGAACCGTTTATTGTTCTGGTATGAGAAGTGATCTATATCATTTTCTGGCTCCTAAACTACCACATTACAAAAAAGGAAGTTAATCTTTTGCTCTGTAAAAAAACAAAAAAATGTCTATTCCACGGAAACCGTACATTTTTTCTGGATATTAAGTATACTATGTGTTAAACCGAATTATTATCTATATCTATGCCAAATTTCATCCAGATCCATTCATTACTTTTTTGAAAAAACAACAAACATCCATTCTTACAAACTTTCACGTTTATAATATAAGTAAGATATAAGAAGATACCAATAAAACAGGCAATAGGTACGTCGTACAATAGTCAGCCGCTATGCCGACATAATTTTTTTGTCACTTGTAAAAGATAAAAATAGTTCCAGTAGGTTAGGAGATAGACATATAGCGTCGCGGACTTTTTTATCAATCTTCTTAAGATATACAATTTCGCCGCATATAAGTTTGATCTATCTCATAAGGTTTAACCAGCCTTTCCAATGTACATAAGTGCAATGTACAAAAATATGTTTGTTATGACATTACATTACAAATCTTTGAATTTCTCGACTTTTCTCTGCTAAATTATATATAAATTATAGCTATTATGTTACCCAGGACTAATAGCTATATAACAAAAAAACTTTCATCAAAATCCGTTCAGTAGTTTTTGCATGAAAGATGCACAACAAAGCAATAGACAAAAATCTTCTACAGTTTTGTTATATGTATAGATTACTCAGTTAGTTCTTACCAATAAAAAAACCAACTGAATGAAATCAATTAATCATAAAAAAATTAAAAGTATTATTTCAGTTGTAGAGGTTAATACAATTACTGCTATATATACACATGATAAAAAATCAATGATTCCATCATAATGCCATTATGCCTCGAATATCTCTCCCTTCATCATTATTAGCCCACATTAAAAATAATTCAATTTTCTTCTATTAATTCAAATTACCGCTCACATTTCCAATCCCATTACCATTATAATGTGACAAGCCGTAATTTCAAAAAATATAAAACAATACGAAATTCAACGTTAATGTGTTCCGAGTGTAACTTTTAATTACTATACAACCCCTGACATTGATGGTTTTTTGATACTGGCAGAGTGTGTAGAACAACATAGAGTTTTCGATTTACATAGCAAAAAAGTTATCTAACAAATATATACGTAATATCAGATTTTCATAAATATTACCTGTTTTAATATTAATGTTACTGATACTGTTACAGTTATCATTATCGTTTAATGTATGAAACTTATTTATTTCAGGTATTATTAATATAACCATTTTCAAATATGTCAATGATTATGTAAATTATTTGATTTGCAGATTTTTAATATTTTAAAGCTTTTCGTTTAAAAAAAATGTGTTAGTGTGTATGGAATTATAACAATTTGTCTCTTCTTTGAACTCTATCTTCAGTTGACCAAGTCGTATAAATGAACTAAGTAATAATAATCTTTACTCTTCGATGTCTTTTTATCCTTTCCGTACTTTTGTAAATAGTTCTCGTAAAATAAACTTTCACTATTCCTTATAATATTTCTACGTATTAAAGTATAATAAGTATTAACCATGGAATACCAATGCGTTCGGCAATGCATTAGAAATAAGAAGAGGAGTGCTCATCATTTGAATACCATTATGGTATACACCATTTGGTATTCCAGGGTTATTAAAAATAAACATTCACAAATATTGAATACGTTTCGCCTATTACATTTTATTTTTAGATAGGTATAGGTAGATTTAGTTAATTTTAAATTGAAATGAAATAGTTCTGAATCACTACTCGGAAAAAATGTGTTGTAGATTTAACAACATTCCTTGTTAATTTTACAACATTAACTAGTATTATATAGGATGACACCACGTGTGGTAACGTTTACCAGTTAAGTGTAATTAAAAAACTGTAGTATTATTTACAACACAAACTAGTTAAAATGACTCCATGACAATATAATGTAGTTGAATTTTTGACACTTGCATTTATTTGTCAAAATTATTGGTTATGTTGTACGCGGCGCATGCGCACCATTAAAAATCTTAAAAATATAGTTATAGAAAAAAGTAAAAAAAAGGCTCTGATGTTTTTTTTCTCAGCCGTTTTACAAGGTTTTACAACATATTGGAGTAAATTGTACATTGTATCTAGTATTATATACACAAAAAATTGTAACGATTACAGATTTGTTAAAATTCGTGGCGTAACAGAAACGCCAAAATTTGTTAATTGTACAACACTCAGCAGTTATAACAGATACATATATTTACTACACTATGGTAGTAAAAAATACTTTACGTTAGAGCTGAATACAACACAGTGTGTTATCTAATGTTGCATTTGTGGTAATAGTAAACACAAAGTGCAGTAAAAATATTACTAGTTTAGTGTTGTAAATTTTACACCACTATTTTTTTCCGTGTACCCGTTCATTTCTAAAACTTTGATCATTATATTATATTATTAAGTTCCAAATTAGTATTGGTTGTAGATATAAAAGAAATTTAGGTAGGAGTTTTAATAAAGCCTTGCAAGTTGTAGCACTCCATGCCTAGACGATAGACAATGCATTTGATTTTTTTAATATCGTGAGATATTGTTTTCAGGTAGAGAGGCGTTCTATAAATAAACTAAATTTCTGGATTATGATAAACAATATTTTTGTTGCAATATAGCTGCAAGATTAGGACTTTGAGGGTTGAAGTGGTACAACTGGAGGCCAAATTCTAAGTTTGGTGAAATTCTGATAAAGCTTTCGATATGATATGGCTGTCATACATAGAAACACATACAGATATACACACACAGACATGTTTCTAAAAACCATTTTTTGGACTCAGGACGCCTCAAAACATGTATTACCGGTGAAAGCTCGAATTCGAAAATTCGACCCGATTACAATACTTCCTTTACTATAACATATAGTAGTAAAAGAAAGTAATAAGTTAATATACTGTCACAAGTCTAAGAATGTGTCACCATGTGTTTCAGGGAGTGCCACCATTTCATGACTCTGGGGGTGGTGTCACCTGCCCTCAGTCGTGGGTGGGCCAGAACCCCTGTTGCGCGGATGAGGTGAACAATGGAGAAGCGGGATAGCATGAAATAATAGCTGTCTTCTAGAAATTTCCCCATTGAATTATTAATATATGAGAAAAAGACAAACACCAAAACAATGGAATCGAATATTCTAAGAATGGAGAATTTTAGCGTTTGGAATGTTCGAGAACAGTGTTGGTTGGGTATAAGTAAGCAAGAAGGCAGACCAACAGTTCAGTGGTAAATAAACTGACAGTAAGGCTTTTGAATTTAATATTTTTTTTGTGATAAATGGAAAGATCATAATATATCAGATTTATAACAAAAGTGTTTTTATTTTTTATTTTTTTGCAACAATTCCAAATTAATATCACACGCCGACAGCTCTCGAACAAATCCGAGCGTGTGTGACGTCTTAATGGTAGTTTTCATACAATGTTTTAATTTATTTAATTCTATTATCATGGTTAAATCGTTTTTTAGCAGTAAATTTTCAATATTATTGACCAAAATCACATGTAATAGCCGTAAACGCTCTATTGTTATTAAATAGCTCAACCATTATGACGTCAAAACTGGTGACCAATCGTGGCGCGTTTACAGCCACGTGATTTTTTTTTTAATTTTAACAATTTTTAACTGCTTATAATTAATTGAAAATTTTTTTTTTCAAATTTTTCGTATTAAATATCAATATTATTAATAACTAGCTGGTCCTCGCCCGCTTCGCTAAGCGTATCTAAATTATACTGATTGAATAACGGAAACTTTCATCCCATCAACAAAAAAAGACAGATAGATATTTCTAGATCTTTGATTCATAGAAAGTTCATGAAAATCAAGTAAACTACTTTTCCAGGAAGATATTCTATATAGCTATCTAGAAGAGCTATCTTATTGGTTCTATACGTTTTTATGAATATTATAAAATACTTATACTTGTGTTTTTTAAATAGCAATACAATTCGAAAATGTTGAATGTATTATATATTTAACTGAGTTTTTCACCAAGTTCAAATTTTTCAATAGTAATTTAACACGTTTATTTTTAAACATTATAGACATTCAAAAATTAACAACGAAAGATATTTCAATGTTTCAAAAATTTTCATTATTAATTTACCGATGTTATCGGATGTTAAATTAAAAATCATATTTTGCTGTAGAAATTGTAATTTTTATTTCAACTTTTTTGGAATGATTGTGTTAAAACGCTATTTCATGAACTTTAGGGATAGCTTTAAAAACACGATTCCTGCAGGAGGATAAGTACAATTGTTATGCTATTTTTTGAGAATCGTGCATTATTCTAACATACGAATTAATAATCTATATTTTTCTCTGACCTTTCAACTACCCTATTGCAAAAAATTATGTCAATCTTTTGTTCTATGACAAACAAAAACATATCTATCCCACAGGAGTAGTACATTTTTCCTGGATAAAAAAGAGATCAGGCCTTCTTGAGGATAATGTGCTAGAACTCTATTTCACGTACTTTAACGAAACTTCTATTAAATACCTTCACGATTCCTGTAAGATACAATTGTCTTGTTATCCCACAGGAAGAGTACAATTATGTCGATTTTTTGCACTATGAAAACTCTCATTGCTTGTCAAGCAATGTATCACGCACCGGTGCTATCTACTTAAAATATTGGTTTGTAGTACATGCTATGTATCATCAGAGATGGCGCTGTATGTGAAAAAGATTTTCCCGCTTTTCTGTTTAAATTTTTCCTGCATTTTCTTTGCTATAAACCTCACACAGCCCGAGACCTTTCCAACGAATGCAAAACCGTGGAAATCGGTTCGTGCGTTCTGGACTTATAGCGTCAGGAAGGAAAACCCGACTTTATTTATATAATAGATAAAGTTTTTAAACACATTTAAAAAAACCATCATATTTTTTTTTGAAATACCCAATTTGAGTGATAACCTTACCGCGTTAAAAGAAATCGTCAGTCTGAAAATAAATCGTCAACGCAAACAGTCTAAATAAACCGTGAAAGTGATCAGTGTGAAATAAATCTTCGACCAGTGCTAAGATAAATAGTGAAAGTGAACTGTGTTAAAAAAATATGTGAAATAAAGTGAAATAAAGTGAAACAGTGCAATAGTGAGTGACAATAATTAGTGAATAAGTGACTGTGAAAACTAACACCACAATAATTTCGAAATAGTTCGTTTAATTTCGCCCATTTCTGAGAAGTCATGACTTCATGTTTTAACATAAAATATCTCAAAAAATGTATTTGACTTATAATTTTGTATAGAAGGGTTTACATTCTTGACTTTTCAGTGTTTGATTCGGTGTTCAGGCTTCAACATATCAATTTGTTCCAAATTACTAGTAAGATTTTTTAAAATAAAACGAGGGACAATGGTTATACCACGAATGTGCAACGGTCCTGGGAATTTCTTTCACCACATATTGCTTTTACCAAATACTTCTACGTCAAATGACTCGACTTGTTAAAAATAAAACTACTACGAATACTTTCGCTGAAGTGATAATAGGTTCGTTCGCGGTACTGATGGTACTGATCCGGAACTGGTAAAGAATCATTAGATAGAATAATCACCAAACGCATACACGCTTATGAACTGATTAAGGGCTATTTTCCCGTGAACGAATTTAATAATGTTCGGAAGTAAGACGAGGATTAACGAGATTCCACGAAAATTATTAATTGAATAAGAACATTGACAGACGTTGATGCCTCGTTCACACGAGTCTACTTTGGTTGACCGATTTTAGTAAATCGATCAAAAGTGGAATGAAAAACCTAGTGTGATGACTTGTTCAAACTTTTTTTGATCCACTAAAAAGTTGATTACGGTTCTCACACGAGGTTTTTCATTCAACTTTTTTTGATCAACTAAAAACGGTCTACTAAAATTGACTCGTGTGAACGCAGCATGACAGCAAAACTGGACTAAGAATTAGCTACATTTTAGCAAACTGCGCATGAGTAAGAGAATCGAATTTTTCATCCTAACAAAAATCTGAGGATCCCTAGAACCAATTATGAATCGGTAACGAACGCATTTCGTGTGAACCGCGAATATCGGACCGTAACTCGGTTCATAAACTTGCATGCGCTTGGCGATGATTCTAAATCGGTCTTGAACTGATTCGTTACCGATTCATTATCACATCTGCGAACGAACCCAATATTTTCGAGTGTTAAAAATCCATGTAAAACATTGGTTTTCGTTACTAAAAAAAATCTATACCTTTTATTCCTAAAGTCTCAAATCTTTTATCACTTTCGAGTTGCAACCACCATAAGTTTCGTATAATATAAACTTAATATATTTTGTTTATTCATCCAAAAAATATAATTAAATCAGTAAATCAACCATACATTTTATTTATTGAAAAGATAGAGAATTAATTATGATTCAATTCATATTTTAACATTTTCCGGGCTTATTTTTTTTTTGTTATGTAGCTACAATTTTGTTTGAACCTATTAATTATTAACGCTTTTAAATATGATACAATTTATTTAATTTTAAAGCCCCTAAAGGCTTAATGATATAAATATAACGTATATAATTTACTTGCTACAAATGTATAATTTAATCTGGCAAAATACGATATTAATTTATCAATTTTTGCTTGCAAGGCCAATGAAAGTGCATTCATAATGGTTTTGAGTCTACATTGGTATATTTTTTATTATAATTTTAATTCTTAAGCCTTTTCTACACTTACTGATCGCTATGTGTAATGTGCAATGTATGTCGTTACAAATTTTAAAGTTTCGTTTGTCACAGACAGATGTCAGTCGCGATCGAAGTCAGTCGATGATGCACAAATGTGAAGCTTTTAAAGGTTTAAGATGCTGTAAAAAGTATTTTTTACGATTGACTTGTTTATAGAAAACAGTTTTAATAGAAATTTGATCATTTCAGTTCTTTGCAAAACAAGAGTTAGGTTTACTCGTGCTGTTTGAAATTGAGTAAATCTAAATTTTTTTTTTGTCTCAAACCCATTATGTTGTAGTGTCAACATGAACAAAAATTGTTTAGCTCTTCAAAATTGAAAACACTGAAAATTTTCTAATAATTGTAGAAAATAAATCATGATTTCGAAATTTTCTTTTTTTAACGCCTAGCTGTTACCTCATTAATTTAATGTGCTTACCTCCTACATATACATATACTAGAGTTTTGGACTGAAAACGCTAAAAGCTAATCTCGCTAATGACAAATATTTCGAGATAGAGAAAATTCTAGAGAACTAGGGGATGTATGTATATTATGGAGGATACATTTAATCAACCCCCAGGCCCCAGTAATTCATCACTTCATTCCCCCACCTCTTCGTTGATTTGCTATAGTAGTAAACTGGTTTCTCGTACCGGTACACAATTTAAATTCCACTTTAAATAGAAAATTCGATTTTCAAAATTATTAAAATTTTCCCAGATTAAAAAAGCTAATTTTTTTTTAAGTAAGAGCTTTGAGCTTTCAACGTAAAGAGATATTAATTTTTTTTAAAAACATACCTGTTATTCAACCTAAAATATTTTTACATGCTCCCTCTTTGTAATTCTGCCTCGAAATGTAACTTTTTCTTGTTTCCTTTTGTTACATAAAAACATTTTTTTGCACTCATAAGCCGCTTAAGTATGATTAACATTGAAAAGAATCCCTACCCATCTAGGCGATAATAAAATAACAACCAGATAGAAGTAGCCGTATTCGAATTTGTAAAAATCTCATCGCCACACCGCATCAATGTCCAAACCGCTTTTGGTTGTCATTGTTTAAGCTTCCGATCTAATGAACATCTTCTAATACACTGTCATTTTGTTGTGGTTTTCCCTGGAACAATCGTAAACTTATTCCCCTCCGCTAAAGCTTTAGAGTTTGAAAATTTCAAATATTAACAATCTATCGTGAAACAATGATATATTAACTCGAAATTTTCTTGTCAAAGCCCAACCCGTCCAGACACAAAAAGCGATACCACATCAGGGAAAAGCTTAATGAATCGTACTAACCAAATCTCTACAAAATTATTCCTTTAAATCAATACGAACATTTTATGGTTCTTTGCAATTATTTTGAATAAATGTATATTTAGTCGTGTCATTATTATTTTTTTGTCATCACGAAAATGTTCGAATTAAGTTCATGGCGTGCACGCAGGGAAATAATGAAGTGCGGCACACTTAAGTGTCGGTTAATTGCTTCTCCGGGGCGCAGAAATAATTTACATATGACGCGAATATGAAGGGCCTGGAAGGGTAGGAAAATTCGACCGGAATGGTGAGGCTACATTCATTATTTCAAGTGGACATACAGCAGTCTTTAATCATTTTCCCAAACTTCTCTATTTGCCTCTCAATTAGAATATACCTTCAATTTTAATTATTTTCCAAAAAGATCGTTTTTTTTTACGATTTTTTTTGATTGCAAATTGATTTCCAATTAGTTTTCAGAGATACGCCATTCATTCGTTTGTTCCCACGTTCATTTACACTTACAAAAATCTGAAATTATCGGTGAATATGTAAAACATCTTAGTTTTTAGTATAGACAAAAATGAAAATATATTTTTAAATCAATTTTAATATCATCTACGAGCATAATAAATAACAACATAATATTTCTATTGAACAATACAAAACATTGACTTTTTAAAATATTGTCACAGTCTACGACGCTTAAAGATGGTGACTGTCGCCATTTTGTGAGTTTGAGAGTGGCACCTGCTTTTTAAATCGTCTCAGTCGTGGGTGCGTCAAGCCAATCAACCAGTCAATGGGGGAGCGACGTAGTTGTAGAACAAAAGCAATTTTTTTCCATTTGCGGACCCCCGTGGCGCGAGGGGTTTGACTAAAAAGATTAATCGCTAAAAAACAAAGAAAACTTCTAGTATTTTCTACCTCGTAATTCCTTATGGATAAGAAAAGGACAAAAGAACGACAAAAGACTATGGAAATTTCTCTTGAAAATGAACAAAATTATATAAAAAGAGGTTCGTTTGAACGACGAGTTCAGGCCTGCAATAAATCGTCAACCAGTCATAAATAAAGCGTCAACGTCAGTGCCACATAAATAGTGACTGATAAATAAATCGTAAACAATGAATCGCGAGTGTAAAAATAAATCTTAAACAATGCAGTGTAGGTATATAGTGAATTATAAACAGTGAGTGACAATTAGTAATTGTGACTATTGTAAAGGTGAACTTAATCATTGTTAACTAGTGTAAATAGTGTAAATCAATAAATATTTGTTAAAAATAAATTTGTCGTCATTCAAACCCAAATCCAAGAACCCATAAAAACGTTACAATATCATAAGTAAATGAATAAAAAAATCACTGTCTCTTCACTATTTCATATTACATAAAAATTGAGTCAAATGCAACATTTGTTTGCAAGACAAAATATTTCAGTGATTACAAATTCAAATAAGTATATCAATAACAAGCATTACAAAATAAATATATGGTGCAGTGTAAGAGCAGTTTTTCTCCGTTATATGCATCAGTGGTACTGGATTCGATTCCCATCAAATCCTTATAGATTTAAGACTTATGATCTAAGATGTGTGACCAAAAAAAATTTTTTTATGTTTAAAACAGTCGTGATATGATCTTAGATGTTGAAGCAACTTAAAACATCGAAAAAAAAATTTAACATAAATATACTGCTATTTTATGACCTTTGAACCAGTGACACCAGAGGACCATAGCATCGGAAAGCACAAATATGGGAGGGGCAAAAGTGGTTAAGTTTACTGTTCTTGTTTGCAATATCAGACGAGAGTAATAAGTTAAAATGAGAAAAATCTGTAGAAATAACTTTAAAATATTATATTAAAACCTGCAATAACTAAATATTATAAAAAAAAATGAAAACCGACTTCAAAATATATAAAAATTCTTAAACAAGAAATGCACTAAAAAGTAACAAAATAATGGCGTATCCTTGCAGTATCTACAACTTACAAATTATTAGGATGATATGATGTACAACTATTGTTATTTTTGGAGTTGGTGTCAGCTAAGGAAATACGACTATATTGGTACTTAGCAAAAAACGAGAATACCTTATGAAAATTATTTTTCAAATGAACTTTTAAACAATATACTCGAACTGTAACAATATTTAGCGACCTTTAAACTACAAAATACCAATTACCAACTAAACCTTTTTACAATTTTTACAAATTACCATTAATATTTATTTTCTTGACTGACACCAACTCCAAAATAACAATAGTTGTACATTGTATCATCCTTATAATTTGTAAGTTGTAGATACTGCAAGAATACGCCATTATTTTGTTACTTTTTAGTGCATTTCTTGTTTAAGAATTTTTATATATTTTGAAGTCGGTTTTTCATTTTTTTAATAATATTTATTTATTTCTCGCGTTTTAGTGATCTGAAGTTTGATAGCTGATTTTATTTTCTTGAAAATGGTTAACCTTCCAAACGCGCTGCTCATATGAGGCAGCGCCGTTTAATATTAAAAGTTACTACATCATCCCTTTTTGCCCTTAAGGGTTGATATTTTTTGCTTATCAATGTAATAACAAAACTAAGTGGATTATTCTTTCCAACAGAAAAAAAATTATCAAAATTCGGTTAAATGTCACTATTTCATCCCCTATTTTTATCCTTAAGGGGTGGATTTTTTTCTTCAAATTGAAATGTGAACAATTTTTTAAGGTACGTTGTACGTAATAGAAACAAAATTATCAAAATCGGGTTAGCCAGGAAACATTTGGAATATTATTTCATCTCTAATTTTTAACCCCTTATGAGTGGTGTTTTTTTTTTTAAATTGATAGGAGATTAATTTAAAGTTGTGTTCTACAAATAAAAAAAGAATTATCAAAATCAAGCTATCCAATAAGAAGTTAATATTTCATCCCTTAGTTTTCAACCCCTTAGAAGTGGAAGATTTCCCTCAAATAAAAACTGGACCCCACGAAAAGCACCAACTATCAAATAAAAAAATAATTATCAAAATCGAGCTATCCAATAAGAAGTTAATATTTCATCCCTTAGTTTTCAACCCCTTAGAAGTGGAAGATTTCCCCCAAATTAAAACTGGACCCCACGAAAAGCAACAGCTTTCAAATAAAAAAGAATTATCAAAATCGAGCTATCCAATCAGAAGTTAATATTTCATCCCTTAGTTGTCAACCCTTTAGAAGTGAACGATTTCCTTCAAATTAAAATGGGACCATTCGGGAAGCACCAGCTTTCAAATAAAAAAAGAATCATCAAAATCGCTTCACCCAGTCGGAAATGCTGAGGTAACAAACATAAAAAAAAATACAGTCGAATTGAGAACCTCCTCCTTTTTTTGAAAGCGGTTAAAAATACCTTGAAATATCTTTTGAATCTTTAAAATTATTTACGAATTTTTTTTCCGCCTTATGAATTCGCAATCTGTTCCTGGACACTAAGCGAAAATAATGAATGTACAGGTGGGGAAGACCGCTCCCCCTAAAAGGGATACTTTAAAGTGTTAGTGGTTCTCTGAATGGTAACTCCAGAAATAAGATGCGACTCAGCCATCGATGACGGCCGAAATTATCCAGGATGTTGACAAACAGATAGTTAGGGCGTTCGTCCAGTGTCTGCAGATATTTTTGACTGAATCTGGCTATCTTACTCCTCACTGTAGCTAATTTAAGATCCTAGAGGATGGCGTGATTGGTGATATACCAGAAGCGCGAAATCTTGTTTACATTGGGGTTACTGGCGTCTCCCCACAGTTATATCCCATATACCCAGATGGGTTTACGTATGGACTTGTAAATAATTATTTTTCTGTCCATAGATAATTGGGACTTTCTTCGCGGTAGCCACCACAGTTTTCGGATAGTGATATTCAGTTGGTTGCGTTTGTGGAAGATGTGTTTAGACTAGGTGAGACATCTGTCCAGGTGCATTCCAAGGCACCTGACCTCCGTAGCCCGGGGTTTTTTATGGCCATTTAGTGAGAAAAGAGGACAGGTTTTCCTACTTGTGGTGAATGTCACGTGGGCAGACTTGGTCTCGTTGATGGTGATCCTCCACTTGCAGAACCACAGCTGGAGTTCGGCTGGTGCAGACTGGAGCTTCTCGGAGGCCATTCTGGGACAACTACGAAAATGCTCATTTTTGTCATTTCAGGCATACATTTTAATTTTTTATTAGATAAGGTAACAGATGAAATTCGACAAAGGTACGAAGAGCTCCAAAGCTATTTTAGCATTCAAATTTCGAAGTAGTAGATTTTAACTAGCTGTAGATTTTAGAATCTAGACGACTGTAAACGTTTATAAAAATCGTGGTTTTTGAAATGTAAATAAAAAAATGCGTAGTAAAACCCTGAATCATAAAATTTTATTTTTTGAAAGGATTCCTTCTTGACGTGATTATCAAGCTACTTGTTTTAAAAACTTGAAATAGTCAAACTCGAGTCACGTATTTATATTTAGTATATGACAAATCAGGACAAGTATTGATTTTGCAAGTTTTTTTTTCGTATCATTAATTCAATTTTGTTAAAGATTCCTCAGATCTTAAGGTAACACAAAAAAGTTTTCTATAGGATAGCTACTAATCTATTCTACTAATATGGATAAATGGTTTTATATAACATCTGGTGTGAACGGTTCTCATGCCTTAAACTTTAAAGGAACACAATATTCTTAAAAACGTATAGAATCTATGAGATAGCAAATAGGTTGGTTCGCGGATCCGATACTGAGCCGATAACGAATCAATCCAAGTGGATTTAGGATAATCGCCAAACGCATACACGCTTATGAACTGATTAAGGGTTATTTTCTCGTGAACGAGTTTGAAAATGTTCGGAAGCAAGACGAGGATTAACGAGAACTCACGAAAATCGTTAATTGAATTTAAAGTTGAAAGAAAAGAATAGAGAAACGGGACTTTGGATCTAGCGATTCTCGGAGTTTTTTTTGGAAGAAAAATTAGTTTCTCATGCGCAGTTCGAGTCCCGTTTCTCTATACTTTTCTTTCAGCTTTAAATTCAATTAACAATTTTTCGTGGGTTCTCGTTAATCCTCGTCTTGCTTCCGAACATTTTCAAACTCGTTCACGAGAAAATAACCCTTAATCAGTTCATAAGCGTGTATACGTTTGGCAATTATCCTAAATCCACTTGGATTGATTCGTTATCGGTTCTGTATCGGATCCGCGAATATTAATCCGCGATATATTATTAATAATTAATAATATATGCATTAATAATTATTATTAATATATGCATCGTATAACCAACGAAGTAAAAAATAAATGAATTTTAAGCATTGTACAAGTTAAAAAGTTTAAATTTCTATTTTTGTAAACACGTATCGTAATGTTATATACTTACAAGACATAAGTTATACTGATTATTAAAAGTATAATACTTGCGTTTGAAATCATATTTTTAAAACTGATCAAAAAATCTTCAGTGACTTATTGAACTTAGTTTTTACAAATGCGACAAAAAATAGTTAACGACTTGATTGTTCTGATTGAAATGTTTAGGGGTTGGTCGCTAATCAACATGTTTAACCGCACAATAATCGACTGATTCTGTGATTGATTTCGTACGATAAACACGATTGAGGCGGAGTTCCGATTTTCGAACATACCGACAAATCTGTTCCAGGTTCTCATTGAAAAAAAAAGAATTTATAAAAAAAAAACTAATGGCCCATTTATATGTAAACGGGAAAATTGTCAATTTTAAGGCAATGTTATAAAGTCATATTATTCGCTCGATTAAATGATAACGACATCGTTATTTTTCAACAAATATTTACCAAATTTTCATGTTTGTTTATTAAATAATATAACGATCGTTTTATTTATTAAATAAACAGATGATTTTCTTGTTTCTTGGCCCTTACAATTTTATTAGGGTAGGAAAATGGGACGCCCTCTCTGATGACCATACGGTAGAATGAATATGATGAAAATAACGAGCTGCTGGACATCGTCTTACACATATATATATGTATATATATATAGAAAATGGGAGAGTTATAATGTGACTTTTTGATTTTTTGTCGTCATTTCAGATATGACGGTATATTTTTAATTATGTAGGTATATGAAAATCATTAAAATCGTTCTTGTATGGAAAATTTTTCGAGTTCAATGCATGGAAAATTTATCATAATTTACATTAAAGATTATTTGAAAGTATTAGAGAAAATATATGCTCGGGCAGTACCTGAAACATATCTGCACATACATATAATACATAAATGATGGACTTGAACGGGAATCTAAGGGGTCCGTTTTTGGGAGAATGGGAGAAAAGTAAAGGCATGATGAAAGCCCGTTTTGGAGGGGAAATTCACTATGCAAACGGCTGGACGTACGTGTAGGTACGTATACACAAATTGTCCTGAGGGAGTGAACGGGCGTTTGTTATATATTCTTGACTGACTTGTGTATTCCTGGGGCCAGTTTGACCATTACATGGTCAGATGAACACCGACAGTAGTACGTATTCGTTAGGAAGTCGTCCTTTCTCTTTCTCGCTCTTTGTTTGACCCGAGCTTCACTGCGCTATCTTTAGCCTTGGCTCTACAAGTACTTTCGAGCACATCGAAAATCAGATTAAAAATAATTGATTCTAAAACAGTTTTTGATACTCAAATTTAAAAAACACACACACACACACATACACATACAAACAAAAATTTGTTACATTATATTCAGGAAATGTCCTTAAGTTTAAACAAACTTTAATTTACTACTCAAAAACTAAGGCCACTGGCATTATGTAATTACCATATTAATTATAATCAAATTACTTGAGTACTAGAACTAAAAGTAACTGAAATAAATAATAAACTTCATAACATGCTCTTGCTTTTCTAATTTTATTATTAATTTCACAAATTATTTACATATAAAGATAAAATAATTAATACTGAGTATTAAAAACTAATTTTATAAGTTCTTTAATTATATTGTTACTTGTAACGATGTAGATGTAACAAATAATTTTTCCATACAAATTAAAAAATAACTCATAAACATTAGTTTATGAAAAAAGTAGCAATTAATTATTCTCTGAGGTTTACAAACAAGAAAAGTTAAAATACAAAAAAAGTGGTTGCGTGTAGTTATGTGCGCGCGTGAGAAGTTATACTTTTTGGCATCATTAAAAATAAGTTTTTATTAATTGCATCCAAATAATCAATTTAAAAAAAAAAAACTGTAAATTAATATTTAATAATAATAATAATATATATCTATACTAATATATAAAATAGAAGAGTTTGTTTGTTTGTTTAATTATTTGGTTAAACGCGCTAATCTCAAGAATTACTGGTTCTAATTGAAAAATTATTTTTGTGTTGGATAGCCTAATTACCGACGAAAGCTTGAGGCTATACAATATCACTCTACGACTAATAGCAGCAGAGCATCGATGGAAAATGTTGCAAAAACCAGGAAATTTTTTTCCTTTTGAGAGCGTTTGTTGCCTGCCCTGCGTAAATGGTTAAAGTTACGCAAAAATCATGTGAAGAAAAATTGTTCCTCTTAAAAGTCTTAAAAAAAGTCCGCGACGACATATATCTATCTTTTAAGGTTGGCCCGCTATAACCTTTTTAATGGATATTAAAGTTGTTTCAAAAATAATTCATTATGAGCGAAATTGTTTTTAGAAACATATTATTAATTCTTACCCAAATAAATACGGTTTTTAATGAAATTTGGTATGATGATAAATGACAATCTGAGTCATTAAAAAGAATACTTTTTATAACGGGAAAATGTCTCATTTATCCGGGAAATTGAAAAACGAGTTGGAACAAAAATTATGCATAAACTATACCTTTTTATTTGAAAATGAATATTGGTGATATTAAAGTATGATGATAGCTAAATATGTAAATTATTATCTACATAACGTTTTATTTCGGAAAAATTTCTCATTTCAACGGGAAAATAGAAAAATTGGTTTCAAGAAAAATCATGCTGAAAATAAACGTTTTCAGCTGATTAAAATAGAGTATATAAATAGTTATAAATCATAATATCGTCAAGGCAAAAAATAATTGTCTTATCCACCAGTCTTATTTTTAAGCAGGAAAAATGTGCGGTTCCCGTCGGATATATATGTTTTTATTTTTCACAGAGCAAAAGATTACCATAATTTCTTACAATGAGGTGGTTAATTGAGAGTCAAAGAATAAATATAGGCTACTTTTTATGTCAGAATATAGCACGGTTCCTGTAGGATAGAATAAGAATGCTATCCTTCAGGAACTGAGTATTTAAAAGGAGTTTCGTAAAAGTTCATCGATAAGCGTTTTAAGGAATTTTCCTCAAGAAAGATTGGTCTACCTTTTATCCAGGAAAAATATACTTATGGGCCCCGTGGAATAGATACGTTTTTATTTTCCATAGAGCAAAAAATCGACATAATTGTACTCTTCCCGTGTATTACAAGACAATTGTATCTTACAGGAACCGTGTATTTAATAGAAGTTTCGTTATAGTACGTGAAATAGAGTTATAGCGCATTATCCTCAAGAAGGCTTGATATCTTTTTTATCCAGGAAAAATGTACTTCTCCCGTGGGATAGATATGCTTTTTTTTGTCATAGATTGACATGATTTTTTGCAATAGGATAGTTGAAAGGTCAGAGAAAAATATAGATTATTAATTCGTATGTTAGAAGGATGCACGGTTCTCAAAAGATAGTTTAACAACTGTGCGTATCCTGCAGGAATCGTGTTTTTAAAAAAGCTTTCCCTAAAGTTCGTGAATTAGCGTTTTAACACAATCACTCCAAAAAAGTTGAAATAAAAATTACAATTTTTACAGCAAAATATAAATTTTAATTTAACATCCGATAATATCGATTAATTAATAATGAAAAATTTTGAAACATTGAAACTTCTTTCATTGTTAATTTTTGAATTTCTATAATGTTTAGAAATAAACGTGTTAAAATATGTTCAAACAGTCAACATTTACTCCACTTACTGAACTTTTGAACTATTGAAAATGTGAACTTGGTGAAAAACTCCGTTAAATATATAATATATTCAACATTTTCGAATTGTATTGCTACTTAAGGGACATAAGTATAGGTACCTATTTTATAATATTCATAAAAACGTATAGAACCAATAAAATAGCTCTTCTAGATAGCTTTTTAGAATATCTTTCTGGAAAAGTAGTATATCGAATTTTCATGAACTTTCTATGAATCAAAGATCTAGAAATATCTATCTGTCTTTTTTGTTGATGGGATGAAAGTTTGCATTATTCAATAAGTATAATTTAGATACGCTCAGCGAAGCGGGCGGGGACCAGCTAGTTTAAAGATATAATTATTAAAAATAAAATTAAGAGAATAATATTTTAATTTGTATCAATAAATAATATCCAAAGAAAGTTGCAAAACGTTTATAAAAATTATTTATGACTTATTTGTCAGGATCATTTTTCTGGTTAACAATTCATGCATGTCATGAAAACGAAGCTTCATAGAAATTGCGAAATAAAGTAAGTAGCTACTTTTCAAAGTAAATATCTTAATCTTATTCTTATCTTGTTTTACTAAATTATTATTCTAAGATGGAATCATTTCAGAATCCCAGATTTCGTGATAACTAAGAATATGCATGGAATGCAGACGTCGTTTTCATCACTAACCTCAAAATAGTTTAACAGCTACTGCAAAATTCGAGAAAAGTAATAACTTATTTATTAATAATATGTGTCATTTGTATATATAATTATTTTTATTTTTAATTTAAATATAAAAATAAATAAATTAAAAAATAAATACAAAAAAAAATCAAATTACGCGCACCAGGAGACCCAGTGGTTTTGCGACTAACTTCATTTTGTTAATTTTTGTCTTAAAATCTTAAAATTTCACTCTCATCATTTTTTCATAACGGGTCTAAAGAAGTATAACTTCAAAAATATTTTAAAAAGTATGATGTCATCGCTCTTGATAAATTGGTGTTGTTGTTTATTTTAAGATCATGTCGGTTCAACTGCTATAGTACCTACAAGACAAAAATCTGGGCATACAATGATTTAACTGGCGCAGAGAGCAACAATTTAACCGCTATGCCACTTATATTCGTGTCGTGTTTGTGTATATATTAGAAATGAAACGGATATTTGTTATTCGGCGGCGTAAATACTATCCGGCCGAATATTGGATAACAAAAATTATTTTTTGTAATTATTTGCTTTATTTAGTTAGTATCACCCAAGTTTATTAGATACATAAGGTATGCTCACTTGATTAGGCGGCGTTTTTTTGATCTCTGAAAATGACGTCAATGGTTTGCTGTTTCTGACAGAAGCCAGTAGAGGCGGTAAAGGCTATTGGCTATCGTTGATTTGTGGGGGATTTCATCTGGTGACTGCATTTGGTTGGCACTGCCATATTTAATAAAATATGCTTTTTATTTAGGTTGATTAAATCCCTTTAACAACAAATTTAAACTCTCAATATGTCAATAATTAATTTTTATGAACATAATAAATGTTAATTTGATTTTTCTTTGTTATTGTATTTTAATTGAATAATAAAGATATATTTCTTCTAGAATCTATACCTTATTTAGCTATTAATTTTGAAACCAGTGTTTTTATATATCATCATTATTCAATTCAAATAAAGTAATAAAGAAAAATCAAATTGATATTTATTATGTTCGTAAAAATTAACAATTAACATAATGAAACTTTATTTATTTTTTTATGAAAGGAAGCCCATCTTCTTAAACTAGATAAACTCAGTAAGATTACATAAGAAAATGAATATAAACAATATTGTTCAAAAAAAAAATCAAAATAAAATAAGGTATAAAAAAAACATATAAAAAAAGTTTTATTTTGAACTTTAACTGATCAAAATGAAACGAAATGAAATTTCAAACTATAGAACGTAATATGAACCTTGCGCAATAAGAACGATAGTAACGATAAGAACCAATTATAGCAGATATCTAATGGCTTCTAACGCCTCTACTGGCTTCTGTCAGAAACAGCAAACCAGTGACGTCAGAGCAAGCTAATAACCTTGTAGGGCAAATTATGGTGACTGAATATTAATTTTCTGCATTAGAAGGTAGCGAGCGGTTTTGCTTGTCTTTGTTAATAAGGCCAACTTCAGAAAAATGTCTTTCGCTGTACACACTGCATAGTGCTGCAAGATCGATTTTGGTAAACGTTGTTATATTGAACGTTGAACCTGGCTAATATTGTTTTCATTTGCTACCTCATCGAAGCAATACCAAAACTCTTCTCTCTTCTCCTCTACTTTTTTAGTCGGTGTAATAAAATAGGCAAGTTTTTTTTTTCTGAAAATTGAAGATTTTAGTTTTACACCTTTTTTGGATTGAAGTTTCGAAATCATTGATCCTACGAGCAGAAGTTGTAGAATATAATTTGTAGGCAACTTAATTAACTTTAAATAACGTACAGAGCAGGGTCTGTAAGCCTTGTAGTTACCTAAACACTTTTTTGTTGCAAGAAGTGATTTTTAAGCATGTATGACCCCGGTTGGGCTCATCCACATTGCCAGTCGGCAATATCCCGCCCCCGGAGAGCTTCTCAAACACCTATTTTGTAAATGCAAGAAAGAGTGCTGGATGGTGGCTGCACTTCCCTGAAAGCAGGGCTTAGATGTTCTCCGATGTGTGCTATCTGCTCTGGGGAAATGTGCAAAACAGCAATGAAGAGGACGACGATGACTAGCCTCAAATAAACCCTGATGTTCCACCAATACTGGAGTACCCATGAAAATGCGATTTTACCTTATATGGATTCTCTAAAATTTTGAGAGAACTACGAGGCTTACAGGTCCCGCTTTGTACTTAATTTAACGCTGGTTAAATTGTTTTTAAATTATATTCAATAAGTTCTTCTCGTAGGATCAACGATTTCGACGCAACTTCAATCCAAAAAAGGTCAATCGTAAAAAACACTTTTTACAGCATCTTAAGTCTTTTAAGCTTCACATCTGTGCATCATCAATACATGTTTTTACTTTTTTTATTACTAATTTTATTAGATCTATTGAAGTCTATAGAAGTTTATTGAAGTCCTTTGAAATCTATTGAAGTCTATATTGAAATCTATAGAATCTATTGAAGTCTATGAAATTTGTGGCGACGACATACATACATAGTCTGTACATTAGACATAGCGATCAGTAAGTGTAGAAAAGGCTTACGAAAAAGATCTTAAACTAAAATTTTCAATTTTTGGAAAAACGGGCCTATTATCAAAGTGCCGTAACTCAGTGACCCATTTACGTGCAAAGCTCTGATTGTGCTTAATTTGTCACAAATTTGATGCTCTTAAAAAACGTGCAGAATAGCTTTTAAAGAAAAATGCCTAGATTACGAGATACCGAGCAGATTCTGAGACAAGTAAAAAAATGTCACGGTTTTTCCTCTATAAAAATGTTTCCACAACTTTTTGAGAGTTGCAAACTTGAGAATACATAGTCCTAATGGATCCAAACTACATAGATACTAAAAAATCAGAAATACATCATGTTTTCCGAATTTATCGTTGATTTTGACTGACCTATAAGATTTTGAATAAACTTCTTTTTATTATTTCTCAAACTCTTATTTGTCTATAAATTAGTGGATTTATTAACTTTTTAATTCTGTTTCTCAACACTTCCAAAGTCTTTACATATTCGATGAGTTTTTTTTTTTTCTAAATTACTTTCTTTAAAGCAACTATGCATAATGTTTAATATGTACAAGTTAATTTAATAATATAAACAAGTCCACATTCCATAAAATAAACTAAAGCTTTATTTTTTGTTGCATTATTAAAAAATATAGCTACTATATATAACATAGAGAAATTGAATTTTTATAAGAAAGAGCTTTTACTATAAAAGTTTTTAGTTCAAAGCCTTTCTGGAAAGTTAAAAAAATTCAATTTATTCAATAAAATAGTAAAATGTTTTACAGTAAAATCTTTGAAATTTTGATTTTATACGACTTATAAAAAAATCATTTACAAGTTAAATAAAAAGATTTTTCTGAATGAATATAACTGAACAATAACGTGACAATTTCTTGAATATTCAGTGATGAATTATAATGTCTCGGTGTGTACCAGAAATGTACTATATAATGCTCTGTTATAGGAAGGAAAGTACTCCATCCTTCTTATTCAATTCTGCAGCCCCTGAAGCAACGGGGACGAGGTTGTGTGCCATTATTATTTCATATGCTGACCCCATAGACATATACACACATACGTACGAAATTGTTAAAGTCCAGGGACATATTTAACCTGTGTATTATTATGATTATGATCATTATTATACTTAACTGGAAGTTGATCCAGGCTCCGGCAAATTTGGTTGCTCGCTCGACCAAATTGTTCTACACGTACATATATTTTAAGTAAATATTCTTGAATTTACTTTCCTTATACCTATATACATTGGAGTAGGTACCTAATATAATGTTTGTCTTTAAGTTTATGACAGATAAATGTTGTATTAATGGTCCAGTAGAACTTGGACTTGCGTGGTATAGGGAACACGTTAGAATCTCAATTTTCTCTTCCAGTTTGGATATACCATTCAATTATTCATACAAATAAATAAGAGTCATGCTCATATTCAATTAATATAATTTTCAAAACATGATTTTCTTTTATATAAGAGTCGCTTCAAGTATTGTTCATTCGAATGTAACGAAAATCTGGACATTTGACTATAATATCGGAGCATGAAAATAAAGCTTGTTCAAAACAATCGAGTCCGGATGAAACAGAGAAAAAAGCTGGAAAGCTCTCTTCTTCTCGTGTTCAGTCAAATGATCAGACCTTCCAGTCCATGGATGCGGAATGTGATATTTTTCAAGTAGATATTTTACCATTTTATTATTATTATTTCGAATTTTTTTGTTCTGATTTGTATAAATAGAATAATAAGAACAAGAGGAATGAGGGATGAAATGTGCTTAAAATTTAGCAATTAAAATATTTGAAATTCCTCACCTATGCACCTACCTATAATATACCTACGTATTTTACAAGGCAACGATATGATAGCTATATACTTTTAAAAATTTTAATTTAAAGTCATTACATCTTGGAATTGTTTTGACAAAAGGAAATTTTCCAAAAAATTTTTCTTATTAAATTTTTAAATGCCTCTCTGAACTAGATTTATGACGATATTGTTTTGATGTATTCATATGATAATTAATGATGGGATATTTTTTTAAATATTTTTTTTAACACTTATATTAACTTCATCTGGTTCTGTCAACGGAAAATTGCAATCCATTGGCTCATTTTTCGATATCTACACGGAAAAAATGTGTTGTAGTTTTAACAACATTCTTTGTTAATTTTACTACATTAACTAGTATTATATAGGATGACACCACGTGTGGTAACGTTTACCAGTCAAGTGTTATTAAAAAACTGTAGTATTATTTACATCACGAACTAGTAAAAATGTAGTTGAATTTTTGGCACTTGCATTTATTTGTCAAAATTATTGGTTATGTTGTACGCGCCGCATGCGCAAACGCCAAAATTTGTTAATTGTACAACACTCAGCAGTTGTAAAAACTACATATATTTTCTACACTATGGTAGTTAAAAATACTATACATTAGAGCTGAATACAACACAGTGTGTTATCTAATGTTACATTTGTGGTTATAGTGAACATAAAGGGCAGTAAAAATATTACTACGTGTTCTCGGTGAAAATAAATATCAACTTATTCGATTTACTAGTGAATATGTAAGATTTGTTCCATACGACCAGCTATGGCGAAGCTCAAACATTGACCGTTAAACGAAGAGCAAGACATTGATCGAGAGACAAAAGTGAGTGAAGAATTGTTTCAACAAGGCTGAGGGTCGACATGCCAAAACAGTATCGATATAAACGCTCGTCACGAAAATGGTTGTGCTGACTGCTGGATAGTGCTGGATGTTCACACAAAACGAACCTGCTGAAACTGTTCTTCACTCACTCCTGTCTATTGGCTAATTTTGTCTTGCTCTTTATCTGTGTTCGTGTCTGTGCATCGCCATAGCCGGACGATTGGAACAAACTTGTAGCATCGCGGAAAAGCTTGTATTAGTATACACGTTGGTATGTACTCTTTTCGTCACAAGAACCCAATGACGTCACCATAAATAATACAATATGGTTAAAATAAAAAAAAAAACTCGAAATGTGTGCTGGGACACATAGTAAAAGTGAAACTTCAACAGACAATTGGGAAAAATGAATCGCAAAAAAATTTTAACTTGAAGTTTTACGGGCAGCTTTTCTAATTGGACAAGTTGAACACTTGCCCGTTGCGATTCGTTTTTCCAATTATCCGTTGAAGTTTCACTTCTACTATGTGTCCCAGCACATATTTCGATTTTTTCGCAGGTTTACTGCAAATTATGATTTGGATAGGTTAGATACATTTTAATGAATGCATTTTTTAAAATTTTTTCAAAGTCCATAGGATAAAAATGATGCACCTTCGCTTGACCTGGCGTAAGTCGTTAACTTACGCCCAAGCTCCTCCTTTTTTAACCGACTTCAAACAAGGAGGAGGTTCTCAATTCAACTGTATTTTTTTATTTTTTTTTTATGTTTGTTACCTCAGCATTTCCGACTGGGTTAAGCGATTTTGATGATTCTTTTTTTATTTGAAAGCTGGTGCTTTCCGAATGGTCCCATTTTAGTTTGAAGGAAATCGTTCACTTCTAAAGGGTTGAAAACTAAGGGATGAAATACTAACTTCTTATTGAATGGCTCGATTTTGAAAATTATTTTTTTATTTGAAAGTCAGTGATTTTCGTGTGGCTCAATTTTAATTTGAAGGAAATCGTTCACTTCTAAGGGGTTGAAAACTAAGGGATGAAATATTAACTTCTTACTGGATAGCTCGATTTTGATAATTCTTTTTTTATTTGTAGAACACAACCTTAAATTAATCTCCTATCCATTTAAAAAAAAAACTCCACTCATAAGGGGTTAAAAATTAAAGATAAAATAATATTATAATTTTTTTCTGGCTAACCCGATTTTGATAATTTTGTTTGTATTACGTACAACGTACCTTTTTTTTATTTTTTTTTCAAATTGTTCACATTTCAATTTGAAGAAAAAAATCCGCCCCTCAAGGATGAAAATAGGGGATGAAATAGTGACATTTAACCGAATTTTGATAATTTTTTTCTGTTGGAAAGAATAATCCACTTAGTTTTGTTATTACATTTAAAAGCAAAAAATTTCAACCCTAAAGGGCAAAAAGGGATGATGTAGTAACTTTTAATATTAAACGGCGCGGCCTCATATGAGCAGCGCGTTTAGAAGGTTAACCATTTTCAAGAAAATAAAATCAGTTATTAAACTTCAGATCACTAAAACGCGAGAAATAAATAAATATTAAAAAAAAATGAAAAACCGACTTCAAATATATAAAAATTCTTAAACAAAAAATGCACTAAAAAGTAACAAAATAATGGCGTATCCTTGCAGTATCTACAACTTACAAATTATTAGGATGATACAATGTACAACTATTGGTATTTTTGGAGTTGGTGTCAGCCAAGGAAATACGACTATATTGGTACTTAGCAAAAAACAAGAATACCTTTTGAAAATTATTTTTCAAATGAACTTTTAAACAATATACTCGAACTGTAACAATATCTAGCGACCTTTAAACTACAAAATACCAATTACTAACTAAACCTTCTTACAATTTTTATAAATTACCATTAATATTTATTTTCTTGACTGACACCAACTCCAAAAATAACAATAGTTGTACATTGTATCATCCTAATAATTTGTAAGTTATAGATACTGCAAGGATACGCCATTATTTTGTTACTTTTTAATGTATTTCTTGTTTAAGAATTTTTATATATTTTGAAGTCGGTTTTTCATTTTTTTATAATATTTATTTTTACTTATATACTCCTTTTATACTTATAAAAATTATAAATCTGCGTTGAGTCTGAAAAGTCTACATTCAGACCTCGAAGACTCAATACAAAATCTCAAGCAATAACCAAATTCTACTTTGGGTCGAAGAAGTCTGCATTTAGGTTCTTGCAGATCTTATTAATAATTTAGAAAATAATGAGTGAATTTTTGAACAGAACTTCGAGTTTCTCCCACAGATCTTAAAATAACTTAAAAAGTATTTCGATTTGTTGGCAAAACTAAAATATCAAAGGAATTAAGTTGTTGAAGAACTTCAACAAACTTTCAATTTCGACTCAGGACTTTGAGTAGTGCACTCGCAAATGCTGTATGAGACAGAAATCTGAGCGGAACGCGCCATTCGAACACAAAAGGGGGTTAAACTGGCTGCGATTCAAAGAACGAGTGCATTGAGGATCGTGTGCTCGTACAGAATAGTGGTGTTAGATTGACTGCGATTCCTTCCCTGAATTTGCAGGTGAAAAAATGAAAAAGGGTATATGATGAATTTCGTAAGTTAAACACTTGTGGGGCGACAAGTGATACGGTAAAAGAATTGAAACGGCTGAGAAGAAGTGTATGAGGAAACGTTGAACATTTGGCAGGACGAATAGACACCATTTGACAAAGGACGTTGGACCTACACTCTGATTCTCAATATTAGAGACTAGATGGGTAGGATGCATGCATATTTGGATTTGCATGTGACCCTAATCCTGACGGGGTATAGCTGCTTCAGTGCATACTTATCATCCAGAGCTATAATAGATAACCCCATAACTCCTGGTGTGTTGCGGATGGAGATGATACCAGGTACGCGCTGTTTCACCGTGCTGCCACAGCTTAAGAAAGATAGACGCTGGAAAGAAGGGTAGACGTTCGACTGAACGAGTCAAAAATCGAATATGATGCTCAGATGCTCAGTTCCAGGGACAAATGGGATCAAATCGCTTGCCACATGAAACACATAACCGGGGAATGAATCGAACAGCAATGACAACAACGCACACTCCTAAACTCTTGATTTTAACAAGAAGATGGGATAAGTAGGGAGTCCTACCGTAAAAAAAAGTAATTTTTTATGGTTTATTAAGATGACATATTTAGAACGAAACTCCCCTCAGAGCATACAAAATAACCATTAATTTTAACCTGTTTCTAGTACTTAACCACCCACTATCTTAGATTGAATTTACAACTACGTTACGAGTAGTAAAAATATTACGAATACCAAAGTTTGATAGCTATGTGAACCCTGCAACCAACTTACAAATTTTTGAAATTTTTTTTCATGGGTCTCCTGGAAATCGTTAGTACCCGTTAGTACCGTTTTTCTTTTCGTTTGTACCCTAACCGTTTCCGAGATACGGCGGGCCCTTAAAAGGGCCCGCAACCAACTTTCATGTATCAACATGAAACCTTTACAAATCGATTGTACTACATTACTAGAAGATTGTACCGTTAAAATTTTCGTTTGTACCCTTACAGTTTCTGAGAAAATCATCCCCAAAGTTAGGGGATGATGAAATATGTATGCATAATATATCAATAACAAAATATAATTTTTCAAATCTGTTCTCGTACATCGCTTGATAATTGTGAAAACTCACTTGTGTTGTTTTTCTTTTCGTTTGTACCCTTCAGATTACAAAATGGCGACCAACCCTTAATACGGCACATCAAGATCTCGGAAACGGTAGGAAACTTTTAAAATCTATATTTTCACATTAATTGCTAGTCGTTAGTACTCGATTAACCACTTTTATTTTCATTTGTACCCTAACAGTTTTCCGCATACAGCGAGCCCTTAAAAGGGTCTGTGCGCAATTTTCATGTATCACCATAAGGCATTTACGTATCAATATGAATAAGAAACATGAAACTAGAAACGAAAAAAATTCACCTCTAACTAACAAGATGACAAGAAAATACACGCTAAGGTTAAGGGTGAATTACAGCTGCGAAAATACGAAAACCCAAACGGCTCGGAATTTTCCAAATCTAATTTTTGCATTCGGTCAGAAATCGTTAGTACCCATCGAAAATACTTTTCTTTTCGTTTGTACCCTAATGGATAATGAGATAATCGACCTCAAAGTTAGGGGTGAATTACAGCTGTGGAAATATGAAAACTTGAACGGCTTGGAATTTTCCAAATCTGATTTTTGCATTCGGTTAGAAATCGTTAGTACCCATCGAAAATACTTTCCAAAATATTTCCACAGCTGTAATTCACCCCAATCTTTGGGGTCGATTATCTCAGTAACTATTAGGGTACAAACGAAAAGAGAAGTATTTTCGATGGGTACTAACGATTTCTGACCGAATGCAAAAATTTAGAAATTTTGTTATTGATTATGTATACATATTTCATCATCCCCTAATTTCGGGGATGATTTTCTCAGAAACTGTTAGGGTACAAACGAAAATTGTAACGGTACAATCCTCTAGTAACGTAGTACAATCGTTTTGTAAAGGTTTCATGTTGATACATGAAAGTTGGTTGCGGGCCCTTTTTAGGGCCCGCCGTATCTCGGAAACGGTTAGGGTACAAACGAAAAGAAAAACGGTACTAACGGGTACTAACGATTTCCAGACGACCTATGAAAAAAAATTTCAAAAATTCTTAAGTTGGTTGCAAGGGTTCACAAAGCTAAGTTTGATAATTTCCATAAAATGCTTTCTATTTTTAAAAATAATTTCCACCATTTCAATGCATTGTGTAATTATGTGCAGTTTAAATATTGCTCCCCAGTATTTCCCCACGATAAAAGCATAAAAATGTTATCTGAATTTTTTTTTTTTGGTATGTATCAGAAACCCATTATACTTCACTTTTGTACTGAAACTTGCAAAATTGCATTAAAAGCATTGTTCTATGAAATGCTCAGAATATGTAAAAAATTAGTAATTAATTTTTTAAGCCAATAGTCTTTGATAAGAGTGTAATGTCTATAGGTAAAAATAAAATATTTAAAGTAACATATCTATCAATTAAAGCTAAAGAAATGCCAAACTGTCATAGACGTCTTTTTAAAAGGATATAAAAATTGAAGTAAAATCCTTTTTGTCCTTCAATAACGTTGCTCTACTACCATCCGAGCAGAAATGAATAAATTGGCTATTTGAACAGCACCTTCCTTCCCACCTCGTCCCATTCATACAAGTGGATACTTGACAACCACTTGAGCTTCGTCCATATTGTAAATGGATAATAATCATAATAAAATATTAAGGGATGAGAGCTTGTTATCTTTACATGTAACTGGCCATCTCATAGACTATCAACATCCGAGGACCATACTCAAAACTCGTTGAACATTCATCCATACATCATTATTCAGAGATTTTCCCAAAAATGATAAAAACTCTTAGGCAATTTTACAGAAAAAAAAAACAAATATAAATAACAGAAAAATATTTTTCCATAATATTCTCGTTAAAACAATACAAGAAATTCCTAAGAAAATTTTCATTAAGCATTCACATATTTAATTTTCAGGTGTAATAAGGTCTAAAAACTCGGCTCCAATGTCTCTTTCTATCTCTTCAAACGACATTTATATTAAATTCCTTTTAGGCTATGAAAAAGCGTATCTACCCTTTACAATTAAATGAAGACTCGGTCCTGTTTAATAAAGATATTTGGAATTCATTTTGAACCGAGTGCGAGCGGACGAAAAAGGCTTGAAGGAGAGAGTTGCGTACATTTAAATATACTTAATCATTTTTTATCATGTCTCTTTTTCATAAAAAAAAAAAAAATTAATTAAAATTCGAATCTTCATACGGATTGAATCTGAAGTATTATGAATTTCGAAACCAAAAGGTTTTTGTGTTCACCTTTGATAAAGCCCTTCAGAAAGGAAGGATATGGAAAATATAAGTAAAACCACATCAATGGGGTTGTATGTTGTATTAATCCTTTTGAGAAACAGAAAATAATTACAAATAATAATAAGCATTTAATTAGCAACTAAAAACTAAAATATGTACAAAAAATTATAATAATTAATAAATAATGTTTCAAGCCGATTAAATTGCTTACTTTGAGAGTTGTTTGATAAGAAATTAAAACAGAGTCCTAGTATCCTTGTGTCATACCTACTTATATGCAATTCAAAAATAAAATACATGTGTATAACTAAATACATAGATGGATCTTGATTATACAGTAGGTACCTGAAATAGGAATGCCAGAAATGCAATTTGAAGAAATTTTCGGAAAATATTTTTTTCGAACAACGTGAAAAGCTGTTCAAATCTGAAAAGACTAACCATCTATTTTAGATAACTTAAAAATTAGTTACCTTCAAAAAGATACTTTTGTAAGGTGGAAGTGGTTACTCACATTTATGTACATATATATATATATACTAGCTGCTACCCGCGACGTCGTCTGCGTAGGTTATTAATTATTATGTTAAGAACATATTTAATTAACAAAGGAACAAAATTTAAAAAATTGAAAGCTATAATATATTATAAATAATTGGAAAGAACTTAACGTAGAACATTTTTAACTAATTCCAAAAAATTTCCCCTAAATCGCTACTTCAGAATCCGCTATTGCTCCAAGTATATATAGCTGGGGAGCCCAAGCGGGAATTTCGGGATCTACTAAAGCGCGGCAGATTAATATACAAGGTGATACCTTGTACCCAGTTAAGTACTTCAACCAAATATTAGTCCCATATATATGGCCGCCCGTCAAGGATAAAGGATCAGATTAGTAAAAAAAAATTGATCATCTGATTTTCTCGAGCGCGTCAGATTAAGATAGGGTGAGTTAGTTACATGCTAAAAGGTGTATAATCCACTAATCTGACAATTTGAGAGTGGCCTAAAGAAAGGGGAGGGGTACAAAGTTGTAAAACAAAAACGTCATCTCGACGGCACAACTAGGTATAATATGGAGGCTGAATGCCAAATTTGGTGAAATTCGGATAAAGCTTTCGATACGATATGGATGTCACACATGTCTGTGTGTGTGTGTCTGTGTGTGACAGCAATATCGTATCGAAAGCTTTATCCGAATTTCATCAAACTTGAAATTTGACTTCCATATTATAACTAGTTGTGCCGCGAAACTTTTGGTTGAAATCGGTGAAACGAAAGCTCCGCTTTATCTTAGGAGTTTTTGAGCTTTTTCAATTTTTTTCGAAAACGGCTCCAACGATTTTCTTTAAACTTTCTACGGTTCTTAGACTCATTAATGTCTAGAACTTTTATTTGAAACTTTTTCCTGGGAAAATTTGAATATAGGCTGTATGCATATATACAAAAAAAAGTGAATCCCTCCTGATAATCGTCAGATTATGAGACAGCATGTCTAAGGCATAAAGATGAACCATATATCTTAATCTGACGCACTTGAGTATTTCAAATTGGCGATTTTTTTTGCACATTCAAATAATGGCAGCGCGTTTGCGTCACATTCAAATCGTCAGATTATGTCGTCAGAGGTTTGTCTTAGGTTCACTTAACATCCCCTTAGAAAATATGACGCACCCGATTAAATTTTTTTCTTTATTTTTAACCCTTACGTACTACCACCTCGTGGATTCATGGAAACAATCAGATTAACATATGTAAATTTTTTAAAATACATAGGACATGGATGATATCAATATCTGACGCGCTCGAGTATGTCCATGTAACAGTTTTTTTTTACATTTTTGAAAACCTATAGCCGCTCCCCCCTCCCGCTGAAAAGGTATACATTATATGGCATTATATTTTTTTTTTTTTTTTCTCTTTCATTATGTATTTGCAATCTGTCCCTGGACAATAAGCAAATCAGATGAATGTAGGGACTTAGGTATTAGTTACTTTCGGGAGTAACCTCGGCTCTTTAATATGTGCTCATTTCCGGTATGGCAGATCAAGGAAGCTAATGCGTCTAAGTCTAATTGTGTCGCCGGTATTATCGAGCAGGTTGATCGCCAGGTGATTGGTATGGTCATTCAATCTTTTTTGATATTTTTCGCTAAACCTAACGATCTCATCTCTCACTGTGGCCATTTTCAAGTCCTTATGAATGTCATGGTTAGTGACAAACCATGGGGCATTCGTGATGAGTCTTAGGGTCTTAGACTGGAAACGTTGGATGATTTCCAGGTTGGAGCTGCTGGCCGCTCCCCACAGTTGGATACCATAAGTCCATATAGGCTTTAAGACAGCTTTATATATCATGAGCTTTGCGTCCAGGGACAGTTGCGATCTACGGCCAATGAGCCACTGCAACTGCCTGCTTTTAATTTTTAACTGGTCCCTCTTGGCCATTATGTGCTTTCGCCATGTGAGTCTCCTGTCCATGTGCATCCCGAGATACTTGACCGTTGTTTCTTGTGGGATTTGTTGGTTATTGAGGACCACTGGGGGGCAAGTATCTCGCCGAGTTGTAAATGTCACATGGACAGATTTGGCTTCATTCACCTTTATACGCCACTTATTGAGCCAAGGAGCCAGCTGATCGAGGGCATTTTGCAGTTTTTATATGGCATTATATGACATTTTTTTCTTTTTATCATCTAAGCTTCGCAACCCAATAGGTCTCGATAACGCTCGAGTAAATCCCGATTTAGCATCGTGGGCTCCCCTACTAATAGTTATTATTTAATCAATAATTATTTTTTCAAAAAATTGTTCCTTAAATGCTCTTTCCGGATCTTCCAGATAATTGGTAATTCAATTTTAAAAATTCTTGTTTATATGATCCAACGGCAGTTGATGACGTTATAGTACAACAATACATGTATAAATAGTTAAAAATAATAAATTATTAAAAATATTGCAAAAATCTGATCAATTATTTGCGTAATAAAAAGAACAGATAGAGAGTTTAAAAAAATAAAAAATAAAAATTCAATTAAAAATTATTTTCTTATAGTGATTTTAATTCTTAAATTTGAAAATTTTAAAAAATTAACTATAAATTAACTATTAACTTTACACCTAGAGCAATTGCGGACCCGGAAGAGCATTTAAGGAGCAATTAAAAAAAAAAAAACTAAAAAAAGTTACTTTTTTTATTTTACAGCAATTTTAATTTTTAGTTTGCAAATTTTTGAAAAATTAATTATTAATCAATTAATAACTATACACTTGAAGAAATTGCGGATTCTGAGAGAGCAAATTTTTGGCATACAGTTTAATTAAAAAAAAAAAATGTTTCTTGTTAACTTAACTCTTTCTGGTAAAACATATTTTTGCAATAATAAAAGGGATTGTAGAAAAGTAATTTGATTATTGTAACGGTTCTAACTTAAAAATGTATTTTGAATCTGTATGTACAGTAAAATATAAAAAATTCTAAAAAATAATTTTTAAAAAAAGCTACATAAAATATTTTAAAAACTGCTAAACAAATAGAAAATAGAATTCAAAAAAGGTTTATACATTTTATATCTCGCTGAGCTGCATTAAGTCTACCTTTAAATATGAAATAATCAGTAGGCAGTGGAAGGAGAAACATATCCTCTCCAGCCAATGCGCATTAGATCGTTTACCCCACTCTATCAAAGCGACGAAAAATCCACCGCTTAACGCGTTTTGCTTGTAAAAATCGCAAATTTATATGTATATTTACAATTACAGTGACCATTACTAGTGGCCGAAGAATTGAAATGCTTAATCCTTAAGATATATAACGTCGTTTCGTCAGGGCAGTTGCGAGGGGTATCACCGGATGTTCGAATTCTATTGTGAGTGTTGATGTTCTCACAATGAGTTGTGTCAGTGGACACAACCAATTCAAGAGTGTATCCGTAGACACATTTCAACTATTGCCAGGTAGCAGATTGTGCAAAAATGAGTTATAAATTTTTTTTTTTTTTTTGGTATAGAACAAATGTTAGAGCCCAGAATCAAGACAAATGTATGCTATTGAATTTGCTTTGCAAAAATACGAAATACGAAATATGAAATTTTCTTTTTCAAAAAGAGTTTTATTTTGGGTATTTTTTGAAACATTAGCAAAGTATTTCAGGTTATTCATAAGTTTGGTTTAATTGCAAAAACGGAGGGCGTCAAATTCGCTTCAGTTCGCCTCCGTAGGGTGGCATAGATCCACGCTGATATGTAGATACTAAATATTTAACTCTTCTCTTCCTTTTTCCTTTTTATATACAAAACTTATTTTAAAATTATTCTGCGAGGGTTTTGGAAAAACTTTGTCAAAACGTCTTTTAAGTATTTTTAAGTTCTTTATTTTGGATAACTCAAACTTTCTCCCGATGAAGTGAACACTCGTATTCAGTTTTATACTTCCAAATATACAACTATACGTAATGAATGTTTTATACGTTATATTATAAACCAGAGCTAAAGCCTTTGAAAATGGTAAAAAGTGAAAAAAAAATTATAGAAGGATGAAACCGATTAAAAATGGAAAAGAATATAACAAAAATGAAAAGAAAAATAGATTACGGTCGATCTGAGGTGGGAAAATGGAAAAGGGGGGGTGTTTTTAAGGGTAGAAACGGTTTATCTGGATTCCCGACAAAACTAAAAGTACTATGGATAAAAGTTAACTAGCAAAGTTGTAGGTAATCTACAACTTTTGTCACATAACCTCAAAATTTATGTAAAAAATTCAAATTACCAAGTTTTTGGTTTTTTATTATCTTTTACCAAAAAAAAATATTTCACATTTGTCGAATATTTACTTTTTATGCCCCAAACACACTGATATTTTGACGTGAGAATTTTCGATTGAAAATTAGGGTGCTTTTTCAATATTAAGTCAAAATAAGATGAAAAAATAAATATTTTAAAACAAAAAATTACAGTGTTTTTGGGACATAACAAGGTACATTTTCGCCAAATTTCGTGGAAATTTTTTTTTTTGTAAAAGATAAAAATAAAAATCCAAACTTTGTTATTGGAATTTTTCACATAAATTTTAAGGTTATGTGAAAATAGTGTTAGTACAAAAGTTGTAGATCTTCATATTACCTACAAGTTTGCCATTTTAATTTTTCCATAGAACTTTTAGTTTTGTCGGAAATCGAAATAAACCGTTTCTTTCCTTAAAAAACAACCCTTTTTTACTTCCCGACCACAGATCGACCGTAATTTATTTGTCCTTTCATTTTTGTTATGTTCTCTTCCTTTCTTATGGCTTTCATCCTACTATAATTTTTCTTTTGGGTTCAAAAATTAACGATCCTGGTCTAGTAACCAAATTAATTGTTACTACCTAGAATATTATAAAATGTTTACACATACATCAACAAGTGTTCTTGCTACAAAATTTAACTAACTATACTGTTTAACGAGTTTTAACTTGAAAAATCCTCAAAATATTATTGAATTATGAGATTTTCAGAGCAAACTTTTTGGTTATTCTGAAATATAAATCACAGTGTTGTCTATTTTTACGTATACATAATGTATTTAATGTTAACATAGTTTATGACTAATGTATAAATTCAATCATGGTAATAGGATTTCAATTATTTCACATTCTCAAATTACATTTGTAATTCAGTCAGAGTGATATTAAATTTAATTGATTATCTTTAACAAGGGGGAAACCTAACAATCTCGTAGATTAAATAGACTTAGAGGTGAGAGATGTTTCTTCAGGAGGGTAAATTTTACAAACGCTTTATTTTATTTATAAATAAATATTCATAAAATGAAGAAACAAAAAAGAATATTTCCAAGCATATCATTTCTACATCTAAAAGAGGCAATTAACATCAATATTTATAAATAAATATTATTAAAAAAATGAAAAACCGACTTCAAAATATATAAAAATTCTTAAACAAGAAATGCACTAAAAAGTAACAAAATAATGGCGTATCCTTGCAGTATCTACAACTTACAAATTATTAGGATGGTACAATGTACAACTATTGTTATTTTTGGAGTTGGTGTCAGCCAAGGAAATACGACTATATTGGTACATAGCAAAAAACGAGAATACCTTTTGAAAATTATTTTTCAAATAAACTTTTAAACAATATACTCGAACTGTAACAATATCTAGCGACCTTTAAACTACAAAATACTAATTACCAACTTAACCTTTTTACAATTTTTACAAATTACCATTAATATTTGTAAGGTTTCATCCCTCATTTTTTATATTGCTATGGTTACTTGTTTATTAATATTCATTATGATTCTACACTTTAATTTTGGGAATTGGCATTTATAATTATTAACATTAAATGTCGTTTCTTTATTCATAGGTAAGATTTTATAAATAACTAGCTGACCCGCGCAACTCCGTCTGCGTCACATAAGAGTGGGAGAGGGTTAAGAGTGGGGAACCTATGGCACAATTCTAAAGGAGTTGAAACTTTCTTTGTTTTATCCACAAATCACTTAAGAACCATTGAAGAGATAAAATTTGGTACCTATAATGCTAATTTAAAACCACGCGGATGAAACCAAGAAACACATTGTATGTCTGTAGCGTTAAAAGTATAACATGACTCATGAGCTATCTTAGGTACATCACACTATGATCAGTAAGAGTGGAACTATAGTAGAAAATGTCACGGGAACGGGAATAATAAAGGAACGCTGCATAACACTACTGGGGTGTTTTATTGATCAAATTTACGTATGTAAACTTAAAATATAATGAACAAAAAGAATATATGAAACTTAAACAAAGAGTAACGTAAAAAAAATTGAAATATTTTTGATTATTGCAACGCCTGTAACCGTTGTAACCAATAATATATTTTAAACTTGTACTTCTGTATCTGTTATAATATATGGCAAGGAGCTAAATGCCTGAATGTCAGTACAAAAAGCTCAGTACTGACTACTGAAAAAAAGTTAGAAGTACACAAATATTGAGAAGGAAAAGCGCAAGCGCTCACTTAGGGGGCCTAACATATTTTAAAGAGTGGGGAGTTTTGAAAAGAAAAGTTGAAAAATTTAACTGTTGATTTTTTAAATGTAATTTAACACGCTAAATTCTAAATATGAATTCGAAAATTAACAATGAAAGAAATTTCAACGTTTCAAAAATTTTCATTATTTTTCGGATGTTAAATAAAGAAACATATCTTCAAGTGAATATTGTAATTTTTATTTTAATCCTAAAGAGAAAATCTGTTAAAATGCTATTTCACGAACTTTAAAGATCTATTTCACGACTTTTTTTTAACACACGGTTCCCGCAGAAGACAATTATCATGCTATCCTTTGAGCACCGTGCATTATTCTGGCATAAGAAATAATCTCTATTATTATCTGATCCCTCAACTATCATATTGCAAAAATCATGTCTATCTTTTACTCTGTGAAAAACAAAAACATATCTATCCCACGGGAATAGAACAATTTTCCTGGATAAAAAAGAGATCAAGCTTTCCTGAGGAAAATTCGTTAAAACTCTTATTCATGAACTTTTAGAAAACTCCTTTGAAGTACTCAGTTCCTGAAGGATTCTATTTTTAGCCTATCCTACGAAAACCGTACAATATTCTAACATAAAAAGTAGCCCATATCATTCACTGTCCCTTAAACCATCATATTGCAAGAAATTATGGTAATCTTGGGTTCTGTGAAAAACAAAAACGTATTTATCCTACGGGAACATAAATTTTTCCTGGATAAAAATTGGACTGTATGAAAAGAAAAATTATGATTTTGCCTTGAGGACCTTATGAGTTATTACTATAAATATATTGTAATCAGATAAAAATGTTTAGTTTCAGCATGATGTTTCTTCGAACCAGTTTTCTCTATTTTCCCGATGAAATGAGAAATTTTTCCGAGATAAAACGTGTTCTAGATAATGATTTGCATATTTAGCTATCATCATACTTAAATATCACCAAAATCCATTTTCAACTAAAAATAGAGTTTATGCATAATTCTTTTCTCCAACTCGTTTTTCAATTTCCCGGGTAAATGAGACATTTTCCCGTATTAAAAAGTATTCTATTAAATGACTCAGATTGTCATTTATTATCACACCAAATTTTATTAAAAACCATTTTTATTTGGGTAAGAATTAATAATATGTTTCTAAAAACAATTTCGCAATTATTTTTGAAACAAACTTAATAATCATTAAAAAGGTTATAGCGGGCTAACCGTAAAGGATAGACATATGTCGTCGCGGACTTTTTTGTAGAACTTTTTTAGAGGAACAATTTTGCTCAACATGATTTTTGCGTAACTTTAATCGTTTACGCAGGGCAGGCCACGAACGCTCTCAAAAGGAAAAAATTTTCCTGATTTTTGCAACATTTTCCATCGATGCTCTGCTCCTATTGGTCGTAGCGTGATGTTATATAGCCTAAAGCCTTCCCCGATAATTAGGCTATCCAACATTAAAAGAATTTTTCAATTCGAACGAGTAGTTCCTGAGATTAGCCCGTTTAACCAATCAAACAAACAAACAAACAAACAAACAAACTCTTCAATTTTATATATTAGTATAGATATGTAAATAGTTTTAAGAAATTATAAATAAAAAACTTTATTCATAGAGAAACACAGTGGTGTCAATAATTTATTATTGACTCCGTATACAAGACAATATTATATATTTATTTTCTTGACTGACACCAACTCCAAAAATAACAATAGTTGTACATTGTATCATCCTAATAATTTGTAAGTTGTAGATACTGCAAGGATACGCCATTATTTTGTTACTTTTTAGTGCATTTCTTGTTTAAGAATTTTTATATATTTTGAAGTCGGTTTTTCATTTTTTTATAATATTTATTTATTTTTCGCGTTTTAGTGATCTGAAATTTGATAACTGATTTTATTTTCTTGAAAATGTTTAACCTTCCAAACGTGCTGTTCATATGAGGCAGCGCCGTTTAATATTAAAAGTTACTACATCATCCCTTTTTGCCCTTAAGGGTTAAAATTTTTTGCTTTTAAATGTAATAACAAAACTAAGTGGATTACTTTTTCCAACAGAAAAAAAATTATCAAAATTCGGTTAAATGTCACTATTTCATCCCCTATTTTCATCCTTAAGGGGTGGATTTTTTTCTTCAAATTGAAATGTGAACAATTTAAAGGTACGTTGTACGTAATAGAAACAAAATTATCAAAATTGTGTTAGCCAGAAAAAAATTATAATATTATTATCTCTTATTTTTAACCCTTTATGAGTGGAGTTTTTTTTTTAATGGATAGGAGATTAATTTAAGGTTGTGTTCTACAAATAAAAAAAGAATTATCAAAATCGAGCTATCTAGTATGAAGTTAATATTTCATCCCTTAGTTTTCAACCCTTTAGAAGTGAAAGATTTTCCTCCAATTAAAATGGGACCACACGAGAAGCACTAGCTTTCAAATAAAAAAAGAATTGTCGAAATCGAACTATCCAATTCGGCTGGAATGAACATGTCCAGCGAATGACGGCAGACAAGCTACCGAAAATGGTTCAGGACGCCAAATTGAATACCACACGACCCATCGGAAGACCACCTAAGAGATGGAAGGATAGTTGGACCTCCACTTCTCAGGAAAATTGAAAAACAGGCATAAAGCCTACTTTATAGAGAAGAAGAAGAAGAGCTATCCAATAAGAAGTTAGTATTTCATCTTTTAGTTTTCAACCCCTTAAGAGTGAACGTTTTTCTTAAAATTAAAATGGAACCACAAGAAAAGCACTGGCTTTCAAATAAAAAAATAATTTTCAAAATCGAGCTATCCAATAAGAAGTAAATATTTCATCCCTTAGTTTTCAACCCCTTAGTTAATAAAAAAAGAATAATCAAAATCGCTTCACCCAGTCGGAAATGCTGAGGTAACAAACACAAGAAAAAAAACCGGCGAATTGAGAACCTCCTCCTTTTTTTGAAGTCGGTTAAAAATACTTAGATACTATTAAATTGTGATCTAAAAATGTACAGATCAAAATGTTTTTTCCTATAATTAAAGCAAACTGTTCATTTTTATATCCACCTTGTATAAAACAAAATATTTATTGAAGAACTTCAGTTCGAAAAATCAAAATGAATCATTGCTTAAGATTAATGACTTCCACACGGAATAAAATGTGTTGTAGTTTTAACAACATTCCTTGTTAATTTTACTACATTAACTAGTATTATATAGGATGACACCACGTGTGGTAACGTTTACCAGTCAAGTGTAATTAAAAAATTGTAGTATTGTTTACAACACGAACTAGTAAAAATGTAGTTGAATTTTTGACACTTGCATTTATTTGTCAAAATTATTGGTTATGTTGTCACTCAGCAGTTGTAACAACTACATATATTTACTACACTATGGTAGTAAAAAATACTATACGTTAGAGCTGAATACAAAACAGTGTGTTATCTAATATTACATTTGTGGTTATAGTGAACACAAAATGCAGTAAAAATATTACTCGTTTAGTGTTGTAAATTTTACACCACTATTTTTTTCCGTGCATCATTTTCGTAATAATTATATTTCGTTGAATCAACTTAATTTTATCACAAATCAGCAGTTATACATTTATAATATTTAGCCATAGTTAGGTGCTGTTTATAACGACCTTTACATTCATTCTGATTTTGGTCTCAACCCCATTTCCAACGACACTCTAATTCTTGCATAAACCAAAATCGCTTTACCGGCGTCGGTCGTTATATTTACACAAAAAAAAAAACGTTGTTTAATAAAAAAAAACATAAATCGAGTGCACATTTTTTTCTGTCTTAATGATGAAAAGAGCAAACGATTGCGTTTGTGCAACTCGTGTTCATTCACGATCTCTATTTTCAACGCGTCTCGTCAAATATTTCAAAACGAATACGCGAACGAGACTTTTTCGCTTTCGTTCCTTTTCTTCTTTCGTGTGTTATGGCTAATTCGTCAGACGTGTTTGATGTACTCAAAAGGTAAACCATTAATGGCATGGGGTACATGCGGAAAGGGGTGGCCTGTGGAATTGGGGAAAATGGGGATGACGAGAGGCATAAATCCAATGAAGATACTTCACCTGCCGCACTCTGTCACTGCGTTCGATTGATTGCCCTCAATCGAACTATGACTTCGTCACCCCATCGTTAAGTGAACGTTTTTTTTTTCTCCCTTCATTTCTCATACCAGTTGCAGTCGAACTCGATTTTTTCTCTTGGCTATTTTTAAAAATGTAAACGTTAATTTAAATTATTAATATCACTGCTATTATCGTTGCGACATATGGACATTTTCACAGAGCTGGTTATCCTTTCACATTTAATCGGCGTGCGTGAATCACTTGAATAAATCAAATTTAAATCGCAATATGTTCGATTTGTCATCAACATTTCAACCTTTTGCCTTTCATTACGAAATAAAACTTTTACACTAAATCAAAACATTACATACTCGCAACTCAATGCACTACAATTCCAAAAATTGAACATTTCTTTTATCCAGTGAAAAGGTTCCTCTTACGTTACACCACATTCAATGTAGTGTAGGTTCTTGAGTTTGACAATTGTAAGAAAAACTAACTAAACTGGAAGTATAATTTTTTTAATTGTAATATACCATGTATTCACACTATTTGATGTTTAGAAATTTAAAAAAAAAATTAAATATTTCTAACCTTTTTTTAAGTTTCATAAATCCTTCAGGACTTGATTTCACTATTTTCAAATTAATAGTTAAATAATAATTGATTTAATTTAAATATTGATTTAGATTTGAGACAATTAGAACAGGAGCAACAATTTTTGAACACAGAAAAATTTTAGTAGGATGAAACCCATTAGAAAAGAAAGAGAAAATAACAAAAATCAAAGGAAAAATAAATTACGGTCGATATGAGGTCAGGAAGTGAAAAAGGGGGGTGTTTTTAAGGGTAGAAACGGTTTATCTCAATTTCCGACAAAACTACAAGTCCTATGGAAACAAAGTTAATTATGTATGTATTAATGTTAAGTTATTAATGTAAAGAAAGGTTCGAAGAAGAAGATACGCCTCCAGATAATTCGTCGCTAAGCCATCAGACTCATCCATGCCATGCATAGCGATTTCAAGAATCGCTGATCTGGTAACTCGTTCAATAAATCATCAAAAAAAAAAAATAATGTAAAAAATCCATAACCAAGATTTTAGTTTTTTTTTTCTTTTACAAAAAAAAAATTTTTTTTTTAGAAATTTGGTAAAAACTTACCTTTTAATGTCCCAAATACAGTAAAATTTTTTTATTAAAAATATTTATTTTTCACCCTATTTTGACTTAGATAATATTGAAAAAGCACCCTAATTTTCAATCGAAAATTCTCACGTCAAAATATCTACTTTTTTAAAAAAGGTGCAAAACAAATCAGTGGCGGAACTACAAATTTTAGCCAGCCACCCGCACCCCCCTCACCCGCAAAAAAATTAGATCAACCCCCAACCTTATATATGAATTTTTGCTTTTCGTATCAAGTGTCCCATATAACGTTGGTAGTTTTGTTAAACGATCCTGTTCCGTCCCATATTTTAAATTAGCACCGAATTACTTGCTTAAGGTCTTTCTTAAAAGGCCCTTGAGGTCTAAAGGAGTTAGCTGATATTATCATATTTTTTATATTAGGTGTAATATTTTGTTTTTAAAATTGGCATTGCCCGTTAAGAATAACGATAGTTTTTTAATACCCTTATTCGTAACATCTTGGTCGAAATTCATGGTATTTTCATTGTTATTCAAATCAATTGCCGTACTGCTTCTGCTATCAACTTGTTCAAATTGCCCTTAATCTCTAGGTGTAGTACCTTGATTTTTAAGTTTTAAGTCAGTTGGATTAATTTTTTCGCTACAAACTTGTTCAACTGTTGTTCACCTGTTCATCTTTAGAAGTACTTTGATTTTCTGTGATCGTAGTAAACGATTTAAGAAAACGGGATAATTTTGATATTTTTGCTAAACGTTCCTGTTCCTTTATCAATTTCTCTTTTTTACTGCACCCTCTCTGCAGCACTACGCGTACTAAATTTCTCAAAATTTTCGGGTCTAGCGATATGGTAGTTCCGCCACTGAAACAAATATCCATTACTATGTTAAATGTTCCCAGAAAATCCAGTAATTAAAGTGTAAATTTTAATTTCAAAAAAATTATACTGCATTTGGGATATTAATAGGTAAGTTTTACCAAATTTCATGAAAATTATTTTTTTGTAAAAGATAAAAATAAAAAACAAAACTTGGTATAGTTTGAGTTTTTCACATAAATTTTGAGGTTATGTGAAAAAAATGTAAACACAAAATTTGTAGGTTTTTTTATTCCCTACAACTTTGATTTTTAACTTTTTTCTATAGGACTCGTAGTTTTGTCGGAAATCAAGATAAAGCGTTTCTACCCTTAAAAAAACCTCCTTTTATTTTTGTTATATTCTTTTTCTTTTCTAATTGGTTTCATCCTACTATAATTTTTTTTTACTATTTTATAAGGCTTTACCTTTGGTCTAAATTCAAAAAAATTTTAGTTAAGTAGATTTGTAAGGGACAGTAAGCAACATTAAAAGCACTGTCATCTAAGACGGTTAAGTATACTCATAAGCTTGTTTGGCAATGTCAACAAGCTTTCAGGGAGCTGGCAGCTTGAAACAAGGTCTACTTACTGTGGGTTCCAGGGCATGAGGGTAAAGAAGGCAATGAAAAGGTCGATCAACTGGCCTAAAATGGCGCCTCATCAGACCTCATAGGACCTGACCCTTTTTGTGGAATCACAAAAAGCAAAATTAAAAACGCTTTTCTAGCTTGGAAGATCAAAACTAAGGCCTTGCACTGGAGGAATACTCCGGGGCATAGAAAAGCTAAGAAATTCGTGACATATTGTCACTCGGCAAAAGGGACGTAAGGGTCCTAGCAAGCACTATGCAGGCCAGTGTATCCTAAATTACCATCGTCTCTGCTGACGTCATCTCGGAAAGGCGGACATGACGCCTAGTAAGATAGGAGTGACAGTCCCTAGGCAGGTGCTGGCTTTCTTTAAAAGCTTGATCCTGATGCTCCACTCGTTAGACAGAGGGCCACATCACAATAGACCACATTCGCGATGATAATGGGAAGGAAAATTCTGAGACCCGTAGAACGGGTAATAAAATAAAAAAAGCACGACCAATCTGTTATATAGGGTAATGTCGTCCAAAATGAGCCAAAATGTTTTATAAAGCCTAGGTAAGTATCGAAGACAAAAATTTTAGAAACCTAACTGTACTATTACTAATATGCACATGTGTACGTTCAGGATGATTCATCGGGTACTCCGGATTTAAATTTATTTTTTTTAGATTCAATTTGACAACTAGAATGTTTGTTCTTTATACTCAAGAACAACGTTTTGTAAATTATTGAAATCCACAACAAACTTGGCGAAAGTTATGCGGAGACAGTTCGAAAAGTTCGTGGACTTTTTGGTGTTCATATTTCTATTAACGAGTCCACCATTCAAATATTAATTAAAAATGTGTTGGGTTATTTTCAGAAAAGGTGACGTTAATTGTCCATCCAGATCTTGCATCTTGACGCGTTACGATTTTTAGCTTTGAAGTTTTGAAAAATCTCAGGTTTATGTTAATAAACCAGAAAAAATTGCAGAACTCGAAAGAAAGATTCAACGTGTTATTTTTGAAATTAAGCCAGCACTGTCTTGCAAAAAGTCTCTTCGTAAATGTTATCAAAAGAGACAGCCAAGCAGCTGAGACGGTCATTTGACCTATACATCATATTCCTTAATTAATTTATAAATCATTACAAATTTCCTTCTTAAGGAATATTTTGCGGTGTTACATTTCAAAATTACATCCGATCGACCACCCTTTCTATAACCCCTAAATACCTAGAAATATTTTGAACTAAACAATTGTATAAAAAGCTTGAAAAGCTCATTTAATGGTGTAGTGATTAGATCCATAGGTCAGTGACATTCGACTCTTGCTAATTCTGTTTTTAGAAGAGCATGTTAAAGAGACCTTAAACACCAAAAAAGGTACACTGATAAAAAGAAATCATCGTGCCAACTTGGTTTGCATTGAGTCAAATACGCCATGTAATTGGATACGGCGAAACACAGTACGACTTTGGCTTTACTACAGCGGGTATTTGAGGGGAATTTTTGACTCAACTACATGACGGATTTGACGAGACATCTTATGCAACTAAGTCACAAATATATATGATTGATTGAATTTAATTAGAATTTGTCTGACTAAATTATTTTTCTCTTACAATAACAATTCAATTCATTTAGAAAACATAGGATATTATATTAATTAGTTATTATTTATTTTTAATAAATTATTTTGCTACATCGGAAGTGATTGGGTTTAAAATTAATTAAAAATAAAATATTGTCATTTATTCAATCTTCAATTTATTGATACTATTTTTATAATATATTATAATTATTATGATTACATTAATCCTTAAAAAAAACATTATTTTTCAAATATATATAACAATTAGAAAAAGTGAATATTAGTGCTCATCGGACATATCGTGCTGAACATTGTACTATGCATAATAAATACTTATGTATATTCTCTAATATCACCAGCTTCCTGAAAAAGTTAAAAAAATTATAAATAGGTAGGTTTCAAAAATTTGCAGTACCTAATTAGATAATTTGATTTTAAATATCATTAGTTTACCTTAACAAGTATTGCGAATTGCAAAGTTCTCTTCCTCGGTTTGTTTTTTTTTTATATGAATTGAATATTTCGATGGAATAAGATGAACTAAGAACAATATTTACGCAAACACTTTGGCATCTGTAAAATAAAACATTGTAATAAATTATTTTCATTCAACCAATTCTTGCATATTAATATGCAGGAGATACTTACACTAACCGTTTCTTTCCCAAGAATACTTTTGAAATCAGTTATGGCTTGGTAGATTGATAGATTTTTTTTGGCCAGTTTTATCAAATTTTGAAAATTATCAGACCAATTGTTGTAGAAATTAGTCTCATCTGTTTCACACAGTGACTTGAAATCAATATAAATTAACTTATATCCATTCTGAGGATCTCTTAACAATGGATATTGTTTTGAATATTCAGATACACTCTCGATTGTTGTAATTTTTCAAATCGAGTATGCCACGTATTAATTCAATAGAGAGGCAGTTTATCTGAAAAAAAAATTATTATGTTCAAATCAGGGTAAGTTTTGCTTTGCTTCGTACCACTGCCGAAATTAGCATTATCCAAAAGATTTCAACGTCCTTAGTATTATTATTTCTCTTCAAAATCTTTCTAAATTCACATTCATTGGAGTCGTTGTCACGCTTACGTTTATTATTGCGCGATATATTCTCCTCATTATCAGTTATTGACTTAATTTCCTGTAAAAATAGTTTTGAGAAGTTTCTGAATGGGTAAAAGTGAACTTAAAATAAAAGAAAGGTTTTCTTTTGAACAACAGTAAATTAAGAGACCAATACTTACTTTTAAATAATTCTACTAAATTTGTCAAATTCTATTTAATCAAATATTTAATCATCTGTTCGTCGGCCATCTCAAAAATGTTGGATCAATCACAATGTTGCGAAGTTATAACACTTAAATTGACTTAAATATTATTTAATTTGTTCAAAAAAACTCGCTCTGAATAACCCTACTCCGTGTGGAATTTATCAAGAAAAGAGCGATGTGCGTAATATTTCCATAAGACTAACAATAAACTAAACGGTTCTAAGTTATGGTGTTGAGAAGGGATGATTTTAGGTTTTTGATTGGTTTTAGAATTTACGAAAGTAAAAAAGGATGTTGTCACTATAAAGTCTATAAAGTTGTCACTTATAAAGAATATTTTGAACTAGACACTCCATAGTTTCAACGAAAGACAGATTTTTTTTTCCAATTACATGAGTTTTTGACGGTAATATTTCTGTGCTAAGCTGAATATCGTACGCGGCTTAACTCAACGTTTTCAATGTAGTTGTGCCAAATACTGGATTTTTAACACAATCAAATTTAATTTGACTCAAACACGTATTGCCCAAATACATAGCGTATTTGGTAAAAAATCATTATGTTTATCAGTGTAGCTACCAACAATAGTAAGTAACATTAAAAGCACAATATTAAAGTTACATAACGAAAGAATCTTCTCTTGATCTTACAGAACCGCTACGTAGTGTGACTTTGTGTGTTCACTGGTGGTAAATACCTACGTTTTATCTCGATGTTTGTGTGAATATAAAGAAATTTAAATATATGAAATAATAATGCAAATGGTTGAAGCTGGAAAGGGGGCGAATGGTAAACCAAAACGACGATCCCGAACGCGATTCGAAAATTCCTCCTCGCTTGATTAGTTCAATAAGAATAGTCCACGCATTTTGCGCGTTCTCTTCCGAAATTATCTTCGCATGTTGTCAATTCAAGTTTTGCTTCGCGTCAAAACTGACACTTATGCAGGAACCAACGTAGTTACCTTCCTTAGGTGTCGCATCTACGAGGAAAAACCGCATATTTGAAATTTCCTGTTTCTGAAGCAGTCAACTAAAGGGTGTTACAATCAGTTTCTTGGAGAAAAAAAATCAAGATAATTTTAATATTATTTTCCTCCCTTCTACATGTGAAATATATTTTATTAACGATACGACAGAAAATTAGGGGTTGGAATCGAGCTAGGTGAAGCACACGGTTAAGGGAGACAAAATGAGAAGGGGTTATTTCGTTGGTTCGCACGAACGAACCACGTGCAAACCCGTTCTGCAAATAAACTAATTAGAACGATTCCTTTATCAAGGAGAGATAATTGGAAGTGGTAAGTGATTTTAATAACAAACATACACCCTTACTCATTTGACGTCATCGTTACCATCGTTCTCATTTTATCAAATCTATGACGCTTTCGTTTTGAACGCCTATTACACCTAACAAACAGCACCATATTCACATCTTTCCCTAATCTGTTCGCGTTCTGTTTATAATAACTTTGGTCATTAGGACCATGTAGTTATATGACACAAGCTGCATAAGGGTGTCTCATTAAGTTCAACTGCACCCTGTGAAATTCTCATTTCCTTATTTCATTTTTTTAATATTTTATATAAAGTAAATAAATTATGAAGTTGATTTAACTACAGTATCTGGTTTTAAAAATCGTAATTCGTTTTAAACTTATTGAAAAACTAGCGAAATAGATGGTATAACTTTTATTAATTTGAGCATGTTAAATTAACGTTTCTTAAATGGGACTGAAACTCAACATTAACTTTTATCTTTAGTGCTGATGACCTAGCTGTTAAAGCACTAAAATAGAAAGAAAGAAAACTCCTATCTTAATAACTGTGAAATAAAATAACATGTTAAGCCACAGTGCTATTGCCATCAAAATGAGTTCGTTTATCGTTATTTATTATTTTTGGAGTATAGATTTTGGAGTTTCCTTTATAGACTCGACGCTTTTAAATTCTAGTGTTTCTTATCATTTATTAATTTTAGTAGAATGGATAAGTAGCTATCCTTTAGGAAGTGTACCTTTTTTAGGATAAATAATATTTAATTTTTTTTTGTGTTTATTTATTTAAAGTCGCTTAAACAGCTATGGTCATGCGCGACTTTCATTGACATTCACGATCGCAGCACTAATGCACTATTTCACAATGTTTGGTATAGACCAGCGTTCTTCAAAAAATCTAGGGTCGCAAGAATCCCTTTAAAAGAGGTGAGGCATCCCTCGATGTTTGTCGGCAAATCACACCGCTCCCTTAGTTCCCTATAACACTGGCACTCCACAAGAACATGATAAACTGTCAGGGCGCCTCCACATTTCCCACAATCTGTCCGTTCCCCAGTTATCAGGTGAGAGTGAGACAAGGAGGTATGCCCAATTCTCAGCCTGCAAATAGAAACCGAGTCCCTTCTACACAGGTTTCCCAAAGGAGCACTTTCCAATACCGAAAATAAAAAATAAAAAAACTATAAAAACTGCGCAACGAAAAACATACATCGGCAGGCAGCTGTTATACAATTTACATATACCATATCATATCGTAAAGACGACATGATTTTAAACTATGTAATTTGTTGTTCTCATAAATTAATATTCGCAAATTTGAAAATTATAACCATGATAGAGGTATAGCGATTGGTTAAATTCCTATAAACCATACATTTTTCAAATATTTAATTTGATATCTCAAGATCTGAGGTATTAGGTTTGGTTGCCTTAGCTTCACTATTCTAAGATATAGTATTATTTTAAGTCCATTATGTCTTATCGGCAAGTCTGCTATTTCTCGGGCTCCAAGATTAGACAACAGGTTCTTGTAGATCTTGCTAAGATAAATTGAAAATTAATAATATAGTTTTTTTGGTAAAAAAACATCGCGATGGTCACATGTAACTTGTTATTTTCTCTTGAAAAATAAGTTGGGCTGGATTTGTTTTTGTTCTGGGGGCTCTGCCTAACGGCTTCACCTCTCTTAATCAAACTCCTAATCGGGATCACTTAAGTCAAACTGGCTGTTTTTGTTATTTATTTTTACGGGTCTCATTTTTGAACTAAGATATTTCTTTTTATGAATGAAATCATATTTATTGCAGAGGATTTCCTTCTCCTTCCTCGACAGTTCGAACGTTTACTCAGCCCAACTATTTATAATATATTAACTACCCGTAAATTCACAATGGATTTATGGTTTCTAGGAATGTAACCTATCGCGTTATTTCTATCATTGTTATAATTTTCAAATTTGCGAACATTAGTCTATATACCAATAAAAAAATTGAAGATTTTTGCTACTTGAATTGCTATGTAATAAAAAAGTTCCACCTCACCTGCACGAGCGAACGAAAAAAGGAATCATTTTTCCCAGCTGAAATTTTTATCTAATCTAAAAAATGTATGGTGTTTGGTTGGATACTCTTTATTGCCTACATTTTCATATATTTAATACAAAAAAATAAATGCCATTAACATTGTAATTTTCCCCCAAAAAACAGGGTAATAACAGGGTTGGTCCAGGGTAAACTTGAAAACAGCTGAGCCGATTTCAATGGAATTTTCACCAAAAGATATTAAATATTTCAACTTACATTATAGGCTACTTTAAATTTCGAATAGTTTTCCCTTTCTGTTTGTTTGTTCATGGCAAGGCTGAAAACGGCTGGTCCGATTTGGACGAGATTTTCACTACAAGTAGTAAATATTACAAAAAGCGCTATAAAATACTTTTAATATCGAAATAATTTAGATTTTTTGAGAAAAAAATAAAAACTATAAAAACTGCGCAAAAAAAAACATACATCGGCAGGCAGCTGTTATACAATGTACATATACCATATCATACCGTAAAGACGACATGATTTTAAACTATGTAATTAGTTGTTCTCATAAATTAATGTTCGCAAATTTGAAAATTATAACCATGATAGAAGTAAAGCGATTGATTAAATTCCTAGAAACCATAAATCCATTGTGAATTTACGGGTAGTTAATATATTTTTAATAGTTCGGCTGAGTAAACGTTTGAATTATCGAGGGAGGAGAAAGAAATCCTCTGCAATAAATATGATTTCATTCATAAAAAGAAATATCTTAGTTCAAAAATGACACCCGTAAGAATAAATATCAAAAACAGATAGTTCGACTTAAGTGATCCCGATTAGGAGTTTGACTAAGAGAGGTGAAGCCGTTAAGCAAAGCCCCCAGAACAAAAAGAAATCCAGGCCAACTTATTTTTCAAGAAAAAATAACAAGTTAGATGTGACCATCGCGATGTTTTTTTACCAAAAAAACTATATTCTTAATTTTCAATTTATCTTAGCAAGATCTACAAGAACCTGTTGTCTAATCTTGGAGCCCGAAAAATAGCAGACTTGCCGATAAGACATAAATGACTTAAAACAATACTATATCCTAGAATAGTGAACCTAAGGCAACCAAACCTGATACCTCAGATCTTAAAAAAACACATTAAATATTATTTATCCTAAAAAAGGTACACTTCCTAAAGGATAGCTACTAATCCATTCTACTAAAATTAATAAATGATTGCATATGACATTTGGTGTGAAACGTTCTCAAAAAACGTAAAGATCCTATCTATAAGGTAGCTTATGTCTGTTCCTGGAAAAGTAGTTTAACGGATTTTCATGAACTTTCTATGAAATAAAGGTCTATAAATACCTAATTATCTTTTTTTTCTAAAAATAACTTAATATCTTATTTTGGGTAAAATTTTCTATTATTCAATCAGATTAATTTAGATACGCACAGCGAAGGGGGCGGGTATCAATATTTATAAGTTAGAATAACATATTAGTTTCAAATCATGTCGTCTCAATGATATGATATTTTTATATGTACATTGCATCACAGCTGCCTGCCGATGTATGTTTTTCGTAGCGCAGTTTTTATAGTTTTTTTTTTTTCTGAAAATGAAAATTTTCAGGAAAAATAGTATTTTATAGCACTTTTTGTAATGTTTATTACGTCTATGTGAAATTTCGTCCCAATCGGACAACCCGTTTTCAAGTATGCCAACAAACAGACAGTCAAACAAAACTATTCAAAATAAAAAGTAGCCTATAATGTGAGTTACAATATTTAGTAACTTTTTGTGAAAATTTCACTTAAATCGGCTCAGCCGTTTTCAAGTTTACCCTGAACAAACAATGTTTTTTTGGGGAAAATTACAATGTAAATGGAATTAATTTTTTTTTGTATTAATTATAAGAAAATGTAGGGAATAAAGAGTATTCAACAAAACACCTAATTTTTTTTTAGATTAGATAAAAATCTCAGCTGAGAAAAATGATTCCGTTTTTGTTCGCTCGCGCAGGTAAGATAGAACGTTTTTATTATATGGATATTCAAAAATCAGAAATCTTCAATTTTATTATTGGTATAGAGGAATCGTTTTTCTTCATTAAATAGTCAAGCTATAGGCTAATGTAATGTCTAATGTAAGTCAGTTACACTGTCGAATAAACATATGATTAAAAATTTCATATAAGAGTAATCGAAAATTTTACCCAAAAGTTCATAGCTTATAACTTAAACATGTTGTTGCTTAATTTAATTTAATTTTTTTCATTATTCTTAGCCTCTTAAAAGTTACATGTAAACAATTTCAGTTGAAATGACTTTTTTTCAGATAACTAACCGTAGTTATAGGAGTGATTTTTTAACAACTTTCTTTTTGGCAACACTGTTTTTGGCAGCACAGCTGTTTTCCACTAATTTAACCTTGAATCGACTTACAATGGAACAACGCTTGCAAATTATTGCATTTTATTATCAAAATTCATGCTCGCGGTTAAGAAAGTGCATCGTCCACTTCTTCCATTTTATGGTCAGTTTGGGCGACCTTCTGCGGCAGTCTTGTGAATAAATTTCGCACCAAATTTTCATTATTGGATATTAAACCACCAACACGCATACATAGAGTGCGGACAGAGGAAAATATCGTAGCTGTATCCGCCATTGTTGTTGCTGACTGTGAATAATCGGTTTGGCGCCGTTCGCAGCAATTGGGCCTCTGTTACTCCACCAAGTAGAAAATTTTATAGAAGCATTTGGGTGTAAAACCTTTTAAAATATAGCTGGTGCAAGAATTGAAGCCACACGACCTACCACAACGGTTAACTTTTGGTGAATGGGCGCTGGCAAAGTTAGATGAAGATCCACTTTTTATCGGAAAATTGTGCTCAGCGACGAAGCTCATTTCTGGTTGAATAGATAGGTGAACAAGTAAAATTGCCGAATTTGGTGTGAAGAGCAGCCAGAAACATTGCACGAACTGATAATGTATCCCGAAAAATGCATTGTTTGTTGTGGATTATGGGCCGGTGGTATTATTGGACCGTACTTTTTCAAAGACGACGAAGGCAGGAACGTTACTGTGAATGGCAAGCGCTACCATGCGATGATACAATTGTTTTTGCTCAAAATGGAAGAGTTGGATTTGGCTGATCGTCTGGTTTCAACAAGACGGTGCCACAAGCCACACAGATTTTCAAAAAAAAAAAAAAAAAATTGAGTTATTTTCGAGTAATAGTATTTCAAGCTTCCAAAATATGAATAATAAATTATTTCAGGATTCAGAACTCGGTTTCTTTATAATCTTTTTTAACATTCTTGTAATGTTATTTAAAATAGTTAACGAGAATCATATAAGGTCAAATGTGATCGTATAAATTTGAATTTGGAAGTAATCTCAACAAGAGTTAATGAAAATTTTGATTAAAAGCACGTTCCAGTCGTAATTTGTGGTATCGAGCCAAGTATAAAAGTCGTTATTCTAAAAACGAGATAAATTTATTTAAATAAAGGGATATTAGATTAAATATTATAATAATTATAGCCTTATCGTAACAATAAAAGATAAATAATTGCACGTAAATGATATTAAAACTGTACGAGTTTGGTAGACGTTAGCGATAGTTATCGAAGTAACATGAACAAGGTTATGTGTTTTAAAGATCAAGCTTAAGGGGCTTCAAAGCGGAATCTCTCCATTCGATACGTGACAATGTAACAACGAGGTTAGTTTTATTGTATAATTAAGTAGAGGGTTACGGGATGACTGTCTCGAGGATGAGAAGTTGAATTGCAGGTGATTCCTGTTTTTCGATGGTTGATTGGGCGGAATGAACGAGTATAGAAGAAGGTAGAGTGCGACGAGAACGGGATGATTCCGGGATTTGGGGGACGACGACGACGTGAGACTGCCGCTCTCAATATAATACACAATCAGCAGTGATTCAGTGTTCATCAGCGACACGTTTCATACTTATTACGCGCGGTTTGTTCCCCGCTTGCGGCGAATCATCAACAGGGTGCGAATCCCGCTGCTTGAACCCGCGCTTGCGGCTCGTCTCGAGTTCAATTTGAAACGAATTATTCGTTAGAACTTATCTTTTCTTGATATATGCCGCTTGCTTTTGGACGAAGCTTCAGTCTCTTCATCAAGCCGCTTTTCTTTATATCTGCATTCGATCTATGAATGAGACGCGAGTGAAACGTCTGAAGGAGGTTTTATTTTAACCATTTTATCCTTGTATTCAATACGTCATCGTTATTAACGCAGTTGTACTCACATTACACAATCATTTAGCGCTCGATTGAAACTGTGAATGCAGCGATAATTGCGTTAGTTACGCAATTAGTTAATACAAAAGGAAATGAAGGGACGTTATAAGAAAGGGATGAAAATTTGGGAAAAGGATTTAATTAAATTTATCAAACTTGAAACCAAGTTGTAGTACTACTTTTGCTCGGTAAGGATGTTCAAATCTATATATTAATACGTGAAGCAAAAATTTTTAATCCCTTTTACCGTAGATTATACGAACGGAGGAGTATGAAATTTGGCACAATTGAAGTTTATATATGAGGAAGTTGCGTTTTGAGATAATATTTTTTTATAATAATGCTTCAAAATACCTTAAATTAATGAAAAAATACGTCACACACACTACCACGCGTTTGACACACACAGACACTCAATACACACAAATATGTAGATTTTTAAATCTCAGTTGTTCAGTTTCAGACCACAGACTTCAACCATATTCCAAATGTCATTATTTAAACAAAATATTGTGAGGGGAATTTAAATTTTGAAATTGTAATTATTGAAATTGAAGGAAACAAATTTAACCGATTATTTGATTATTGAGTAATAATATTAAAAATATATTTAAAAGATACGTATAACTTCAAATACACAACGTTTCAACCATTTTATTTGGTCTTCTTCAGGTGTTTCTTGATTATTATATAACGTATAAATAATTTATACTATATTCTTTTGGCAAAATCATTCAAATAAATCACACAAAAAATTAATTTAGGTAGGTAGGTACTATTTGAAATAAAAAAGCTTAGCTTAATTCAAAGTTTTAAACAGGACTTATGCAGCCTATTTCCATTTTTTTTATCTTTGGCTTTTAAATGAAAAAAATCTAAACATAAAGGTACTTTTGTTTTACTTTTGAACGTAGGAAACTCACTTGAAATTACTTCTGATTTTTCAAAGTTATATTAAATTTTTGTTTGTCTAAAAATATTTCAGAATATGTATAGTAATTTGAATTGACTTACAACATTATAAAAAGAAAAATATCTGCTGCGTGGCGTTACAGTACTTTCTTTTACTTTCATTTATGAAACTCGCTGTTGGTTAAAAGAAATATATAAGCACCTTATAACTATACATAGCAGAACTATATGCATACAAGTATAAAACATATTTGTATATACGAATTCCCAACCTTCACCCCAGAACCGTCCTTAATCGAATTTTCCCAGGAAAAAGTTTCAAATAAAAGTTTTAGCCATTAATAAGTCTAAGAACTATCATAAGCTTAAAGAAAATCTTTGCAGCCGTTTTCGAAAAAATTTGAAAAAGCTCAAAAACTCCGAGAATAAAGTGGAGCTTTCGGTTAACCGATTTCAACCAAAAGCTTCGCGGCCAAACAAGATATAATATGAAGGAAAATTTCCAAGTTTGGTGAAATTTGGAAAAGCGTTCGATACGATATGGCTGTCACACACAGGCACACACAGACATGTTTCTAAAAACTACTTTTTTGGACTCAGGGGATCTCAAAACATGTATGATATGAACGAATTGATATTTAGTATTGAAATTTTTAAAGAATATTCTGAAATAATTTTGTAAAAGATTTATGGAAGAAAAAAAATAAATATTTTGAAGCCTCTACACCTATTTCCTTCCTTAACTTAAAATAAATAATTTCAATCATTATATGATGCACTTTCTTTAAATGAACCTTGAAGAAAAAATTTTTCAAGAAATTATTTTCCAAACATTCGCAAATGCAATTCATTATCTGCTGTAGTTAGCTTAGTAACTAAAGTTTTTGAGGCAGTTACAAGTGAAGTGTACCCTTAGGTTTGTAAAAATTGTAACGAATTATGGTCGAATTTCGACCACTTGGCGACCTCTAGCTTAATGTTAAAGTATGATATCCTCGATCAAGGACATAGGTCTAAAATTAACGCAAGTATTAAACCTTTTTGATTCTTTTCATTTTCGTCTAAAAACGGTCTAATTGATATATAATATGGACGTTTATAAAACGGATAGGGAATCTGTCACATTATCTCGCAATATAAGGGTTGAAATGTCATTGTCGTTTATTGTATTTAGGGGATGAAATGAGGTGCGGCGCTTAGATACAAAAGATGAAATGAGGATGACTGGTTGAGACAACGCCCTACGCCAAAGATATGTTGAGTGGAAAGATTGGGGGGTGGCTGGCGATGGGGTGGGCGTTAGGTGAGTTCATTAGTGCATAAGCGCATGTGATTTAACTCTGAATTCGAATACCTTTAGTGCGCACCACACCATTAGTATTGTTAACAAGCCTCGTTATTCTAAACGGTAGCAGAATACATCGGGCTTCATAACGCGACATTGTACAGTTAAACCTGATTATTGAATGATAACGAACGAAATTCTATTAATCTAATAATTAAACGACCCTCGCTCTAGTGGACACTGTAAATTATCGGTTATAATGCTTCAATTTACCAACTATTTGAAAAGATCAGAGATATTCAATGAACTTTTTGATGGTGTTGAAAAGAGAAATCAAGATCTTTGGTGTATGAAATTATAAGCAGCTTCAGTTTTACTGTATTGGAAAGGTAAGCATTCCCTCAGTTGGAACCCCGTTTTAATGAGCATTGACACTGATTCTTTTCTTCTTACCAGTGTCACTAATGATACATATAATGAGGAGGCAGCGCAAGTGTTAACACAATACATTACAAGTAATCGTTACCAGTCTCTCGTCCGTTACTCTCGCACTCATTCCAATACCATTCCCATCGCAACGCCTCATTTCAGTCGAGTAACATCTTCACTGATGAAACTTCATTTTAAACATTTCATAACTCGAAAAAAAAGAATTAAAAATACATTTTTCTTACAGAGATATAGTACCTATATATAAGGGTTGAATCAACAGATTAAATGACGATGTTCAACATGAATCATTATTTGATACAATAGTGTTAATTTGCGAGCTTTTAAGGGGGTATTCTTGTCTAGAGGCCCGAATTTCGAGCGTTTTTTGGCAATTGATAAAAAAAGCATTTGATATTTTTACTATACATTTTTGGAGTTATACTTCTTTAGGTGCGCTATGAAAAAACGGTGAGAGTGAAATTTTTAGATGCGCGCGCATCAGGATGATACAAAATTAACAGGATGAAGTTGACCGCAAAACCACTCGATTTTTTTTTCTTGCCCGCGTAATTTGAATTTTTGTTTTATTTATTTTTATATTTAAATTCAAAATAATAATTATTTCTTTAAATATATTTTAATATTTTATTTAGAAAATATTTATATATACTAATGACACATTTTAATAAATGAGTTATTACTTTTCTCAAATTTTGCAGTAGCTGTAATACTATTTGAAATTTAATGATGAAAATGACGTCTGCATTCCATGCATATTCTTAGTTATCACGAAATCTAGGATTCTGAAATGATTCAACCATCTTAGAATAATAATTTAGCAAAACAAGGCATGAATAAGATTAAGACATTTACTTTGACAAGTAGCTACTTAATTTATTTCGCAATTTCTATGAAGCTTCGTTTTCATGACATGCATGAATTGTTAACCAGAAAAATGATCCTGACAAATTTTATAAACGTCTTGCAGCTTTCTTTGGATTTTATTGTCATTGTAAAACATAGTTTTTCACAGTATTTCAGTCATTTAATAGTCAAAAATACAAATTTACTGCCCAAACGGTGACTCGGGAAAAACGTGGTTAACGTCAGATTACTTTTAGGTTATTAATACGGCGCGTTGTTCTTAGAGGCGTTAGTATCGGTCTATTTTATCATCACAGCGCAAGTCCGTAATGCTTAAATGCATCTTGGACATTGTCCCGTCATCTCTGTTCAAGGCACCGTACTAAAATTCAAAAGAACCGCAACTCTCGTAAAAGTATCCGCTCCATGAATAAATTATATTCAGTAGTGATTTAATTTGAATATATTTATTAATATTATTGACTATTCGTAAGTGTTAATGAAAAAAATTGTATTTATATTTATACTTTTTCAATTGCTCTAATATAATAGAGGATAACTATCCGTATGTATTATTTATTGATATAAATTAAAAAAATTATTCTCTAAATTTTTTTAAACTAATTATTTGTATGCAATTAAAAAAAACTAATTTTTAATAATGCCAAAGAAGTATAACTTTTCACGCGCGTACATAAGTACACGCACCCACTTTTTTATCATTTGTTTATTTATATTCAGAGTGTACATACAATTAATTTCAAAAAACTAATTTTTCATAGAGTTACGCGTTCTTGAAGTAGAGGGGGAAAAAAGGCCGTGTTCTCGTCGCCATGATTTCTACCCTTGTGGTTATCTGAAAAATAAAAAAATGATGGATTTTTGATTAGTACGAATGTCGTTATCTCATGAACCTGCAAAACTGAAAAAAAAAATTTTTTCTTAAAATGGCGGCTACTCAAAAATAAAGTTTGATTTTTCACTAATTTTTTAACTTTGTCGAATTTTTTAAAAATACTAAAAATTTCAAATTTTCATTTTTGATTTATTCATATGATAGAGAGATATTTAAAGAACATTCATGCCAAATTTAAAGTAAATCGGCTGATTAGAACTTGAGAGATTGCGGCTACCGCATCGAAATAGTAGTTTCGAGAAAAACCTCTTAAGGGTATATTTTTAAAGGTTTAAACTTTGAGAATATGAAAGAAAAGAAAAATCGATTTTTTCAAATTTCTAGACTAGAAATTCATTGATATTCATTTCTAGAAAAATTATTATTTGATAAAAGACCCTTCAAAACATTTATTTGAAAGCTTTTTTATTGTTAAAAGGTAACAAAGATAGCACCTTTAACATGTGGTTTTCTGATTAAAAAGATTCTGGTCTATAATTTTTTTTAAACAAAATACAGAAAAAATTTAATAACGTAATTACTAACAACAAACTATTAAATACTAAAAAAATATTTCAATTTCGTCATAACCGTTTTTCTCTGTAAATATATCCAATCACAAAAAATCAGTAAGAAGATAAAAAATTAATCAAGTAAGAAGAACAATAAGACTTTATCGAATTAAAAATTAGTACATTTACTTTAAATAGTTAACTTAACAATAATTTAATCAATTTTCAATATTTAATGTTATATGTAACTTGTGTTGTTAAAAGTTGATGATGGTTCTAGAATTTAGATAATAATACATTAAATCAAAAAAAATTCTCCGACTATTTAGCCCTAAAATAATGGCCTTAGCTTTTCATTAGCGCAAGAATGTGTGTTGTTGTTTTAAGCATGCCTTTATCTAATCAGACAAAAGCTCGGAATCGTGCTCGTTAGGTAAAGCTCTTCGCTCTACGTGCAACAAACTCATACCAAAATCAACATAACCCCATTTGCACACCTTCCCCTATTTTAATCGCAACCTCGACTCAAAGCCTTCAATTTGCTCTCTACTACTAGCAAGGAAAAAATATCAAAACATAGATTATGATGAAATTTTTAATTTTTCGTTAGGTTTGTGAATATATAAATTTTGAAGATACTTCTTTTCGATGGTATTTCAAAGGGAATATCCATCGATAAAAGGATAAAGGGAGGAAATGGAAATAACGAGATATTGTATGTGTGTAGATGAATCCACGCACACATATATACCTGTTTTAATTAAGCCCCCGGGGGGTGGCCAACAGCATTTGCTTAATTATCACGAGTCAATTAATTGGCAAAAGGGATGAGAGCAGTGGAAGTGACAAATCGTTGACGAGGCTCAAATTACGACGGTATAATTTATTTCAGTTTCTAACGGTTTTTCCAGCTCCCTCAAAACAATCAATTTTGTTAAAAAAAAATCATTATGATAACATTATTTTTTTTTTTTTTTGGTAAAATCAAAAAAGTATTTCAAATTTTTACATATGCAAATAATGGCTTACTTTATCGCTGTTTTAAATTTAAGAACAAGCTACGAATAATTGCTGTGAATAATTCAATTACGCGCTCGTTTGTCCTCATTTTGTGAGGTTAGACGGAAGTCGAATGGGGTGGAGAGGTTGCATCCCATTGCTACCATCATTACCACGACTGCCACCACACATTCAATACAAATTATGTCTCTATTCACAACAAAATTTACTCGTAATTGTTCCAAAAACGTACGAGAAAACACACTAAAATCTATCTGTTAGTATATTGAAAATATGACCTAGTATGTGTCTTCTCCCTTAAAATATAGATAAAATAATTTTCTCAAACAAACATAATCGAATTAGTTATTTTAAATTCATAAGAATATAGTTGCATTGATTAAATGTTTGAAGTTCCCAACTATAAAATCAAGAAGATTAGAAATTAATCTTTAATTAAACTTCAAACTGTTAAACAACTCTTTAAGAGCTTACAATGAAAATATTATTAATCACCTACTTATGATCAATATTTATCTCCTAGATTAGGAATGGGCACCAACTATCGATATATCAAAATATCGATATTTTTTTAAGAGCTTTACTATATTTTATAATAATTATTATTTACTAGCTGACCCACGCAACTCCTTCTGCGTCACATAAGAGTGAGAGAGGGTTAAGAGTGGGGAACCTATGGCACAATTCTAAAGGAGTTGAAACTTTCTTTGTTTTATCCACAAATCACTTAAGAACCATTGAAGAGATAAAATTTAGAACCTATAATTCTAATTTAAAACCACGCGGATGAAACCAAGAAACACATTGTATGTCTGTAGTGGGCAATATTTATTGATTAATTTGAAGAATTTCTACGTTAAAAGTATAACATGAGCTACCTTAAGTACATCACACTATGATCAGTAAGAGTGGAACTATAGTAGAAAATGTCACGGGAACGGGAATAATAAAGGAACGCTGCATAACACTACTGGGGTGTTTTATTGATAAAATTTACGTATGTAAACAATATAATGAAGAAAAAAGAATATATGAAACTTAAACAAAGAGTAACGTAAAAAAAAATTGAAATGTTATTTGAGTATTGCAACGCCTGTAACCGTTGTAACAAATAATATATTTAAACTTGTACTTTTGTATCTGTTATAAAATATTGCAAGGAGCTGAATGCCTGAATGTCAAATGATCAATGAATCAACTCAGTACTGACTACTGTAAAAAAGTTAGAAGTACACAAATATTGAGAAGGGAAAGCGAAAGCGCTTACTTAGCAACCCTAACATATTTTAAAGAGTGGGGAGTCTTGAAAAGAAAAGTTTAATATGTAATTGTTGATTTTTTAAATGTAATTTAACACGCTAAATTCTAAATACATATGTATTCGAAAAATAACAATGAAAGAAAATTCAACGTTTCAAAAATTTTCATTATTATTTTTTGGATGTTAAATGAAAAATCATATCTTCAAGTGAAAATTGTAATTTTTATTTTAATCTTAAAGAGAAAATGTGTTAAAAAGCTATTTCCCGAACTTTAAGGATCTATTTCACGAACTTTTTTTTAACACACGGTTCCTGCAGGATACAATTATCATGCTATCATTTGAGCACCGTGCATTATTCTGGCATAAGAAATAATCTATATTATTATCTGCTCACTCAACTATCATATTGCAAAAATCATGTCTATCTTTTACTCTGTAAAAAACAAAAACATATCTATCCCACGGGAGTAGAACATTTTTCCTGGATAAAAAAGAGATCAAGCCTTCCTGAGGAAAATTCGTTAAAACTCTTATTCATGAACTTTTAGAAAACTCCTTTGAAATACTCAGTTCCGGAAGGATTCTATTTTTAGCCTATCCTACGGGAACCGTACAATATTTTAATGGTAATCTTTTGTTCTGTGAAAAACAAAAACGTATCTATCCTACGGAAACATACATTTTTCCTGGATAAAAAGTGAACTGTATGAAAAGAAAAATTATGATTTTGCCTTGAGCACCTTATGAGTTATTACTATAAATATATTGTAATCAGAAAAAAATGTTTAGTTTCAGCATGGTTTTTCTTCGAACCAGTTTTTCTCTATTTTCCCGATGAAATGAGAAATTTTTCCAAAATAAAACGTGTTCTAGATAATAATTCGCATATTTATCATACTTAAATATCACCAAAATCCATTTTCAACTAAAAATAGAGTTTATGCATAATTTTTTTCTCCAACCCGTTTTTCAATTTCCCGGGTAAATGAGACATTTTCCCATAATAAAAAGTATTCTTTTTAATGACTCAGACTGTCATTTATCATCATACCAAAGTTCATAAAAACCGTATTTATTTGGGTAAGAATTAATAATATGTTTCGAAAAACAATTTCGCAAATAATGAATTATTTTTGAAACAACCTTAACAACCATTAAAAAGGTTATAGCGGGCTAACCGTAAAAGATAGACATATGCCGTCGAGGACTTTTTTGTAGAACTTTTTAAGAGGAACAATTTTGCTACACATGATTTTTGCGTAACTTTAACCGTTTACGCAGGGCAGGCCACGAACGCTCTAAAAAAGAAATTTTTTTTCCTGATTTTTCCAACATTTTCCATCGATGCTCTGCTCCTATTAGTCGTAGCGTGATGTTATATAGCCTAAAGCCGCCCCCGATAATAAGGCTATCCAACATTAAAAGAATTTTTCAATTCGAACCAGTAGTTCCTGAGATTAGTCCGTTTAACCAAACAATCAAACAAACAAACAAACTCTTCAATTTTATATATAAGTATAGATTCCACTTATAATTATAATATTTGTGTTCGTTTCATGTAAGTATAAATTAATGTAAACTAAAGCGCGTGAGTTTTGGTATAAGTGCTGCCTCTGTTTTCAAATTGATTCGTTCTGAACGTATGTACATATGTGCGTAGTAGTTCAAATATTTTGACAATTTTTCAAATAATTGCGTTTTGAGATGAAAATATCGATATATCGAAATATCGATATTTTTTACTCTGCATTTATCGATATTGCTTGTAAATATCGATATATTTTTTACATGTGCCCATCCCTATCATAGATACCGAAGTACCAGAGGCGTGCGGTCCATACATGCTGTAGCTATGCGCCGTATGCCCTGGGATTGAGACAATTAAAAAAATTAAATATTTTTTATGATTTATTCATATTTTAATTTACGTTATTGCATGTATTGTAAAATGATTCTAAGAATACCAAATACTAAATATTTTTATCATTTATAAATTTTTTAATTTACTAAACTATGAAACGTATCATCAAATGAACGGTAGAAGCCGAATTAATGCGCAAGTTTTCAGTTTTCAGTGTATTTTTTACGCTGCCTACGAATCCGTGATTAATTTCCTTTAAGTACTCTTCAGTTTAAAAAAAAACCCTGACATATATTAGAAAAGTGAAAATCAGTGATCAGCTTTTCTCCAAAACTCTTCAATTTTCACAAAACTACAAGCCCTATGGAAAAAAGTTAAATGGCAAGATTGTAGATAATAAGTAGATCTAATTCCAATAACCAAGTTCTTAGTTTTTTTTTCTGTTACAAAAAAAAAATTATGAAATTTTGTAAAAAACTACTATTAATAAACTACTACCTTTTAATGTTCCAAACACACTGTAATTTTTTTGATGTAAAATATAATTTTTTTTACCTTATAGCGATTTAATATTGAAAAAACACCGTAATTTTCAATCGAAAATTTCCACGTCAAAATATCTGGTTTTTTAAAAAGTCGGTAAACTGTTTGTTCGTTGAAACCTCTACTTTTTGATGGTGCAAAAATTTTCTGAGAACATTTAACATTGTTAACATTGTAATGTATATATTTTTTTCACCATCAGAAACAAGAGGTTTCAACGAACAAAAAGTTCACTGACTTTTTAAAAAATCAGATGTTTTGATGTGAGAATTTTCGATTGAAAATTAGAGTGCTTTTTCGATATAAAGTCGTTATAAGGGGAAAAAATTAATATTTTAAATCAATAAAATTACAGTGTGTTTGGGACATTAAAAGGTACTACGTTTACATTTAAAGGTAAATTTTTACAAAATTCTATGAAAAAAATAAATAAAATAAAAAACCAAAAACCAAAAACTTGGTTATTGGAATTTTTCACATAAATTTTGAGGTTATGTAAATAAAATGTCAGTACAAAAGTTGTAGATTTTAACTTTTTTCCATGGGGCTTGTAGTTTTGTCGAAAATCGAAATAAACCGTTTCTACCCTTATCCCCGTTTCCCACTTCCCCACCTGAGATCAACCGTAATTTATTTTATCTTTCATTTTTGTTATCTTTTCTTTTTCCAATGGGTTTCATCCTACTATAATTTTTTTTCATTTTTTACCATTTTCAAAGACTAAAAGCACTGGTCTATTAACAAGATTCCGTATCTATTGACTGAACTATTATTCCGTTAGCGCACTTCTGTAATTGGTTACACGGAAAAAAATAGTGGTGTAAAATTTACAACACTCAACTAGTAATATTTTTACTGCACTTTGTGTTCACTATAACTACAAGTGTACAGCAGATAGCACACTGTGTTGTATTCAGCTTTAACGTATATTATTTTTTACTACCTTAGTATAGTAAATATATGTAGCTGTTACAACTGCTGAATTTTGTACAATCAACAAATGTTGGCGTTTCTGTTACGCCACGAATTTTAACAAATTTGTAATCATTACCATTTTTATTGTATATAATACTATATATAATGTACAATTTACTCCATTATGTTGTAAAACCTTGTAAAGCGGCTGAAAAAAAACATCAGAGCCAGCTTTACCTTTTTCTATAATTATATTTTTAAGATTTTTAATGGTGCGCATGCGCGTACAACATAACCAATAACTTTGACAAATAATTGACAAAAATTTAATATCATGGAGTCATTTTTACTAGTTCATGTTGTAAATAATACTAGTTTTTTAATTACACTTAACTGGTAAACGTTATCACACGTGGTGCCATCCTATATAGTACTAGTTAATGTTGTAAAATTAATAAGGAATGTTGTTAAATCTACAACACATTTTTTCCATGTACTTTATGTAATTAATATCTAATCAATGGATCTAATACAAAAATTTCCGAGGTCTTTTCCGCTAGAATTTCATCCTCTAAAAAACATTACACACATGTATCCATTAGCCTGTTGTAAAATATAACCCTTAGTTATTTATAATTAATTCGTTCTTAAAAAATTATAATATAAGTGGTTATATAATAAATTATTTATTATTCTATTGTTTGAAATTAACTTTCTACTGAAAGCTAAGTAGATTACTAAGCTGGGAAAGTTTCTAGGAGTATTCCATTCATTTAACATATGCTTGATGGTTTGGTATCTGTTTATTGTTGAATTTCAGTCAGTTTCAGGATCGTGTTGTTTCCGGTAGCTTAAACTTATTGTGGCATGGCAAAACGTTTTCGTCTTCAATCAAATGCAACCGCACAAATATTGAATTTCCAATGCATCTTATAAGGGGGGGGGGACTTTATCATGCGAATCGGAAATAAATATTATCCCTTTTTACATACTTAAATAAAAAACAGTGTGACAAATTTCATAGAAATATAACGATCGAAGAAGTTGTTTAAAGACGCCTCAACTAATGGAAAAAATTTTACATTTCTCTTTGTTTAAAAGAGTGTTTATTGAGAAGACTAATTGATAAAATTTTCCAAATGGTGTCGTTAGAAGATATTTATAGAGCAAATCAGTTAAAAGGAAAAATAATTTCTTTCTTAATTATATTTAATTAAAAATTTAATTCTTCAGTAATTATCAAAAGCATATTTAATCACAAACATAAACTACAAATGCATAAAATCGATTGAAATAATTTGGAAAATATACGAATTGTAAACTTTTCTTATGGCTAAGAGAAAATGCTACGAACTCTTACCAATAAGTTTTCGAAGGAAAACATTTAAAAGATTAATTCTTGGCAGCTATAGAAGTAATAACAATTTCCTCCAACCTTTCAGTTTTTTTCCTCTTCCTCTCCAAATATTATTCTTAAGTAAAAAAAAAAAAACATACGATAATTTCATGCAATAATGCACATGCTAACTAATAAATGCTAGTTACATTAAATGTTATATAATAACAAAAAGAAATATGAAAAAGTGAAATAACAAAATTATAATTTGTATACGAGTAGCATAGACCTTAATAATCAGTACTTACATCTTTCTTAATTAATATTTTGTCTAAAAATGCCAAAAAATATTCTTTGCTATAATAATTTAAGTGCTAATGTTGAAAAAAAGTTTAAATTTTATGGAACTACAAGCTGAAATACCAGGCGTTGCCAGTATTAAATTTTACTGTTGTTATATTTGATTCAAACTAGAACAAAAGTCTTAGAGCCCTCAAAATGAGTTTGCACCACTATTTTCGTGGCACCTAATAACCCTATTTATTATCTTTTTAACCAACTACAAAAAACGCAGGAGGTTCTCAATTCGACTGTTTTTTTTTAATGTTTGTTACTTCAGAACTTTCGACTAGGTAAACTGATTTTGATTATTCTTCTTTTATTTAAAAGTTAGTGCTTCCCGTGTAGTTTTCTTTTAATTTTAAGGAAATCGTTTACTTTTAAAGGGTTGAAAACTAAGGGATTAAATATTAAGTTTTTATTGGATAGCTCAATTTTGATAATTCTTTTTTTTTTTGGTAGAACATAACTTTAAATTAATCTCATTTCCATTTTTATAAAAAAACTCCACTCATAAGGGGTTACAAATAAGGGATGAAATTATAAATTTTTCTTGGCTAACCGAATTTCGATAATTTTTCTTTCTATTACGTACATCGTACCTTTAATTTGTTCACATTTAAATTTGAAGAAAAAAATCCACCCTCTAAGGATGAAAATAGGGGATGAAATAATGATGTTTATATGAATCATCGAATTTTGATGATTTTTTCTATTGGAAAGAGTATTTGGAGAGATTATATTTTGGAAAGAGTTCTATCATTACATTTAAAAGCAAAAAATTTCAACCCTTAAGGGGGTATTCTAGACTAGGAATTTGAAAAAATCGAAAAAAATTTTTTTTAATAATCCGATAGTTTATATATTTAAAAATATCTTTCTTAACGGATTTTTCAAAATTCAAATTATTTCCGAAGTTATAGCCGTCTTAGTGTCGTGGCAACTCGACCGGTTGAGACTTAACGTAAAACTTTAAACGCGTTTTTCTCGAAACTACTTTTTTCGATGCGGTCGCCATAATATCTCAAGTTCTACTCAACCGATTTACTTTAAATTTGGCATGAATATTCTTCAAATATTTCTTAATTGTATGAACCAACAAGAAATGAAAATTTTAAATTGGTTATATTTTTAAAAAATTCGAAAAAGTTAAAAAATGAGTGAAAAAATTGACCTTTATTTTTGAGTAGCCGCAATTTTATGAAAGAAATTTTTTTTTTTCAGTTTTTGAGGTTCATGCGATAGCGACATTCATACTTATTAAGAATCTATCATTGTTTTATTTTTCAAATGACCATAAGGGTAGAAATCATGGCGACGAGGACGGGGCCTTTCCCCCCCCCCTCTACTTCAAAGACGCATAACTCAATGAAAAAAAAAATTTGAAATTAATTTTATGTACTGCGTTTAGTTGATTTACCCATATTCAAAGAAATAAAATCATTTATCAAACTTCAAACCACTAAAACTCGAGAAATAAATTAAAATTATAACAAAATGAAACACGGACTTTAAAATGAACATAAATCTGAAACAAAAAATGCACTAATAAGTAAAACAATAATTGTTTATTCTTGCAATGTCTACAATTTACTAATTATTAGGATGATATAATGTACAACTATTGTTATTTTTGGAGTTGGTGTCAGCCAAAGAAATTAATATTAATGTTCATTTGTAAAAAGGTTTAGTTGGTTATTGGTATTTTGTAGTTTAGAGGTAACTAGATATTGTCACAGTACTATTGTATTGCATAAAAGTTCATTTGAAAAATAAATTTCATAAGGTATTTCCGTTTATTGCTAAGTACGAATATAGTCGTTTTTCTTTGGCTGACACCAACTCCAAAACTAACAATAGTTGTACATTATATCGTCCTAATAATTTGTAAGTTTTAGGTACTGCAAGGATACGCAATTATTTTTTCACTTTTTAGTGCAATTTTTTGTTTAAGATTTTTTATTTATTTTAAAGTCAGTGTTTCATTTTTTATAAAAATTTAATTTTTATTATTATTATTATTATTTTATTATTATTTGAGCAATACATATTCTAAATATAAATGCATAATTTTTAAATCTCATCACAATTTTTGACGTGATAACGTCTTATAAATTAATAAACACCGGCAGCATGCACGAAAAAGTATTATGTTCCACTTGAGCCTGCGAGTGCAAGCGAGAGCGTGGTACAAGGAATAGAGAGGCACGATATTATTGTTGCATCCGAGACAACGTGTTTTGTGTTTAATTGATATTTAATTGATTTCCTTCATAATTTTCAGTCTGATTTCATATTGAAAAAATTGTTAATTTTCAATTAACTCCTTCTTTGTATTATCCAAAATAATGATAATTTAGTGATAATAATTCAATTCAATTCATAAAAGTATGCAATTTTTCATCAATTATCTATTAATCTATATCTTGAGCGTATCTATTTGAATTTTACGTTTTAGTGGAAAGAGATAACCAAAACTCAACGTCATAACATAAATAATACTCGTACGTTAAAAATAATTCTAAAAACTTTGGCATTCAAAATGCAAAATTTAAAAAGTATTTATATTAATGAGCTATTGTAATCAAAAAAAAAATATTTTAAAATAATTCTTAGTAAGATCTACCAAAAAATTTTGGAAACTCTAAAGTAAGGAAACTCCTAACGACAATAAAAGCAATGTTAATATTGTGAAGAAAGTAAAAATAAAATTAATTTTCAAATTTATAAACATACCTTTTAAATAATGATAAAAAAAAATTCTTTTAATTATTTATGATATTTAATAATCTATCAGCATTAATAAAGCTTAAGAAAGGTGTGGTAAAAATTCAAACATGTCACAAAACCTTTAGTTGAAAATTAAGTAATTTTATATTGGGGTCAAAGCAATAAATTCCAGAATTATTTAGAGTAGCGATGTATCATAAAAGTGCTTCACTTTACTATTACAAGTCATTCCAGTATGAAAAACAATTTTAGAGAAAAAGCGAAATTGTTGTCCAAAATAGTTTTATTCTCCTGAAATAGAAAGTGGATAGTTTTCCAAGTAACTCTTATTTGCCCAAACATCAACTCTATTCATTAGATATGCTTCATATGCAGTATTTGTTTATACACAAACTGTTGTTACAAAATGCAGTCATATAGGTGAGGACTCCGCCACCCTTCGATTAATGGGTCAAAACTTATCAAAATTATCATATATGGACATTGAGGTACGGAAAGCCTTTGTAGAAACCATCCACTCCATGTATCCAAGTTCAGAATTTCTGCACATATATACATATGGTTCATCCATCCCAGGATCCGGAAAAACTGGTGCTGGTTTCTACAGCGGTATAATTGAAGGATACGCCACAGTTGGATATTATCTCAGCTGTTACGATGAGGAAGTAGAGGCAGTTTTACTAGCTATATCTAAACTACACGAAATTACGACTTATCATAAAGCTGTTTTCTTTATTGAATCTCAAACCGCGATAGCGGCACCATCCTCTAATTATCCGCACCAACAAATGTGAAGCCACATTGGACAGTCTTGCTAAAACAGGTTGACACCTGTCACTATAATGGATTCCCAGTCATGTTGGTATCTTGGGAAATCGGATAGTCAGAAGTCCTTGCTAAGTCTGGCACCGCTCCAAATCAACCACCAACCCTTATGTTTTTAACACAAGCTCAAAGCCACATCACAAGCACTATCAACTGGCATTTCTATAATATTAAAAAAAATTGACGCACAAGGAAAAAAAAGTGAATCCTTACTGGATTCTCCTATCTCACGACTTCTCCCCCGCCAGGTGTCAGTCGCAATTTTTCGAACTACCACGAGGCACGACTACCTATGCGAGCACTTGCACCGTATTAGCATCCTACCGAAGGAATACCGGGATTAATGGAGAACCCATAAACGCCATGCATCTTGGTCTACTGTCCTGCACTTGCAAACGTCAGGGAGAAAAACGAAAAGAACCAAAACCAACTAGTCTCCAATCTCTATTGGACGGCGCGGCACCGAATGGCAAAAATGTCAAGCATGGGGGTTGGATAAGACAAAGAAGAAGAAGAAAATAAAAGTAAGAAGATTTCAGATAAATAATGGCATGAAGATAAACCATATTTACTGATCAATTATGTTGCCAAAACAATTTAAAAGTCGAAACCTTTAGAATCTTATAAACGGAACTGTCGGTATGGAAACGTGTTTCATATTTTTACTTTCTTTTACTATTATATAGTCAAGGAAGTATTTTAATCGGACCGAGCTTTACAAAATACACGTTTGATTACATCTAGCTGTACTGCGTAGCTTTTGGTTGAAGCTGAAGCTTTACTTTATTCTATGAATTTTTGAGTATTTTCATTATATTTGGAAACGACTCCAACGATTTTCTTTAATCTTGATACAGCTCTTAGACTCATCAATGGCTACAACTTTTATTGGAAACTTTTTCCTGGAAACATTCAAAAAGGGGGTTTCAGGGAAAAATGGTAGTTTATTTGATCATAAAGCCTGTATACTTCTAGTTCTGTTTGTTTAGATATTTATACCTATATTATTATATTTATTCTTTTTTAACTAATCAAGGGTTTTATATTGTCACAAGTCTAAGACTGTGCCGCCATGGGTCAAAGCGAGTGCCACCATTTTATGACTCCGAGGTGGTGTCACCTGCTCCCACCCGTGAGTGGGCTGAACCAATCACCAGCCAAAGGATGAACACCATTATTACAGGATGGGGAGGAATCTTTTGAAATTCTAGGAATTCGAGAATGTTCTTTCTCTAAAAACTTCGTCTTCGAGACCACCAAGCACGAAGAATTAAACAAAAAAATGGAAATTTCTAGCAAACGAATAATAGGAGAAAACATTCTCGAAACTGAACAAACTAATATAAAAAGAGGTTCGTTTGAACGAAGAAGTCTGAAAATAAATCGTCAACGTGAACAGTCTAAATAAATAGTGAAGGTGATCAGTGCTAAAATAAATAGTGAAAGTAAACCGTGTTAAATGAATTGTGAACATTGTGAAATAAAGTGAAACAGTGCAATAGTGATTGACAATAATTAGTGAATAAGTGACTGTGAAAACTGAATAGTTAAATAGTGAACTAACTCAATGTTAACGTGTGGTTTATAAGTGGCAATAGTGTAAGATAAATCAATAACAATTGTTAAAAATAAATTTATTGTTATTATACACAAACCTTAGAACCCGTAAAGACGTTACAATATATTATGTTATCTTAACCATCAGTAAGTTTCATGTAAAAGAAAGTTCTGTGACGCGTCGCAGCAGATATTTTTATCTGTTTTCTCAAATATTTTTAATTTGCTCGACAAATAGGACAAGCTACAGCTATTTAGTACGAGAGCTACCGACGTCGAAAAAAAAATAATTTTAGATCGGCCAGTTTTTATATATGTTATCTCTCGCACTATCCCGGACATCAAACGGGCTGTCTGGCTGTCGGGAGGGGTTGCGTTTATTAAGGCGCATCGCACCTATGACAGATAACATATCGAAATTTTCAGAAAAAAGAAAAAGTTTCCGATGAAATTTGTAGAAAATATCATTTTACATAAATAAAAATTAGTTTTTATTAATTTTATTGAAATGATCAATTTTTAAAAAACTATAATTTAATATTTAATAATAATAATATATATATATTTAAAGATATAATTATTAAAAATATAATTAAGATAGTAATATATTAATTTTTATCAATAAATAATATCCAAAGAAAGCTGTAAGACGTTTATAAAATTTGTCAGGATCATCTTTCTGGTTAACAATTCATGCATGTCATGAAAACGAAGCTTCATAGAAATTGCGAAATTAAGTAAGTAGCTACTTGTCAAAGTAAATGTCTTAATCTTATTCATATCTTGTGTTACTAAATTATTATTCTAAGATGGTTGAATCATTACAGATTCCCAGATTTCGTGATAACTAAGAATATGCATGAAATGCAGACGTCATTTTCATCATTAAATTTCAAATAATATAACAGCTACTGCAAAACTCGAGAAAAGTAATAACTTATTTATTAATAATATGTGGCATTTGTATATATATTTATTTTTAGTATAAATATAAACATAAGTAAATAAATAAAACAAAAATTTAAATTACGCGCGCCTAGTTGAAAATACCGAGCTGTTTTGCGGGCAACTTTATCTTGTTAATTTGTGATGATAGAATAGAACGCTACTAATGCTTCTGAGACCGCGCCACGATGCAGATGTCATTTTCATCATTAAACTTCAAAAAGTAATTATAACAACTACTGCAAAATTCGAGAAAAGTAATAAATTATTTATTAATAATATATATCATTTGTATATATAATTATTTTCAAATTAAATATAAAAATAAACAAGTAAATAAATGCAACGAAAAATCAAATTAAACGCGTGAAAAAAACCCAGTGGCTTTGCGGCTAATTTCATTTGGTTAATTTTTGTCTCAAGATGGCCGCCCATCTAAAAATTTCACTCTCATCATTTTTTCATAACGCGCCTAGAGAAGTATAACTTCAAAAATGTCCAGTGACTAATTTTCGTAAAGTGGCTAGTTTGCCCGCTACAAGCTTGTAAAGCTCATTGTATACATGTAAGCACAACGGCTGTATCTCTGAGTGGTCGGCCACTCAAATAACGTCACAATGGGCCAGTCTTTCCAAGCTTGTAGCGGGCAAACTAGCCACTTTACCAAAATTAGTCACTGGACATTTTTTTATGTAAAATGTTATTTTCTACAAATTTCATCGGAAACTTTTTCTTTTTTCTGAAAGTTTCAATATTTTACCTGTCATAGGTGTGATGCACACTATCAAACGCTACCCCTCCCGACAGCCAGACAGCCCCCGTATGATGTCCGGGAGAGTGCGAGAGATAACATATATAAAAACTGGCCGAACTAAAATTCTCTCTCGAAAACGTTGCTAGCTCTTAAACTATATCTTGTATGTGGAATTTAGTAAAGACGAGTTAATACTAATCCAAACATATATTTTATAGTTTATACTAAATACGACCTTCTTGTAATTTCTTATTAAAATAGTTAAGTACGTATTTTTATCGCTGTGTGTTTACTAGGTATATTTTATTACGAAAAATAATCACTATTAGATAGTTACAAGATAAGAAACGTTTATTGGTAGAAAACCTACGAAAAACTTGAAAAACTAATTTAAACATTTACATTTCATATTAAAAATAAAACCACGTCTTGTTAATTTCTTACTAAAATAGTCACTTTAAAAATTAAAAAAAAAAATAAAATTATTGAAAATTTTGAATTAATTTATAACGATCGTAACAGTATTTCCAATAATAAATTATAAGTTGGCAAGTAATTATTTGTGATCGACGTCACAATTGGATCTTACTTAAAAAAAAAACTTTAGAAATATATTCTTGAGCGACAGTCACATTATCATTACCATACCATAAAGTCGCATTATTTAAATACTCTCCTCAATTTAGATAAACATTTTTTAAAAAATATTTGTATTAATTTCAAAACATTTTCGTTAAAACCAGAAATGTGTGCGTTTACCTTTTATTGGCTTAAATAACTGTGCTGTGTATACATGGGGAAATTATTATTCCCTTAATTGATTTATACAAATTTCGTGATTGGAAAAATAGTTTAGTTATATAAAAAATTGAATAAGTTTATTTCACTTAAATATTTAAAAAAAAAAAACTAACTAAAAATGAATGTGGATTTGATGCTTTCTTATGCTGGTGATTTTGGACGATATCAGTGGCTACTAATGTTTTTATTTGCAATCATAAACATTTTATCATCATTTCATTATTTTTCACAAACCTTTATAAGTGTAGTCCCTGGTTATACGTGTTTCACGGGTAATGAATTAAGTGAAAATTACGATTTGAATCAGTGCTATCAATACGATAATCTGAATAACTCTGTAATGCAATGCAAATCCTGGAACTATACTCTCAGTTACGGATATAGCTCAGTGATTGATGAAGTAATTTTAACTTTTCATTTCATTTTCAAAACGACTTCTTGTTTAATTTACCTATACATATTGTAGTTAAATTGGATTTGTTCGGAAGCATGGAAACCAGCAACGGGTCAATCGCTTTATTTTATTGGCTCTGTAATTGGAACCATGGGATTTGGCTTTTTAGCTGACAAAATTGGACGTCTTCACGTCTTAGTTCTTGCAAATATGATTGCCCTCGTTGGAAATTTGGTTACGGTTTTTACCTCTGATTTTTATACATTTTCCACGGGACGATTCATTGCAGGAATCGCAACTGATAGTAATTTTGTAATGATGTACATAATTGGTACTAAATTTTTCATTTAAACGATTTATGAAATATTCGTAATCTGTTCCATTTTTTAGTAATGGAATATATTAGACCTGAAATGCGTACTTTTGGTCTCAATCTAACAATTGGCGTATTTTATTGTATCGGTTGTACCATTGTACCATGGCTCGCCGTTCTCTCCACAAATTGGCGTATTTTCTTAACAGCAGTGTCATTACCATTTAGCATTACGTTATCATTTTACTACATAGTACCAGAAAGTGCTCAGTGGTTGATCAGCCAAAAACGCGTTGACGAGGCGCTTAAATGCTTTCATCGAATTGCACGGCTCAACAAAAAAATAATTCCTGACTCAGCCGTCGATGAACTACGAAAATATTCTCAAGAAAACATTGAAACGAAACAAAGCGGCAATATACTGGGATTATTTAAGACACCATGTTTACGACGAAAAACGTGCATTTTAATATTCAAATCGTGAGTAAAAATGTTTCAATTTCACATTTTAAGCCTTATGATTTATCGTTAAACAAATCAATTAATGATTATATAAGTTTATTATTCAAGACTTATACTTTTATGTCATGTTTCACGATAAAAATAGTTACATTTAATTGGAAGCTCTAACATTAAAAATAAATAAATAAATTTATCTTCTTTTGATAGTGAGTTTGTTGGAAAAGTAAGTTATTCTTAGAAAAAATTGCATTGAATAATGAAATACTAAATAATGAAATCGACCTCAATTTCTGTATAATATGTTTGTGTTTTTGTAAGAATACATAGGTCAGTAGTTTTCCAAGTCAGAATGTAGGTAGGTATTATTTTTTTCAAAAACAGTAACAGGCCAGTCAAAATCGACAAAAAAAAACGCTTTATTCGCAAAACATGATAAATCTCTGATTTTTTACTATGTTGTTTTGATATTTCTTCTGAAGTTTGTAGCTCTCAAAAAGTTGGGGAAAAACTTTTATAGAGGAAAAACCGTAAAATTTTGGAACTTATTTCAGATTCTGGAAACTTTGTCTACAACTTTTTGAGAGTTGCAAACTTGAGAATACATAGCCCAAATGGGTCCAAAGAGCATACAATTAAATCAGAGATACATCATGTTTTGTTTATTGATTGTTTTTTTTTTTTTTTTTTTTTTTTTTAATTTAAGTCGCTTCAACAACATGGTCATTAGCGACATAATTGAGATAACTAGTTAGTATCAAAAGTACTGACAAACAATGATAGTATATATATACAGCAACAATAATAACAATAATAGTAGGCATAGCAATAGCGACAAATATTAATAGATAAGTAATAATTAACTAATTGTAGTAATAAACAATATAGATAAACTCAACAATAACACTAACAATAACGACAATGGTTACTGTAAAAATACATATTATATATAAACGTATATAGTACTAATAACAGCAATAGCAATAAACACTAATAAATAATAAATAAGTAATAAATAATATGAATATCAATAACTATAACAGTAACGGCAATGGTAAGAATATAAATATAATATATGTATATATAACACTAAAATTAGCTTAACGAGTTATCAAGGGAGAAGTTAACGCATGTAGGCATAGCAATAGCGACAATTATTAATGCATAATTAATAATTAACAAATAGTAGTAATAAACAATATTGATAACTCAACAATAACACTAACAATAACGACAATAGTTACTGTAGAAATACATATTATATATAATTATATATAGTAATAATAACCGTAATAGCGATAATTTCTTATATATCTCTTTTTAGGAGATCTTGTTCACTTACACTTGGTTCACTTATATTTTGTCCATTAGGTTTGCAATTTTTAGAAATTTTATAATATTGTTCACTCCTTCTTCTGAATTTAAGTTCTCCCTTAAACTGTTCCCCATCTTGCATGCAATTCTGCAATTGGATAACCATCCGCATTCCAACAGCAGATGTTGCACCGACAGCCCATCCCCACATCCCGCACAATCTGGGTTACCCCCCTGGAATAAATGTTGGTGTGTGATCTTTGTATGGCCGATTCTTAATCTACTGATTAACATAGCTTGTCTTCTTGGTAGTGATTGGGCAGGAGAGACAGCATCAATCGAATCCCGTACACTAAACAATTTTTGTGGGGTAGACCTACAGCACGTTCCCCATGCCCTTCGGCTCGCAGCCCCAATTTGGCGTCTGAAGTCCTCCGGGGCCAGATCCTCTCCCTGAAGCAGCTGCAACCCCGTTGCCCGCTTTGCTGCAGAATCCGCTAGTTCATTACCCTCTATCCCCTGGTGGCTAGGAGTCCAAACCAATATAATTCTATATCCATTACTAAGCAACCGAACTAGTTTCTCCTGCAGCCGGGCAATGGTCGAGTTCTTATTATTTTGGTTCTGTAGAGCTTTCAGGCATGATAGAGAGTCGGAATATATAACAGCCGGACTGGTTACTGTTTGGCCAGAGATGATCTCCAAACATTTTAAGATAGCTCTAGCCTCACATGTGAATATTGATGAGCCATCCTTCAACCGGCAGCTGTACGTCCGTTGTTGAGTGTAAACGGCGAATCCCGACTGTCCATCAAGTACTGATCCGTCAGTAAAGAACTCCTGGTGGTTTTTGTATTTGTCCTGTACTTCCCTAAATAGGGCTCGCACAAGTGGTGGTGGTGCGGTGGCCGCTGTACATTCCGCCAGCGATATGTCAACTGGTGCAGTCCACAGTTCCCATGGTGGGTGGAGGTAATATATTGGGTCATTATTTTTTGGGATGGTGATATTTAGTTCGTCTTCATATTTTGATACTCTCTCGCGCAGTGGAAGATATCGCAATGGTTGAGCTTCTCGACTTATTTCCATTGGATTATGATTGATGGAGCTTTTCCTGGCTGGATTTTGGAGTTGTTGCTGGATTTTAGAAGCGTATCTCAGTACTTGCTCTTTCCTTTTGTAGGCTAGTGGTATTTCGTTGGCCTCTGCTAAAATGCTTGGGATTGGACTTGTTCTGAAGGCTCCTACACAAATCCGCATTGCCGTATTAAGTATGGGCTCCAACTTTTTCAATATATTTTTGGATGCTGATATATTGATTGTTTGTGTATTAATTAAATAATATTTTGGTAAATTTTCGTAAAAGATTCAAAAAAATTCTTTGTAGGTGGGTAATTCTCATGAAATCTCGAAATTACCTATCAATAAATTAATGAAAAATATTTAAATTAATTCATCTTCATTTGCTCTTAAATTTGTACTATTTATCTTACTAGAAGTGAAAAATATCGTAGTTCCCAGAATAAATGAGTTTTGACGATTTCAATGTGAGGGAATGATGACTGAGGTGAGAAAATGATGATTATATTTATTTTTAATATAAAATCGTATTATTTATTTTTTAAATATATATAGAATTCTACTAGGTTATATTAACTTACAAATTATGATGGTAATTAAAAAGTTTCTGTAAGCAAAGATGTACGAAAACTGAGTCGATCTAGTCTGAAAGTAATTACGTCATAACTCCTCATCCCCTCACTTTTAATCAAAATGAGGAAATGACGGTGAGGGAATGACAAAACAAATCATAACCTAAAAAAATCTCGCAACATAACCGTTCGTTACCAGCTAGCTTTTTGCTACACTTTCTATCTCTAAAAACATACTTTCGTACGTCATCGAAATTGAAATATTATAATTACCTTTTTTAATCGTCACTGTGAGGGAATGATTGAATAAAATGTAATCTTTAAAATATTAAAATGAAATCTTCTTCCAACAATTACTCTAACAAACTTGAAGTCAATTCGCCATTCTGAACAAGTAACCATACTACCAACTGTCAAAAACTAATGAGAGTGTTACTAAAGTCCTCAAAAATATACCTACTTATTGACTTTTGGTAATGCTGTGAGGGAATGATTATTGTTCATGGGACAAGTGTTGAGTTAACATTAGACAAGTTGTTGATGACTTATGATCCTAAATTCAGAGAAATTTTTAAAATTTGTTGTATTTACAATAGACAAGTCATGGTTACAAACGGATTTTTTAAGAACTTCTCAATAAAAATTTTAGACAATGTTTTAATCTGGAGTTTGGGACATAGTGAGGGAATGATTTTCAGAGTACTATAAAATTATTCCATTTTATTTATATTTCCCGTAAGTAAAATACCCACGACCGCGAGAAAACAACTTTTAATGGTCAGTGGTGTATCTCATGAACCACCAATAATAATCCACGGTTTTCATAGGGTAACATAACAATTGAACCCTACAGGAACCGTGTATTTAAAATAAGTTTCGTTAAAGTTTGAAAAATAGTATTTGAACGCATTTTCCTCAAGAAGGTCTGACCAATTTAACACAGTAGGTACTAACGAAAAAAAATCTGTACAAATTTTAAGTTAAAAAATTGACAATTTTTACTGGAAAATTAATATAAATTTCAATTTAATACCCGATAAAATTAATAATGAAATTTTTTAAGATCCATTTTGAATTTCTTTGTTATTCATTGTCGAGGATATTAATTAGGAATAAACGTTTTAAAATAAAAAACTTAATTTTTAAATTACTTAATGGAACTAATTTTAATGAAGTTTTGTTAAGGATATCTCAGATCTTAAAATATTAATGAATATTTTTCTCTTATTACTAGCTGATACCCGCCTGCTTCGCTGAGAGTATCTAAATTAATCTGATTGAATAATAGAAAACTTTACCTAAAATAAGAAATTCAGCTATTTTAACAAAAAAAGATAATTAGGTATTTCTAGACCTTTATTTCATAGAAAGTTCATAAAAATCCGTTAAACTACTTTTCTAGGAACAAATTTAAGCTATCTTATAGGTAGGATTTTTACGTTTTTTTTTGAATATTGTAAAATATTAAGAAAATTTTAAGCTTTGAGAACCTTTCACACCAAATGTCATACGAAATAATTTATTAATTTTAGTGGAATGGATTAGTAGCTATCCTTTAGGAAGTGTACCTTTTTAAGGATAAATAATATTTAATGTGTTATCTTAAGATCTGAGGTATTAGGTTTGGTTGCCTTAGGTTCACTATTCTAGGATAAAGTATTCTTTTAAGTTCATTATGTCTTATCGGCAAGTCTGCTATTTTTCGGGTTCCAAGATTAGACAAAAGGTTCATGTAGATCTTGCTAAGATAAATTGAAAATTAAGAATATAGTTTTTTGGTAAAAAAACATCGCGATGGTCACATCTTACGTGTTATTTTCTCTTGAAAAATAAGTTGGGCTGGATTTCTTTTTGTTCTGGGGGCTCTGCCTAACGGCTTCACCTCTCTTAGTCAAACTCCTAATCGGGATCACTTAAGTCGAACTGTCTGTTTTGGTTATTTATTCATACGGGTCTTATTTTTGAACTAAGATATTTATTTTTATGAATAAAATCATATTGACCGCATATTCCTTTTCCTCCCTCGGTAATTTGAACGTTTACTCAGCCGAACTATTAATAAAATATTAACTACCCGTAAATTCACAATTGATTTATGGTTTCTAGGAATTTAACCTATCGCTATACTTCTCTAATGGTTATAATTTTCAAATTTGCGAACATTAATTATTAAGAATAACTAATTACATTGTTTAAAATCATATCGTCTTTACGATATGATATAGTATATGTACATTGTGTCACAGCTGCCTGCCGATGTATGTTTTTCGTTGCGCAGTTTTTATTGTTTTTATTTTTTTTCTCAGAAAATCAATATTTTTTCGCAATAAAAAGTATTTTAAAGCACTTTTTGTAATATTTACTACTTGTAGTGAAAATCTCGTTCAAATCAGACCAGCCGTTTTCAAGTTTGCCAAGAACAAACAAACAGACAGGGAAAACTATTCGAAATAAAAAGAGCCAATAATGCAAGTTACAATATTTAATAACTTTTCGTGAAAATTCCATTGAAAGCGGCTCAGCTGTTGCTACAAACCTTGTTATTACCCTGTTTCTTTGGAGTAAATTATAATGTAAATGGCATTTATTTTTTTGTAGTAAATATATGAAAATGTAGGCAATAGATTTTTATTATATAGGTATTCAAGTAGGAAAAATCTTGAATTTTATTATTGTTATAGATTATATTCATTTATCCTAAAAAAGGTACGGTTCCTGTCTGATAGTTCCTAATATTTTCTATACTAAATAGCTAAACGGTTTTAAATGACATTTGGTATGAAAATCGTACAGAACCTGAAAAATAGCTAATATTTCTTCTTAGAAAAGTAGTTTTAGGGATTTTAATGACATTACTTTGGATCTAAAGTCTGGAAATATCTATCATCTTTTTCGCTCAACATAGATTAATTTTTATATTTCTCTATGAAGGTAGGGGGAATCTATTAATCAATCAATTAGGTACATTTAGATACTTTCAGCAAAGCGAGCGGGTATCAGCTATTATGTAGAATAAGACGAAGTGGTTCTTATTCAATTTCAAGGATTTGATTTTCACAAAGAAACATTGCAAATTGAAGTAAAAGTTTATAATAAAAATAACCAACTAAAAAAGCTGTTTCCTAAAATAAAAATCGAATGTCATTGTTCAGAGGTTCTTAAAATGTGGTCCACAAACCCCAAGAGGTTCTCGAAACAATTCCATTTAAAAATATTTCTATTATATTGTATACTAGCTGATACCCGCGACGTCGTCTGCGTAGGTTATGAACTGCGTTTGTTAAGAACATATTTGATTTACAGAAAAAAAAAACATTTAAAAAATTGAATATGCCAAAAAATTGCTCATAAAGTGTTGTTTCAGAATCCGCTATTGCTCCAAGCGTATAGTCATTAGTTAATCAATCATTTTAACTATTAGGTAACTATTAACTATACACCTGGAGCAATTGCTGATCCGGAAAAAGCATTTAAGGAGCAATTTTTAAAAACAAAAACTCAAAAAAAGTGACTCTTTTGTATTTTACAACAATACAATAATAACTATACACTTGGAGAAATTACGGATTCTGAAGGAGAAATTTTCGGGCATATAAATTAATTAAAAAAAAAAGAAATGTTTCTCGATAACTTAACTCTTTCTGGTTAAAAAAGATATGCAATTATAACAGGGAGTGTTGAAATGTAATTTGATTATTGTAATGGTTGTAACTTAAAAATGAATTTTGGATCTGTATTTACAGTAAAACATAAAAAATACTAAAAGTGATTTTTAGAAAAGCTACATAAAAGATTTTAAAAACTGTTAAACAAAAGGAAATAGAATTCAAAAAAAAAATTTTTATCTACTATCTCGCTGAGTTGCATTAAGTCTACGCTCAAATATGAAATAATCAGTGACGAAAAATCCACCGCTTAACGATTTTTGCTTGTAAAAAAGGAATTTTTTAAAACTTTAACTACTTTGCTTTTAATGAAGATATAGTGAAAATTCTTTTTTCAGATAAATACCAAGTATATAAGAAGTAAAACAAAAAAGAAATGATCGAAATCTATTCAGTAGTTTTTGAGTTAAAAGCGAACTTTGGAAAACAGCTATCATTTTATTTATGTAAGGTTCGTTCGCGGATGTGATAATGAATCGATAACGAATCAGTTCAAGACCGATTTAGGATCATCGCCAAGCGCAAGTTTATGAGCCTAGTGACGGTCCGATATTCGCGGTTCACACGAAATGCGTTCATTACCGATTCATAATTGGTTCTAGCGATCCTCAGATTTTTGTTAGGATGAAAAATTAGATTCTCTTATTCATGCGCAGTTTGCTATAATGTAGCTAATTCTTAATCCAGTTTTGCTGTTATGCTGCGTTCACACGATTCAATTTTAGTAGCCCGTTTTTAGTTGATCAAAAAAAGTTGAATGAAAAACCTCGTGTGAGAATCGTAATCAACTTTTTAGTGGATCAAAAAAAGTTTAAACGAGTCATCACACTAGGTTTTTCAGTCCACTTTTGATCGATTAACTAAAATCGATCAACCAAAGTAGACTCGTGTGAACGAGGCATCAACGTCTGTCAATGTTCTATTCAATTAATAATTTTCGTGGGTTCTCGTTAATCCTCGTCTTACTTCCGAACATTTTCAAACTCGTTCACGGGAAAATAACCCGTAATCAGTTTATGCGTTTGGCGATTATCCTATCTACTTGGATTGATTCTTTACCAGTTCCGGATCGGTACCGCGAACGAACCTATATATTCAAAAATCAAGCTTTAAGGGGGACATATAATGCTTACAGTATCTCCTACAGAATTTAAAAAAAAACAGTAACCATCTAATGGGTTATATAATAAAAAAGGTTGAACCTTATCAATAATTAACAAATTTTTTAAAAAAAGCGTGACCAAACGTTTTATCCTACGTCAAAATTGGTTATGTTGTTTATTAAAGTTAATAAGCAAATAAACAGATTAAACTATAAATTTGTCAAGAAATACGCAGCAATTTTATTTAATCAACAATTCTAAATTATTCAAATAACCCAAAAAGTAATTTTTTTCAAGTTTTCAAAGAATGCAGTTCTTCAAAAATTTGAAAAAAACCCATTTTAATTGAAAAACGATTTTTTTTTCCAAGTACTTTAAGTTAGTGTTACAAGGGCACCTAAAGGTTTTTTTTTAAGTCACATAAGTTTCTTTTTCCGTAGAAACTAACAATAAATTTGATAAACTATTTATAAAAATTTTAATAACATATAGCTTATCTCATAATAACTGATTCATTGAAAACCATAAGGTCATCTTTAATGCTTCAAATTATAAATATAATGATAAGTTTGATTCACTCTATGAATTACGTACTGAATCAATTAAAACCATTTTTTTTTTCATTTCAGGATGGTCATTACTTTATGTTACGACGCAATATCAAAAAACATCAACGGATTAGGCTTTTCACCGTTCATAATGTTCAGTATTACGTCAGCGACAATTTTTCCGGCTTGTGTTGTGTTGCTGTTACTACAAGATAAAATCGGAAGGAAAGCCATGGCATGTTTTTCTCTTTTTATTAGTGGCATTTTCACGGCGGGCACTGGAATTATATTAGCATCGTCTAAAGAACCCGGTTTGATTTATGATTTTAATATTTGTAACATTGATTGTAACAATTAACGCATTCATCGCAGATTCATTTGTAACATTGACTCTATCCGTGATCGCTCGATTTGGAATTAATGTGGCGTACAATTCAGGGCATCAGTATGCCGTCGAATTAATCCCGACGGAAGTTCGAGGCCAGGGTGTAGCTGCCGTCCATGTAGCAGGATATGCGGTTACTTTTTTCAGTTCACAAATTTTATATATGGCTGTTTATAATAAAGCGATTCCTGATTTGATTTTGGGAGTTTTATCAATAACCGGCGCGATCGGTTGCTTGTTTCTACCGGAAACCTTGGGACGAACATTGCCAGTTACTTTGAATGATGGAGAACATTTTGGAGAGCAAGAGCGGGTTTTTGATTTTGCGTTTTGTGGTAGATCGAAAAAAGAAAGCACTATGACATTAGTTAGTGCTGAAGTTACAGGCAAGAACTATCATAGTCTCAATTCTTATGAACAGTTTTTTTAATTTTTCACTGTGATAACATTTATTAATGTTTTTATAACCATTATAATAATGACATTTTTATTTTAGACAAAATGTAAATAACATAATCACTTTAACTTATAATTTTTTTGTTATTTTCCCTAAAATTATTTTCTTTTTCTTTCTTCTACCTATTATTGTTTAGCTTAGTAATACATTTTCTTTAATTAATTTATTTTAATTATCTAAATTTTAAGAAAACTCATAACTTGTTATAACTACTACCCACTTTCAAAGCACCTACTTGGAAAAAGTCTCATTATATTTTTATCTATCATACTTTTCTTTTTAAATAGGTACGACTATAATTGGCCTGGAAATTTCTTTTAATGATAAAGTGTTTTAAGAAATTTGAAAAGCTTCTTTCAAGGTTTTTTTGTATTAAAAAAATCCATTTTGTTTTCTTTAAAATTTTAGATTTTGTCACACATTTTTTAGATAGGTATTTTTGGATAGATTTTAAAATATCATCTCATTCCATAATCTTACATATGTACGCTTTTGAAATCATTTTTCGTTTTTTCTTCAATTACCTACGGATAATTTGATTTTTTTTCTTTTGGTTCACCTGTGTATATTTCTTTCTAATTTTTCCACTAACTAAACTTTTTTTTGGTAATATAGAAAAAACAATAGTGTGATGTATTAACCGTTGAAACATAAATTAATAAGTTATTTTATTTTCGATTTTAGGCAAAGGACTGAGCAATAAAGCAGAACTTACAAAAAAAGCGCCATGACTTATTAATACAACTACATAAGTATTATATATAAAATGCATTAATTTATTTTTCTTATTGTAATGGATTTATATTCTTTGTAACAGAATTATAACTATTAAAAATATATTATTACTTCAATATAATTCACGATATCAATATTATTTTTTTAGTTGATTAATATTTATTTGAAATGGAAAAAAAAATATTTTTAACGGTTTCATACAATTATAACTTTATTTGTTTTGAAAAATGTCTAATTTTCATACTATATGTTAAGAACTAATTAATAAGAATACATTTTCTGTTTTTTTTTTTTTACGTTTTTGGAATATTTAAAAACTATTTAAAGATTATTTTGAGAACTTCAACATATACAATAGTTTTCTTGTTTTCTCACCTTGTGGTATAAAAATGTACTGATTACCTCCACAACCCAGTGGCGTAGCCATGGGGGGGGGTCTCATGCCCCGGGCGCTACTCACAAAGGGACGCCAAATGGTCCGCAAAACAAAAATATCTGCTGCGAGGCGTCACAGTACTTTCTTTTATTTTCATTTATGAAACTCGCTGTTAATTTATAAAAAATATAAGCACTTTGTAACAATACATATAAACAGAACTATATGCATAGAACCTATATGTATATATTAATTTCACTCCAGAACCGAATTTTTCGAATTTTCCCAGGAAAAAGTTTCCAACAAAAGTTGTGGTCATCAGTCAGTCTAAAAACTATAGAAAGTTTAAAGAAAATTGTTGGACCCGTTTTCGAAAAAATTGATAAAGCGCAAAAACTTCTAGAATAAATTGGAGCTTTCGGTTAACCGATTTCAACTAAAAGCTTCGCGGCACAACTAGACATAATATGAAGGCAAATTTTCAAGTTTGGTGTAATTCGGATAACGCTTTAGATACGATATGGCTGTCACACACAGACATGTTTCTAAAAACCACTTTTTTGGACTCAGGGGACCTCAAAAAATGTATTTCCGGTGAAAGCTTGTATTCGAAAATTCGACCCGATTACAATACTATCTATATAGTAGTAAAAGAAAGTAAAAATTATTGTGTGGTTTTACGATACCACGATGCAAGTGAAACTTTTTTCGGATTTAAGGCACTTAAGTAACTGAAAGTTTTTGGAAAATTATACGATTTAGGGTATGAAAATAGAGTAGAAAGAAAGGGATGTGGCACGAATTCGCTGTCTGACTTGACGCGCGCCGTTTCTACTAATTTTGAATTTCCATTATTGATGTTAATACTCGAATGTTATTTTCATAATTGAATTTGTTGTTTATTGTTAAATCGATCATCTGCCTGTTGTTACCTACGAGTATTGTAACATAACCGTCGGATATTTTCGCACTATTCTCACTAGCTGTATCTTTCTCTATCATGATAAGTGAACAACAAAATTTATATCAATATACTAATCAAAACACACCAATACCAATACAAATATGATTGACAATTAATGACAATTTATAATATACTAAAACGTTGTCATGGAGAAGAAAATAGCTCATTACATTTACTAATAACTCGCGCAAGAGCTCTGGTAAAACGACATGGTATATAGCTAACAATGTGTTGCGAGCTCTGGCGAACACTTGCCGAGAATGTAACACACATTTAGCCACATGCTAAAGACAGGCCAAAAAATTTGAGACCATGTATAAAAAGTTGCACGTTAAAAAAAATTGCTGGATATTTTTTTAATTATAATTTATTTCTAGAAAATATAAATTTTTTCTGTGTCTGTTCATATCCGTGACACTTGTAACAGGTAGTGCAGTTAGATCGTGGGATTTTTAAGCATTGAAAGTTTTATGTCCACGGATTAATATTACAAAAGAGGAGACAAGGTACGCATTGTTCTAGTATTTTCTCCATTGATTTCCCAATGGAGGAGAGAAAGACAGGCGCTAAGATTACAAATAGCATCTTCTAGTAACGGATGATTTATGGCGTGGAAAGTTCTCGACCGATGATGAGTTACTATAAATAATCCGAAAGATAGGTCAACAAGTCAGTATTCAATAAACCACCGAAGAGTATTTAAATAAATCATCGAGTGTTACCATAAATCATCGAGTGTTCAAATAAATTCATCGACAGTGTTAAAATAAATAGTGGAAGTGCTCAGTGTTAAAGTGAACAGTGTTATATAAATTGTGAACATTGTTAAATAAAGTGTATATTGTGTATATAGTGAAATATAAACAGTACTGTGACTATCGTTGACAGTGAACATTGTTGTAGTGCATAAGTGTTAGATAAATAAATAAACAATTGTTAAGAAATAAATTCGTAGTCATTATACACAAACCAACGAACCCGTAAAAATGTTACAATATTATAAATATTACATTAATTCGAAGAATTTATACCTGTAGTCTTAAATTTCATAATAAAATAGTTGGAGAGCTAGTTTTTAGCTATAGAGAATGAGGAGGAAGTTCGCAGGGACTTTGGGAGTTCTGAAATTTCTTCATAGTTCATTACATTATCGATGGAAAGATATATAAAGCTATCGCCTGGTAATGGGCTCAGTATTGTATCATTGATAGAATCAAAATTTTTGTTTCGAGCAGCTGAAATTGCTATCTGGCCCATCCATTGATGGCCTTTTTGCTCAAAATGGACCACATCTGGATATACTTTAGCGATCAGATCTTCGGTATTGGTCACGTAGGGTACCTAGTCCTTTATCAACTGTAACTTTCTCATTTTCTTCAGCTTTCAGGTACTTTTCCGTCACCAATTCAAAGGAGTTTTGACTGCTGTTCTATCAAACATTGGTAACGTTCATCGCTAGGTTCTCTTGGCCGTTTTTGTTCGACTCTTTTAAGTCTTAATCGTTGAATCATTTTCTGTACAGATTTTTAGTTTCTGTTTCATTACTACGCAAAAGCCTCTGTGGGATTTCACTTCCTAAGGAATATTTTGCTTAATTAGTAAATGAAAAAAATTCCGTTAAGATAATCAAATAAATCAAACAATAGTTATAAAAGAGGTAAGGTGATTAATTCTAAAATTTCGTTGAAATAACCAAATAGGTACCTAAATAATCCACCAATAGAATATTTTAGGGGAAGGTACATAGATACCAATGAAAAAACTAAATTAAAAATATTTTTCTTAATAGCTGACTTTAGATCCAAAGTAAGTTCATCAAAATCCTTAAAACTACTTCAGTAAAAAGATATATTAGCTATTTCACAGGTTCTATACGATTTTAAGTATAATAAGGTCCTTTAAGAAAATTTGAAAATCTTTCATACCGAATGTCATTTAAAACCGTTGAGCTATTTAAGTAGAAAAGACTAGAAGCTGTCCTACAGGAACCGTACCAGGTTTTACAATAAATGGTATTCAATATGTTAAAATCTGAGGTATCTTTAACAAAACGTCATTTAAATTCATTTCGTTAAGGAATTGTTAATTAATTATTTAAAAATTTAGTACATATATTATTGTAATACGTTTTTTCTAATTAATATTTTCTATAATAAACAATAAAAAAATTCAAATATTTTAAAAAAAATTCATTATTAATTTTATCGGGTGGTAAATTGAAATTCATATTTATTTTCCAGTAAAAGTTGACAGTTTTATAATTTAAACTTTGTAGAGATTTCTTTCGTAACTGTGCCAAATTGGTCAGGCCTTCTTAAGGAAAATGCTCAATTTGTGCAGAATTTTTCGAGTTTTGTCCTAGAAAAGGACGAACATAATATTTCTACATATATAAGAAGAAGATACCAATAAAACAGACAATACGTACGACGGACAATAGCTAAAACTTTTCTCATTAAATCTGTGATATCTACTAAAATATTCATTTTTATGATTTGCTGTGAAGGATAATTTTGATCTATATGAAATGCACAACATATCTAGTGTATTTAATTGGATAAAGAATTATACTGTATTGTATAAAATAGCTTGGAAAATAACCAAAAATTTTTTTGTTATGTATACATAATAAAAATGGTTCCTGTGGGTTATCCTTAGGAGATAGGCATATAGCGTCGCGGACTTTTTTATCAATCTTTTTAAGATACACAATTTTGCCGCATATTAGTTTGATATATCTCGTAGGGTTTAGCCAGTATTTGCAATGTAAGTGCATAAAAATATGTTTGTTATGACATCACATTACAAAATTTTGAATTTCTCGATTTTTCTCTACTATAATATGCATGCATTATACCTGCAAACCTTCCTCTTGCATCACTCAATCAATTGCTGAAAACTGCATTAAAATCCGTCTTGTAGTTTAAATGATCTATAGGAACAGACAACGGGAGCGACTTTGTTTTATACTATGTAAAGATAAAGATTTACCTACATTGATTGCCTCCTTTTCAAAATGAGGGGATAATATCGACTTAGGCAAAAATATTTTGGGGTAATGCTTAAAAAAGTTCCCCGACCGCTGATACAGATAAACAGACATTTAATTATGAATTTAAACTATCGAAAACTTAATTTTTTTTCGTTTTTGTAGAAATTAAGCTCAAGTCCAGATAATTTTTTTATTTTTTAGAGTGAAGACGTTATAAAAAGTAAAAGAGTCGTTACCAAATAATATTTTTTTTTTAAATTAGCGTTATTGATTATTACATTAATGAAATTCAAGAAAAGTAAATAGAAAAATTGATGCCAATGGAAACTTTTATAACTATAATTAAATTATCAGAGAAGATAAAATGAATGTCCTGCACGTGACAACAACGTAATATCATTTCAAAGTTAAAAACGTGTTAATTTTAATAGGTTTACAATAAGATAAAATAAACATTAAGATTTCAACATAATTAATATGTTAGTTTATCTTTTTAACCGACTTCAAAAAAAGGAGGAGATTCTCAATTCGACTGTATTTTTTTTTATTTTTTTTATTTTTATGTTTGTTACCTCAGCATTTCCGACTGGGTGAAGCGATTTTGATGATTCTTTTTTTATTTGAAAGCTGGTGCTTCCCGAATGGTCCCATTTTAGTTTGAAGGAAATCGTTCACTTCTAAGGGGTTGAAAACAAAGGGATGAAATATTAACTTCTTATTGGATACTTCGATTTCGATAAATCTTTTTTTATTTGAAAGCTAGTGCTTCTCGTGTGTTCTCATTTTAATTTGAGGAATATCTCTTACTTTTAAAGGGGTGCAAACTAAGGGATGAAATATTAACTTCTTATTGGATAGCTCGATTTTAATAATTCTTTTTTTATTTGAAAGCTGGTGCTTTTCGTGGGATCCAGTTTTAATTTGAGGGAAATCTTCCACTTCTTAGGGGTTGAAAACTAAGGGATGAAATACTAACTTCTTATTGGATTGCTCGATTTTAATAATTCTTTTTTTATTTGAAAGCTGGTGCTTTTCATGGGGTCCAGTTTTAATTTGAGGGAAATCTTTAACTTCTAAGGGGTTGAAAACTAGGGGATGAAATATTAACTTCTTACTGGATAGCTCGATTTTGATAATTTTGTTTCTATTACATACAACGTACCTTTAAATTGTTCACATTTCAATTTGAAGAATAAAATCCACCCCTTAAGGATGAAAATAGGGGATGAAATAGTGACATTTAACCGAATTTTGATAATTTTTTTTCTGTTGGAAAGAATAATCTACTTAGTTTTGTTATTACATTTAAAAGCAAAAAATGTCAACCCTTAAGGGCAAAAAGGGATGATGTAGTAACTTTTAATATTATACGGCGCTGCCTCATATGAGCAGCGCGTTTGGAAGGTTAACCATTTTAAAAAAATGAGAACCTTAAGAAAATAAAATCAGTTATGAAACTTCAGATCACTAAAACGCGAGAAATAAATAAATATTATAAAAAAAACGAAAAACCGACTTCAAAATATATAAAAATTCTTAAACAAAAAATGCACTAAAAAGTAACAAAATAATGGCGTATCCTTGCAGTATCTACAACTTACAAATTATTAGGATGATACAATGTACAACTATTGTTATTTTTGGAGTTGGTGTCAGTCAATAAAATAAATATTAATATATATTAGTATATTAATATAATATAATATAATATAATATTATAATATTATAATATAATATTAATATAAATATTGTATCATCCTAATAATTTGTAAGTTGTAGATACTGCAAGGATACGCCATTATTTTGTTACTTTTTAGTGCATTTTTTGTTTAAGAATTTTTATATATTTTGAAGTCGGTTTTTCATTTTTTTATAATATTTATTTTGACCACACATATGCAGAACTGGGGTTATATTAGGAGAACTCGAACTTCAGGGACGGCAAAATTTAGAACACTAAATGAACAATTTTTTTTAAACAATAAAAATTTTGTATGAAAATGATTTCAATTAAAAATACAACTCCTATAACCCTCGTGCAGAAGCAAAGTTAAAGTCAGGGGGTGACCTTATGGGTCATCTAGAGGTCTTAACTATTATAGAATATTAATGGATCTAATGCTTCAAATACCATAGAATATTTAAAGATATTCTTTCATAATGACTATGTAACTGTTACATTCATGGTACGTAGTGTGACGTTGTGTGCTCATTGGGAAATGTTTTCAAGATAGTGTACCATTAAAAATTCCTTTGTATCTTTACTTTATGATCTATGATCGTATGTGTTGAAATTTCAAAACTGATTTAATGCGTTAGTTTGTTCTGTATATAATTGGGGTGTTTAAATAAGGGTAATGAGGCGCGTGGTTGTTGCCACCGCTACATGTAATGGCCAATTAGTCTCTCCCTTATACCTACAATCAATCTCTCGTATCAATTAGAGTTGCGCGCGCTATTTTTGTATCTTTCTATCTAGAGGTATTATATATTTGACTTCCTGTTTCTCATTAACGAAAGCTCGTTAAAATCTCGGAAATTCGAGGGATGGTAGAGCGACTAATGAAATGATACGTGAAAAAATTGTGAATCATATACTTCAGTACTTCATATAATCTGATGCAATCAATAAAAAATATCAGGTATTGTTGCACAATTAAGATACTAGAGTCACTTGCATTTAAATATTAATGAAATCTAAAAATATCGATTTTAAATAAATCAATCAACAGATTATTGCAATTTTTGCACCAATTTTAATCTAAAAAAAAAACTTTAAAAAAATGCATACTTTTTTAAATTTTTTTTAAGTGAAATATTCATTTCAACCTATCGTCAAAATCGAATATTTTTAAAAAATCTGTACCATTTAATGACAATTTTCGTCAATTTATCAGTTTCGTCCAATGATTTTTGAATTAATTATTTTTCAAACGTGTGGCAAAAGGCAGTAAAAACTGGCAAAAATACTGTGATTAAAAATTAATTATTTTTTCGACAATATGCAATAATTAAAATGCCACATCATTCGGTGAATTGGTTTTTGATTTTTTTTTTCTTGTCAAATGTGTCCTATTTTTATTATATATTTCATAACCTCCCAGTTTCGGCGGGGTTGGAACACTGAGCCTGTTTTAGGGTTGGAGGAAAATTAATGGAAGTAACAAAGCGAATAAAAATTGCTTTGAAATTTTTAACGGCAATTAACGACTAATTAACACATGTGAGTCACATGTAATTAATTAGTTTTAACTAATAATTATTTTCAACGGAAAATAATTTAGATAGAAAAAAAAATAATTATATTTAATTAACTATAGGTATATTTATCAATGTTCCAATATTACTTTTTTATTATGTGAATCGCAGGATGAGACTAGAATATGATTAAAAATTTACTTTTTAAATTAAATGATACCAAGTATTTATTTAAAATAATCTATATATTAATACGTGAAGCAAAAATTTTAAACCCCTTTTACCGAATATTACATGAACGAAGGAGTATGAAATTTGGCACAATTGAAGTTTATATGAGGAAGTTGCGTTATGAGATAATATTTTTTTATAATAATACTTCGAAATACCTTAAATTAATGAAAAAAGACGTCACACACACTACCACGCGTTTGACACACACAGACACACAATACACACAAATATGTAGATTTTTAAATCTCAGTTGTTCAGTTTCAGACCACAGACTTCAACCATATTCCAAATGTCATTATTTGAACAAAATATTGAGAGAGGAATTTAAATTTTTATATTGTAATTATTGAAATTGAAGGAAACAAATTTAACCGATTATTTGATTATTGAGTAATATTATTAAAAATATATTTAAAAGATACATATAACTTCAAATACACAACGTTTCAACCATTTTATTTGGTCTTCATCAGGTGTTTCTTGATTATTATGTAACGTATAAATAATTCATACTATATTCTTTTGGATAAATCATTCAAATAAATTACACAAAAAAATAATTTAGGTAGTTAGGTACTATTTGAAGCAAAAAAGCTTAGCTTAATTCATAGTTTTAAACAAGACTTATGCAGCCTATTTCCATTTTTTTATCTTTGGCTTTTAAATGAAAAAATGTAGACATAAAGGTACTTTTGTTTTACTTTTGAACGTAGGAAACTCACTTGAAATTACTTCTGATGTTTCATAGTCATATTTTTTTTTGTTTGTCTAAAAAATATTTCAGAATACTGTAATTTGAATTGACATACAACATTATAAAAAGAAAAATATCTTCTGCATGGCGTCACAGTACTTTCTTTTACTTTCATTTATGAAACTCGCTGTTGGTTAAAAGAAATATATAAGCACCTTATAACTATACATAGCAGAACTATATGAATACAAGTATACAACATATATGTATTTATGAATTCCCAACTTTCACTCCAGAACCGTCCTTAATCGAATTTTCCCAAGAAAAAGTTTCAAATAAAAGTTTTAGCCATTAATAAGTCTAAGAACTATCATAAGCTTAAAGAAAATCTTTGCAGCCATTTTCGAAAAAATTTGAAAAAGCTCAAAAACTCCGAGAATAAAGTGGAGCTTTCGGTTAACCGATTTCAACTAAAAGCTTCACGCGAAAACAAGATATAATATGAAGGAAAATTTCCAAGTTTGGTGAAATTCGGAAAAGCGTTCGATACGATATGGCTGTCACACACAGATATGTTTCAAAAAACTACTTTTTTGGACTCAGGGGACATCAAAACATGTATGATATGAACGAATTGATATTTAGTATTGAAATTTTTAGAGAATATTCTGAAATAATTTTGTAAAAGATTTATGGAAGAAAAAAAAAATTTTTTTGAAACCTCTACACATATTTCCTTCCTTAACTTAAAATAAATATTTTCAATCATTATATGATGCACTTTCTTTAAATGAACCTTGAAGAAAAAATTAGTCAAGAAATTATTTTCCAAACATTCGCAAATGCAATTCGTTATCTGCTGTAGTTAGCTTAGTAACTAAAGTTTTTGAGGCAGTTACAAGTGAAATGTACCCTTAGGTATGTAAAAATTGTAACGAATTATGGTCGAATTTCGACCACTGGGCGACCTCTAGTATAAATTAAATGATAATAACGATTATATTATATAGTCTGTTTCTTAAACATACGTTTTAAAATCTTTACATAAAATTGTAACACAATCTGAAAATAACACAGGGAAAGGTATGTCCGGTAAAAACATCTCCCTTAATATACAGGATCATCGATTTCTGAGTTCTTATTTCCACATATAGATAACCATTTATTAAAGGACTTAGCATAATTAGGTCAGTCAAAATCAACAATAAATTCGCAAGACATGATGTTTTTATGATTTTTTGGTATGTTGTTTGGACCCATTACGGCTATGTATTCTTAAGTTTGTAACTCTCAAAAAGTTGTGGAAACTTTTTTATCGAGGAAAAACCGTGCAAATTTTGGAATTGTTTCATATCTACTCGGTATCTCCTAATATTTACATTTTTCTTCAAAAGTTGTTCTGTACGTTTTTTAAGAGCATCAAATTTGTGACAAATTAAGCACAATCGGAGCTCTGCACGTTATTGGGTCACTGAGTTACGACACTTTGAAAATAGGTCAGTTTTTTTCAAAAAATGAAAATTTTAGTTTGTTTTAGACCTTATTTGGATCGAAGTTGCGTCGAAACTGTTAATCTTACGAGAAGATCTAATTGAATATAATTTGTAGACAATTTAATTAGCTGCAAATTAAGAGCAAAGTGGGGCCTGTAAGCCTCGCAGTTCTCTCACAATCTTAGAAAACCCATATAAGGTAAAATCGCTTTTTGGTGGGTACTCCAGTATTGGTGGAACGTCAAGGTTTATTTGAGGCTAGTCACCGTCGTCCTCTTCATTGGAGTTTTGTACATTTCCCCAGAGCAGATAGCACACATTGGAGAACATCTAAGCCCTGCTTCCAGGTAAGTGCAGCCAACACCCAACACCCCTTATTGCATTTTTAGTAGCTCTCTGGGGGCAGGATAGGCGTACATTTCTGGGAAAATGAAAATAAAAAATTTGTAAGAGATCAAAATGACATGGGTTACGTTTTTCTCCCCATCTCCACATAATCTGCATTTTGGGTATTGTTGAGACAACCCAATAGTTTGCAGATGCTTTCTCAGCCCAGTGTCCGGTTATCAGTCTCGTTAATGTCCTGTGTTGGTTCCTTCCCAGCTGTAAAACCTCTGTGGTGAGCGAGGGGCAAATTTTCCCTATCATTCTCTTGCTGAGCTTCTGACCAGAAATTTCTAGCCAATGTTTGTTTTGCTGCCATCTCAGACGACTTTTGATCGCCCTTTTGATAGATTTGGTAACCCTCACTCCAGGCTCCGGGCCTATGAGTGGGGTCATCGAACCAGCCCTTGTGCTAGCATAGCTTCTTCATTGCCCTCACCTCCCTTATGCCCCGGCATCCTAGCAAGTTTGACTCGGTTGTGCTTTGCCAGGTCCTCCAGGAGTCGCCAACACTCCAACACCAACTTAGTGCTGATCGTTGCATTGACGATCGCTTTTAGCGCTGCCTGACTGTCAGAGAGGATCTGTATGTTCCTATTTCGATAGCCCATATCTAAGTTTTCTCTGACACATGGCAATGGCCGTGCCCTTTGCCTGAGATGCCCCTTTTTGGTTGATTTGACTTAATGTATACCTACAATTTTTAACATATGTGGTGAGTTTGACTTGATATTAAGCCTATCAAACAATGAGGAGCTTGAAAATCAAAAAGTTAAAAAGCTTAAAAACCAAATTAAGTTAAGTAACATCCTAGATAAAGGTCTCTAATACCTGTCATGATGATAAAGACATGAAAGATATTTTTTTTTCAAATGGTAAAAGATCGTATTTAATCATCAGTTAATTTATTCTATATTCTTTTATACAAAGTTTACTTGTTGTCCAATTTATAAGCTCGATAACATTTGATCGATCCTACATTTCTCGATAGTTAAAAATTAATTTATATAATGATACGATAAGAACGACTGATTATACAGCACTTTATCTATATAATAATAAACTTCAAATTATCAGATATCTAATTAAAATGATGTACTAGTGCTATCCTCGTCACTAATTAAATATATATTTAATGGTTCGTCCCTGTGTGGTGATATTAAGCGCTCGTTTTTCCAGAAATTGTGACGTAGATAAGTGGGGTTACTTACGTTTTTAGAATTAATTAGAAACGACTTCAAAAAAGTACCCAAAGTACCAAGAAAATTAAGTATTATTCATGAATTTTCCGTTGTCTTAATTATAGTAATTAAAAACACACACTAATAAATTTATAGTGTCAAACTTTTTATACTTATAGGTATATATTATATTTCACAAATACAATCCACAAAAATTCATAAGAAAAATTATAAATTTAAGTAAAAATTAATGTAAAAAATTCGCAAATCGAAAAATCCAAATTGTTAATTTTGTATCTCCAGATACGTATTTCAAACGCCATGCGTTCGTCATCAGTGGATCAAATTGAAGTGTCTTCGAGGACAATTTCGTGCTGATTCACAAAGTAGACCCGAATTGATCGCAATTTATAGGTCCTTTCGATCCCTTTCTCTTTTGCAATCGCTGCAGCTGGGGGTGCAATCCTTTCGTCCATTCTCTTCTTACCCTTTCCCAACACGCCGAATAACGCCGAATCCTGAATTGGTCCTTTCTCCCAGTTTAAAACTTTCCCTTTTCTTTTATAAATTTCAATGCTTTCGATGGCATCCAATCTCTTGTTCTGTTCAACATTTTTCAGAAGTTTTACTTTGGCTAGCTTGTGGCCTGTTTCAACAGTATGTTCCGCTACACAAGATTTTTCCGTTCTGGAATATTTTATATTTGCCAGGTGCTTCATGTATCTAGTTCCTAGTTTTCTCCTGGTTTGTCCGATATAGCTTTTCTCGCATTCCATACACGCAATTTGATAAATACCTGATCTGTGAAGATCATGCCTTTGTATCCTGCCTTTATATCGTATTGTTTCAAAATGTTTGAAATTTTATTAGATACCCCCGGGAAAAATGTCAGCCTCGCCCATTTGTTTTGTTTCTCCTCCTCAGATCCTAAGGTTGTGACGTCCATCAGTTTTTTCCTCCAAACAGCCTTCTTCAGAATAAACTCCACAACGTTGGTCGAAAATCCATTAAAGGTTGCCACTCCTTTTATGTAATTCAACTCTTTCGTGTAGAGTTCATCCGTCAATGGCACGTTCCAAAGCCTATTCACCAGCGCGTGGAAAACCGTATGTTTTTGAGTCCCATGACAAGCTGACTCGGAAGTAATGTATCGGTCCGTATGTGTGGGTTTTCTATATATATCAAATGAGATCTTTTTCCCCGTTCTACCGATCCTTAGGTCCAAAAAGGGTAGACTTCCACCGTCCTCTTTTTCCGCCGTGAAATTTATACCTGATTGCCGCGCATTAAGGAAACCCAAAAACCAATCTGGATCCAACTTCTCATTGTTATAAATCGCAAAAATGTCATCAACATATCTGAACCACACCCTCGGAAATTGTGGACAACTTCTTTTTGCCTCCATCTCAAAATTGTTCATAAACAAATTGGCCGACGTTGTATGAACCAGAACGTCTTTCAATTTCGGGGTTCATACTACAAACAAACGCGAGGAATAGCAATGGGAAATCCATTATCTCCGTTTCTGGCCAATTTGTTTATGAACAATTTTGAGATGGAGGCAAAAAGAAGTTGTCCACAATTTCCGAGGGTGTGGTTCAGATATGTTAATGACATTTTTGCGATTTATAACAGTGAGGAGTTGGATCCAGATTGGTTTTTCGGATTCCTTAATGCGCGGCAATCAGGTATAAATTTCACGGCGGAAAAAGAGGACGGTGGAAGTCTACCCTTTTTGGGCCTAAGGATCGGTACATTTCGTTACATTTTGAAACAATACGATATAAAGGCAGGATACAAAGGCATGATCTTCAAAGATCAGGTATTTATCAAATTGCGTGTATGGAATGCGAGAAAAGCTATATCGGACAAACCAGGAGAAAAATAGGAACTAGATACAAGGAGCACCTGGCAAATATAAAATATTCCAGAACGGAAAAATCTTGTGTAGCAGAACATACTGTTGAAACAGGCCACAAGCTAGCCGAAGTAAAACTTCTGAAAAATGTTGAACAGAACAAGAGATTGGATGCCATCGAAAGCATTGAAATTTATAAAAGAAAAGGGAAAGTTTTAAACTGGGAGAAAGGACCGATTCAGGATTCGGCGTTATTCGGCGTGTTGGGACAGGGTAAGAAGAGAATGGACGAAAGGATTGCACCCCCAGCTGCAGCGATTGCAAAAGAGAAAGGGATCGAAAGGACCTATAAATTGCAATCAATTCGGGACTACTTTGTGAATCAGCACGAAATTGTCCTCGAAGACACTTCAATTTGATCCACTGATGACGAACGCATGGCGTTTGAAATACGTACCTGAAGATACAAAATTAACAATTTGAATTTTTCGATTTGCGAATTTTTTACATTAATGTTTACTTAAATTTATAATTTTTCTTATGAATTTTTGTGGATTGTATTTGTGAAATATAATAATTATAAGTCCAAAGTCAGCGAAATTTAAATTTTTTTCTTATAGGTATGGTTAAAAATATGAATGAAATATTTCCTACATTTTAATACATAATTTTAGACTTAGTCACTTTAATTACATACGAAGACATTTTAGATATTCCTAAAAATTAAAATACATTTAATGAAATTTAAATATGTAGGGTGGGCCGCCATCTGCTAGTTTTTTAGGGAAAATATATTACTCTTACGATATTATTTTTTATACTCAATTGTCATAGATACAACTTTGATTTTCAATATAGATCCACGAATTTTGTTTACAGGTTTGTTATATTTTTTCCAAAACAAAAAATTAACAGATAGCCCACCCTAGTTGTAAAATGAATTTTGGGATACAAAAATATTTTGATCTAATTTTCTTATGTTTAAGCTGTAATATCGTTTTCTATAATGTCGAGAAACGGTATTATAGTTAAGTTTGGTTGAAGAAGAAAAAAATATACAAATATCCTAATGACTAAGAGACACTTATTGAATTCCTTGATTCAAGTCCCTATTTAAGTCCTACTTAAAATTCTACATGTTCGAATACAAATATAAATGCATCACATACAAGACGATATATTTCCAAGTAGCTCTTCGAAACCTCTTGAATGTACGATGCCGATATACGCTTGCTGAACTATATAGAGCTTTTCATGTCTCTTCAAATGCATGTGGCACGAAAACTTATGTTTCACTTCTTTATAACATATAGGGGTAATAATTACATACATTACAAAAATGATTTTTTTAATGTTTGTAGCAAACATTCGAATGAGTGCAAAAATCGTCCAATAGAGAGAAAAAAAATGACAGAAAAAACTGTTTGTTTATTTGTCTTGTATTTAGAATTCTTACAATTACATTCGAGTAAATTCAATTACTCTAAATGATGGTTTCGTGTCTTCCTGCACTTCCCTCGCATTCCCGTTATCTGTATTCCGTTACGTTGCCGTACAAATAGTGGCACATTAAGTATGTACTGAGAACATGTAAAATTATTTCCAGGCGAATGAAATAAAAGGAGAGTAAGTAGCTCTCTCGTCGTCTAAATGTCTCGTATCAAAGAGAACGTCCTGCTGTCTGCGGTTCAGTCCCAATGCACTTTGATCCCTTTCTATACATCGTAAGCGGTGATATACATTCAATTAATATTGATAGGCAAATATTCCCGATGACATTTCAACAGGCGATTGGTCCCATCGACCTACCCGTTTTTCAATAATAAATCAAATCTCCCTTTCCATTTCGAAAAGATTACGTTTTCGAATTAAATATGAGGGATCTTCCACTGGAGTGGCTTACTAATACCAGAATCAGCAATTAAAGACCACGATTCCCTATATGTGTTCTTGAAGGTCGACAATTTTAGCCAAAAAGCTGCCTAATTAAAATTCATTATCTTATTTGTTATTCTGTTTTATGTTGTTTCATTATATGCTCATCCCTTAACTATTTAACGCTTGGATAAACGCTTGTAAAAGATCAAATAGGATATCGCTGTTTTTTATAAAGACAATAAGATGCGTATTTAAATTACCTTGGTACCTTTTTAGAGTTCCGTACGTCCAAAAAGAAAAAGGGACAGTTATACTACATTGCTCGTCTGTCAATCAAGACCGTTTTTTAAGGAACGGATGGAGCTAATAATTAATTAGAAAGTCATATCAAACATTTAAGCCTATATGGTCTTTTGGGGGGGGGTCAAAAAATCCAAAATTTAAGTAAAAAATCTCAATGACGTTAATTTGTAGTTATATTAATATTACAAGCTGATACCCGCTCGGTTCGCTGAGTGTATCAAAATGTAACTGATTGATTAAAAGATTCCCTACGTTCATAGTAAAATATATAAATGAATCTATTTTGACAGAAATGTTAAATACTTTCAGACTTTAGATCCAAAGAAAGTTCATCAAAATTCGTAAAACTTCTTTTCAAGAAAGAGATGTTAGCTGTCTCACATCAGCTTCTATACGATTTTTAGTGAAAAAGTACTTCTATTCCTTCCGTTAGGACTTGAAAATCGTTCATACCAAATGTCATTTAAAACCGTTCAGCTATTTTAAGGGGCATCCATTAATTGCGCGAGGCGTTTTTTGCGATTTTTGAAATCCAATCCCCTCCCTACTGGTAAGATGTCATGAGATTTGGCATAACTCTTTCCCCCAACCCGCAATATAATGTGATATTTAAAAAAAAAAAACGTGATATTTGGAAGACCGTCCCTTTCCTTATAGTAAGATTAGATGAGATTCGGCTCGACCCCATCGGCCCCTGAACGCCTCACGTAATTAATGGATATTCCCTTAAAAAAATAGAATAGTAGCTATCCTACCGGATCTTTAGCAAAACTTCATTGAAATTCGTTCCGTTAAGTAATTGTTAATTTTTTGAAATTTTAGTTTATTATTTTAATACGTTTATTTCTAATTAATATCATCGACAATGAACAATTAAAAAAAATTAAATATTTAAAATAATTTCATTATTAATTTTATTGGGTGTTAAATTGAAATTCATAATTATTTAATAATTAATTTTCCAGCAAAAATTGAAAATTTTTTAATTTCAACTTTGTAGAGATTTCTTTCGTTATTGTGTAAAATTGGAAGAAAATACGTTAAAATTCTATTTCACGAACTTTACCAAAACTTTTCAAATGTACGGTTCCTGTAGGATATAACTGGTTTGCCATCCCATGGGATCCATGCATTATTCTAGCCTTAAAAGTAAACTTTATCATTCTCCCCCAAACTACCACATTGCAAAAATCATATCATTCTTTAACTCTGTGATAAACAAAAAACATATCTATCCCACGGGAATAGTACATCTCTCCTGAGTAAAAAGTAGATAAAATATTCTGAAAGAAAATGAATTAAGACTCTATTTCGTGGATTTTAATAAAACTGCTTTTAAATGTACGGCTCTTATAGAATACATAATTGTTTTTCTATCCCATGGGAACCGTTTATTATTCCGGTATGAGAAGTAATCTATATCATTTTCTGACCCCTAAACTACCACATTACAAAAAAGGAAGTTAATCTTTTGCTCTGTAAAAAGCAAAAAAATATCTATCCCACAGGAACCGTACATTTTTTCTGAATATAAAGTATACTATCTAAGTATCTAAAGTATCTATGCCAAATTTCATCCAGATCCATACAGTACTTTTGGAGTGAAAGAGCAACAAACATCCATACATCCATACAAACTTTCACGTTTATAATATTAGTAAGATAGAAAAAAAATCAATAAATATTTATAATTTAGAATGCGATATTTCTTCTATTTCAATTTTCAATATGGGCGGTTTTTATAGTCGTTACTCAAATTTGTGGAAACACTCAAAGGTGGTTAAGTGTGGTGATAAGTGTCAGTCATTTAAATTTTCATTTTATAGAACTTTTCAACTTTTACCGATTATAACCATGAACACTTATATCCACACTTAAGTGTTTCCTCAGATTTGAGTGATGGCTATGAATACTGCTCGTGTCTATTTTCTTAAATAAGCGACAGCATATTGTCCAATGCGTTGATCTTATAATTTGAAGATCAGAATATTGAGTTCGAACCTCAATTCTAAAAAAGATATTGATTTCAATTCAATTCTATTATTCTGGTTGGTTATTATTAGTATAATTGACCATCGTGGGCCCGGAGCCTGGAGTGGGCATCACCAAATCTGCTGTCAAAAGGGCGATGAAAGGTCGGCTGAGACGAAATCAATACAAATACTGGCAAGAAATTCCTGGTCAGAAACTCAGCAAGAGAATGATGGGGAGAATCTGGCCCTCGCTCACCGCTAAGGTTTAACGGCTGGGAAGGAATCAACTCAGGACAGTAGCGGGACTGATAACCGGATACTGTGGACTGAGAAAGCATCTTCAGACTATGGGGGTGTCTCAACAAGACCTCAGTTGCAAATTGTGTGGGGATAGGGAGAAAAACGCAACCCATGTCATTTTTGACTGCAAAGTCCTCACAAAGTGGTGACATCTGTATGGGATAAATGACGCCCAAACAGGCACAAATCGCGGAAGCTTAGTACAGAGACTGCTCCTGCTATGCAGAATGCTAAACCTGGAATAAGCAAGGATCCTTGCACAACAGGGATATATGAGCAGAATAGGAGTTCAAGAGAAAGAGCCCTAATCTGGTTTTCTGATAACGGAAAAAAAAGTGACCAGGCACCTTTTTCCCACTGGGATTCCATGGGGCTCCTAGTTCCTACCAGATCACCAAACATAAATCTATATATTTACTTCAAATATATGATTTATTTCCACTGTTTGATAAATTTAACATTCCAAGAGAGATTAAATAGTTTGTCTTTGATGACCATTTGGTACGAAATACTGAAAAACAGATTTTCAGAAGAAATTCTTTGATTTTTTTATAAAATACTATGTGATATTTCGCTGGTTGACTCTTCTTATATGATCCGGTATAGTCCCGTCAGGTTTAAAAACTTCAGTAGTTTGCCAGAACCAGAACTCGTACCGAAGATTACTTTTGATTCTTGTGGAAGGTTAAGTGAGTTTCTCCATTGACTGAACTGTGGACATTGAAAAATAATGTGATGAGCTGTTAAGGTTTCACCGCAACAGCTTGTTGGTTCTCCTCCTTCTATATAGCATGAGTGAGGGGCTCTAGTGTGTCCCACAGCCAGTCTGGTGAGAAGCATTTGGTCACTTCTAGTCTGGACATGCTTCCAGATTCCAGGGAGTTTGTTTCGATTTTGGTTTCTCACTTCTCTCAAGGTGTCCCTGCTTGTTATGGTGGTAGTTTCTACTTCATTCGTGACTCTTGCAGCTAGTTTGATTTTTTTTTTTGTAAATACTCGTAATTTTCGTATTGCCTCGACGGTTTTCTCCTAGCAAAGTTAGCAAATCTGCTCTGTACTATCCTTCGGGTTTTATTAATCTGGTCATCTTACTGTACCTAAGTGGCACATCTCTATATTTAAGTTTGAATGGAGTTTAACAATCAAATCTCAAATCTTGTCAGAATTTTTATTCACCTTCATCATCAAGTGTTAGTAAGAACTAAATAAGGGTCGTTCTTTTACAAACCGCACAAAATCTGAGCAAATTTGAACTTGACATTTTAGAATCGCCTGATATTATTTTTACAGCTTCTATGCGAGAATATAACAACCCCTATTTTTGTATTTTGCTCAAAATAATTTTCTTTTGAAACTATGCCCATTTAAATTTTCGATGATATTTGAATTTTCTCCAACCTTTGCCTCTTTGAAATGTTATATCTCCAGTTCTACTAATCGGATTTATGTCGGATTTTTTTATTCTGTACTTTGTTACTTAAGGTTTGAAAGTATATTGTTTAAAAAAAAATTTTGCATAAATGTTATAAACAATTGCAATTTAATTGTTTATAAGCTTATATCACCCCCTTACCCCAACTTTAATCGAATTAAAAAAATATCACTTTATTCCTTATTTTATCATCTACAAAACCCAGTTTACCAAAATTTAGGATCTCTCTTATTTCGGAAGATATTAAATATTTTCGAGCGCAAGGTACCGAAACGCGCTCCGCGTGCGTCCAATTCCTAAGATCTTCAACGCTAGCACCTATTTTACATTGATGAATGTTAACCATTTTGCGTTTGAGTATAGAAATGTTTGTTAGAAGAACTTCAAAATAGTTTCCCCATTACAGAACTAAACGTCAAAATGCAAAAATGCATTGAAACGTAAAAATGAGGTAAATATTTACTGTTAAAATTTTTACAATAATTTTTTTACTAAATGTACAAAATTATAAAAAATGCTCCAGAATTATTTATGTCCTTAAATATTTATAAATCTTTTTAAGAAGAACAATATTGATTTAGGGTCGTTGGAAAGTTATGACGATGATATGGAACGTTTCCCAGCAAATTCCAATATAGCTTATGAGGAAAAAGAAGTTGTAGGATCTGCAGCAATTGATTCGTTCAATCAGGATTTGAATTTTATTGGATCTTCTGCCATTCACCGAAGAAAAATTTCCCAAAGGCGTCATTCCGATTAAAAAATAAAAAAAGTATCTGAAGCATTGTCGAAAAAAATTTTTCATCCAACTATTGACGGAAATGATTATACCATTGAGGAAAATGATGAAAATAATTTACTAGAATTTAGATTTTATAAAAAATGAACTCAAAATAGTTTCTAAGATCGTATATTTTTCTGGGTCTAGTGCTCAAAATAAAAAAAAAATTGTAAACCTTACTTACCATGAAGAAGATTTTGGTCTTATTGCAGAGTGACACTTTTTCCCAACTTTTCATGGTAAGGGCGGATGTGATGGATTAGGAGAAACTTTGAAAAGGTTAACAGCAAGTGTTAGTCTTCAAATAACTGTCAATCCCATCCTAACACCAAAACAATTAATAGAATGGGCAAATGCCTTCTCCTAATATTTCTTCAAAATATGACACTAAAGAAGAATATTTCGAAGTTTTTTTTTAAGTAAGTAATTATCAGATGAAAAGACTAGTTCTTTATTTTAACAAGTTATTTACACTATGTTTCGTCAGTGTTATTATTATTATTATTATTATTATTATTATTATTATTATTATTATTATTATTATTATTATTATTATTATTATTATTATTATTATTATTATTATTATTATTATTATTATTATTATTATTATTATTATTATTATTATTATTATTATTATTATTATTATTATTATTATTATTATTATTATTATTATTATTATTATTATATTTGATATAACAATTTTCAAGATACCTGATGAAGTCTGAATTACACCGACGAAACGTAGCGTAAAAAGAAAATAAATTGCTTAAATAAAAAACTGGTCTTTTCATCTGATAATTACTTTATTAAAGTACTAAGACATGAAAATCAGTATTAAATATTTTGAAGGAAAACGAAAATTAGAGGTTCGATTTAGAAAAGCTACAACTGCCAAAGGGACATTAAAATTTCATGCAATAATACCGATTAAAAAATATTTTCTTTGCAGGACGAAAATGATACAATTAAGTACCTACTTTTAAAAAGTTGCAAAATACAATATAAATATTTCAACATGTACAACAATTATAATAACATGAAAATTAATATTTTGAATACTTTTACGTTTAAAACAAATACGTCATTTTCTTACATCACAACTGCATTCATTACATTTCCTTGCGTTCCAAAATATTATATGATTAATTTTTGAAGTAAGTTTATCTATTGAAGTTTACTTTTTAACGTTTAGTTCTGTAATGGGGATACTATTTTGAAGTTCTTCTAACAAACATTTATATACTCAAACGCAAAATGGTTAACATTCAGCAATATAAAGTAGGTGCTAGCGTTGGAGATCTTAGGAATTAGACGCAAGCGGAGGGCGTTTCGGTACCTTGCGCTCGAAAATATTTAATATCTTCCGAAATAAGAAAGATCCTAAATTTTGGTAAACTGGGTTTTGTAGATGATAAAATAAGAAATAAAATGATATTATTTTAATTCGATTCAAGTTAGGGTAAGAGGGTGATATAAGCTTATAAACAATTAAATTGCGATTGTTTATAAAATTTACGGAAAAAAAAATTTTAAACAATATACTTTCAAACCTTAAGTAACAAAATACAGAATAAAAAAAATCCGACATAAATCCGATTTGTAAAACTGGAGATATAAGATTTCAAATAGGCAAAGGTTGGAAAAATTCAAATATCATCGAAAATTTAAATGGGCATAGTTTCAAAAGAAAATTTTTTTGAGCAAAATCTAAAAATACGGGTTGTTATATTCACGCATAGAAGCTGTAAAAAATATATAAAAAAACGATGCCTTGAATATAGTTTTAATTGGAGGCTTTTCCAATTAAAGGAAAGTTTTTGAAATTACAAATAAAATAATTGTTTTTGATTACTCATTTAAATATGGATACATTTAACAAAAAAATTGCGGCAACATCAAAGGAAGTTGATTTGATTTTACAAAAAATATCAAAAACGTGATCAAACATTTTTTTTTTGTTGAGTTCACAAAATGTTTGTTGGAATCGTAATAAAATATTAAACAAAATTCATTTCAGATGCAAAAAACTGCACCTATTTACCCCACATCTCTCGTTAAATCTCCATTTTCATTTATATATATATAATAATAATGTTTGTAATTCAGTTGAAATAATTTCATTCATCGTCACTTATGTAGAAAATGCAGCAAATAATAATGCGAGCAATGAGGTGAAAATATTATTATTAAAATACTCTGCCACAACCCCATTTTCCATTATCTCCATTTCTCACTTCCTATTTCGAATTCGGCGCTCATTCCACCACTAAAACATTTGTATATCAATAACGGCCGCCACATATTTTCTATATGGAATTTTCATCAGTTATAATATGCTTTATAATAATTAAAACGGCTGGGGTGCGGGTGCGGGGTAGTAACTGGTCTCCTATCAGACTCGGCGGGGGTTTTCGGTCCAGAAAAATTGGAATGATCATGTTTGGGAGTGAGATTTGGATAGGAAAAAAAATTTGTGAAACGAGGGTTTTGATAGCGCTACCCGTTCGCATATTTGCAACCCAAATCACAAAAGCAACCCCCTGGTGTACAATAAAATGTTTCAAATAAACCATTATATAAATGCCCGTTTCATAGACAATATTAAATTAATAAATTTAATAATTTTTCAAATTGGAAAAAGAATATCACAGGGTAGAAAATTATTGTTATAAAACATTAACAGACTTAGTAACTAACTTTAACGGAAGGAAAACCCTTGTCTATAAATATGAATTTAGTTATCTCACAATTGAAGTTTATATGGGGAAGTTGCGTATTTAGATAATATTTTTTTATAATAATGCTTCAAAATACCTTAAATTAATGAAAAAAGACGTCACACACACTACCATGCGTTTGACACACACATACACACAAATATGTAGATTTTTAAATCTCAGTTGTTCAGTTTGACCACAGACTTCAACCATATTCCAAATGTCATTATTTAAACAAAATATTCTGAGAGGAATTTAAATTTTGAAATTGTAATTATTGAAATTGAAGGAAACTTTAACCGATTATTCGATTATTGAGTAATATTATTAAAAATATTTTTTTACATAATATACTATAACATATTTTTAAATATTTTGTTTATTTATTACAATATTTCAACGATATTTCGCAGAAAGGAATCTATCCTCCGTTTATTGAGCTTAATTCAAAGTTTTAAACAGGACTTATACAGCCTTTTTCCAATTTTTTATCTTTGGCTTTTAAATGAAAAAATGTCAACATAAAGGTACTTTTGTTTTACTTTTGAACGTAGGAAACTCACTTAAAATTACTTCTGACGTTTCATAGTCATATTTTTTTTTTATTTGTCTAAAAAATATTTCAGAATACTGTAATTTGAATTGACATACAACATTATCAAAAGAAAAATATCTGCTGCGTGGCGTCACAGTACTTTCTTTTACTTTCATTTATGAAACTCGCTGTTGGTAAAAAGAAATATATAAGCACCTTATACCTATACATAGCAGAACTATATGCATACAAGTATACAACATATATGTATTTATGAATTCCCAACCTTCACCCCAGAACCGTCCTTAATCGAATTTTCCCAGGAAAAAGTTTCAAATAAAAGTTTTAGCCATTAATAAGTCTAAGAACTATCATAAGCTTAAAGAAAATCTTTGCAGCCGTTATCGAAAAAATTTGAAAAAGCTCATCACCTCCGAGAATACAGTGGAGCTTTCGGTTAACCGATTTCAACCAAAAGCTTCGCGGCAAAACAAGTTATAATATGAAGGAAAATTTCCAAGTTTGATGAAATTCGGAAAAGCGTTCGATACGATATGGCTGTCACACACAGACACACACACAGACAGGTTTCTAAAAACTACTTTTTTGGACTAAAAGGACCTGAAAACATGTATTTCCGGTGAAAGCTTGGTTTCAAAAATTCAATGCTATTACAAGACTTCCTTGATTATACAGTAGTAAGAGAATGTAAATATGTGCCAAGCGTGCAGAGTTTGAAAATGATTGCTGAAAAACTTTTTGAGCTAGAGTGTACACAAATTAGAAAAAAAGTGGTGAGAAGTTATACCAACTTTTTTGGTATCATCAAAAATTAGTTTTCATTAATTTTATTCAAATAATCAATTTTAAGAACTGTAATTTAATATTTAATAATAATAATAATAATATATAAATTTAAAGATATAATTATTAAAAATAAAATTAAGAGAATAATATTTTAATTTGTATCAATAAATAATATCCAAAGAAAGCTGCAAGATGTTTATAAAATTTGTCAGGATCATTTTTCTGGTTAACAATTCATGCATGTCATGAAAACGAAGCTTCATAGAAATTGCGAAATAAAGTAAGTAGCTACTTGTCAAAGTAAATGTTTTAATCTTATTCATATCTTGTGTTACTAAATTATTATTCTAAGATGGTTGAATCATTTCAGAATCCCAGATTTCGTGATAACTAAGAATATACGTGGAATGCAGACATCATTTTCATCATTAAATTTCAAATAGTATAACAGCTACTGCAAAATTCGAGAAAAGTAATAACTTATTTATTAATAATATGTGTCATTTGTATATATAATTATTTTTAATTTAAATAGAAAAATAAACAAATTAGAAAATAAATACAACAAAAATTAAAATTACGCGCGCCAGGAGACCCGGTGGTTTTGCGACTAACTTCATTTTGTTAATTTTTATTTTAAAATGCGCGCGCATCTTAAAATTTCACTCTCATCATTTTTTCATAACGCACCTAAAGAAGTATAACTTCAAACAGTAATTTCAAGAAAACGCGTTATAAAAAAGTTATGCTGATACCCACTTAATTGCTTACCTCTAACTTAGGAACGAATTGATATTTAGGTTTGAAATTTTCAGAGATTATTCTGTAATAGTTTCGTAAAAGATTTATGGAAAAAAAATATTTTGAAACCTCTACACCTATTTCCTTCCTAAACTTAAAATAAATATTTTCAGTCATTATATGATGCACGAATGGTCGAATTTCGACCCCTGGGCGACCTCTAGTATCAATAATTGTTCTTGTACCCATAGAAATTTTTATTTGGCTCAAATTAGAGAAATGATACCACAAATCATTACTATAAAAATATTGCAATCATAAGCAAGCACTGCGTGATCCATAGGATGTACACGCAATAGATAATCATTCTTTTATGTCTTTTTCTCCAGAACAATTTAAATATGGTTATTAAAAACCATTTGCTTACGAAGGTCTTTGTCTCTTCCTTTTCAACGGTGTGTGTCAAGAACAGCTAATCAGCCAAATTGTTTTATAAGTTACTGTACAAAAGTTTTTCAAAAAAAATATTTATTTTCTCTATTATTACTGCAAAGAAATATTGAAATAGTAAAATAAACAGCATTTATATACATACATAAAGCGTTTATTTGAGACGAATAAAGAGACAATTAAGATCAGATTTTTTTTTCCATTGCCAATTTCCCCATTTACTCATTCTCACTTTTAGTTCGTAGACTACTTGATCCAGCAATAAAACAATGTCCAAGGCTGTCAGAAAAGATTATGTTCTCTCTAAAGCTCTCTATTAACTTTATTATCTTAGCATGTGAGGGATTTTTTTCCACTTGATTTTTCTTGCCTATACGAAAATAGCCAAGTTTAACTTAAATTATGCCACCTATTTACGGTTTTTATCAAGATTAGAATCGATCATCCCCACGACTTTTTTAGGGAGTGAAAAAACGAAGCTTTATATGAAAGAGGGTGAAAACGACGAGGTTTTAGGAAAATTAAAGTTGTACTAAAAAAAAGTGGACCGTACTTTTTGGTTAATTTATATTTACTAGGGTTCCGTCTTTATAAACCGAAATTTGATAGATTCCACTAAATTAGTAAACAGGTACATAGTGTATCATAAGAATATTATAAGTGCATCGTTTCAGTTATATAAAATTGACTTAATTACACCCGTTAAAAGCTGCTCAAAGTTTGAAATCTTATAACAACATTTATTCAGTCATTGTTTATTTAATTTATATTGCTTGGTTAGGTTTAAAACCATCAATTGACGTAGTTAAAGGTTCGTTTTTGTATCTATATGCGGTTTCTATTTTATTCTTTCGGGTAACGGGAATTGAACGGGAGCTTCACTGAGAAGTATCCCACAGTCAATTTATTTTACTAGAGGAGTAATTTAAAAACCATCAATCTCATGTGGTGGAAACTGACTGACAGACAGCCCTCAGCTTTCAATGTTGATTAAATTATCCACCCGTTGCGTAGGGTTGAAACGAAAAAAAAAAAACATCCCCAAAATTCCAAAATGAAAAACACACTAAAATTACAAAATTTAATCAAGAAATTACGCTTAAAAGTTCCACAATGGAAATTTACATGATTATTTTTTTTTTAACTCGATTAAAGCGGTAATAGAATGGTTTTGATGGGTTCATATATAGTGATTTGATTTCACGGAAGCTAACCAGATTATGTCTGAAAATTAGTAAGAAATTCGATGTATGCACTTGTATTATGTACTAGCTGATACTCGCCCGCTTCGCTGAGCGTATCTTAATTAATCTGAATAATAGAAACCTTTACTCAAAATAAGAAATTCAACTATTTTAACAAAAAAGGATAATTAGATATTTCTAGAGCTTTGTTTCATAGAAAGTTCATGAAAATCCCCCAAACAACTTTTCCAGAAATAAGCTATCTTATAAGTACTAGGTTCTTTACGTTTTTTTTGAATATTGTAAAATACCTATAGGTACTTGTGTTCCTTTAAGACTTGAGAACGTTTCACGCCAAATGTCATATGAAATCATTTATTAATTTTAGTAGAATGGATTAGTAGCTATCCTTTAGGAAGCGCTATCTTTTGAAGATAAATAATATTTAATGTGTTATCTTAAGATCTAAGGTATTAGGTTTGGTTGCCTTAGGTTCACTATTCTAGGATATAGTATTATTTTAAGTCCATTATGTCTTATCCGCAAGTCTGCTATTTCCCGGGCTCCAAGATTAGACAACGAATTCTTATAGATCTTGCTAAAATAAATTGAAAATTAAGAATATAGTTTTTTGGTTAAAAAAAACAACGCGATGGTCACGTCTAAGTTGCTATTTTCTCTTGAAAAATAAATTGGGCTGGATTTCTTTTTGTTCTGGGGGCTCTGACTAACGGCTTCACCTCTCTTAGTCAAACTCCTAATCGGGATCACTTAAGTCAAACTGTCTGTTTTTGTTATTTATTCTTACGGGTCTCATTTTTGAACTAAGATATTTATTTTTATGAATCAAATCATATTTACTGCAGAGGATTTCCTTATCCTCCCTCGATAATTTGAACGTTTACTTAGCTGAACTATTGATAATATATTAACTACCTACCTGTAAATTTACGTTGGATTTATGGTTTCTAGGAATTTAACTTATCGCTATACTTCTATAATTCAAATTTGCTAACATTAATTTATATAAATAACAAATTAGTTACAAATCATGTCGTCGCTGCGATATGATATTTATATGTACATTGTATCACAGCTGCCTGCCGATGTATGTTTTTCGTTGCGTAGTTTTTATAGTTTTTATTTTTTGCTCAGAAAATCAACATTTTTACGAAATAAAAAGTTTTTTATAGCACTTTTTGTAATATTTACTACTTTTAATAAAAATCTCGTCCAAATCAGACCAGCCGTTTTTAAATTTGCTAGGAACAAACAAGCAGACAGGAAAACTATTTGAATTTTAAAGTAGCCTATAATGTAAATTGGAATATTTAATATCTTTTGCTGAAAATTTCATTGAAATCGGTTCAGGCGTTTTCAAGTTTACTCTGGACGAACAATGTTTTTTTTTTGTGTAAAAGTGCAATGAAAATTGCATTTATTTTTTAGTATGAACATATCAAAATGCAAGTTTTAAAGAGTATTCAACAAACCACCTTTCATTTGTTAGATTAGATAAAAATCTCAGCTGAGAAAAATAATTCCGTTTATTCTCCCTCGCGCAGGTGACACGTAACGTTTTAATTATATAGGTATTCAAAAAGCAAAAATCTTCAATCTTATTATTGGTATAGATTATGACAATAGTGCACCTATATGAAATATTTAACAATTCCATTGAGGTATTAAATTGGAAGGAATTATAAAGTTTTATTTCGTCAATTGAAAATTTAAAATAAAACTGACTCTTTATTCGATGTTTCGAGTTCATCTGGAATAAAATGTTTGCAAATTGAGGCATTAAATTTAAGCCAAATCTCCAACTGTCAACGAGCAGCATTATACGATTTCGATCGGTACTAAAACATTTTCTCTTATTGGCCGTCAGCGGAAATCGCCTTTTATTTGTGTTTTATTTTATCGTTGAGAATATCGACAAATCGGAACTTTAAATCGTGGTAATTTGAAAACCACGCCCGCCACTCCGCCACGATCGACGTGGAAAAACGTCGTTAGATTACGATTTCGTTATCTTTTCTGTCGAATCGCAAAACTCAACTCGGGGTGGATTTGTTTCAGCTTTATATATATATTTCATCAAGTGCGGTAGAAGGTGAAGGAATGAAACGAGAGATGAGCTAGATTTCAGAGAGCGAACATGAACAATGCGTGTTCCAAAAAACCTCGAGAAAAACTTCCAATGTGGCTGACGCCAGCGTTTTTCTAAATAGAAACCCCCACAACCCCGCTTTCCATATATACGATAAAACCAAAAACCGTCGTCTCCCCATTAACAATAAAACTGCGCAAACATAACCCCGATTAAAGGATAGGAATCGTTCGATTTTACGATTTCCAAAATAAAAAAGTCACCGTTTACTCACCTCATTAGCAACAGCGTCTCCATCATCCCTTTTATTATACCATAAAATGTCAAATTTTTCAAATGTCAAAATTCTAGCATACCATTTGGTGAATAAAATTCAAAATTATGGAACTGGAAAGACTTTTACGGAAAAATAAATGGTGCAAACCTGAGATTTTTCACCGCCATCGACCATTTTATCGTCACCCAAAACTGGTTGATAAAGTCGTTCCGTTCCAACTTGTATTTGAGTCTCGTTTACGCGTATCTTACTTTGGAATCTTTGTCAAGGAATTCAATGAAAATGAAATACAAAATTTAGACCTAAATCGTCATAAATTGGGGATGCTAAAATGGGATATTTTGCACAAAATTACCACTAATGGAACAGAAAATACAGAACCCGTGCTTGAACACTTTTTCTCAAACGCGCCAATGTCGGAATCTGCTTTTGAAGAGGAATTAATGGAACATAAAACGATTGATCCATTTGTAGATGAGCCACCAAATAATATTTTTATGGATAATGTGATGAAATTGTTAGAACAATGGATAACCGAAGAGAGGATTATAGACTTAAGTTTATTTTATCAATCTTTGAAAATGCTACGATTGGTTGATACGGAGGTAATTTTTTCAATTAGATTTGTTTAAAAACGAATAATTTAGATACTTACTTATTTTTAAATCCTTTTTCTACTATTTTGCAATAAATAAATCATTTGATAACTACCCTGACTGATTTTCCTAAATAAGTACAGAAAATCTTGACTAAACAAAAAATCTTCTCTATCTTTGGGTACCTAAATATCTTCTCTATTACTTGGGTACCTGGTCTAAATATAGACCAGGGTCGATAATTTTTGAACCCAAAAAAAATTATAGTAGGATGAAACCCATTAGAAAAGGAAGAGAATATAAGAAAAATGAAAGGAAAAATTAACAACAGTCAATCAAGGGGGGGATGTTTATTTCGATTTTCGACAAAAATAAAAATCCTATGAAAAAAGTTAAATAGCAAAGTTGTAGGTAATAGTAAGATCTACAACTTTTGTGCTAACACTTTTTTCACATAACCTCAAAATTGATGTGAAAAATTCCAAAAACCAATTTTTTTTTCATGAAATTTGGCACAAATTTGCCCTTTAATGTCCCAAACACACTATAATTTTTTTGGTTTAAAATATTTTTTTTCACCTTATTTTGACTTAATATTGAAAAAACATCCTAATTTTTAATCGAAAATTCTGAAGTCAAAATATTTACTTTTTTAAAAAAGTCAGTGGCCTTTTTGTTCGTTAAAATCTCTACATTCTGATGGGACAAAGAAAAATTAATAAATTGCTCAAAATTGTACATACTACAAGTGTACAAATACAACTTTGAGCAATTTTTATTAAAATGTACACTTTAATTGTTGCATTTTCTGGGAACATTTACTATTTTAATGTGTATTTTTTTTCATCAGCAGAAAGTAGATATTTCAGCAAACAAAAAGCCCACCGACTTTTTTAAAAAAGTAGATGTTTTGACGTGAGAATTTTCGATTGAAAATTAGGGTGCTTTTTCAATATTAAGTCAAAATAAGGTGTAAAAATAAATATTTATAACCAAAACAAAAAAAATACCGTGTGTTTGAGAACGTTAAAAGGTAAGCTTTTACCAAATTTTATGAAAAAAAATTGTTTTGTAAAAGATTAAAATAAAAAAACAAAATACTTGGTTATTGGAATTTTTCACATAAATTTTGTGGTTATGTGAAAAAAGTATCAGAACAAAAGTTGTAGATCTCATTATTACACCTACAACTTTGCTATTTATTTCTTTTCCATAGGCTTTGTAGTTTTATCGGAAATCGAGATAAACCGTTTCTACCCTTAAACCTCCTCCCCTATCCACTTCCCCACCTAAGATCATCCGTAATTAATTTTTCCTTTTATTTTTGTTATATTCTCTTCCTTTTCTAATTGGTTTTACCCTACTATAATTTTTTTTTACTTATTCGATTTTCAAAGGCTTAAGCTCTGGTCTAATATGTATGCTTATAGTACGAGAGCTAGCGACGTCGAAAAAAAAGAATTTTAGCTCGGTCAGTTTTTATATATGTTATCTCTCGCACTATCCCGGACATCACAAAAAAGAAAAAGTTTCCGATGAAATTTGTAGAAAATAATATTTTACATAAAAAATGTCAAGTGACTAATTTTCGTAAAGTTGCTAGTTTGCCCGCTACAAGCTTATAAAGCTCATTGTATACATGTTGGCACAACGGCTGTATCTCTGAACGGTCGGTGACTCAAATGACGTCAGGTCGAGTCAGCCTTTCCAAGATTTTAGCGGGCAAACTAGCCACTTTACGAAAATTAGTCACTGGACATTTTTTATCTAAAATTTTCTACAAATTTCATATGAAACTTTTTCTTTTTTTGAAATTTGAAAAATTTCATTATGTTACCTGTACAGGTGGGATGCGCACTAATAAACGCAACCCCTACCGACAGCCCGTATAATAATAATATATAAAAAAAACTGGCCGACCTAAAATTCTCTCTCGAAAACGTTGCTAGCTCTTAGACTATTACTAGAATGAAAAAAATTACAATAATATAAATAATCATAGGAAAAAATCAGTGGTCGTTATGCGTTTTGTTATAAATCTTTAAGCATTATTGGTAGTTTTAATTTTGACATTTAATTGTTTTTCTTTTTGTAGATGAATAAAATTGACAAATCTCTTCTAAAATTCATAAACTTAGAGTTTCTCAATTTATCAGCCAATTGGCTAAGAGACGTTCCAGGAAAGTTTTTACCACGAAAAATTCGATTTTTGGACCTTAACGGAAATTTGATAAGTGACCTGAATTTATTGATGGACGGAGCACCACTTGGTCTAATTTTTTTGGGCCTTAGACACAACAGACTTACGAATGGTAAGTTTTATCATTTTATATAATTTTTTTTTATTTAAAAAAAGTTTCTTGAAGCCATTATGCAAATGAAAACGTTCTCTATTTTCGAGTTTTTCTCTTTGTTAAATACAAATGCATAGAGATGTTGCGATAAATTTGCATACATTCATACGTTCGCCCACGTAGATATATTCGTAACACGCGTTCGTGCCACCTAAATTTTACCAGTGGCGTCTGTTAATGTGTTCCAACGAACACCTCTCTAATTTGCCTAATTGAGAAATTATGAGTAATGACGTAGATGAATCATCACCGGAGGAGACTAAGGGAAGACGCGAGGGTTGAGTTACGGAGAACAGTCCATGTGGAGGACATCGAGAGTTAAAATGAAAATGTACATTCTCTTCCAACAGGACTAAGGGAGCTATGCCATCCCTGTCCGAGCTTGAGTTGGAAACGGGACGGGGGTTCGTTTTTCCCTGACTAATCCATTAAGGGTGACCGTACCTCTCTACTTCATACATATATGACAAACAAAAACTTACCAAGTAATAAATACATAATATATGAAGTGAATGCAGAAATTTCATTTCATCTGACACGAATAGAACGTTTGAATTTTTAAAGCTATTTTAGATTTTTCATTGCACAGACAAGATATGAGAGATATTTTCCTCAATTAATAAGTAATTAATTCAAAATGCATCCATTAATGACGGGCAGCTCTTACATTATTAATTTTTAAAGGTTTTATGATAAAAGTTTGTCGGCTATATTAGAATATAAAAGCGTTCATAAGCCGACGGTTTAAAATCACGTAGGTGCTTACTTATTTAAATTTTACTTAAGAAATTATCACACTTAGAAAAATATTTTAAAATTACTTTTTCTTCACTAAGCTGTGTTATAGATAATTAGCAAAGTTCATTTAAGTAGGTAACAAAAATGATGTGATTTGGTAAATAAAACCATTAAATTTTTATAGGTATAATACTATTAGTAATAAGGAAACTTAAAAACTACGTACGTAATATATTACCGAAAGGGATGCATTTAAATCTAAATTGAATATTAGGTTTATATCATTTTGCCATAGAAGTATTTATACAATCGTATAACTGCAATGCAAAATATTTGCCTACCCAAAAATTATTTTCAAGAGCCGCCATTGATTTGAACGATTGATTTTTTCATTAATAACATGTTTGATGTTGGTTTTTATTTGCTCAATTGTTGTTGGATTAATCCGCATAAAATTATGACTTAACATATACCCAAAGAAATAAGTCACAAGGTGTAAAATCACAAGATCTGGGTGGATAATTAACTGGATGATTTCTTGAAATAATGTTACCACCAACTTCTCTTTTCAATAAATCGATTGCTGTGGTTAAAACCATAAATCCTTAAAAGTCTAGATTATTTTCATCAACTGAGAATAAGAACTGATTCAGCATTGTTGTTGTTGTTATTTGAGAAAGTTTTAGTTGTTGAGAACTACTTGCTTCTGGACTATCTCTTACACTTGGTACTAAACACAAATGGCACAAAAATAAATGTAATGTGGCCATTCTAACAATTTAAAATTGTATCATCCCTATTGGAAAACCCTATAGATGCACGGAAAAAAATAGTGGTGTAAAATTAACAACACTAAACTATTAATATTTTTACTGCACTTTGTGTTCACTATAACTACAAATGTAACATTAGATAACACAACGTGTTGTATTCAGCTTTAACATATAGTATTTTTCACTACCATAATGTAGTAAATATATGTAGCTGTTACAACTGCTGAGTGTTGTACAATTAACAAATTTTGGCGTTTACGCATACGGCGTGTACAACATAACCAATAATTTTGACAAATAAATGCAAGTGTCAACAAATCAACTAAATTTTTACTAGTTCGTGTTGTAAATAATACTACAGTTTTTTAATTACACTTGACTGGTAAACGTTACCACACGTGGTGTCATCCTGTATAATACTAGTTAATGTAGTCAAATTAACAAGGAATGTCGTTAAAACTACAACACATTTTTTCCGTGTGAAGTAGCTTTAGAGATACATCTCCGTATACCTACGTACAAACTCCCGAAATTTGCACCTTCTCTTTTTAAAATATTAGTACTGTTCAGTACAAAATAAAGATCTATTTAAAAGAAAATAATAGATTCAGAAAATATTTCGTTTTCTTGAAAACATTTTTTAAGGGAAATAACTCAAGAGAAATACGCTTAAGACCTAGCAAACGGACCTAAACAGGTTATTGAAATAGAGTCATGAATCTGGATTCGAGTTCTCTAGGGAAAAATCTGAAGCTAAATTATTCTCCCCGAGAAGACTGACTATAAACACCCACCGAAAATGGAAGGACCATTGTATATACTGGCTACCAAAAGTAAAAATCCTGGGCCTGATCTTTGATTAGGCCATGACTTGGAAAGATCATTTAAGGGAATTAAGAAAGGAATGTTATAGAAGGCTAAATATCCTAAAAAACAATGGTATCTTAAGATTAGGGAGCGAATTCAGACACCTTAATGAGTACGTATATGGTAGTGATACGACAAAAAATAGATTATAGGGCCCAGCTCTATGATGCGGCAGCTGAACATCGTCTGAGATCTATAAACTCAATTCACAACTCAACGATGCGGCTTTGAGTGGGAGCATTTAGAACCAGTCCTACCCTAAGTGTACTAGCCGAGGCAGGAGAATTACCCCTGTCCATAAAAAGAAAAGAAACGATATGCAACTAAAATCAGTGAGAACTTAGAGAACCCTGCAAGAAATAGCGTCATGAACCAACCCAAAATCGCCCCCAATGATAGGTATAGGAGAACCCAGAGACTCCCTGTAGGAGTGCAAGCAGCACGCTATAGAAAAGAATTAGAATTGGAACTGCCAACGCTTTTCACTTGTGACCAGCCTTCACTTTGGGAATGCTGGGAACCTAAGATCGATCTCACGTTGACCCAATATTCAGTGGAATATACCCCTTCCGTGGTTTTCCGAAACTTGTATTGGGAAACAACTGATACCTAAGTACTCCCAATATAAACAGTACTCTACGGATGGCTCAGTACAGGATAAAAAATCAGATTTTTCGGTGGTGTCCAACAATCTAACCTACCAAGAAAGATTACCGGATGGCTCATCTATTTTTACATGTACAGCAGGAGCTATTCTCAAGAGCTTAGAGATGATGAGGAAGGAACTAGCGACTTCGAACCAAAAAGTTACGTTTACGGACTCCTTGACATGCTTAACGGCTATAGAAAATACCAATATTAGAATTACAATTATCAGGGTCATACAGGCCAAGTTACGCACATTGCTGGCGGAGGTGCTTGTTGTGGAGTTTGTGTGGATACCCGGGCATAAGATAAGAAAATGAACTGGGCGATGCAGCAGTAAAGAAAGCTGTAGTGGATTTGGCAGTGGTTCGGATGCGAGGGCTTACTCTGGAAAACAGTGTAAATGTGTGCCGGAAAAAAATTTGGACATTGAGGGATGTCAGCTGGCGGGGCCACAGAAACTTCAACAGGTCAGGTCATCTCTCCGTCCATTTATCTCTTTATCCAGGGACGTATTCATACATATAGAAATAATTCATTTATAACCGAACCAACCCAATAGGGGGCCACCGAACATCTTTTATACCTTTCCTTAATATTGAAAATTACTTACTGTTAGTTGACGTCATAGATGAAAATGTACCATACTCTGTATGTAGATAGAAGTTATTTTAAATTGTTGTAAATGTAGTGGTAAATATTTTAATTCTCTAAAAGAACTGTAAATGGATTGCTACTTTTAATTTTTGATAGAAAATTATGAAAAATTAATATGGTTTTAATAATAAAAACTCATTAATGTTTCAGAAACCATTTAACGAAACGCTCATTCAAAGCATAAAAAATGTTTCAGTTGTAATGAAAATTTTCCATTAAAATTTAAAATGTATATATGAAAAAATTTTCAAAATTAAAACGATACATTAATTACTAGCGATTTTTTTTGCAACCTGTTAAGTTTTAAGTTGCTTTTTGTGTTGCATATGGTGCATCATTGACCCTCTACGAGTCAGAAGTTGATGCATAATTAAGTAGTAAGTCCATCTATACCAGGGGAAAAATTACCCCTTGTGAATGTTTCAAAAGCTATTTCGTCTCTCCGTCCATTTATCTCTTTATCCAGGGACGTATTCATACATATAGAAATAATTCATTTATAACCGAACCAACCCAATAGGGGGCCACCGAACATCTATCCACTCGTCCAGCATCAAACCGAAATAAGAAACGAAAACAATTTTGTCGTTTGAGATAAACTTCTCTCGTGTTCAAAACGTGATCCTTAGAAGTTAAATGGTTGAAAATAAAAAATTAACAAGCTTTGTTTTGTGCCTTTTTATTCATTTTTAATGTTGAAATGAAAATGAAATTTCAGATAGCTCCTTTGAGGCGTTGGCCAATTCCACTGTTTTGAAGCATTTACGAATTTTGGATATTAGCGATAATAATATAATGGATTTGGCACCGGTTTTAAAACTCTTAAGGATCTTACCGCATCTAATCAATTTAAATCTTGAAGGAAACCCATGCACGGTAAGAATATACAATATATTATATAAAGTTATGTTTCTCTTTGAAGCTTAAATCATCGATTCTAAGCCTAAATATTTTAATAATCATTATTAGAAACTTCAAAATTCTGTTTGTTTTTTTCATTTTATGTTAGTGCCTGCTTATTCTCTCATAAATTCTGCACGTAAAAAAAAACTGTTGTAGATTTAACTACAATCCTAGCTAAATTTACAACATAAACTAGTAATATATAGGATGACACCACGTGTGGTAAAGTTTACCAGTTAAGTGTAGTTAAATAAACTTTAGTATTATTTACAACACGAACTAGTAAAAATGACTCCATTATAAACTCAGTTGTGATTTATATCATTTATATTTACACCACAATGTAGTTGAATTTTTGACACTTGAATTTATTTGTCAAACTTATAGGTTACGGTGTGCGCGCCGCATGCGCACCAAAACAGATACAATAAAATTTGTTAGTTGTACAACACTCAGCAGTTGTAACAGCTACATATATTTTCTACACTATGGTAGTTAAAAATACTATACGTTAGAGCTGAATACAACACAGTGTGTTATCTAATGTTACATTTGTGGCTATGGTAAACACAAAGTGCAGTAAAAATATTACAAGTTTAGTGTTGTAAATTTTACAACACTATTTTTTTCCGTGTGATGTTTTAAACGTAATAATTTTAAAAGATTGAACTTTTCTCTTAAATATTTAGGTTGCAATGGGTTACAAAGACTGTGTAGTCCAAAATTTTCCTCAAATCAAATATTTAGACCAAACAAGACTCCTCGAAACTGACTACAATGTTCACCCCGAATATGATGCTGAAGTTCATGATAAGTGTGCAATCTTAACATTTACATGCTACCGCGTTTTTGCACTTCCTCAACCACCTAATGAAACATTTCAAAAAAAGGTTACCAACTATTATTATATAAGTATATACATTCTACTTCTTCCTCTTAAATTGCTTTAATTTTGTAATTAATTAGCCAGTGCACACATGTTTTTATTTGGAAGTTGAGCTACCATTGTTGGATCAAGTTTTACGAAATACTCCACAAGAAGAGGACAAACAGCCAGACATTGAAGAAGAAAAACATCCATCACCACCACCGGCGTCTTCTAAAGGAAAGAGAATCCTTACGATTTATGATGCGCCCGACGAACATGAATCTGAGTTAATGGATTCGAAATTAAGAAATTGTTTTAAATCTGATAAATTGCATTGGACAAAAGTTTTGGAGTTCCCTGATCCTACGATTGTTGTCGAGGCTCCCGATGGAGATTTGAAGTCTATACGTGATACGTTCTGGAGTAATGTTATGGTTAAGTTAATATATTTAGGGGTAGGTATTAAAGCTATTTCAATGCCTATTCACATCGAAAAATATCTGCTGCGAGGCGTCACAGTACTTTCTTTTATTTTAATTTATGAAACTCGCTGTTGGTTAAAAGAAATATAAACACTTTATAAGTTACATACATATAAACAGAACTATATTCATACAACCTACATATATATGTATATACCAATTCCTACCCTTCACCCTAAAACAGTCCATAATCGAATTTTCCCAGGAAAAAATTTCAAATAAAAATTTCAAAAAAAGTTGTAGGCATCAATGAGTCTAAGAACTAGAATAAGTTTAAAGAAAATCGTTGGAGCCGTTTAAAAAAAAATTGAAAAAGCTCAAAAATTCTTATAATAAAGTGAAGCTTTCGGTTAACCGATTTCAACCAAAAGCTTCGCGGCACAACTAGGTACAAATTCCAAATGTGGTGAAATTCATATAAAGCTTTCGATACAATATGGCTGCCACACACAAGCAGACACACGGACACACACACACACAGACATGTTTCTGAAAACAACTTTTTTGGACTCAGGGGACCTAAAAACATTTATTTCCGGTGAAAGCTCGAATTCGAAAATTTGACCCGATTACAATACTTCCTTTACTATATTATGTATGTAGTAGTAAAAGAAAGTAGGGATGTTAAAAAATAATCGATTTTTATTTAAATCGATTATTATTTTCTAATAGTCGATATTTTATAATCAATTTTCATAGTAATATTAATCGATTTTCATAAACAGCGCAAACTTAAATGCAAACTAGCTGTAACGGTTTTTATCATTCTTGTCATTCAAATATAATAGACATTCATTCAAATATTTGATTGTTGAATTTAAAATTCATTATTAAATAATTGAAATCGAAAATATTTATTTCAATTAAATCTAAGAACATAGTTGTAACATTTTGTGACAATATGTTAACGTTAACGTTTGTGTTTTTATTACTTATCGTTTCATTTTTAACCGACTTCAAAAAAAGGAGGAGGTTCTCAATTCGACTGTATTTTTTTTATGTTTGTTACCTCAGCATTTCCGACTGGGTGAAGCGATTTTGATGATTCTTTTTTTTATTTGAAAGCTGGTGCTTCCCGAATGGTCCAATTTTAATTTGAAGGAAATCGTTCACTCCTAAAAGGATGAAAACTAAGGGATGAAATACTAACTTCTTATTGGATAGCTCGATTTTGATAATTCTTTTTTTATTTGTAGAACACAACTTTAAATTAATCTCCTTTCCATTTAAAAAAAAACTCAACTCATAAGGGGTTAAAAATTAGAGATGAAATAATATTATTAATTTTTCCTGACTAACCCGATTTTGATAATTTTGTTTCTATTACGTAAAACGTACCTTTAAATTGTTCACATTTCAATTTGAAGAAAAAAATTCACCCTTTAAGGATGAAAATAGGGGATGAAATAGTGACATTTAACCGAATTTTGATAATTTTTTTTCTTTTGGAAATAGTAATCCACTTAGTTTTGTTATTACATTTAAAAGCAAGAAATTTCAACCCTTAAGGGCAAAAAGGGATGATGTAGTAACTTTTAATATTAAACGGCGCTGCCTCATATGTGCAGCGCGTTTAGAAGGTTAACCATTTTCAAGAAAATAAAATCAGTTATCAAACTTCAGATCACTAAAACGCGAGAAATAAATAAATATTATAAAAAAATTAAAAACCGACTTCAAAATAAATAAAAAATCTTAAGCAAGAAGTGCACTAAAAAGTAACAAAATAATGGCGTATCCTTACAGTATCTACAACTTACAAATTATTAGGATAATACAATGTACAACTATTGTTATTTTTGGAGTTGGTGTCGGTCAAGAAAATAAATAGTAATGGTAATTTGTAAAAATTGTAAAAAAGTTTAGTTGGTAATTGGTATTTTGTAGTTTAGAGGTCGCTAGATATTGTTACAGTTCGAGTATATTGTTTAAAAGTTCATTTGAAAAATAATTTTCATAAGGTATTCTCGTTTTTTGCTAAGTACCAATATATTCGTATTTCCTTGGCTGACACCAACTCCAAAAATAACAATAGTTGTACATTGTATCATCATAATAATTTGTAAGTTGTAGATACTGCAAGGATACGCCATTATTTTGTTACTTTTTAGTGCAATTCTTGTTTAAGAATTTTTATTTTTATAATATTTATTTATATTTTATTACTACTCTTACGTAAAGCATAATTATTTTTCTTCTTTTGTTTAAATTTAAACCAAGTATAAAAAAGTACATGTGAATTTAAAAAAAAATGAAAGATTGGTTTTATATTTTAGTTTTTGAGACCACAACGAATTCGATTATTTTTTTAAATATCATTTTAAGTATTTTAATTGAAAACTAGTCAAATATAAAATAGTACTAGAAATTTATTTATATTTTAGTTTTTGAGGCAATAAGGTTGTTAGGATGCTCATCATATCATTTTTATTATAATAAAACATTCATTTTGAATTGGTTATTTTTTTATTCATATCATTTTATTTGATTTTTAATCTGACAAATTGTTAGTACGAATCACTTAGGTTTATTATTGGAATATGAAAAGCAAATAGAATTTTAAATAAAAGAAAAAATCGATTTTTTCGCATAAATCGCTTTTTTTTTTAATAAAAACGATTTTTGACAAATCGATTAATATTGAATAAAGAAAAATCGATTTTTATTTAATCAATTCTTTTCCATTAAGCTCACATCCCTAAAAGAAAGTAAAAACAACAAATTAATGGTTTGGATTTTTTTTTTTGGTTTTACATTTATTTTTTGTTTAAGTTTATATTTTAAAAGGTATTTTCCTTTGTAAATATGATTAGAAAATTTTTTCTAATGGAATAATTTAGGGTTATTCATAAATCCTTTCAATTAATCAATCGTCATTACTATCAATTTCAATGTACCTATGTATGTTATAATTTGAGTTTGATCTTACAATTAGTTACTATTTTAGTAGGCCTAACAATTTTCGATTTGTATCTGACATGTTTTGAAATTTTTGAACTTTTTAACAGAGAAATGACTAAAAGGTTGGTGACTATAGCATTATAATTTCTATTTTTTTTAAGTCATAAAATTGAAAATTACGGAAGAAAAAAATATTGAAAGGATAAAATGAGTGAACGTTTAATGCTTCACAAGTCTTTCTATTTTTCTGTTTTTTTTTTTTTAATTCAGTTCTTGAATATAACAACAATTGTTTAATTTAATTGTTGTTATATTCAAGAATAATAATTGTTGCCAGTTTCATAAGATAGGTCATGTTTTTTTATTTAAAACACATGACGAATCTGTCACAGTAATGCTTAGTATTTATTGGACTTTTATGTCAATATAAAAAATTTTCAAGGTAATATTTATTTATAACTCATTACTATAATATATATTTTATCATGTTTTGTTTTATATAAAGAAAAATGTTTTTGTATGTATTCAAATAGATGCCTGAAGAAGCCATGATCCATGGCGAAACGTCGCTGAAATGAAAAATTAAGTTGACATAATAAAAATTTTTGATCCGTATTAATCTGATTTTTATTTCGTTAATTTAAGAGGTAAATTTAAAGTTAAACACATAAAAATCTCCAAGATATCTTCAAGCTCAATATTCTAAAATTTAAATAAAACTTCGTTTATTACAAGCCTTAACCTAAATTTTTTTTTCTCCGAAAGTAATAAAGATAACGGTACAAATTTTTCAAAATAACATTTAAATTAATGAATTCTATATTCTGTATTTTCTGCTTACAACAAAATATTTAAGTGGTAAAAACCATTTAGTTCTATTTAAAAAAAAAAAACAACAAAATTTTTTTTAAAAATTCTGTAACATGTTTTATATTATGAAAATTAAATTTTAAACCATATAAGACAAAATATTAGGTATATAAAAAATAAACCCTATTATTTAATCAATTGTCATCACTGGCACTTTTAATCTATATATTGTAACAATAGCGTTCGATTGAATATCTATAGATATTTGTTAGTATTTCTATAGGCCTAACAATTTTCTACATCATGCATTTGAGAAAAGTTTTGAGTTGTTATAATCTAGCTTTATACTATTTTAACAGATAAAATAATTAAAAATTCAATTTTAAAAATGTGCAATATTTTTGAGTTACTTTAAGGATAATAAATCTACCTATAAGATAGGTTGCAGTAAATGACTCATGAGTAAAAAAGAATAATGAAATAATAAAAAAATTCAAAAGCATTGAATTCAAAAAAAACAACAGAAAAATAGAAAGACTTTTGAAGCAATAAACGTTCACTCATTTTATCCTTTCAATATTATTTTCTTCCGTAATTTTCAATTTTATGACTTAAAAAAAATAGGAATTATAATGCTATAGTAACCAACCTTTTAGTCATTTCTCTGTTAAAAAGTTCAAAAATTTCAAAACATGTCAGATACAAATCGAAAATTGTTAGGCCTACTAAAATAGTAACTAATTGTAAGATCAAACTCAAATTATAACATACATAGGTACATTGAAATTGATAGTAATGACGATTGATTAATTGAAACGATTTAAGAAAACCCTAAATTATTCCATTAGAAAAAATTTTCTAATCATATTTACAAAGGAAAATACCTTTTAAAATATAAACTTAAACAAAAAATAAATGTAAAACCAAACAAAAAAATCCAAACCATTACCATGTATCTTCAAATACGTATTTCGAATACCATGCAGTCGTCAAATCGATCAAATCGAAGTGTCTTCGGCGACTGTTTCGCAATGATTCATGGAAATTTTTAAAATAATATTATGCGTTGTAAACTGGGATCTGAATTACTTCGTACTATGATGTCTTAAATTAACAAAAGACAGCATTTTCTATAGTTAATTTTCATTGTAGAGAAAATAAATACAACAATTCCAGTCATTATTATAATGCTGACAATTACTTGATAAGATTAAAGAAAAAATCTGCGAGAACTCCCCTTGAAAAGTTGATATTTATTAAATGGAATGATCCAAATAAAATGTATTATTCAAAAATGTTTAAAATATGAATCAAAACTTCTCATTTCTTCGGTGAAGATTTGACCAAGGTCGAAAAACAAGTTCAATTTAATCGGATTAAAAATCGACGTTGTATTGACAAATGAATATGCAGATATTTTTGGATTTTCTAAAATTTCTATTACACGAAAAAAAAAAAAACGATTACAAAACGATGATTGTCGAACATAGGTCAAAACTTAAAAGCATACAATTTTCGTACTGTCCTTTTCCTACCATCTAAATCTACTATAACATATATAGACTAGTCAAAATCAATGATAAATTCGCAAAACATGATGTCTTTCTGATTTTTTAAGATGTTATTTGGACCAATTAGAGTCTATGTATTCTCAAGTTTGCAACTCCAAAAAGTTTTGAAAATTTTTTATAGGGGAGAAGACGTGAAATTTTTGAACTTGTTTCAGATTCTGCGCGGTATTTCCTAATCCATGCATTTTTATTCGAAAGCTATTCTGAACCTTTTTTAAGAGCATTTTTATTACAAACTAAGCCCAACCGGAGCTCTGCAGGGCAATGGGTTACTACGTTTCGGCACTTAGAAAATAGGCCAGTTTTTTTGAAAATTAAAAATTTTAGTTTTCGACCTTTTTTGGATCGAAGTTGCGTCGAAACCATGGATCCTACGAGCAAAACTTAATGAATATAATTTGTATACGATTTAATTAGCTTTAAATTAAGAGCAAAGCGGGGCCTGTAAGCCTCGTAGTTCTCTCACAATCTTGTAGAACTCATTAAAGGTTAAATTGCTTTTTTATGGGTACTCCAGTATTGGTGGATCGTCAAGGGTTTCTTGAGGTTCGTCTCCTTCGTCCTCTACATTGCAGCTTTGCACATTTCCCTAGGGCAGGTATCACACATCGCAGAACATCTAAGCCCTGCTTTCAGACCAGTGCAGTCACCTCTCAGCACCCCTTCTTGCATTTGCAAAAGAGGAGTTTTAGGAACTCTGCGGGGGCAGGAGCTTGCCAATTGTCAATGTGTATGAGTCCAGCCGAGGTCATACCTGTTTAAAAATCACTTCATATAGTAAAAAAGTGTTTAGGTATATTTCTGGAAAAATTTAATTTTATCTTTCATGGTTTTCTTAACAGATTTTGAGAGAACTAAGAAGCTTGCAAACCCTGCTCTGCACTTAATTTAAAGCTTATTAAATTTCCTACAAATTATATTCATAAGTTCTTCTCGTAGGATCAATGGTTTCGACGCAACTTCGATACAAAAAAGGTCTAAGACTAAAAATTTCAATTTTTGAAAAACTGGTCTTTTTTTTAAAGTGCCGTAACTTAGTGACCCATCAACGTACAGAGCCCCGGTTGGGCTTAATTTATAACACATTTAATGCTCTTAAATAACGTACAGAAGAGCTTTCGAAGAAAAATGCATGAATCAGGAGTTAAAGTCCTATATTTGTATAGTAAATATAGTTACTAAATACAGTTTATTTGCTGTCGCTCTTATTGTAAACATCTGCTACGAGGCGTCACAGTTCTTTCTTTAACTTTCATTTATGAAACTCACTGTTGGTTAAAAGAATTATAAGTACTTTAAAACAATACATTTAAACAGAACTATTGTATATGCAAAGTGCCTAAATACATACGGATATACGAATTCCTAACCTTCACCCCGGAACCGCCCTTATTCAAATTTTCCCAGGAAAAAGTTTCAAATAAAAGTTGTAAGCATCAATGAATCCAAGAACTATAACAAGTTTAAAGAAAATCGTTGGAGTCGTTTTCGAGAAAAAAATTGAAAAAGCTCCAGAACTTCAAGAATAAAGTGGAGCTTTCGGCTAACCGATTTTAACCAAAAGCTTCGCGCCACAACAAGGTATAATATGGAGGCCAAATTCCAAGTTTGGTGAAATTCGGATAAAGCTTTCGATACGATATGACTGTCACACACAGACATACACATACACACATAAACAGAAATGTTTCTAAAAACCACTTTTTTGGACTCAGGGAACCTCAAAACATGTATTTCCGGTGAAAGCTCGAATTCAAAAATTCGACCCGATTACAATACTTCCTTTAAGTACTATATACTAGTAAAAGAAAGTAAAAATACTCGTAAAGAAACTATAATTATTATAAACAAACCTAAGATTTTTTTCAAACCTTTTTTCATACACTTTTTGTGTAGTACCTACAAGCAGTGACAAATTTACAAATCACCCCTATCAACCTATACAATTTTATACCCTAGTTCAATGTCATTAATCCCCAATTTGTTATCAACGAAAGTGTAATGATTTAAATTTTGGCCCCAAAACCGCCTCTAACATTTAGCATCCTAGGCTTCAACCTGCTGGTAAATCCGCTACTGGATACAATACTGCTTATAATACTAGGTAGGGTTGCCACGTCAAAGTTTTACGAAGCCGAGAGCAGTAGGAATAAATTCTAATCCTTGTTTGTGCATTTGAATTACCATTAAATGTTTCCAAAAAGAAAAGGATTTTAAAAAAAACTAACCCAATGTATCTAACTAGATATTCTTCATGATATCCCTGTTTCTTGGTAAGAACTTTATCAGGAAAAAATAAGGATTGCTTCAATAGGGTATACCTACTATAATTTCTACTCGAGTACATCTGAAGTTTCTTTTTCAGAAATAAAAAATTGGTCATTCTTCATCAGATATTCCTCATTTGATCTATCTGAGGTCCTTTTAATGATTGACTTGTTAAGAGAAACATTATTTTTCACTAATTTTTTTCGATCTACGTATCTAATAAAGTGGGGACACGATTTGTATCCCATAAGTCAGGGTTGAATCTTAATCGTAGTTTAAGATTTATAACTTGGGATTCCGGATTCACCAATCCCTAAGGATCGGAACAGTGGAAGCGACTTTAAACAATTTAAACTTGAACATCATAATAATGTTCCTTCTTTTTCAAAACAAGGTAATCCTGAGAGTAGGTTAGAATTGCGATTCTAATCAGCAGCATACAAGGTAATTGTTATAAGGACCTCATCGGTCATCTGCGTTTACATTCTTTTCAGGTTCCTCATCTAGTAATCCTTATTTTAACTTTACCAAGATAGAAGATTAACATGATAAAGTTTTTATCGGGTCCTTATAATAAACTGTAGTTGGATATAAATACACTGAACAATCTAAAAGTACTTTACAAATTTTGGTAACTCTAGAGGACACAAAACTTAGGACAGTTAAATTATTGAGCAATCACAAGATATGCTTTAATTGATTTTGAAATTTTATCTAGTATTTACCGGGAGAAAAAAACCCTGATGGAACCATTAACGAAGATACGATAGTGAAAAAAGTGACTTTGGCTAAATTTCCTTGCTGCCTACGAAATATGAATTGGAGTGATCTCACTCAAGACTTCTATTGGAGTGATGTGACTCCAAAAGAGGAACACCAAGCTACTCCTGTTGAAGGCAACTTGATTGTAAGATACTGATCAACATATAATATTTAATAAGTTAACTGATTTTTTTTGATTTTTTATAAAAGGCGGTTCCTTACGTTGAAAATCCAAAACCAGTTAAAGCCAAATCAGGTGAAATAATTGTACCACCTGTTTTGTTCCCTCAAATCTTAACGATTGAAGTTGGATTTAGCCTAGTTCGGCTTTCGGCTGACCCTAAATATGAGAAACCAAATGAAAAGAAGAAAAAATAAAGTTTTTGTTTATTTGATTTTATTATTTGAATACTTTTAAGATTATGGTCGTTTAGTTTTGAGATCTCTTAAGTCAGACTTTAAAAAGCTGCTTGTGTAATTCATTCGAGGTTTATCTTGAGTCCAAAATCCGCTTATCAGTTCCAAATACCAACCATTATTCAATGGACCAATGCAGACAAATTCAGCCATTCGATTTCTTGCTTGTTCACTTGGAAGACGATGCATTTTTGGTTTGAATAAACCATACTGGGCTTCGTAATATTTAAACATATCCTCCAAAATTATTTTATTTGAACGTTCCAAATGCTCGTAGTTAATTGCAGTGAAACTATTTAACAATGGTTGTGTTTGATACATAATTTTTAAGTCATTCGCTCGAATTTTTTCATTTTTATCGGAAAGAAGCTTTTTGAGTTTTTTCTTGTTTTCATCCTCGTAAAAACTAGTAAGACCGTCAATTACGCTGAGATTATTCGATATTTTTTCCAGTGGCCATGTTAAGATTACCTTGATTCCATCGGTGAGTTCATGCGAGTTTAATTTGAGAAAATGCAGTAGAAGTTTTTGCTCGTTGATTTCCATAAGATGAGCGTTTTTACGACCGAAAGAAAGGGCACAAACTTCACAGGACGGATTGATGTAGTTGTAATATTTGTACAAATACTCAACTAGAAAGTTATTTTTTAAACTGGGCGTAGTATGACAAGAGCATAATGTAGGCATATAATTTGAATTTTCAATGATTGAATTCACGGCTTGATTAGATTTTTCATGATTGAATATAGTTTGAGAGTTTTCTGGGTTTTGAATCGAATTTAACGATGTCTCTATTGAATTATTCCATTTAGAATTATCGGCTGGTAAATTTGAATTTGTTTGTGAAGGGTTCAATTTGGATGTGGTTTGTTCCAAATTTGGAGTAGCCGTACGTCGCATGTTGAAATGCTTCCATGGAGGATACAACGTGGACATTTTTTGTTGTAAACGTTGCACGTTTTTGATCGAATTATCATTTGTGGAAGTTTCTTGAGTTGGAGCAACTATCTGCGTATTATATTGTGGAAGCAAATATTTTATTTGGGACAGATGATTTAAGGATAACAATGCTGATGGATCAATTAGGACAGGACGTTGCGTAAATGGAACACTTGCTTTACGTGTATTATAGTAATGATTGATGGCTCGATAATTTGCCATCCATTGCAGTGAAGAATTCGACATGCAAGATTCGAAAAATTGAGCTGCGGATGGCGTGAATGTTGAACGTGTTGGTAACGATTCGCTTAAATATTGATGGGTAAAACTTGAAATAAATGTATCAACCGTTGTTTTTTGAAGTCGAGGAAGGTAATTCCCATCGTAATTATTTGGAGGCATGCCATTTGGCACTGTTGAATAATGGGTGGTCCAATCATAAGGGGTATGATTCAATATGCTATGGGTTAAGTTCATTTTTTTTCTTGTAGCAAATTTTTAGTTTCAAGCTGGAAAACACAAGCAATATGAATTATTGATAAGAAAATTATCATAAAAATTACCAAATCGTTTGTTAAATAAAATTAATTGCAATCTGACATTTAATAAAACAGATTTTGTTTTGTCGTCATACTTATGACGTCACAAGGCATGAACAATGTAAGAGTATTTACTTACCTATATTTTATGATTGTTTGGAACTAAAATAAAATAGAAATACTTAAAAAATATATATTTCAAAATAATTATTACCTTTAATTAAAAAAAAAATCAATAATTCTATTCAATTACATATTTACACATAATATAAAAGAGATGTTACATATTGACGTTAAAAGTAAGATATTTTAACATTTTAAGTCTAGTTTTATGATGTGCATTGTTCAATAACACACAAAGCTTCAACAAGTTTACTTTTGTCGCTTTTACGGGTATCACAAAATTCATTTTTATTTTAAAACTTAAATGTCTCGACTTCCACAATGAAGATTGACACGTCGTAGGAATAAATAGCTGGTTGTTTCGTCGTTATTGACTTGAGTTGATAAAACCTCTTCCTTGTCATTCCTTTAGAGTATTACCTATAGTTACGATCGAAAAAATCAGTAAGAAATTGAAGAATAAAATAATACAACTAAATTTGAAATGTATTAACGATTAACTGTCTATCAATGATCCATATTAAAAATATTTTTATTATTTAATGGTAATAAAGCCTAGACTTGTCGTTAGGCCGTTTAGCCTGGAGCACTGGCTGATTGTAGGGCTTTTGTAGAAATTGTTTAGGAAGCGTCTCTAAAATGCCCGAGCTGCTTTTAGGTCTCAGTCCGAGCCTTTTTACCACGCTTTTATTAACTTGACCTGTATGTATGAATGTAAAGGAATCTTTCAGCGTAATTTTCACCTACTTCTTGAAGTCTGATTTACTTGAAAATGTGCACAAGGGTCAAGGGCTGATGACAATGCAATAATTAAATAATTTTGTTCCTGTGTCCTGACTAGGATCATCAGGATAAATAAAAAAAGAAAATATCTATATTCGTTTACAGATCAAATGTACGTACAAACCACAGAATGACGGTAAAGTCATTCTTTTTTTCGTTCAAAATATGACCACTAAGTTTTCATATTTTGTGTTACTTGAAAATAAAAATTGGATTGAATTTATTTATTTCATCAACGTCAAGACCTAATAAATAGAAAAAATCTAACAATTAAAATTTTAAATTTTCAAACAATGACCACTTCCGTTGTTTGATTATTTAAAATTTTGTCTGTGTCGTATTTGTGTAATTAGGCTACACTTAACTTGCAGCTATTGACAATGTATAGCTCAGAATAATTATTAATTAAATATTAAACTAATAAAAAAATAGATTTTTTGTCAAACAAAAGATTTAAGTACCTACTAAAAATCGAGGCTTTTGATATCGTTTTAAGACTAAAAACTAAAAAAAATAAATTATAGTTTAAAAAACTAAAACAACACGCTTTAATATGAAGCTGTGCTAAAAAGTAGAAAACAATTTTTATGTGTGAGTTTGTGTATCAGCAATGGAATTTGCAACAATCAAGTATGACTATTTAATTTGGAAAAAGATTTAATTAATAATTTAGTTATTAATTAAATAATTTATTTATAGTAAAAAAGCGTGGGGTGCAATTATATCTATATATATAAATAGGAACAAAATTAAAAAAAAAAAATGAAGTGCAAGGGAAAAATGGGAATCCTTACTGGAATCTTCTATCCCACGACTTCTCCCCCGCCAGGTGTCAGTTTCAGTTTTCCGAACTACTACGGGACACGACTAGCTATGCAAGCACTTGCACCGTATTGGCATCCTACCGACTCCAATCTTATTTATAAATTATGAAAATCTATTTATTAATACGTGAAGCAAAAATTTTAAACCCCTTTTACCGAATATTATACGAACGGAGGAGTATGAAATTTGGCACAATTGAAGTTTATATGAGGAAGTTGCGTTTTGAGATAATATTTTTTATAATAATGCTTCAAAATACCTTAAATTAATGAAAAAATACGTCACACACACAAACACGCGTTTGACACACATAGACACACAAATATGTAGATTTTTAAATCTCAGTTGTTCAGTTTGACCACAGACTTCAACCATATTCCAAATGTCATTATTGAAACAAAATATTGTGAGAGGAATTTAAATTTTGAAATTGTATTTATTGAAATTAAAGGAAACAAATTTAACCGATTATTTGATTATTGAGTAATATTATTAAAAATATATATTTAAAATACACGTATAACTTCAAATACACAACGTTTCAACCATTTTATTTGGTCTTCATCAGGTGTTCTTGATTATTATATAACGTATAAATAATTCATACTATATTCTTTTGGCAAAATCATTCAAATAAATTACACAAAAAATTAATTTAGGTAGGTAGGTAGGTACTATTTGAAAAAAAAGCTTAGCTTAATTCATAGTTTTAAACAGGACTTATGCAGCCCATTTCCATTTTTTTATCTTTGGCTTTTAAATGAAAAAAATCTAAACATAAAGGTACTTTTGTTTTACTTTTGAACGTAGGAAACTCACTTGAAATTACTTCTGATGTTTCATAGTCATATTTTTTTTTTGTTTGTCTAAAAAATATTTCAGAATACTGTAATTTGAATTGACATACAACATTATAAAAAGAAAAATATCTGCTGCGTGGCGTCACAGTACTTTCTTTTACTTTCATTAATGAAACTCGCTGTTGGTTAAAAGAAATATATAAGCACCTTATAACTATACATAGCAGAACTATATGCATACAAGTATACAACATATTTATGAATTCTCAACCTTCACCCCAGAACCATCCTTAATCGAATTTTCCCAAGAAAAAGTTTCAAATAAAAGTTGTAGCCATTAATAAATCTAAGAACATCTATCATAAGCTTAAAGAAAAACTTTGCAGCCGTTTTCGAAAAAAATTGAAAAAGTTCTAAAACTCCGAGAATAAAGTGGAGCTTTCGGTTAACCAATTTCAACTAAAAGCTTTACGGCAAAACAAGATATAATATGAAGGAAAATTTCCAAGTTTGGTGAAATTCGGAAAATCGTTCGATACGATATGGCTGTCACACACAGACATGTTTCTAAAAACTACTTTTTTGGACTAAGGGGACCTCAAAACATGTATGATATGAACGAATTGATATTAAGTTTTGAAATTTTTAGAGAATATTCTGAAATAATTTTGTAAAAGATTTATGGAAGAAAAAAAATACATATTTTGAAACCTCTACACCTATTTCCTTCCTTAACTTAAAATAAATATTTTCAATCATTATATGATGCACTTTCTTTAAATAAACCTTGAAGAAAAAATTAGTCAAGAAATTATTTTCCAAACATTCGCAAATGCAATTCATTATCTGCTGTAGTTAGCTTAGTAACTAAAGTTTTTGAGGCAGTTACAAGTGAAGTGTACCCTTAGGAATGTAAAAATTGTAACGAATTATGGTCGACCTCTAGTATAGATAATTGCGCCCCATGCTTTTTTACTATAAATAAATTATTTAATTAATAACTAAATTGTTAATTAAATCTTTTTCCAAATTAAATAGTCATACTTGATTGTTGCAAATTCCATTGCTGATACACAAACTCAAACATAAAAATTATTTTCTACTTTTTAGCACAGCTTCATGTTAAAGCGTGTTGTTTTAGTTTTTTAAACTATAATTTTTAAACTCACTCTCAACTACTTAAAGTCATTAACGACCGTCAAATTCAAAAACCTAGGGTATTCAAGAGTTTTATAAGAATTCAACCCTAAAAACACAGCACAGGAAACAATTTAGTCCCTAAACCAATAAGTGGTCCTTTCAAAATAAGGAAAAAAAATTAAATAGTAAAATAGAAATATTTAAAGTATTAATAAAAATTAATCGTATAGATAATGCTAAATGATAAAAGGAGGAGAGCAGTAGGGTGGCCGCGTTTTATTAGGCGATTTTTAAAAATGGCGATATCAATGAGCGCCGAGCTGAAAAAGTTTCCTTTTGACCTTATTAATACACCTGAAAAATTTGAAAAACGATCGTAAAATAATTAATGATCCCAAAAGTTATTCACAGTCCAACAATCGAATTTTTTTTCCATTGTTTTTTTATAAAAAATGATATCGATGATAATAAATTTTAGACGATTTCGCGTTTGTTTATCCGTTATAAATCAATTTTTGATTGTTAAAAAATTCAAATTACAAAGAAACACAATGCTTTATTAACTTAACATTAAATAGTTTTTGGGTCCATCAATTATTTTCAGATTGGTTTCAAATTTTGCAGGGAGAGTTTTTTTAGGTCAAAAGGAAACTTTTTCAGCTCGGCGCTCTTTGATATCAAATAATTTTGCATATAGGGCTACCCTAGAGAGCAGTTTGGCGTCATGCCCGGTAGGTGTATAACGGATGCGCTGTTTGTCCTAAGAGGTGATGGAAAAGTTTAGGGAGAAGAAGCAGCAGCTGCATATGGTCTTTATAGACCTAGAAAAGGCCTATGATACCGTGCCGAGGGAAGTCCTTTGAGTGTGTAGAAGGAAAAAAGGGGTAGCGGAAAAGTACGTTCGGATTGTACAGGATATGTATTAACAGGCACACACCCGAGTGAGAAAAAGTGTGGATATGACGGACGGATTTCCAGTGACGGTGGGCCTCCACCAGGGATCCGTACCTGTTCAACCTGGTTATGGATGTCTTAACGGAGAATTGTAGGAAACCGGCGCCTTGGGCAATACTCTTTGCGGATGACATTGTGCTGGTGGAGAAAAGCAAAGAGAAAGTTAAGGAACAACTAGAAAAGTGAAGGGAGTTTATCGAGGATGGCGGGTTCGGGATCAGCAGGACGAAAACTGAATAACTGTGGTTTGAAGGAATTGGCAGGGGATGTAGAGCTACAAGGAGAGAAATTGGAATATCTGAAGTCATCGTGACAGAAGATGAGACCTCGGCAGAGAAGTGAACTTCAGAATTCAGGTTGGGTGGAGAAGCTGGAAAAAAATATCCAGTGTGTTGTGCGAGGGAAGAATAGCCAATAAGGCCAGAAGACGATTATACAAGACGGTTGTAAGGCCAGCGCTTATCTATAGTAGTGGGACTTGAACAACCAAGAGGGCCCACGAGAAGAATTTGGAAGTGGCAGAGCTTAGAATGCTAAGGTGGATGCTGGGGAAGACGAGAAAGGATAGGATCAGGAATAAAAGGATAAAGTTGGAGTGCTCAAAGAAAATATAGGAAAGAAGGCTGCAGTGGAATGGACTTGTGACGAGAAGAGGACTATGTCGGGAAGCGAGTGTACAGAATTCAAGTTGAAGGAAGGCGACCAGTGGGAAGATCGAGGAAGAGATGGAAGGACTGTGTTTCAGAAGACATGAGAGAAAAGGGACTGATAGAGGAGGACGCCAAAAATAGGGCAGGATGTAGGGAAAAGATACGAAACAGCGACCCCGAATGGGGAAAAGCCTGGGAGAAGGAAGATAATGCTGAATGATAAAATGAGTTTTAATGAAATCATGACATTTGTGATGAGAATCCTTTTTTCCATAAATGAATAAAGTACTCTATGTATCAATAATAATATAATTCGACTTATCGCTGATTGAATTTAGCCCAAATAGTATGATAGCACGGTTTTTATTAACAATAATCAATTGTTTGATTGATAAATGAAAGTCCTTAAATTCTAAACAAATAAAATCTTCCATTATTAAAAAACTTTTTATTGTACTCAGCAATATATTTCAATATAAAGGATTATGTTGTAGTCAGTGTGTTAATGTTAACATTCGATAATGACCAGATTATTAAAACTACTTGAAATAGGGATGAAGAGTAAAATTCTAGTTTAGACACCCCGAAATTTTACATTGTTGGTGTACATTATTGACAATGCAAAGTTTTACAGGAAACCAAATATCTTTAATGTGGAAAACTTCGCGATGTCACTATTATTATATATGTTTATATAAAATATAATATAATAGGTATAAAATAACATTTACATTGAATAAAATTGAAAATTGCATTGTACATCAAAAATGTAAGGTTATGTCGGGGTGTCTAAACTAGAATTTTACCTTTATTTGTTTAGATTAGGACTTTTAGTGTTGTGCAGGTATGCTTAATAATTAATGAAAGAATCACATGCATAAATTCGGAGATCAATTATAAGAGCTATTTATTCATGGAAAAAGATGTGATATTGAGATGCATTTGAATTTTGTTACTTTTATGAATCTAAGTTGCGTAGATTTGAATGGTTTGCAGAGTTAGGCATGGATTGAACGATTTGTAACAATGTCGAATGATTAGAAAGATGTCGACGTGTTGGTGAATGAGGCCTACCTCGTCCACTTGGAGTGGCTATGTCCTCTTCCATATCCGAGTCCATTTGACCAGCGTCAATTTGGCCTCTTTTAACGGCTATTGCCTTCAGTAACGATTTACCTTCTTCTTTTGTCTAAAAGGAAAATTATATAATAACAACGATAATAAATTTAAAAAAACTGAAATTGATAAATTACATCGGCGTGTTCTAAACATTTGTATGCATAAGTATTAGCTTCGTCCAACTGATCGTGATCTAAATGATAATTCGCTAGATATCGATAAGCATTATATAGTTCATCGGAATTCAAATTACGAGTATCTTCTAAACAATATTTGGTATATGCAGCTGCTGCATTATCATCATCTTCCAAACGGTCATATAATCTTAAAAAAAGTTAAATACTTACTTCAAAACTTTTATATGCGAAAAGCAAGATTTACACTATGAGGTACAATATAATATATATCTCAAGATATAAATCCCGTGATTTTACTAAGGCTACGTTCCACTAACACAAGTAACGACGTTATAGACCAGTTAAAAATCGTTCTCCCAGCCATTTATCTATGACAACCAAGGTCGTTGTGTCGAGTAAAACGTTATCAAGGATGTCATGATTTTCGCTTAAGATCACATAAACCCTTCTTAAGAGATGAGCCAGAGTAATTACTGTCGCTCAAACACTTCCATAATAGTGGAATAAATAAAAATCAACAGTAATGAGTGTAATCGTTATAAACGCGTAGTGGAACGTAGCCTAAGAGACTTAAATATCTTTTAATAAGTTGAATTTTGCTCGTCATCATTACTTATACAAATACACAAATTGTTAGCGGGATTGATGAAAGATAAAATATTAAGTCGTAATATCACTCTGTCGATCAAAAATAATTATTAAGGTAAATACACTTGCAGTAGAGTAATGTTGTTCTATAGCATTCTGTCAATAACCATCTTCGTAACCGATAGCGTATCGGCGACTCTTTTGAAACTGTTTAGTCAATATTTTGATTTTAAGGAATTTTGAAATTATTCTCCCATTAGGTGTTTGCATCTATCGTTCAAACGTTAGCGATTTGAACATATATCTCAAGATATCTTACTTCTTACTTATATTATAAACGTGAAAGTTTGTAAAAATGAATGTTTGTTGCTTTTTCACTCAAAAAGTACTGAATGGATCTAAATGAAATTTGGCATAGATACAGATTATAATCCGGTTTAACATATAGCATACGTTAAATCCAGAAAAAATGTACGGTTCCCGTGGGATAGATATTTTTTTTTGTTTTTTACAGAGCAAAAGATCAACTTTCTTTTTTGTAATGTGATAGTTTAGGGGCCAGAAAATGATATAGATTACTTCTCATACCGGAATAATAAACGGTTCCCATGGGATAGCAAAACAAGTATGTATTCTATAAGAACCGTGTTTTTAAAAGCAGTTTCATTAAAATCCACAAAATATAGTCTTAACTCATTTTCCTTAAGAAGATTTGATCTACTTTTTACTCAGGAGAGATGTACTATTCCCGTGGGATAGATACGTTTTTTGTTTATCACAGAGTTAAAGATTGATATGATTTTTGCAATGTGGTAGTTTGGGGAAGAATGATATAGCTTACTTTTAAGGCTAGAATAATTCATAGTTCCCATGGGATGGCAAAACAATTATATCCTACAGGAACCGTACATTTAAAAAGTTTCGGTAAAGTTCGTGAAATAGAATTTTAACGCATTTTCGTCCAATTTTACGCAATAACGAAAGAAATCTCTACAAAGTTGAAATTAAAAAATTGACAATTTTTACTAAAATAAATATGAATTTCAATTTAACACTCGATGAAATTAATAATGAAATTGTTTAAAATATTTGAATTTTTTTATTGTTCATGGTCGAAGATAAATGTATTAAAATAATAAACTAAAAATTTCAAAATTTAACAATTAAGTATTTAACGGAACGAATTTTAATGAAGTTTTGTTAGAGATCCTGTAGGATAGCTACGAAGGGAACATACATTAATTACGTGAGGCGTTCAGGGGCCGATGGGGTCGAGCCGAATCTCATCTAATCTTACTTTGGGGAATGGGAAGGTCTCGCAAATATCCCGTTTTTTTTTTTTTTAAGAAAACACGTTTCAAAAAATATTACATTAGATTGAGGGTAAGGGTTATGCCAAATATCATTACATCTTACGAGAGGAGAGGGGGTGGAATTTCAAAAATCGCACAAAACGCCTCGCACAATTAATGGATGCCCCCTTAAATAGCTGAACGGTTTTAAATGACATTTGGTATGAAAGATTTTCAAGTCCTAAATGAAAGAATACAGGTACTTTTTTACTAAAAATTTTATAGAAGCTGATGTGAGACAGCTAACATCTCTTTCTTGAAAAGAAGTTATACGAATTTTGATGAACTTTCTTTGGATCTAAAGTCTGAAAGTATCTATCATTTTTTTCTGTCAAAATAGATAAATTTTTATATTTCGCTATGAACGGAGGGAATCTTTTAATCAATCAGTTACATTTAGATACACTCAGCGAAGCGAGTGGGTATCAACTAGTCATATATATAATATTATACCCCATAGTGGAAAGATAGGTTAACATACTTAGCTAATTTAACAAGTGCAATTCCTTCCATGTCACCAACATTGCAGGCTTTATAGAAACATTTGAGAGCATTATCAATTTTACTAACTCTTTGATATGCTTCTCCCAACGCTATCAACATCCGACTATCATTTGGACGTAAATGTTGAGCTTGTTTATAATAATAAATGCAAAACGCATGCATTTTTAATATTTCATACGTTTGACCTAAACCATACCAAGCTCGATAATCTCTGCGATTTACTTCTACAAATAATTTAATAATTGCATAAAATTTCTCATTATTCAACCTAAGACAAACCAATTGCTTGTCGATAACTATGAATCGCGGCATTCGTATTCTTCATTTCCATAAACTCATGTCCCATGAGCGTCCACGCTGATAAATAGTACGGATTTAATTTTAACGCTCGTTGGAAATAAAGCACAGCTTTTTGATGGTCACCTCGTAAACTATAATAGTTACCTAAAATATAATTTTAATAAATTAAACTGTTATTATAGTAGGGGAGCCCACGATGCTAAATCGGGATTTACTCGAGCGTTATCGAGACATATTGGGTTGCGAAGCTTAGATGATAAAAATGTCATATAATATATACCTTTTCAGCGGTGGGGGGAGCGGCTATAAATTTTCAAAAAACCTGTTACATGGACATACTCGAGCGCGTCAGATATTGATATCATCCATGTCCTACGTATTTTTAAAAATTTACATATGTTAATCTGATTGTTTCCATGATGGGGGTGGTCGTACGTAAGGGTTGAAAATGAAGAAAAAAAAATTTAATCGAGCGCGTCAGATTTTCAAAGGGGATGTTAAGTGAACCTAAGACAAACCTCTGAAGATATAATCTGACTATTTGAATGTGACGCAAGCGCGCTGCCATTATTAGAATGTGCAAAAAAATCGCCATTTTGAAATACTCAAGCACGTCAGATTAAGATATATATGGTTCATCTTTATGCCTTAGACATGCTGTCTCATAATCTGACGACTATCTGGAGAGATTCATCTAATCTGAAAATAATTCAAATTTTTTTTTGTATATATGCATACAGCCTATATTCAAATTTTCCCAGGAAAAAGTTTTAAATAAAAGTTGTAGCCATTGGTTAATCAAAGAACTATAGAGAGTTTAAAGAAAATCGTTGGAGCCGTTTTCGAAAAAAATTGAAAAAACTCATCAATTCCTAGAATAAACTGGAGCTTTCGGTTCTAGACTTTCAACTAGTTATAATATGGAAGTCAAATTTCAAGTTTGATGAAATTTGGATAAAGCTTTCGATAAGATATGGCTGTCGCATACGTCTGTGTGTGAGTGAGTGACAGCCATATCGTATCGAAAGCTTTATCCAAATTTCATCAAACTTGAAATTTGACTTCCATATTATAACTAGTTGTGCCGCGAAGCTTTTGGTTGAAATCGGTGAACCGAAAGCTCCACTATTTTCTTGGAGTTTATGAGCTTTTCCAATTTTTTTTGAAAACGGCTCCAACGATTTTCTTTAAACTCTTTATAGTTCTTTGATTAACCAATGGCTACAACTTTTATTTGAAACTTTTTTCTGGGAAAATTTGAATATATGCATCACGCAGCTGCACGCATTAAACTTTATCGATGATTTTTTGTTACTTCGACTTGTGGAAATCGTCAGATTATATATTTTTCGTAATCCTTGATTTATTCCCTTCAAATAAAAATTTTTTACAAATTTGTACCCCTCCCCCTTCTTTACGTCACTCTCAAATTGTCTGATTAGTGGAATATACACCTTTTAGCATGTAACTAACTCACCCTATCTTAATATGACGCGCTCGAGAATTTCAGATGAACAATTTTTTTTTTACTAATCTGATCCTTACTCCTTGACGGGCGGCCATATATATGGGGCTAATATTTGGTGGTAGTACTTAATGGGGTAGATGCACTTGGAATTTTTGAAAAATCGATTTTTTTTCTTTCATTTTCTTAAAGTGTGATGTTTTAAGAATATTCTATGAAAATTTCAAGTCAATCCGATGAATAGTTTCCAAGGTATTTAGTAATTACTGAAGCAACATTAAACCTCTCGATTGTGACTAGAGCAGGTAGCGGACGACAGCTGCAACTTTAAACGCGTTTTTCTCAAAACTGTGTTTTTTCATTCGGTGACCATTTTAACTCGAAAACCATTCGGTGGATATTGATGAAATTTTAATATTATCTTTTTGGCATTAAGAACTAGTCTTTGATCGAAGGATATTGATTTTTGTTGACAATTACTATATTTTTTAACAATTAACTTTCATTTTTTTTTAATCAAAAATCAGAGTTTAAAGTTTCGAATGCCACCATTTTGTGAATTTTCAAAAAAAAAACCTTCGATTAAAGACTGGATTTATTATTAAATTAAAGGTTTCATCTTGGTTTTTCGAATTCAAATGATCCAGAAGACTGCTGTGATGGTCACCGCGAAGCACTACTCGCGGGAGAGGATTCAACCAATATGGCGATATTTTAATAAATAATAATTTTTTTTATTTTTCATAAATGTTAAGTTAAAGCATTGTATAAAAACTCTGTTTAATTTATTTTGTAAAATAAACATAATTACTGTAAAAAATAAATTTGTTTAAATAGACCTTTTTTTACGCTTCTTAGTGCATCTACCCCCTTAACTGGGTACAAGGTATCACCCTGTATATTAATCTACCGCGCTTTAGTAAATCCCGAAATCCCCGCTTGGGCTCCCCAGCTATTAAACATGATTTTATTATACCAATAACACAGCATGTCTCAACTCGATATTTATCAATTTTAACAGCATGATGAGCCAAATTCGCTAGGTCTATTTTTAATTCTTTAACATAAAGTAAGTTGGAAAAGGTGTCAATATTATCTAAACGATATGGATCGACTTCTTGTAACGATCGGAAAATTTCTATCGCCTTTTCGACATCTATAAAGACAAATAATATTATTATAAATGTTAAAAGAAAAATTACCGAGTACCTCGTCGATTATGGTAGGTTATCGCTGTTTGGGCCATCACATAAAGACACTTTTCAAATCCATGAGCCTGTAGTTTACTAAATACATCCAACGCATCATCGTTACAAATCAGATCTAGCAATGCATGACCATAGAAGAAATATTTAATCCAATGATTGGGTAAATCTAACGATAATAATTTTTCTCTATCTGAAAGTAACAAAGATAGTTCGATCCAAGCGGACCAATTTAACGGTGCTTGATGCACCGATTCTAATAAAACATCGAACGCAAGTGAATGAAGATCTAATTTCTTCAAAACTAATCCATAAAGAAACAACTCATATCCATCCAATTCTTTAACGGAATACAACTTTTTTAAATCTCTTTTCAGCTCTTTTAAAATATCATTTTTCAGTGGATCTGGAGGCATTTGAGCCTCGGTCATATTTTCTACCCGCTTTTTTTCAATGCTCAAATATCGAGCGAAGAAATGCAGGAATCGTGGTTTGGACTCCGTGCATTCTTTGGTTAGATTCACACAACGATCGTATTCTCTGGAGTCGAAATAACACTTGGCGGCATAGTAAATGTCTTTTTCATTATCACAGTCCTGCGGGACACTTGGAATCTCAACTTTAACATCTTTTAGTGCTAATAATAAATCACAAAGCCACTTGGTCGATTCAATTAACCCGCGTTGAGAACATTCTTCGATGGCTGTATAGAGGGATGTTTTGATTGCTTTACAATCAAACTTGAAATTAAGATCTAGCAATGACATTATCAATAATGATTGTTAAAATTTTACTAATATTGTAATGATTTTTGTAATTGATAAATTACAAATTTGAATTTGGTTTCAATTTTTTCACCGGTTTAACTGACATTTGACAACGCTAGTTTGGCATTTAGGTGATACCAACTGTGACAACTCAAACCTTAAAAGTTACTACTAAACTATTCAAAACGTTTAAAAATTAACCGTTGTGACTGATAAAACCGGCAAAGCTGATAAAAGGGTAAATATTTCAAGGAATACAACTTACAAATAACAATTATTATCAAATTAAACAAAGTTTAAAATAATTTTATTCTTGTTAAAATTTTACTTGCATAGGTAGCCATTTTAATATTGAAAATTTGAATTTGATCGTTATACGTATTAATTTTAAATTTATTAAATAATTCCTATAATTTAAATTGTTTATGTTTTGATGAGGCAAGTAATTCTACTTATTAGGTTAATTAAAACCTGCCGTTCTTTCATATTTGAATATAATCCGAAAGTTAATTGTTGTCTCGCACGTATTCTTCTACTATTGGCATACTCACATATAAAATTCATTTTGAACCGTTGATTTATTTAGTATTAGCTGATACCTGCTCGCTTTGCTGAGAGTATCTAAATTTAATTGATTGAGTAATAGATCCCCTACCTTCATAGCGAAATATAAAAATTAATCTATTTTGACAGAAAAAGATGATAGATCCTAAGTAAGTTCATCAAAATTCTTTAAACTACTTTTCTAGGAAGAGATATTAGCTATCTTCCAGGTTCAATAAGATTTTAAATATAAAAAGTTCCTTTAAAAAAATTTGAAAATTTTTCATACCAAATGTCATTTAAAACAGTTCAACTGTTTTAGTAGAAAAGATTAGGAGCTATCCTACAGGAACCGTGCTTTTTTTTCAAAGTGAAACTTTTTATACATCGTCTCAAATTTTTTGGCCTGTCTTTAGCATGTCGCTAAATGTAACACATTCTCGGCAGGGAATCGGCAAGTGTTTGGCAGAGCTCGTATACACATTGTTAGCTATATACTATGTCGTTTTCCCAGGCCTGTTGCGCAAGTTATTACTTAATGTAATAAGCTATTTTCCTCTTTATGACAACGTTTTATTATATTATATGTAAGTTGTCTTTAATTGTCAATCATATTTGTATTTATATTTGTATTTTGATCAGTGTATTCATATAAATGTTATTATGTTCACTTGATCATGAAAGACAAAGATACAGCTAGTGAGAATAGTGCAAAAATATCAGACGGTTATGTTTCAATAGATAACAACAGGCAGATGATCGATACAATAATCAACAAATTCAATAATGAAAATAACATTCGCATATTAACATCAATAATGGAAATTCAAAATTAGTTGCAACGGTGCGCGTCATGTCAGACAGTGAATTCGTGCCACATCCCTTTCTTTCTATTTTATTTACCCTAAATCGAAATTTTTTCCGAAAATTTTCAGTTACTTTGCTGCCTAAAATCCGAAAAAAGTTTCACTTGCATCGTGGTTTCGTAAAACCACACAATAATTTTTTTTAATACATGATATTCAATAATATGTTCAGATCTAAGGTATTAATAACAACTTCATTAAAATTCGTTCCGTTCAGTAATTGTTAATTATTTAAAAATTTAGTATATTATTTTAATACGTTTACCTATTTCTAATTAATTTCTTCGACAATGAACAATACAGAAATTTAAATATTGAAAAAAAATTTCATTATCAATTTTATCGGGTGTTAAATTGAAATTCTTATTTATTTTTCAGTAAAATTTTGTCAATTGTTTAATTTAAACTTTGTAGAGAATTTCTTTCGCTACTGTGTAGAATTAGTCAGGCCTTCTTGAGGAAAATACATTCAAATGCTATTTAGCGAACTTTAACGACATTTTTTTTAAATACACGGTACCTGTAGGATACAATTTTTATGCTATCTTATGGAATTCATGTATTTTTCACTATATATTACTGACGAGAAATATAGATAAAAACCATTCTGGAGCCCGATTGTTTATTGTATCAAAATTTGAATTCAATTGGTACAGAATAAGGACCAACATAACATTTTTATACAGTATAGAAGAAGATACCAATAAAACAGGCAAAACGTACGTCGTCCAATAGCCAGCCTCTATGCCAACCTAATTTTTTCGTCATTTGTAAAAGATAAAAAATGGTTTCTGTGGGTTATCCTTAGGAGATAGACATAAACCGCCGCGGACTTTTTTATCAACCTTTTTAAGATACAAAATTTCGCCGCATATAAGTTTGATCTATCTCGTAAGGTTTAGCCAGCGTTTGCGATGTTAGTGCACAAAAATATGTTTGTTATGACATCACGTTACAACTCTTTGAATTTCCCGACTTTTCTCTACTAAATATTCATAAATTATAGCCATTATGTTACCGAGGCCTAATAGCTATATAACAAAAAAAGTTTCATCAAAATCCGTTCAGTAGTTTTTGCGTGAAAGAGGCACAACAAACAAACAGACAAAAATCTTCTCGAGTTTTATTATATATATAGATACAGATATTTAAAAATTGTATATGTATAGACTGTAGATAGTAACTTACGTTCTCTATTACACCGCTGGCATTCATCTTTCCATTACCGCGTGATGATGCTTAAATCTTAAATTTTTCTGTCTAGTTCTCATTCGCCTAGGTCCTAGTCTTTTATAACGTCCCATAATAATAAGAAATTTCGTTTTAAAAAATAAAGTAAAACTGTAATTGTAGTTTTAAAATTTATTATTTAAATGTTGATCAATATTTTGACACTGTCTATTAATTTTAATATCACTTACAAAGAGAGCATTTTAAAATAGTTGAATTGATATTCATATTCGATGATTTATAAATATCAATCCAAATATGGCAGTACATATTTATCAATTATTGTCATGTTGATATGCCAACCATAATGACTAACCCCTGGTATTTCGTAAAGAACCAATTTTCCTTTTTTATCCAAAGTTTTAAGGCCTAATTTATCTTCCAAATAAAGAGCGCTATCACGTAACTCGACCACCGTTTCATTGGCATCAAAATATCCAAAATGACTGCAACAGTAATGAAGGTAATTATTTATGTAATCAAACTTTCAAAGGCTGATTCAAATACCTAGACTGCCAAGGAGTTATCACTTCATCGTCAGGTCCCCCAATTAGCACCAACTTTTTTAGTTTGAGCAAACCTTGCTTGAATGTTTCAGTCCTATTCGAAACAATCTCGTTATTTACATAAGGCAAAAATACGCTATATTTCTGATATAATTTCTGTTCGTGCGGATCGTTCCAGTAGTTTCCAACAGATGTTCGCTGTCCCAGTCTTGAATAGAATAACTCGAACGCTGTTTTGCAGGCCAGGTTTGGAAAGAATAAATGTAAAAATGCGGCTGAAAATCAACGCTCATATAATGGATCTTGTTATGGTTGCATTGCATTTTACTAACTTCCATATTGGCCACCTTGAGGCGAGCTTAAAGAGACAAAATTTTGCACATTGTGCTCAGGAAATGTTTCTAGAATGACTCGAGCTAAAAGTCCACCTTGTGAATATCCTATGAGCAAATGGAAATTTATTTAAAACTAATAATCATAAAAAAAATAATTTAAATTTTACCTAAAAAGTGGATTCCTTCAGGATGTTGATTTGATATATTAATCAAGTCATTACCAATTTCAAGAACTTGATGCCACATAGGTTCCAGACTATACCAACCAGCGAATTTATCTATATTATAAACAATGGTACCGGGATGAACCTTTAAACAACAATAAAATAATTATAAAAATTATTTTGAATTCATAAGTTTCATACCTCCTTGATCCGATTGGCGATTTGTTGCATATTTTCTTGTCCTGTAAGCACTCCATGGAGTAAAACTACTGGCTTATAGCAAAATATACAACGATTGCTAAAGGAAAATAAAATAAAGTAACTAATTAACGATAATTTTGTCATGATTTCATATTCAAATACACTTGAAATTAAATATACTATTTATCAGTTTATATAATAATATATCGTATATATTTAATTGTAAATAAAGAAAATAAACAGCTTAAACTGTTTAATGTTTACATGCGAAATGACAATTCAAAATATTGATTTTTATTCTCTTTGTTGTCCTTTGTATAAACCGTATAAAAGTTAAAAAAAATATATTACAAAAGAATATATTAATTTTAATGAAACTTAATTTATGAGAACGATGAGTTATCTAAAGAATTGATATAATTTTGAGAGACATTTTCATAACTAAGATTTACACTAAATATCTATAATTTTTTTGGCGGAAGCATTCCTTCATATACCTAATTTTTACTTGGTACCCTTGGTCTACAGTAGCGTTAGTAGTTTTCATAACATTTCAATACAGAGCTTTTAAAGAATTAAAAGTAATAAATAAATTATCCAATATACGAATAATACCTAAGTACAGTATAAATCGTTTATAACGACACCGGATATAATGAACAACCGGTTGTAACGTACAAAACCTTCGGGCCCCGTGATACTTATCTATACTAATATATAAAATTGAAGAGTTTGTTTGATTGTTTGGTTAAACGCACTAATCTCAGGAACTACTGGTTCGAATTGAAACATTCTTTTTGTGTTGGATAGCTTAATTATCGACGAAGGCTTAGGCTATACAACATCACTCTACGACCAACAGCAGCAGAGCATCAATGGAAAATTTTTCAAAAACCAGGAATTTTTTTCTTTTGGAGAGCGGTTGTTGCCTGCCCTGCGTAAATGGTTAAAGTTACGCAAAAATCATGTATAGCAAAATTGTTCCTCCTAAAAAGTTCTAAAAAAAGTCCGCGACGACATATATCTATCTTTCAAGGTTGGCCCGCTATAACCTTTTTAATGGTTATTAAAGTTGTTTCAAAAATAATTCACTATTAGCGAAATTGTTTTTAGAAACATATTATTAATTCTTGCCCTAATAAATACGGTTTCTAATGAAATTTGGTATAATGATAAATGACAATCTGAGTCATTAAAAAGAATACTTTTTACTATGGGAAAATGTCTCATTTATCCGGAAAATTAAAAAACGGGTTGGAACAAAAATTATGCATAAACTATGCATTTTTATTTGAAAATGAATATTGGTGATATTTAAGTATGATGAAAGCTAAATATGTGAATCATTATCTACAATACGTTTTATTTCGGAAAAATTTCTCATTTCAACGGGAAAATAGAAAAACTGGTTTAAAGAAAAATCATGCTGAAACTAAACGTTTTTAGCTGATTATAATAGAGTATATTAATAGTTCTAACTCATAATGTCCTCAAGGCAAAAATAATTTTCTTATCCTACAGTCTTACATGTAGTTTATCTGATTTTCATGAACTTTCTATGAATCAAAAATCTAGAAATATCTATTTGTCTTTTTTTGTTGATGGGATGAAAGTTTCCATAATTCAATCAGTATAATTTAGATACGCTCAGCGAAGCGGGCGGGGACCTGCTAGTGTCTTAGATAAAATAAGAAACCGTTTATACAATACAACCGTTTATAATGTACAATTTTATAATAATTGAAATTAAAAACTTTCAAAAAACAATAAGGAAAATTTTCAAATGTCCAAAAAATAATTCGTAATTTAAATTCTTACCAGCAAATGATTTTTAAAATATGGCATATACACTTAAGTCTGGTTTGAATTTTGGAAACGAAACAATTCCTCGTAAGTCATTTTCCATTGAGGAAAAATTTGGAAAATTTCGCGAGTTGAATCGGAAGATTTTATGAGTGATTTTAAGGGCGAAATAGAAACATCTCGTTCTACTATATTGGGAATTTTAAAAACTAAAGAAAAATATAAACTAGCAGTTGAACAAGTGCCATAAAAAGTTTCTCATTCAAAATAATTTTTAAATTATTTTCCCTTGATTAAATAAATACATACGTATATATTTAATACATAGATACACATTAAACAATTATTCGTGCCTATATGTTTCAAGGTGTATGTATGCATTGGACGTTATGTTCAGTTATAACGAATTGTTCACTTTAAGCGATACATATCGGTTATAGTGAATATCGCTTATAACGAACGAAGTTTGACGGTCCCCAGAAGTTTGTTATGATCGATTTATACTACTAATGCTAAAATACGTATTTAAAAACTGTTTAGCAAGTTAATTAAAATATATTATAAATTATAGTGCGAGGCGTCACACTACTTTCTTTTACTTTCATTTATGAAAATACTCGCTGTTAGTTAAAAGAAAAATAAGCACTTTGTAACAATACATATAAACAGTACTATTTGCATACAACCTTTAGGGCTATATGTATATACACGAATTCCCAACCTTCACCCCAGAACCGCCCTTATTCGAATTTTCCCAGGAAAAAGTTTCAAATAAAAGTTGTAGCCACTAATGAGTCTAAGAACTATAGAAAGTTAAAAGAAAATCGTTGGAGCCATTTTCGAAAAAAATTAAAAAAGCTCAAAAACGCCAAGAGTAAAGTAGAGCTTTAGGTTAACCGATTTCAACCAAAAGCTTCGCGGCACAACTAGATATAATATGGAGGCCAGATTTCAAATTTGGTGAAATTCGGATAAAGCTTTCGATACGATATGGCTGTCACACACCGACACACAGTCACACACACATACATGTTTCTAAAAACCACTTTTTTGGACTCAGGGGACCTCAAAACATGTATTTCCGGTGAAATCTCGAATTCGAAAATTCGACCCGATTACAATACTTCCTTTACTATCTATATAGTAGTAAAAGAAAGTAATATATTATAAAAGATTTAAACTTGAGTGCTAACTGAATATTTCCATAGCTTTTTACTTTATTTTACTACTATATAGATAGTAAAGGAAGTATTGTAATCGGGTCGAATTTTCGAATTCGAGCTTTCACCGGAAATACATGTTTTGAGGTGCCCTGAGCTCAAAAAAGTGGTTTTTAAAAAAATGTCTGTGTGGGTGTGTCTGTGTGTGACAGCCATATCATATCGAAAGCTTTATCCGAATTTCACTAAACTTAGAATTTTGCCTTCATATTATATCTAGTTGTGCCGCGAAGCTTTTGGTTAAAATCGGTTAACTGGAAGCTCCACTTTATTCTAGAAGTTTTGAGCTTTTTAAATTTTTTTCGAAAACGGCTTCAACGATTTTCTTTAAACTTTCTATAGTTCGTTGACTCATTGATGCCTACAAGTTTTATTTGAAACTTTTTCCTGGGAAAATTCAAACAAGGGTGGTTCTGGGGTGAAGCTTGGGAATTCGTATATATAATACATATAGCCCTTTAGGTTGAATGCATATAGTTTTAGCTGTTTATATGTATACTTACAAAGTGCTTATATTTTATTTTATTTCTTTTAACTGACAGCGAGTATTTTTATGAATGAAAGTAAAAGAAAGTAGTGTGTTGCCTCGCACCAGATATTTTACTTTCTTTTACTACTATATAGTAAAGGAAGTATTGCAATCGGGTTCAACTTTTCAAAAAACTGGCCTATTTTTAAAGTGCCGTAACTCGGTAAACCATTCACCTGCAGAGCTCCGTTTGGGCTTATTTTGTAACAAATTTAATGCTCTTAAAAAACGTACATAAAAGCTTTTGAAAAAAAATGCATGGATTAGGAAATATCGCTCAGAATCTGAAACAAGTTCAAAAATTTCACGTTTTCTCCCCTATAAAAAATTTTCAAAACTTTTTGGAGTTGCAAACTTGAGAATACATAGACTCTAATTGGTCCAAATAACATCTTAAAAAATCAGAAAAACATCATGTTTTGCGAATTTATCATTGATTTTGACTAGTCTATATATGTTATAGTAGATTTAGCTGGTAGGAAAAGGACAGTACGAAAATTGTATGCTTTTAAGTTTTGACCTGTGTTCGACAATCATCGTTTTGTAATCGTTTTTTTGTTTTTGTTTATTGTTTCGTGTAATAGAAATTTTAGAAATTCAAAAATATCTGCATATTCATTTGTCAATGCAACGTCGATTTTTAATCCGATTAAATTGAACTTGTTTTTCGACCTTGGCCAAATCTTCACCGAAGAAATGAGAAGTTTTGAATAATATTTTAAAACATTTTTGAATAATACATTTTATTTGGATCATTCCATTTAATAAAAATCAACTTTTCAAGGGGAGTTCTCGCAGATTTTTTCCTTAATCTTATCAAGTGATTGTCAACATTATAATAATGACTGGAATTGTTGTATTTATTTTCTCTACAATGAAAATTAACTATAGAAAATGCAGTCTTTTGTTTATTTAAGAGGAAAATTTAAAGTTAAACACATGAAAATCTCCAAGATATCTTCAAGCTCAATATTCTAAAATTTAAAGTAAAACTTCGTTTATTACAAGCCTTAACCAAATTATATTTTCTCCGAAACTAATAAAGATAACGGAACAAATTTTTCAAAATAACATTTAAATTAATGAATTCTATACTCTGTTCTTTTTTGTGCTCACATCAAAATATCTAAGTGGTAAAAAAAAATTCATAAAATATTTGAGGGTCTGTTTTCATATGTGGCATAGAAATTTTTAATCTCTAGCCACAAACGGGTTAATTCCCGAAAACTCGGACTTTTCTACTGCTCGACCGACTAAGAGCCACGAGGACAGATTGGGCCCAGCACGAAAATCGAACGGTCGGACCCGTTCTCGGTTGTTCAAAAATCGTTCGATTATAAATATATATTAAATTAATTATTTATTGCGTGGGTGTTATTTAAAGTTAAATAGTTTATAAATATTTATATATTAAATTGATTGTTGTTATTTTTTTTTTATTAGTTTATTTGTGATAGTAGTGATTTAGTTTTATGTTGTTGTTAAAAACAAGAAATGGACGAATACCGAGAATTAAAAATATAAAAAATGTAATCGGACTTGATTGTAATTAGAAATATGTAATATATCAATGTGATTGATTAAATAATAAACATTATATATATTATAAGATTTAAAAGCTAATATAAATATAAATTTAATATTTAATATTAAAGTAAAATAAAAACTGCGCTACAAATGGTAGCAGAGCGTGGTTACGGCGCGAAAATATTGAGATCGGTGACGTCAAATAGCCAACACGATGGAACGCATCGAATATTATGTTATTTTATTGTAAGTGAATCGCCAAAATAACAAATCAAAAGAAAACAAAGATAAAAAAAAAAAAAAATTTAATTTAATTAAATTGAGAAATTAAACCATGGGTTCAAATCAATAAATCTAATTTTAAATATAATTATTACCCTTTTACCAAAAAAAAAAAAAAATAAAAGGGAAAGTATCAAACAAGACTTATTAAATATAAATTCACTATTTTATAACACAAAAAAAAAACAAGGAAATAAATTAGTGAATAAAATTGCAATAAATAATTAATGATAAATTTGTAATAATAATTAAAAATAATAACAATAATTTGTGTCGATCAATAAAGTAAATGCATTACATTTAAATTAAACTATAACTAATAAGTGATTAATTAACGGAAATGGAGGACAAGACGTACCGAACCACCTCTCAGGATCGGGCTTCTAAGCCACTGCGAAGCAGTCGTGAGGAGGAGACCTATCATTCCCCAGAAGAAGCGGAAGGCGCCGGGCTTAGTACTACGTCCCCCCATAAATGGCGACGGGATTTAGCCTTAGGGCTGGCAGGAGTCACCCGAGTTCAAGTTGACCAACGGGACCATCTTAAACAACTTGAAGAGGGACAGCGAGCGACCGTGGGAGTTATCGAAAGGCTTGTCGGCAAGATTGGAGAGATGGCGGTCGGCACCCCCACGTCAAATCTCCCGTGGCTAGAGGGGCTACCCCGATGCAATGGATCGAATCCTATTGAAGTAATTCAGTTTCTTGAAAGGGTGCAAGAGGTAGGCAACGACATGGGAGGCCGAGATTCCGATAAAGTGGAATATCTACGGAAGAGAGCAACGGGGGCGTTCCGAACTTGGCTGGAGCGCAATGTCCAGCCGGAAAGTACCTGGCGCCAGGCTACGGAAACGGTAGCCACAAGATTCCTCTCACCACTAGAGCGAGAGGAATTGATAACGACTATGGTGTGTCGCCGTCAGGGATGGACAGAACCACTGGGACACTTTGTAGATGACATCGAGGTGAAGGCGCAGCTGCTTAATTACGAGCGGCCCGAGTCCGCCATCGTAGCCATGGTCTTTAATGGAATGACCCGTGAGACCTTTCACTCCATGAGGTTTTCCGTGGTGCCACGAACCTTCGCCGAATTTCGAGAACTAGCCAGGGAGACGGCCTTCTTCGTGCGCCGGTTCGGCGTTAGTACCCCGTCAAACAGTTCAGCGAGTTCTAAGCATTACTGTCAACATTGTGGTAAAACTGGACACACGGAAGACCGCTGCCGCGATACATGTTCAAATAATTCAAAAAACGCCAAATAGGGAGGTTAGTTGAGGGAATAGCCTCCAAAAGACGCCACCCAGTACCCCTCTTAAACCAATTATTATTAAGGGACAGTAACGATAAATTTATAAAATTACCTTTCTTAGAATTAATAATCTCAAATTTTAGGGTGAACGCGTTGCTGGACTCCGGAGCCTCGCACTCCTTTATTTCTGACCGCCTAGTTCGCCGCTTGGAACTTACGAAGGACCATCGTCTCTCCCACTCACCGCGATGTTTCACTGCCAATGGGGCTCTTATTAACACCCAAGGAACAGTAGTCGTGGATATGAGAATTGGAGCATTCAGATGGCGAGTTCCGTTGGTGGTAGCACGTGGACTAAGCCTAGAACTAATACTAGGGTATGATGTCCAACGGTCGTGCAGTATGAGGTTAGACATGGCTCGAGGAAGGGTAGGATTTTCCTTTGCTCCGGAAACATATTTTCCTTTCACCTCTCTTTCCCCCGTAGACTATTTATTTCACCTATCCCCCGAAGGTCTACGTTTTAAAGACGTTAATCCCGATGACAACATCCATCAACTGCTAACGGATTTTCCCGATGTCATAACGGATCGTATTGGCCAGGCTACCCGATACGAATACGAAATTACCCTCACCGACACTACCCCCGTTCGACGACCACCTTTCCCCTTAACACCTCCAAAAGCCGCGGAAATGAAGGAACACGTGGCCAAGCTACTAGAAGAAGGCATCATAGAACCGTCTCGAAGTCCCTATGGAGCACCTGCCTTCCTAATAAAGAAAGCCAGTGGCGGAAAAAGGTTATGCGTGGATTACCGGCTTCTGAACCGGAAAATTCGTTATGACACCTTCCCTTCACCTTCCCTCGAACATGCCTTCCAATCTCTCCACGGTGCCAAAATATTTTCCACCATCGATCTGAACTCGGCCTTCTATCAAATTCCTCTCTCGCCGCAATCTCGTGGATACACAACCTTTCTCACACCTAACGGCTCCTATCAATTTAAGTATGCCCCTTTTGGTCTTTGTGTATCCCCTCAAGCCTTGAATCGAGTCATATTCGACCTATTTGCCGACCTAACAAACCAATGCGTTTACCCATACTTGGACGACATCCTGGTGTATTCAAAAAATATGAAAGAGCACCTGGAACATCTACGGGAGGTTTTCAGTCGTCTACGCAAGGTGGGTTTCACCGCAAACCCATCTAAAATGATGCTGGGCCGCACCAAAATTAAATTCCTTGGTCACTTATTATCCGCGGATGGAGTTCAAGCCGATCCCGAAAAGATCGAGGCTATGAAGGCTCTACCACCTCCGAAGAACCTAAAAGAATTACGAAGTTTCCTAGGAATGGTGGGCTTCTTTGGAAGATTTATGCCAAATCTGGCTGACATAGCCGCTCCTCTGTACCAGCTAAAGAAGAAGGGGGTTGCATTTGCATTGGGATCGACCGAACTCACTGCCTTTAAGGAAATCAGGCAGCTACTCACCACTCCACCATTACTTGCGTTCCCAGATTTTGCGAAGCCGTTTGTTCTGCAAACAGATGCCTCCGATCAAGCTATTGGAGCTGTCCTTCTTCAAGAGCAAGACGGGCAATTGAGACCGATCCAGTACGCTAGTCGAAAATTGCAACCCCCAGAAGTGAAATATCCAACCTACGAAAAGGAATGTCTGGCGGCAGTATGGGCGGTGGAAAAATTCGCCTCTTACTTAGAAATCCAACCTTTCCAACTGCAAACAGACAACGCTGCCATTACGTGGATGATGAAGCATCCCAATCAGCTGGGAAAAATTGGGCGGTGGCTGCTTAAACTAGATCGGTTCAAGTTTTCGGTAGAACACATCCGCGGCACGCAGAACCCCATTGCGGACTGTCTCAGCAGATTGTATTGCGAGACAGAAGGTGAGGTGAACATGCTGATTAAAATCCCGGAATCGTTTCGCTCTATCAAAGAATACCAGGAGGAGGACGACGATACTCGGCATATCTTAGACCAACTAAAAGCGGGTCAAGAGGTTAAGGGCTTTGAGATCGTCGATGGATTTCTGGTAGCACGGCGGGGAAGAAAAAAACAAAAGAGGATTGTAGTACCGATGGCTCCACGAAAAATGCTGCTGAGGTATTTTCACGACCTCGATACGGCTGGACACCCCGGTGTTGTCAAAATGTACAACCAGATGGCCAAAGATTTTTGGTGGGTTGGAATGTACACCCAAATAGCGCAGTATGTACGCTCTTGTGAGGCATGCCAGCGAGCAAAACCAGCAAACACTCGCCCTGCAGGACAATTCTCGGCGCGTCCCCCTTCAAAGGCCTGGGAGCGCGTGTACATTGACTTTGTGGGGCCGTTAACAACATCCGGTAGAGGACATAAATATATCCTCAGCATCATTGATGGGTATTCCAAATGGGCGGAATGCCTTCCGACTCGTAGAGCCACTGCAGAAGTCGTGTGCAAACACTTGGAGGAAAAGATCTGGACGAGGTATGGACCACCCAACACCTTGGTTTCAGACAATGCCCGATGTTTTACCTCTTCAAAATTCAGACAAATGTGCCTTACGTGGGGGATTCAACCGATCAAAACTACACCTTATCGCCCCCAGGCGAACCTAGCAGAACGTCTCAACCGGGAACTCAAGCAAAAACTCATGGTGATGGTGAATGAAAGAGGTCGGAGCCACCGAGATTGGGACCGCCTCTTGGGGTTCGTCACGATGTCCCATAACTCTGCTGTTCATGAAGCAACGGGTACGTCACCCGCTGAGTTGTTCTTGAGTCGTGTGCTTCCATCCGCTCTTGACAACAGCTGGGCGCACCGCCAAGTAGTTGAGAGGGAGACGCCTGTAGATACGGAGACCGTCGAGAATTCTCTGGAACGGGCCCGAGGACGTATGGCTAGGACGTACAACCGAAGAAGATCTCAGATGGTTTTTAAAGTAGGGCAATTGGTGGTGCAGAAACTCCATTCACAGACACGACCGGGAGAAGCGGAAGTAGGGAAACTTAAATGGAGGTATTCCACTCCCCGGAGGATTATTAAGTTTTCCACTCCAGTTAATGTAGAACTCCAAGATCTAGAGGACAAGGGAAGTTTTTATAGGGCGCACGTAGACCAGCTGAGGCCATACCACCGGCGATAGATTTCATTGGGAGGAGTTCGCGGGACTGGCGCACCGCTCTAGGTCGTAGGGGGAGAATGTGGCATAGAAATTTTTAATCTCTAGCCACAAACGGGTTAATTCCCGAAAACTCGGACTTTTCTACTGCTCGACCGACTAAGAGCCACGAGGACAGATTGGGCCCAGCACGAAAATCGAACGGTCGGACCCGTTCTCGGTTGTTCAAAAATCGTTCGATTATAAATATATATTAAATTAATTATTTATTGCGTGGGTGTTATTTAAAGTTAAATAGTTTATAAATATTTATATATTAAATTGATTGTTGTTATTTTTTTTTTATTAGTTTATTTGTGATAGTAGTGATTTAGTTTTATGTTGTTGTTAAAAACAAGAAATGGACGAATACCGAGAATTAAAAATATAAAAAATGTAATCGGACTTGATTGTAATTAGAAATATGTAATATATCAATGTGATTGATTAAATAATAAACATTATATATATTATAAGATTTAAAAGCTAATATAAATATAAATTTAATATTTAATATTAAAGTAAAATAAAAACTGCGCTACACATATATCTCCCTCTTAGTTGGCACCTACCAAAAAAATATATTTTATGCAATTATTAAGTAACTACTTATCGCAAAAATTTCGAGAAAATCGATTTGGTGGAACATACTTTAAAAAAATTTATACCGCACTAATGTTTGGATAGTGACTATTAGTTTTATTAAAAAAACAACAAATTAATTAAACATTTTTTTTTTAAATTCTGTAAAATGTTTTATATTATGAAAATCAAATTTTAAACCATACAAGACGAAATATTAGGTATATAAAAATAAATCCTTTCATTTAACCAATCGTCATCACTGGCACTTTCAATCTATATATTTGTAACAATAGCGTTCGATTGAATATCTATAGATATTTGTTAGTATTTCTATAGGCCTAACAATTTTCTATATCTTGCATTTGAGAGAAGTTTTGAGTTGTTATAATCTAGCTTTATACTATTTTAACAGATAAAATAATTAAAAATTCAATTTTAAAAATGTGCAATATTTTTGAGTTACTTTAAGGATAACAAATCTACCTATAAGGTAGGTTGCAGTAAATGACTCATGAGTAAAAAAGAATAATGAAATAATAAAAAAATTCAAAAGCATTGAATTAAAAAAAAAACAGAAAAATAGAAAGACTTTTGAAGCATTAAACGTTCACTCATTTTATCCTTTCAATGTTTTTTTCTTCCGTAATTTTCAATTTTATGACTTAAAAAAATAGGAATTATAATGCTATAGTAATCAACCTTTTAGTCATTTCTCTGTTAAAAAGTTCAAAAATTTCAAAACATGTCAGATACAAATCGAAAATTGTTAGGCCTACTAAAATAGTAACTAATTGTAAGATCAAACTCAAATTATAACATACATAGGTACATTGAAATTGATAGTAATGACGATTGATTAATTGAAACGATTTATGAATAACCCTAAATTATTCCATTAGAAAAAATTTTCTAATCATATTTACAAAGGAAAATACCTTTTCACATATAAACTTAAACAAAAAATAAATGTAAAACCAAACAAAAAAATCCAAACCATTACCATGTATCTCCAAATACGTATTTCGGATATCATGCAGTCGTCAAATCGATCATATCGAAGTATCTTCGGCGACTGTTTCGCAATGATTCATGGAAATTTTTAAAATAATATTATGTGTTTTATATGGTTTAAAATTTGATTTTCATAATATAAAACATTTTACAGAATTTTAAAAAATTTTCTTTTATTTATTTGTTGTTTTTACTACTGTTATAAATAGTAGGTAAAGGAAGTATTGTAATCGGGTCGAATTTTCGAATTCGAGCTTTCACCGGAAATACATGTTTTGAGGTCCCCTGAGTCCAAAAAAGTGGTTTTTAGAAACATGTCTGTGTGTGACAGCCATATTGTATCGAAAGCTTTATATGAATTTCACCAAATTTGGAATTTGGCCTTTATATTGTGCCTAGTTGTGCCGCGAAGCTTTTGAAAATTGTTGCAAAAGTTTTTGCAATTTTTTTTTAAAAACGGCTCCAACAATTTTCTTTAAACTTATTATTTATTTATTTTTTTTTTCCCCAATAGCAGAAAAACCAGGTTAGGGCACGTTCCCCCCGCACTGCAGCCTAAGGCTTATTGTACTCCTGTTCTGCTCATTCATCCCTGCTATGCTATGGATCCTTGCTTATTCCAGGTTCAACATTCTGCCTAGCAGAAGCAGTCCCTCTACTAAGCTTTTTGCGCGATTTGTACCTGTTTGGGCGTCATTTATCCCATACAGGTGTCACCATTTTGTGAGGACTTTGCAGTCAAAAATTACAGGGGTCGCGTTTTCCTCCCCATCCCCACACAATCTGCAAATGAGGTCTCGTTGAGACACCCCAATAGTCTGCAGATGCTTCCTCAGTCCACAGTGTCCGGTTATCAGTCCTGTTATTGTCCTGAGTTGATTCCTTCCCAGCCGTAATACCTCAGCTGTGAGCGAGGGGCAGATTTGCCCCATCATTCTCTTGCTGTGCCTCTGGCCAGAAATTTCTTGCCAGTATTTGTTTTGCTGCCGTCTCAGTCGACTTGTCATCGCCCTTTTGACAGCAGATTTGGTGATCCCCACTCCAGGTTCTGGGCCCATGAGTGGGGTCATCGAACCAGCCCTTGCGCAAGCATCAGCTTCTTCGTTTCCTTCGACTCCCTTATGCCCCGGCACCCAACCAAGTTTAACTCGGTTGTGCTTTGCCAGGTCCTCCAGGAGTTGCCGACACTCCAGCACCAGCTTTGAGCTAATCAACTTATTATAGTTCTTAGACTCATTGATGCCTACAGGTTTTATTTGAAACTTTTTCCTGGAAAAATTCGAATAAGGACGATTCTGGGGTAAACGTTGGGTATTCATTTAAACATATAGGTTGTATACTTGTATGCATATATTATAGTTCTTTTTTTTTTGGTGTTTTAAGTCGTTTTAACAGCTAAGGTCATATCACGACTGTCTAAACCCAGAAAATTTCTGTTGGTCAATTTTAATCTTAGGTCTATGATCTCAAGCCTAGGCTTCAAAAGGAATCGAACCCGAATCACTTTACGCATGTAGTGGAGAGAACTACTGCTCTAGCCACTGCGCCAATAGGTGGCGCTTATAGTTCTGTTTATGTATAGTTATAAAATGCTTCTAGTTCTTTTAACCAACAACGAGTTTCATAAATGAAAGTAAAAGAAAGTACTGTGACGCCTCGCAGATATTTTATAATAAAATATACCTATTTAAAAAATAGCAAATGAAATCTCAACAATATATGTTAAAATGAAATTCTGTTATCGGGAACGGCTTGCCATCTATTGCTAGTTAGCTGAATTCTGAAGTATAACAGTCGTTGGATTTTCCGGGTTTCCTTACTTTTTTTATACCATCCACACATTTTTAACGTGTTTAGTTAGTTCAAGAGTTTTACTTCAGAGAGCGAATCAGTCACTGTTAAACAAGATAATATCACTTTTATGCGTCCTTTTATAGCCCTTTAGAGTGCATCTCACTTTTTACATCACAATTACCGGTTTTCCATACTAATTTTACATAACTTTTAGACTTTCTCAACTGTCCGTTTTTATAAGTCGTTCTTTGAATTTTCCTATCTTTATTTATTATAATGTAGAAAATGTTTAACATGCAGTACTTAAGATGCACTTGATGAACATGATGCTTAAGGATGCAATCTCATGCATCACTCGCTTTCCAGCGATTTGGGTCACGTGGTACGATGTCGACCAATGTGCCTGGATTTTGAAATTTGAAAATTTGAAATTGGTCGAAATCGTACCACGTGACCCAAATCACTGGAAAGCGAGCGATGCATCAGAATGCACCTTAAGCGTTGTTTTATAGGAGTACTTTTAAACGTAATATATTAAAATATGTAATGTGTATGTAACAATATAACGATCAGAGCTGTGGGTGATGCGAGTGGTGTTCCGGCATCAGGCGTCGAATAATAGCGATGCCGCACGATCATGATTTTAACAACGAATTTGTTCCATCGTGGTTCAAAGCCTATTTCTTATAATATTCATTTTTGAAAATGAGCGCTTCCCAATCCAATTTGATAACATCAAAACCAAATACATTCTCAATGCAATTTCAAGGTTTGGAAATGTAACTCTGACATTTTGATCTTCGAGAATTTAGTAGTAAAATAGTTTCAGAGATTGGTCGTTTCCATAGTCCTTTTTGTATGAGTCGATCAAAGGCACTAATTGCACTAACTCATTACTAAGACTAAGTTCTAAAATCTAAATCATCCTAGTAAACGTTCACCAATGCCTCTGCTGCAGCGTGCAAATTTTCACCATCTTCTCGATGTGATTAAGAAATCCAAATCTCGAACGTACAGCTTTATAGGCATGCAATTTCCTCGTATTTATCAAAATCGTTTCTTTTGGCTTCCACAAATGATTTTAATGATTCTAATGCACGATTTGCCACCCTATTCAACCATTGGGATACTCCCGCAAGATGGGGAGTAAATTGCAAGTGCTTATCAGGGCCATTTGAGATTTTTATATCTTACTGATTGCCTTGGAGTGAACAAATATAGATCGATGATTTCTGTTAATCTATATAAATAAAATGATAGCTGTTTTCCAATGTTCGCTTTTAATTAAAAAACAACTGGATAAATTTTGATCAATTTTTTTTGTTTTACTTCTTATATACCTGGTCCTTATCTAAAAAAAGAATTATCACGATATCTCCATTAAAAGCAAAGTAATTAAAGTTTTAAAAATTGCGATTTTTCTAAGCAGACTACGTATGCTTTAGTTTTTCTTTCGTTGCTTTGGTAGAGTGAGGCAAACGATCTTACGCGCATGGGCTGGAAAGAATATGTTTCTCCTTCTACTGCCTACTGATTATTTCATATTTGAGCGTAGCCTTAATACACAGCTCAGCAAGATATAAGATTAATAAAGATTTCTATATTCTAAAGAATTCTATTTTCTATTTGTTAGCAGTTTTAAAATATTTTTGTAGCTTTTTTTTAGTTCTCTTTTAGCATTTATATATTGTACTGTAAATACAGATTCCAAAAATATTTATAAGTTACAACCGTTACAATAATCAAATTACATTTCAACACTCCTTTTTATTATTGTATATATTTTTTAACCAGAAGGAGTTAAGTTAGCTAGAAACATTTTTTTTTTTTAATTAAACTATATTTTATCAAACTTCAGAATCCGCAATTTCTCCCAGTGTATACCTATGAATTGATTAATAATTAATTTTTCAAAAATTTGCACACTAATAATTAAAATTGTTGAAAAATACAAAAAAGGCCCATTTTTTGAGTTTTTGTTTTTAAAAATTGCTCCTTAAATGCTCTTTCCGGATCAGCAATTGCTCCAGGTGTATAGTGAATAGTTAATTAATTTTTAAATTTTTAAAAATTTTCAAACTCAAGAATTAAAATCACTATAGAACCCAAAATAACATTTAATTGCATTTTTTTTAAAGCTCTCTAATTGATCAAATTTTTGCAATATTTTTAATAATAAATTATTTTTAATTATTTATACATGTATTGTTGTACTATGACGGTTTGATTGAAAAATTGAACTACTAACTAACTAAACACCTGGAGCAATTGCGGTTCCGGAAAGAGCATTTAAGGAAAAATTTTTTGAAATAAAAAATTAAAAACAGTGATTATTTTAGATTATATAAGTAGTCATTTTTATTTTAGTATTCACAAATTTTTGAAAAATTGATTATTAAATAACTAATAACTATACACTTGGACCAATAGCGGACTCTGAAGGAGCAATTTAGGGGCAATTTTTTGGTATATAGTTCTACGCTAAGTTCTTTCTGATTATTTTTAATATATCATTTTTTCAATTTTTTAGATGCTTTTCCTCTGTAAATTAAATATGTTCTTAATATAATAACCTACGCAGACGACGTCGCGGGTATCAGCTAGTATTTAATATAATCATGTTTGTACAAAGTACTGTAGGTACAAAAGTAAAACACGAAAAAAAAATATCAAAGGAAAAGTTGTTTACTAGTCTGAATTTGTTTTTTTTTCTTTAATTTCTATTGTGGAGGCCCCTCTTTTATGGAGGCCCCGGGACTGTAGCCCCCAATTGTTCTCCCCTAAATCCGGCCCTGGCTTATAGGACAGAAAAAGGACTCTTAATTTTATTTCAAAACGCACCGAGGTCCGAGTGATTTTACATAAAAATGTTTGATCGTATATTAAATTTTATACAAATTCAGGAAAAGTTTTTAAGATCCATATTTAATTAATTAGATTGGTTTTTTTATGAAATTTACATTGCTAAAAATTTTTATAAATTTGGTAACTGTTTAGACTTTAGAGATAAACGTTGATAGCGAATAGCATCCATTGTACTTATCATAAGTTTTTAAAAAACGAGCCCTTGAACAGTAAACTTTACGGTGTCCGACCAGTTTTTCGAATCACAATTCTTCCAAACACAATTTTTCGAATCACAATTCTTCGAATCACAATTCTTCGAAACACAATTTTTCGAATACACAATTTTTTGAAAGAACAATTTTTCGAAATAATGCAGTCTAAATCAACATTTACAGGTAAGGTTGATGTTTTTGAACCAAAATCAGTGTAAATCAACTTCGACGGGTAGGGTAAATGAAAAAGGTACATAAATGTGTCAGTACATATAACTTTTTTTTTCACTTTTCACAATTTCTGTATCTCTTTTCGTTCTGGAAATAGCGATAATGTAGTACTTAAAATGAAGGGGAGAGTAAGGTTAGCGTGGCGCCATGAATTGACGACGGTTTCTGATAAAACAAGTCAAAAGAAAACGAAAATGAAGAGTGCTGATTTGCGAGTTTCGCTTCGTTTTCGATAATAATCGGATTTCAAGACGCATTTTTCTTATGGGAAATGATTTTGATAAATCTGTCAATTAAGACGTAACTATGGGAACTGTCATTTATTTTAAGTTAATTCATATAAATTTATTCAACAATTTCTAACTACAAATGCCAAAGGGATCCAGAGGGGCCCTCTGGCAGGGGTTTGGCGGAGCCCCCAACAAAAGAAATTGTAGTCATCCGAATTTCATTATTTGACTGAATGTGCACTTCCTGACACCACGAAGTTTTACACAAAATTAAATGTTTTAACATAAAAATTATGCTGCAAATATCTATGAGTTTTCAGAATTCATTTAAAATCTTTATGAATACAGATCCTGAATTATTAGAGCATTTTAAATTTATAGAATATTTTTAAACTCTATAGTCATCTATAAAATACGTGGTATCTAAGGATTATTTATTTTGCCTATTATATTTTCTATATTACTTGAGTTCAAACTAGTTAGAATTTCATTAATTTTATGGTGTTTTCTGTGTTTTATTCCTGTTATTTGTGATGTTTATAAAATATGTATCCTTTGAATTGCAAAATAAATGGAAATTATTATCACTCAATGGAAATTTAATATTGAAAACGTGTTCGCAAATAAAAAATATTGAGTGTTCAAATTGGACCATCTAAGTTCCCATAGTTACTCATACCTTGAATTTTGCAAATGGCTTGCTTAAGCCCCATGCTGACGTCAAAATTTATCGATGTCTCTTGAAATTTCGATTTTCAATTTGGGGATAATTGACACGCTATTTAGCTTCTATTCGCCTTATTTTATGGTTACACAAAAGCATAACGTTGGGCGATTTCAAATACTCAAAGTGCCACGTTAATCTTACTAAAAATGAACAATATGTATACTATAACTTATACCTATATACTTAAGTAAATTACATGTTTTTTTTGTTTAGTAAATATATGTTAAAATATCCAAAAAATGATTATATTTTATTTACTAAATAAAAGTTTTTTTTTCAATACATTTGTTTTATGTAAACTGGCAAATAAAACTAAATTTATTCTAATTATTTCGGTCCCTAAAATTATTTATTATTAATTTTTCAAAAAATTGTTCTTTCGAAAAATTTTGCATTCGAAAAATTGTGTTTCGAAGAATTGTGATTCGAAAAACTGACACCTAACCAAAATTTACAGATAGACATATTTTCAATAACCTTTTATGTGCTATTAAAAATATTTTTATAAGGTAATCTTATCGCGACCTATAGATATTAAAATGTTTTGTTAACTAAAAACATAAGCATAATTTTCTTATTTTTTACACTAAGTTTAAGCGCAAAAATTAATTAAAAATAAAGCAATTGGAATTAACTTTGAACATAAGCAAATTTTTTACAGATCGCACTTTCCAGTTTCAATAATAAATCAAAAATACATAGATATTATTTTTAAAGAGTATCCGTCTAAAAGAAAGAACTAAATTTTGCTTTCTAAACATTTTTTCAAATCTTTAGATATTTACAAAAAATAATGTACGTTGAAATAGTTTGCTACTAACCAAGCTAGTTGATTAAAAGTATAAAGGAGTATCAACCCCTTATTTGTAAACGTAATCCTCAATAATCATTTTAACATGATACATGGTATGTTGAAATTTTCTTTAGGTCCAGGCTCTTAGATAAGTGCTCGTTATTTTCCAATGTTCCAATAAGCTTTTCTCACTCGCAACTCAGGACAAACAATTTCTGCGCCGCCTCCAACATCCCTTTTCAACTTACCGCGTAAAAATATGCGTCAGTCGAAAACGGAACGTACATATCGCAAAACCTTAACCGAGTATTATACCGTAAGCCCGGCGGCGGGCCATTTTCAACTAGTTTTCCAGTGTCGCTTTACAACAATAACAGTGTAGTTCCTTAAAAAAAAATGTGTTAATCTCAGAAAAGTTTCAAATACTTAAATTGAAAGTTTATAATTATTGTTAAAACATTCAAAAAGTGCTTGAAAAGTTTACAAAGTTCATCAAACTGAAAAAAGTTTTTTTTTTCTTCTAAAAATGAGTTTAATAAAAGTTTTTCATTAGTTTGTGCATCCACTCGCTTATTTGGAAATCATTTTTAAAGGTATCTTTTTTAATTAATAACCCTTTTCAAATGACCTTTGATACCAAGAAATATTTTCTTTAATTAAACAAAAGTCTAAAGTATAAATTTTATAAAATTTAAAGAAATCAATCTTAAAAGAAGTATTTTTCTTGTTTGATTGAACTTTTTAATTAATAAAAGCAGCTGCTTACATTCGATGTAATTATCAGGAAACGTTGATTAATAAAGGAAATATTTAATCTTGTGCTAATTATATTTGTATAATGATATTTAATAAGAAACATAATTTCGTAATATTTGTTTCTGCATACGTTTATTTTATACGATATTTGATATTTGGCAAGATATTTGAATCTTAAAGAAATCAGTTGAAAATAAAAAATTTAAAGCTTAAAATTTTAAGCTTAAGTATGAAGTTTGTATTGAAATCTTTGGCTTTATTATGCAATTGTACTGGTTTTATGCAATTGCGGAACTATCAATTTTAGGCCCCCTCGCAAAAAAAATAAATCGGCGAATTTTTGCTTTTCGTATCAAGCATCCTATATTTTAATTTAGCACCGATTTTCTCGCGAAAGGTCCTTCTTAAAAGACCCTTAAGATCTAGTTCGGAGTTAGCAGATATTATCATTTTTTTCATATCAGGTGTAATATTTTGTTTTGAAAATTAACATTGTCCGTTAAGAATAATGACAGTTTCTTAATACCTTTATTCGTAATATCTTGGTGGAAATCCATGGTATTTTCATCGTTATTCAAATCAATTACCGTACTGCTTCTGCTATCAACATGTTCAAATTGCCCTTTATCTCTAGGTGTAGTAGATTTTTTAGTTTTAAGTCAGTTGGATTTTTTGCTATAAAATTGTTTAAACACCTGTTCATCTTTAGAAGTACTTTGATTTTCCGTGATCGTAGCAAACGATTAAGAAAACCGAATACTTTTGGTATTTTTACTAAATGTTCCTGTTCTTTTTTTAGTTTCTCTTTTTTACTGTACCCTCTATGAAGCACCACTACACGGAAAAAATGTGTTGTAGATTTAACAACATTCCTTGTTAATTTTACTACATTAACTAGTATTATATAGGATGACACCACGTGTGGTAACCAGTCAAGTGTAATTAAAAAAACTGTAGTATTATTTACAACACGAACTAGTAAAAATGTAGTTGAATTTTTGACACTTGCATTTATTTGTCAAAATTATTGGTTATGTTGTACGCGCCACATGCGCAAACGCCAAAATTTGTTAATTGTATAACACTCAGCAGTTGTAACAGCTACATATATTTTCTACACTATGGTAGTTAAAAATACTTTATGTATAGCGATATGGTAGTTCCGCCACTGTTTTTATGTGTAGGAAGAAAAGAAGAAAAAAAATACATACTTAGAAATATTAAGGTCATTGTTTTTTTAGCTATGCAACAATATGAGCATTCATGCAAGTTGGGTAATGTTGCTTAAGTCTTATCCCTAACGGAAATAATGTTGTTATATTCGATGCAATTACTTAAAATAAAAAAAAATATTTGTGCAGTATTTGAATCTTTATATTTTATTTAACATTCATAAAAAATTATTTTTTAAAGTTCAACCGATTTCGACGAAACTTGAAGTAGTTGTTGTCCGAACCCAAGACATGGTTTTCCACCTTTTAGATTTTCAGCGCAACCCCCACAAGAGTCCCCCAGGGGAAATTGGGAGTCACTTAGAGGTACGCATTTGTTTGCCTCACATTATCCCTTACTCGTAATGGTAACCTTGACAAGACGTATAAGCTCAATAGCTTTTTTTACTCATCGAGGGTGTCCCAAAAGGGATGAAAAATAGGGTGTCCCGAATAGAATGAAAAAAGTGGATGTTAGAAAAGGTGTGAAAAATAAGAGTGTTCCAAAAGGAGTGAAAAAAACGAGAGTCCTAACAGGAGAAAAAAAATTGAAGGTGTCCCCATAAGGAGTTAAAAATAAGGTGTTCCAAAAAGGATTGAAAAGTGTAAAATTCTGTCATTGATTTGTGCTTCTCTCACGTAAGGAAAGGGGGATGAATAAACGTTATATTTCATATAGTGATAGTATAATAATGATACGATGGATACGAAAAAAATACTATGTCCTGAAATAGTGGATGTTTCTGTGGGGTAAATACCTTTTTTAGTATAAACTACAGAACGAATTTCAATGAAATGCTGTTAAAGATATCGTGATGTTAAAATAACACATTGCTTATTAATTGTCCAAAAATTGTTTCTGTAGGATAACTATTAAAAGCTCTTTAATGCGAAACTACCTGAAAGCTTTTTAATGATATTTGGTATAAAAGCCTTTCAGGTCTTATAGGAAAACAAGTGGTTTTTATTCTCAAAAGTGTATAGAACTTATGGGATAGTTAATATATTTTACTGAAGAAATAGTTTAACATATATTAAGATCTTGAAATAAATTTTTTATTTTTTTCTGTCAAAATGGCTGAATTTTTATATTTGGGTTGAAAGTTTCTATTAATCAATTAAATTATTTAGTTATATTTTGATATTGAAAGTAGAGTTTCATAAGCAAAAAAAGGACAAGTTTTCAAAAGCTAATAGATGTAAGTAATTTTTTAAAAAGTCTAAAATGTTTCACAATAATTCATTTAATCGAAATGGTTTGTTTTAATTTTTTGTAAAAAGCTTGAGAGGAATTTTAAATAAATTTTAAGTATAACATATACCCCAATTTAGCTAATGATTTTAAGCAAAAACGCTTGTTGAAATCATCAGTTAAAAATACGGCAATTTTTTTCCTCTTGAATAAAAAATCAGGCTATCTATTTATGCAAATTTATCTTCGAAACATCCATAAATTGTACTGTTTTTTTTCGATAAATGTTTTCTTCAACTGAAAACTGTTTAAAATTCACTTTTGTATTAAAATTATACGAGAGAATTTTTTATTTCGATATATTTAAAAACGAAACTTTTATAATTTTCTTCATTGAATATTGACATTTTCATCAAGTTTCTTAAAGTTACGTAAACTTCTTATAAAAGTGCTTTGTAATATGTGCTTTTGAGAGAATAAAGAGATTTACAACAATTCTACGTTGAAATGTAGCTACAGAATTTCAATCAGTTCAAAGTATTATAAACTTAATTTTCTAGAATAAAGTTTGTTTGTTTTATTAGTTTTTTTTATCGTAAGACAAATCTAATTTTAATTATATGAAGAAAATGTTAAAGTTTATCGAAGAAAATTTAAATCTCTGCTGTTCAACAATCGCTTGAAGTCTAAAGCAAACAATCTAGCTATTCATTTTCTTGAAGCAACCCCTTTTGCGTAAATGTAAATGGTTTTAAATTGCTTCTTCAATTATTTATTACCAGCCCCCTACAACTCCATATTACAAAAATGTAACCATTTTTACTGGATTTGCAGGAAATAAGATGCAATATAGTTGCAAACGAGTTGAACGAAGACCACAAAGACTGACGAAGACCGAAGACTTTTACGGAAGTCGGGGGTTAGAAATAATTTTTTTTAAACGTCAGGCAAGTTATTAAAATGAAACTTTTTTTAATGTTTTCATTATTATTGTTATTATATGAGAATAATTATGATAAGTATTTTTATATAATAAGTATATTAACTCTAATAAATTTAAGTGGTAGGGGGCTGTTTGAGACGTATGACTCTTATAACAACACAAATAGTGAACAGTTGTTTTTCCACTAGACACTAGCGCCGCCGAAAGAGCTCAAAGGTACTAACATTTCCGTAGAAATTGGTCACGTTTTTTAGCCTTTCTCGTATCTAAGTGACAGGGGGCTGTTTATTACTAGCTGACCCGCGCAACTCCTTCTGCGTCACATAAGAGTGAGAGATGGTTAAGAGTGGGGAACCTATGCCACAATTCTAAAGGAGTTGAAACTTTCTTTGTTTTATCCACAAATCACTTAAGAACCATTGAAGAGATAAAATTTGGTACCTATAATGCTAATTTAAAACTACGCGGACGAAACCAAGAAAAACATTGTATGTCTGTAGTGGGCAATATTTATTGATTAATTTGAAGACTTTTTTTTCTACGTTAAAAGTATAACATGAGCTATCTTAGGTACATCACACTATGATCAGTAAGAGTGGAACTATCGTAAAAAATGTCACGGGAATAATAAAGAAACGCTGCATAACACTACTGGGGTGTTTTATTGATAAAATGTACGAATGTAAACTTAAAATATAATGAAGAAAAAAGAATATAATATGAAACTTAAACAAAGAGTAACGTAAAAAAAAATTGAAATGTTATTTGATTATTGCAACGCCTGTAACCGTTGTAAAAAATAATATATTTTAAACTTCTACTTCTGTATCTGTTATAATATATTGCAAGGAGCTGAATGTCTGAATGTCGAATGATCAATGGATCAACTCAGTACTGACTACTGAAAAAAAGTTAAAAGTATCCAAATATTGAGAAGGGAAAGCGCAAGCGCTCACTTAGCAACCCTAAAATATTTTAAAGAGTGGGGAGTCTTGAAAAGAAAAGTTGAATATATAATTGTTGATTTTTTAAATGTAATTTAACACGCTAAATTCTAAATATGTATTCGAAAATTAACAATGAAAGAAATTTCAACGTTTCAATCATTTTCATTATTATTTTTCGGATGTTAAATAAAAAATCATACCTTCAAGTGAAAATTGTAATTTTTATTTTAATCCTAAAGAGAAAATGTGTTAAAACGCTATGTCACGAACTTTAAAGATCTATTTCACGAACTTTTTTTTAACACACGGTTCCTGCAGGATACAATTATCATGCTATCCTTTGAGCACCGTGCATTATTCTGGCATAAGAAATAATCTATATTATTATCTGATCCCACAACTATCATATTGCAAAAAATCATGTCTATCTTTTACTCTGTGAAAAACAAAAACATATCTATCCCACGGGAGTAGAACTTTTTTCCTGGATAAAAAAGAGATCAAGACTTCCTGAGGAAAATTCGTTAAAACTCTTATTCATGAACTTTTAGAAAACACCTTTGAAATACTCAGTTCCTGAAGAATACTATTTTTAGCCTATCCTACGGGAACCGTACAATATTCTAACATAAAAAGTAGCCCATATCATTCACTGACTCTTAAACCACCATATTGCAAGAAATTATGGTAATCTTTTGTTCTGTGAAAAACAAAAACGTATCTATCCTACGGGAACATACATTTTTCCTGGATAAAAAATGGACTGTATGAAAAGAAAAATTACAATTTTGCCTTGAGGACCTTATGAGTTATTACTATAAATATATTGTAATCAGATAAAAATGTTTAGTTTCAGCATGATTTTTCTTCGAACCTGTTTTTCTCTATTTTCCCGATTAAATGAAAAATTTTTTCGGAATAAAACGTATTGTAGATAATGATTCGCATATTTATCATTTTTAAATATCACCAAAATCAATTTTCAACTAAAAATAGAGTTTATGCATAATTCTTTTCTCCAACCCGTTTTTCAATTTCCCGGGTAAATGAGACGGGAAAATGCCGTATTAAAAAGTATTCTTTTAAATGACTCAGATTGTCATTTATTATTACAAACAGTTTTATTAAAAATCATATTTATTTGGGTAAGAATTAATAATATGTTTCTAAAAACAATTTCGCAAATAATGAATTATTTTTGAAACAACCTTAACAACCATTAAAAAGGTTATAGCGGGCTAACCGTAAAAGATAGACATATGTTATCGCGGACTTTTTTTTAGAGCTTTTTAAGAGGAACAATTTTGCTGCACTTGATTTCTGCGTAACTTTAACCGTTTACGCAGGGCAGGCCACAAACGCTCTCAAAATGAAAAAAATGTTCCTGATTTTTGCAACATTTTCCATCGATGCTCTGCTCCTATTAGTCGTAGCGTGATGTTATATAGCCTAAAGCCACCTCCGATAATTAGGCTATCAAACATTAAAAGAATTTTTCAATTCGAACCAGTAGTTCCTGAGGTTAGCCCGTTTAACCAAACAATCAAACAAACAAACTCTTAAATTTTATATATTAGTATAGAAGTATAGATTTGTCTGATGCTGTCAGCATAAGCGAACGTAATGTTGAAAACTGCATATATATCTGTCAATAATCTTAAAGATAAGTTTAGAAATTATATGTTGGGGCCAAGAAAATTGAAACTGATTAGTAGTTATCATTATATGTTCAATTAATGTACTCGTATGCTTCATTAATTTCAAGAAGCTTAATAAGCTTTTTTGTTAATTTGTTAAAAGTAAAAGAACAGTAAAAATGTGGCCTGGTTCATAAATTTAAAAGACATAATTAAATGTCCATAGTTAAAAGTTAAAACCGCAGTATCATATATTTAACAATGGAACCATATAATATATATATATATATATATATATATATATATACATATAAGTACTTGAGCGGGTTTCGTATTGATATCCGTTAAATCCATTTGTTTTGTTATATTCTCTAAAATACGTTACGCATTGTAAAGCTCAGTTAGTGTACTGTGTACATAAATTATTACTATATTTATGTTGAAGCCATCAACAGCTCTAGACACTGAATGTCTGAATTTCTTGACACCAAAGTAATACGAGCCCAATATTTGGTTACTGTTTTTTACCTATTTCTCAATAACTTGCAAATCAATTCGAAGCTCCTTTATTTATTCGTGTGGATTAAGTACACCAATATTAATATTAAGAGCTTAAACTTTCACAGTATTCTTATCGTCATTTCCAATAAAATCTTCGATAATAAGGAGTTTTGCTGTGCCTTGCAGTGCACGATGCAGAACTGATGATAATTATGGCAAAAGAGCTTTGCATGTATAATCAAAGTATTTATATTGTAAGGTTTTTACGGGTTCTTAGGTTTGTGTTTAATGACAACAGATTTATTTTTAACAAATGTTAATTTATTTATCTTACACTATAGACACTTATAAACTACACGTTAACAATTCATGTACACTTAAACAGTTATTTAGTTCACTGTTTACCTATTCAGTTTTCATAGTCACTTGTTCACTAATTTTGGTCACTCACTATTGCACTGTTTCACTTTATTTCACAATGTTCACAATTTATTTAACACGGTTCACTTTCACTGTTTATTTAAACACTGGTCGAAGATTTATTCCATATTGACTTGCCTATGTTTCTTTGGGGCTTATATAAGATTTCAGAATCTTTTCTCGAATGCTCGGTTCTATTATTCCTTGGTAGAAATTTCCATTCTTTTGTTTAATCCTTCGTGCCCGATGGTCTAAAAGACGAAACTCTTAGAGAGAGAATATTCTGAAATTCCTGGAATTTCATAAGATTTCTCCCCATCTAGTGATAACAGTGTTCCTCCTTTGGCTGGTGATTGGTTCGGCTCGCCCACGGCTGAGAGTAGGTGACACCACCCACGGAGTCATAAAATGGCGGTACTCTCTTAGACACATGGCAACACATTCTTAGATTTGTGACAATATATATTTGGATACGAGACTGATGAAGGTATAATAGGGAGGTCAAATACCAAGTTTGGTGAAATTCGGATAAGGCTTTTGATAAAATATGGCTGTCACACACAGACACACAGACACACACACAGACATGTTTCTAAAAACCACTTTTTTGGACTCAAGGGGACCTCAAAACATGTATTTCCGGTAAAATCTCGAATTCGAAAATTCGACCCGATTACAATACTTCCTTTACTATCTATATAGTAGTAAAAGAAAGTAAAAAAAATTAAAATTGTGGATCCATGAGGCAGGGGGATTCTTTAATTTTTCAATATTTAACCCACCACCAAATTCCATTCAGGAGTTTTGCAGGGCTTAACTTGGTGGTCTCCTCGTTCATACTTTACTTGTAAATGTATAATTTAAAAGAATAAAAATTATTTTTTAAAATGCATAACCCAAGGAAAAAAAAATTTCTTCGAGTAATTATCACTGGTAACAAATAAATGAAAATTCTCTCAATTATACTAAATTAAAACGATAACTAAATAAGTAGTGCGAGGCTCGTTCTTCGGTTGGTGGAATCAGTGTTCGAGTTTTTTCATGAACCGATTTTGATGATTCTATTTTTATTTGAAAGCCAGAGCTTTTCGTGTGGTTCCATTTTAATTTGAAGTAAATCGTTCACTTCTAAAGGGTTGAAAACTAAGGGATGAAATATTAACTTCTTATTGGATAGCTCAATTTTGATAATTTTTTTTTTGTTGGTAGAACATAACTTTAAATTTATCTCATATCCATTTTTTATGAAAAACTCAACCCATAAGGGGTTAAAAATTAGAGATAAAATAATATTATAAATTTTTCCTGGCTAACCCGATTTCGATGTTTTTTTTTTTCAATTACATACATCGTACTTTTAAATTGTTCATATTTCAATTTTAAGAAAAAAATCCACCCCCTTGAGGATGAAATAGTAACGTTTAACTGAATCATCGTATTTTGATCATTTTTTTTTCTATCGGAAAGAGTAATCCACTTAGTTTTGTTATTATATTTAAAAGTAAAAAATTTCAACCCTTAATGGCAAGAAGGGATGATATAGTAACTTTTACATTTAACGGTGCTGTCTCATATGAGCAGCGCGTTTAGTAGGTTTACCCATATTCAAAGAAATAAAATCAGTTATCAAACTTCAGATCACTAAAAATCGAGAAATAAATAAAAATTATAACAAAATGAAAAACCGACTTCAAAATAAATAAAAACTCTTAAACAAAAAAATGCACTAAAAAGTAAAGAAATAATTGCATATTCTTGCAGTATCTACAAATTACTAATTATTAGGATGATATAATGTACAACTATTGTTATTTTTGGAGTTGGTGTCAGCCAAGGAAATAAATATTAATGTTCATTTGTAAAAAGGTTAAATTAGTGGTTGATATTTTGTAGTTTAAAGATTGCTAGATATTGTCATAGTACTAAGTAGTACATTTAATAAAAGTTCATTAGAAAAATAAAATTTATATAAGGTATTCTCGTTTATTGCTAAGTACCAATATACTTAGTCGTATTCCCTTGGTTGAGATCAACTCCAAAAATAACAATAAATGTACATTATATCAGCCTAATAATTTGTAAGTTGTAGACACTGCAAGGGTACGCAATTATTTTTGTACCTTTTTGTACCTTTTGGTGCGTTTTTTGTTTGAGATTTTTTATTTATTTTTCCTCGACGACTCGAGGACATCAATTCTTCATCTGGACCTGAAATAAATGGAAAAAGTTCGTTTCGAAAAGTAGTTCGCTTAGTAAAATTAAATAAAATTTCAATTAATTTCACCTAAACAACTTAAAGGGGCCCCATTTTCTGCACCAGGGCCTTGCGTCACCTAACTTTGCCACTAATCTTAACTAGTCTTAACCTTTATTGAATTACTCTAGTGGGTAAAGGCTCTATTACAAAAAACTTGAATAACTTATTTGTTTGATACATGCCATGCGCATTGCAAAATATACCTACGACATAAAATTGAATTTGTTGCAACAATTAATGAATTTTTCAATTTTATACGCACGTATTGCACTTTTGTATGTGTACTTTTAATCACAAAGCAATTTTATCAAATAAATATACAAATCATTTGAATAAATTTTTGAATTCAAATTATTATTAACATGAAATCTATTTGCTGATAACTATTATTCTATTGTTGGATAGAAAATGAACATTTTTGTATGTGTAGTTTTAATTACAAAACAATTTCAACAAAATATGTAGACACATGATACTTTATTAATAACTTTTATTCTATTGTTGGATGGAAAATAAAATAATTTTTGAAAAGATAAACAATGAATGATTTGCACGCAGCGATTAGATAGGTACTTTTTGAATCAGTGAATTGTCAAATCGTTATTTGAGCTATATACCCACTCGTATAAAGATAAAATCATTTTTCATTTGTGATTCGAGTTAATTAAATCGTAAATACTTTCAATTTTCGTCCTTTTTAATTAAAATGAGTCGCAAATAGTAAAAATAAATTTCGCTTTCAAACAAAATTCTGATAAGTTGCTATGCTCATTGACCTTCTTCCTTTGACTTTTAAGGTGACCCATTAGAACGACTTCAAAAGTATTTTTGTTTACATTAAAGTTTTAGATAATCGAGTTTATGATTTCCAAAGCGATATTCGTTCAATATATTTTATTCTGATCATTCAAACGTTGTTACGATTGAAAACATTAAGAGTTGAAAAAACATACTGTTGAAAATTTTTTAAACATTTTGAATTTCTATTTTGATGCTTAAGAATAGTTTATATATTATCAAACAATATAATTATCAGATTTAAACTTATTTCCAGTATTGGTTGTCCTATCTAAAAACCGTTAAGGAATTACATCGAGAATTTTCGATTTTATTCCGAAAAATATCTCGATACATTTTTAAATCGTATGCGATTTTATCCGAAAAATAAACTTATGTTATTTTAGTTATTATTTTCTAATACACAGCGATTCTCGACTTTATTCGTATGCGATTTTATTCGTGATTATTAGTCAATTGCATTCAAGGGGTACGGTGGGTAAGGTGTTCTCACTTTGATTTTCTCCATTTTCTCTGACATCACTGATGTTCTTTCTCACACTTGTGACTTGACAGAAGCCGTTAGCTATTGTTGGTTTTTATTAGTGATGTAACGAATGTCCAATTTTTACTTCACGAATGTTGACTTTCAAATAAAGAGTATATAAAAAAATAAATATACGGTTCCCGTGGGAAAGATAGTTTTTGTTTTTTACAGAGCAAACGATTAGCTTTCTTTTTTACAATGGTTTTAGTTTAGGGGTCCAAGAATGACATAGGTTACTTCTTACACCGGAAAAATGGACAGTTCCCATGGGATAGTAAAACAAGTATGTATTCTATAGGAACCGAATATTTAAAAGCAGTTTCGTTAAAGTTGACGAAATAGAGTCTTAACTCATTTTCCTTAAGAAGACTTGATCGACTTTTTACTCAGGAGAGATGTACTATTCCCATGGGATAGATATGTTTTTTTTTTATCACAGAGTTCAAGATTTATATGATTTTAGCCATGTAGTAGTTTGGGAAAATATGATACAGCTTACTTTTAACTTTAAAAGCTAGAATAATGCATGGTTCCCATGGAATGGCAAAACAATTATATCCTACAGGAACCGTACATTTAAAAAGTTTCGGTGAAGTTCGTGAAATAGAATTTACTGAAGCATAGTTTTCTGTAGAAGGGCTAACCAATTTTACACAGCAACGAAAGAAGTTCTCTTAAAAGTTTAAAATAAAACATGAATATTTTTACTGGAAAATAAATATGAATTTCAATTTACTTAACACCCTATAAAATTAATAATGTTTTTTTTTAAATATTTGAACATTTTCATTGTTCATTGCCGAAGATATTATTTAGAAATACACTTATTAAAATTGTAATAAACTAAAAATTTCTAAAAATTAACAATTACTTAACGGAACGAATTTTAATGAAGTTTTGCTAAAGATCCTGTAGGATAGGTACTAATCGATTCTTTTAAGGGAACATTCATTAATTACGAGAGGCGCCTAGAGGCCGATGGGGTCGAGCCGAATCTCATCTAATCTTACTTGGGGAAAGGGGAAGGTCTCGCAAATATCACGTTTTTTTTTTAAGAAAACAAACGTTTTGAAAAATATTACATTAGATTGTGGGCTGGGGAAAGGATTATGCCAAATCTCATGACATCTTACCAGAGGGGAGGGGGTGGGATTTAAAAAATCGCAGAAAACGCCTCGCGCAATTAATGGATGTCCCTAAATTAGCTGAACGGTTATAAATGATATTTAGTATTAAAGATTTCCAAATCCTAAAGGAATAAAGGTAATTTTTTACTAAAAATCGTATAGAAGCTGATGTGAGACAGATAATATCTCTTTCTTGAAAACGTAGTTTTACGAATTTTGATGAACTTTCTTTGGATCTAAAGTCTGAAAGTATCTATCATCTTTTTCTGTCAAATGAGATTAATTTTTAGATTTCGCTACGAAGGTATAGGGAATCTTTTGATCAATCAGTTACATTTAGATACACTCAGCGATGCGAGCGGGTATCAGCTAGTATATTATAATTAAAACTAAAGATCAACTCTGATACCTATTGGAATTTTAACATTGGTTACATTTTTTTTGTGTTCTCTGTATAGATATTTTAAATTTTAATATTTTCAATATTTCAATACTTAATAATTTTCAATATTCTAAATCCTAATTATAATCAGTTCAATAAGTACAATTCGTACATTATAAATTGCAACAAGACTTATTAGATCTAGAATAATATGACTACCTTATTTGATTGGATTCTCAAGTTCGTTTATCAAAATATATACAACAATTTAGAAATTTAGTTTTTGTGAACGTAAAGAAAGAATTTAATAATTTATTTTAGTTGTGATTTTTTCATTATTAATTAAACTAACTTAAAATAACTAAAAAAGTATTTTTAATTTAATGGCCTATCTCAAGACTATTAAAATAAAAAAATATGAATTTTATTAGTTGTATTATCATTTAATATATTTTTCTTTTGGTTTGTCAAAAACATTCGCAAAACATTTGCGTCGTTTCTTGCGAATGCGAATGCGAATGTTAAAAAATATGCGAATATTCGCGAATGTGAATATTCGTTACATTTCACTAGTTTTTATTATTATATTATAGTTCTTATTTGTTTGAAATTTCATTTCGTTTCAATTTGCACAGTTAAAGCCCAAAATGAAACTTTTGTAATATACATACACCAATACCTCACTTTATATCGTGGTTATATTCCAAAAAAACACGACGCAAATTGTCACAACGCAAAGTGAATTATGATTTTCTACTTTAGTAAGTAGTCTAACTTTCTATCGTTTTTATTAAATATATTTTGTTTAAAATAGGTTTGGTTATTTGCAAAACAGTAAGTTGTATCAATATTTTATTTAATAAATTGAATTCCTTGATTTTTAATCAAGGAATAATATAATTTTAATCTAATTTAATCAATTATTTTACCCATTAATGATACCAAATAGAAAACAAGGGATACGATGTGCTGTTGGTATATTATGCTAACATGCTCGGAAGGGATGACCTATCATTTTTTTTAGGTTCCCTAAGGACTTTATGAAAAAAGGAGAATATAAATAGCTCACCGAATAAAAATAATGAATATTTGACAGATAAGATTAATAAAGATCGTTTAAAGTGAGTAAAGAGCTCATTAACATAATACTAAATTTCCAATGTTGTGTCAAAATACCTCACAGTGCATTGGTGTCTCAACTTTTTCGTGATGTGGGAACGGATGTATTTTTATGCTTTTTGCAAAAAGAAGATTTTTCTTTAAGATTGTATGGAATTTTATAGAGAAATGAATTTTTAGTAACATCAATCACCTTCGCATAAAAATATAGGAAGCAAAATTAAAAATCCAGTATTTTTGTACCTATTTTTTATTAAAACCAACTATTTTATTGATTTTCACGTGTCTTTTTTATCTTAATCCTAAGAGTATACTAACATGCTTTAATTTAAAATCTACCTATATAAAAAAATTTTTTTTTCTATTGTGACTGATTATATAAATGATATAATAGATTTTCCAACAGAATTTCTCAATGAACTTTGCCCATCAGGAATACCTCCACATATTTTAAAAATTAAAGTTGGAACATTTATCATCTTCGAAATCTTAATTCCAGAAATGGATTAATGATTGGTACACGACTTGTGATGCGAGGCTTACAAGAAAATTTTATTGACGCGGAAATTATCACTGGAAGTAGAAAGGGTTTTTATTCCGAAGCTTAACTTGGAGCCCAGTGATTTGAATCTACCGTTTGTTTTGAGACGACGACAATTTCCCGTTATTTTATCATTTACTTTGACTATTAACAAAGCGCAGGGACAATTTTTTGATAAAGTCGGTATTTTGCTTTCTGAACCAGTATTTGCACATGGACAATTATATGTTGCTCTCATTCGAGCGAGAAATCATGAGCAAATCAAAATTCATTTGACAAAATCTGTTGAACAAGGAACCTTTTTGCTCAATGATAGTCAAAAACTTTTCACTAAGAATGTAGTTCTTAAAGAACTATTAGATTAATTAATAAGTAATTCAAATTTTTCCGTGTTAATTTAAAGTTATTCTGTTTGTGTACCGTTATTTTAGTTTGTATATAATTTTTTTTTCCTGTTGCATATTTTTATTTATTTTGTAAATACTTAATGTATATAGAATTTTAGAAGAAATATTAGAGATTCTGCCGGTCCCCGGACTCCAAAATTTGACAACGAACCCGGCGGGGGTTTGGGAACAGAGTCGCCAAAATAAAAAGACACCCATCCCCATCCAATTTTCAAGAGAAAATAGCAAGTTTAGTGTTCCCATCGCGTTGTTTTTAATCAAAGACATTTTCGACGCAACTTTTAAATTCAGCATATCGAAAACAAAGCGAAAACTCGCAAAATTGTATTCTTTATTTTCATCAAACATTATGGCGTCCGGGAACTAGCAGAATTGCCTAAACATTTTATGAGCCACCATTGTATTATACATCTACCCGTGATTTTTCACGGGCCAAGCCACTAGTATTATATATTAACAACTTTTTGTAGTTGCTTTCTATACGCAAACTTTTCCAGTTTATTGTTATAACTTAATTAGGATGAACAAAGTATCAATAAGCTTGTTGAAGGTTAAGTATCTACAGTATTGTTCTATTTGCTTTTCAGAAAATAAGGAAATAAATGCTGCGCAAAAAAGTAATAATTTTTCCATTTATATACATTCTATATGAAATCTATACAGACTCTCTGAAACTGATAAAGTTATGAAAAAACGTATCGAACCAATTAATACTGATTCTTTTTGGTTTCGAATAAATCAAGACGAAGATGAATAACCCTTAAATCCAATATACACCACGAGCTTTCAAAGGTCGGTACTAGGCGAGAATCTCTGGGGAGACTTCCGTTGAAATTATTCAGGTTCGATATCAACGAATTATCATTAATTACTATCTTCACAAATTAAATTTTCTGTGCAAACGCGATGTGTTCATGTCTAATGATTTCAATTATATGTATTTCAGTATCGATCTTTTCGCCACCTGCTCGGAAAAACTTACGCAGGCACATGTCGAAATTAATTCATCAACTTCCGAAGAAAATGTAAATAAAGTCTCAAAGTTATAATTGCATTTTTAAACAAAGAGGATGTTTTAAATTTTGCTGTGCTTTCAAAAATTTATAATTTGGTTTCCATAAGTTCCATTAATTAAGAAAATATTACAAACGTAACTTTGGTTAAATAAAAATAAAATTTAAATTACCAATTTTATAACATATTAGGTAGGTACCAATATGCATTGACAATGAAGAACTTATCAAAACACCATCTCAAATGTAAAATGAAACAGATAATTAATCAAACATCAATTTTAGCTAATCTTTAAAAATGTAAATTTTACCCATAAACCTTGGAAGGTATAATCGGTATAATAATGAGACAAATCGATTGGTGTATCTTATAAATAAATATCAAGCCATTAATAAGCATTGATTTTCGAAATGTTTAAATATCTTTGAGCCTCTTGATTACTTTAACTATCGGTTTTTTAAAAATCCAACACACTTAAACGCTGTGCAAATACTTGGTAATTCATTTAAAGTAGAAAAGATTTTAAAAATAATAAAACATGTAGTTCAATTTTTAATATTGAACTGCAGTTTTACATAAACGGTATAGAAAGAAACCCTGTAGGTTTGTCACGTATTCTCCATATAACATACGTTTTATTTTTACATATTTAAAAAGAACGTTTTACGTTTTAAATTGCAGAATCAAATAAAGTGTTGTGTTATTTTTTGTAACAATAAAGGTTTGTTTTAGTTTTAGTATTGATAAAAAATATTTCTTTCGATATCAAGCTTAAGGTTCTAGAATTTATGAAAAATATATAGCATTGTGAAAATTGAAAATGGTAATTTATTTAGGTACATTACTTCTGATACCTTAAAAATGCTATGTTCTTTAATAATCGTCTTTAATATTCTATAGGACCATTGTCCTGATGGCCAATAAAACATATAAAAAACTACTATTAAATAAACAACCAATGAACAGTAGGTACCTGGTACACCTGATAATAATTAAATGAATAAAATGATAGTTACTTTACCATTTGTATGCTTCATTGGTATAATTAACGTTGGGTTTATAACCTACTAGTAAAATATACTTAAGTCAGCGTGCATAAAAGTCGTTTTGTTTGTAGGTACTATTGTTGTAGGAGTCTAAGAGAACAGACCATTGCTTATCTTATTTTGTCTGTAGTTTCAATTAGAAGAAATACAAAAGAGACAGGTAAAAATTAATTTTTTAGCCATAAATCTATATATTAATACGTGAAGTAAAAATTTGTGGTACCTTTTAACCGAATATTACACGAACGGAGGAGTATGAAATTTGGCACAATTAAAGTTTATATAGGGAAGTTGCGTTTTGAGATAATATTTTTTTATAATAATGCTTCAAAATACCTTAAATTAATGAAAAAAGACATCACACACACTACCATGCGTTTGACACACACAGACACACAATACGCACAAATATGTATAGATTTTTAAATCTCAGTTGTTCAGTTTGACCACAGACTTCAACCATATTCCAAATGTCATTATTTAAACAAAATATTGTGAGAGGAATTTAAATTATGAAATTGTAATTATTGAAATTAAAGGAAACAAATTTAACCGATTATTTGATTATTGAGTAATATTATTAAAAATATATTTTTACATAATATATTATAGCATATTTTTACTTTCTTTTACTACTATATAGATAGTAAAGGAAGTATTGCAATCGGGTCGAATTTTCGAATTCGAGCTTTCACCGGAAATACATGTTTTGAGTTTCCCCTAAGTCCAAAAAAGTGGTTTTTAGAAACATGTCTGTGTGTGTGCCTGTGTGTGGCAGCCATATCGTATCGAACGCTTTTCCAAATTTCACCAAACTTGAAAATTTTTCTTCTATTATATCTTGTTTTGCAATATTATATTTTGTTTTTGAGCTTTTTCAATTTTTTCCGAAAACGGCTCCAACGATTTTCTTTAAACTTTCTATAGTTCTTTGACTCATTGATACCTACAAGTTTTATTTGAAACTTTTTCATGGTAAAATTTGAATAAGGGCGGTTCTGGGGTGAAGGTTGGGAAATCGTATATACATATAGCCCTATAGGTTTGTATGCATATAGTTCTGTTTATATGTATTGTTACAAAGTGCTTATATTTCTTTTAACTAACAGCGAGTATTTTCATAAATGAAAGTAAAAGAAAGTACTGTGACGCCTTGCACCAGATATTTTTTTACATGATTATTTTCAAAGAAAACGAAACCAGCCCCCTACAACTCCATGTTACAAAAATGTGACCATTTTTACTGGATTTGCAGTCACTAGTTGCGATTTAGTTGCTAACGAGTTGAACGAAGAAGACCCCAAAGACTGACGAAGACCGAAGAATTTATGGAAGTCGGAGGTTAGAAATAATTTTTTTTAAACGTCAGGCAAGCTATTAAAATGAAACTTTTTTAAATGTTTTCATTATTATTGTTATTATATGAGAATAATTATGATAAGTATTATCTATTATATAAAAATAAGTCGGGTTTTCCTTCCTGACGCTATAACTCCAGAACACACGAACCGATTTCCACGGTTTTGCATTCGTTGGAAAAGTCTTGGGCTGTGTGAGGTTTATAGCAAAGAAAATTCAGGAAAAATTTAAACAGGAAAGTGGGAAAATCTTTTTTCACATACAGCGCCATCTCTGATGATACATAGCATGTACTACAAACCAATATTTTAAGTAGATAGCGCCGGTGCGTGATACATTGCTTGACAAGCAATGAGAGTTTTCATAGTGCAAAAAATCGACATAATTGTACTCTTCCCGTGGGATAACAAGACAAGTGTATCCAGTATTTGTATTTAATAGAAATTTCGTTAAAGTACGTGAAATAGAGTTCTAGCACATTATCCTCAAGAACGCCTGATCTCTTTTTTATCCAGGAAAAATGTACTACTCCCGTGGGATAGATATGTTTTTGTTTGTCATAGAGCAAAAGATTGACATGATTTTTTGCAATAGGGTAGTTGAAAGGTCAGAGAAAAATATAGATTATTAATTCGAATGTTAGAATAATGCATGATTCTCAAAATATAGCATAACATATGTACTTATCCTACTGCAGGAATCGTGTTTTTAAAAAAGCTATCCCTAAAGTTCATGAAATAGCGTTTTAACACAATCATTCCAAAAAAGTTTAAATAAAAATTACAATTTCTACAGCAAAATATGATTTTTAGTTTAACATCCGATAACATCGGTAAATTAATAATGAAAATTTTTGAAACATTGAAACTTCTTTCGTTGTTAATTTTTGAATGTCTATAATGTTTAAAAATAAACGTGTTAAATTACTATTGAAAAATTTTAACTTGGTGAAAAACTCAGTTTAATATATAATACATTCAACATTTTCGAATTGTATTGCTACTTAAGGAACACAAGTATAAGTATTTTATAATATTCATAAAAACGTATAGAACCAATAAGATAGCTCTTCTAGATAGCTATATAGAATATCTTCTTGGAAAAGTAGTTTATCTGATTTTCATGAACTTTCTATGAATCAAAGATCTAGAAATATCTATCTGTTTTTTTTTGTTGATGGGATGAAAGTTTCCATTATTCAATCAGTATAATTTAGATACGCTCAGCAAAGCGGGCGGGGACCAGCTAGTTATATAATAATTATAATAACTCTGATAAGTTGAAGTGGTAGGGGGCTGTTTGAGACGTATGACTCTTATAACAACACCGATTTCCGTAGAAATCGGTCACGTTTTTTTAGCCTTTCTCGTATCTAAGTGACAGGGGGCTGAACGAAACGCTGTCGGCATTGAATGGTGTGAGCTTTTTACAAGTGTCAATCAAAACTCAATAGTTATAAGTCATGAAAACTTTGATATAATTTTTTTTTTTTTTAATTGAAGCACGAACTTTTTGACATGATTACTAACGTGATAATTAACATGAGATTACAAGTTTTTTTTTCTTCATTATTATCAACTTAATCTTTTCACCAGTCTTAAAAGACATCGTTTTGTTCAATTTTACTATTGCCTTTTATTTTTCTTTCACTTTAAACGTTATATTAAATTATGACGAATATTTCCAAGTATAAAATGATACATAAAATATGTAGTTTCTAAGAACTCTTCCCTTGATTTTACCGAAGTATTCTTCCCTTTTTAATATTTGCCAGGTAATTCAGTGCATAATAATTCATGAAAAATTAATTGTTACATGAAAATAAATGTTAATAAGCGTTTTCTTATTTTAATGTTATGTTAGGCTTAATTTATAAGCGACAAATCGTATTACGTTCTAAGAACAATGCTTGTCTTATAACGTTGATAAATAACTGTTGTAAGCTCTAAAAGATTTTTGGTGTAATCTTATTAATTTTGAGTGTTTTAAAAATTGTAGACGTTAAAACATTTAGATCTAATGTTATATGACTAATAACCATTATTATATGCCTACGGAAATGTTTAGGCGGTTTATTATAAATAAAGAATAATTTATGTATTTGATGTTTATTAGGAGTTGGAAACTTTTCAATAAATATTTAAAATTTCTATATCTTGCGATGTTTTTCAATTTTGAGACTAAACAAACAGCAGCTCAGATAGAACATTTTATAAATTAATCCAATAAATTATACAAGTAAGTAAGTAATAAAAGTATAGGAAAATTCAAATTTTGAGATTCCGTTTGTAAATAAAGTGGAACCGAAAATATACGTAAAAGTTCATAAGTTCATGAAAGTTCAACTTTACAACTAAAAGAAACTTATGCTTTTGAATGTAAACATTTTTTATTACTTTGATCTCGAAAAACTTATATTTCACTTATTTTCTTTTCATTATAGAACTCATATTTGTAAAGGACAAAAAAAATTTTTTTGTGAATTTAAAACAAATATTATGTAAATAATGTCCAACTTTCTTAGGCAAAAAACGTATGTATCAACATTATATAGTGTGTAAACGTTAGTTGATACTTTGATAAGTTTGCCCTCAGCTGTATAGTTTGAGTTTTCTTTTTAGTTTATTGTTTTTAGTCAATTAGCTTAAATTAAACAAAATATTTGACAGGAATTGTACATTTATAAATTCTTAAACTTGAACCTTAAGTTTTTTAAACGAAAATTCACATTGCTGGGGATTCTCCAATTACAACTTTACCACAGCTAAGCTCTATATTTTTCAAAATAGTAATAAATATCCTAGGCCAAACCTCAAGTAGGACTGTCGATCTCTTTATTATAATGTTCATATTATTTTTTTTTTGAAAAATTTGATATTTATAGAATTGTCATAAAAATGCATTGTCATTGAAACTGAATCAACGTGCCATAAATGCACTCTGTAGGATAAGAAGAAGTGGTTCTTTAACTTGCTAGATATGAGGTTCGTTCGCGGATGTGATAATGAATCGATAACGGATCAGTTCAAGACCGATTTAGGATCATCGCCAAGCGCATGCACGTTTATGAGCCGAGTTACGGTACGATATTTGCGGTTCACACGAAATGCGTTCGTTACCGATTCAATAATTGGTTCTAGCGATCCTCAGATTTTTGTTGGGATGTAAAATTAGATTCTCTTACTCATGCGCAGTTTGCTAAATTGTGGCTAATTCATAATACAGTTTCGCTGTCATGCTGCGTTCACACGAGTCAATTTTAGTGGGCCGTTTTTAGTTGATCAAGAACATTTGAATGAAAAACCTCGTGTGAGAACCGTTATCAACTTTTTAGTGGATCAAAAAAAGTTTAAACAAGTCATCACACTAGGTTTTTCATTTCACTTTTGATCGATTAACCAAAATCGGTTAACTAAAGTTGACTCGTGTGAACGAAGCATCAACGTTCAATTGATATAACAATTTTAAAAAAACCTCGTCTTACTTCGTCGAACATTTTCAAACTCGTTCACGGGAAAATAACCCTTAATAAGCGTGTATGCGTTTGGCGATTATCCTATCTAATGATTTTTTACCAGTTCCGGATCAGTACCATCAGCACCGCGAACGAACCTATGATCTAAGCAAGCAAAAATTGTAAGTTAAATAAAAGCTTGTTTTATTTATTTTTGTCAATACTATTGAAAATTTACTGCTAGAAACGATTGATCCATGACAACAGAATTAAATAGATCAAAACAGTGTATGAAAACTACCATTAAGACGTCACACACGCTCGGATTTGTTCGGGAGCTGTCAGCGTGGCTTCGGTACTGGATTTAAAAAATTATTTTTGTTTTGATATAAATTTGGAAATATTACGAAAAAATAAAAATACTTTTGTTATAAAACTAATATAATATATGATCTTTCCATTTAAAAAAAAAAAAAAAAAACAAAAGCCTAATTCTTGGAATTTCAAAAGATTCTTTCCCATCCTGTCATAACGGTGCTCCTCCTTTGGCTGGTGATTAATTCAGCCCACCCATGACTGAGAGCAGGTGACACCACCCCCAGAGTTATAAATGGCGGCACTCCCTTGGACACATGGCGGCACATTCTTAGACTTGTGGCAATATAATAGTTTATGAAAAGTGAGAGCATGGTTATTTAATGATATTTTTTCTACTCTAAAAAACGAAAAACAGAAAAAATGAAAGTAACTTTCTGTTCATTGGATGATGTATCTTTATGATAATATGTATTTAAAATTTCTGTTATACATGCTTCAAACAATTTTATGGATTTTTCTAAGCTTTATTTGCACTAACTTTCCAGTGTTTACCAAAAACGATGATAAAGCTGAATTTTATTAGAGAAATTATGAAAAATTGTATAACATATTTTTTTCATAGCTTTATTTTTTTTTATACCTTTCAATTCTTATCTTACATATAGCAATTTGATCTCCTAACATATTTTTTTGTTATATTTCCTAAAAATATTTTATTTCTAAGAATCAGCCTTAATAAAAGAGCATAATTAAGTCTTACGAAATTAAAAGAGTGACAGAAAATTTTTCTGGGCCATTTCTTTTTACCGAAACTCGAGGAAAATGGCAATTCATGTTCTTTATATCACTTTCAAAAAGAAAAGGAAATACATGATTGAAATCGTATATTTTTTCGACACAATTTTGTGACTTGCTTTTTATTATATGTACAGATTGAATTTTTTCTTCCATTTACTTGTCGTATCCAATTTTTTTATGTTTTACCATTTATTGAAATAACTAGAAAAGTAGTCGAATATTGCTATATTTGAAGTCAACTCGTTTTATTTTTCACTTAAGTGGAGGCTCTATGGTATTTTAAATTATCAAAATATCAGTTTTCATATAGACGTAGAATCAAACACGAGAACACAAACATTTTTTGTATTATCAATGGAAGTCTTATATAGATTTTATCAAATATTTTAAGGGAATAACCAAAGTTATTCTTATCCAAATGAATACATGAATAATGCATATATTGATTTGAATTGGACTTGGACAATTTTCAAATAGAATATTTAACTAAATTTTGTATATTATGATATTATATAAGGGATTTATGATGATTACTTTAATCAATTTTTCTATAAAAAATTTAACCTTGCCAAGTATAAACAATGCAAATGGTGCATAAATTGAACAGCAATTCGAAACTTCGTTTTAATTTGTTCTAATTACTACCTATAATTGTCTTAATTGTAAATGTAGGTAATGTTTATATTTAAATAAACAAATTATTTTACTTTTTATTTAATTTTATCTAAACTAATAAGAAAAACTAGAAGCTTCAGGCAATATTCGATTTTTATTTTACATTTTTTTAAAAAAATAATCAAACTTTAAATATTACACTGAAAAAATGTGTTGTAGTCTTAACAAAATTCCTTGTTAATTTTACTACATTAACTAGTATTATATAGGATGACAGCACGTGTGGTAACATTTACCAATCAAGTGTAATTAAAAAACTGTAGTATTATTTACAACACGAACTAGTAAAAATGTAGTTGAATTTTTGACACTTGCATTTATTTGTCAAAATTATTGGTTATGTTGTACGCGCCGCATGCGCAAACGCCAAAATTTGTTAATTGTACAACACTCAGCAGTTGTAACAGCTATATATATTTTCTACACCACGGTAGTTAAAAATACTATACGTTAGAGCTGAATACAACACAGCGTGTTATCTAATGTTACATTTGTGGTTATAGTAAACACAAAGTGCAGTAAAAATATTACTAGTTTAGTGTTCTAAAATTAACACCACTATTTTTTTCCATGTATAATAACCTATTATTTTAACCTTAAATTGAAGAAAACTAACAAAACACGTTTAAATAATTCAGTTTGATGAATATTAAATTAATTTTTGCTGTCCTATAAAGTCCTCATTAATTATGAAGTTGGTTGATTTTAATGTTAACATTTATATACATAACATATATGTTAAATAAATATCCAGATATTTTCCTTTTATTTAACCTAATATGAATAGAAAAATTAGAAATGTTTTATAAATATATAAATATTTTGCTTTAAAAGAAAAACCAATCTTCAAAAAGTATATTGCTCCACTTATAGTCTATAGAAAATAATATTTACTTATCAGACATTTTAATGTAATATAAATTGAGTTAAACGAAATCCATGTTGAAAAGATAATTTAAATTTTTCTAACTTAAGGTAATTCTCAATCCTTGTAGTTGGTTAATTTCTTTAATTAAAGCTTCTGTCTGTTAACACGGCTAATGCTTTACAAATTGTTGTTTAATTCAACTTTCACTTGGTTATAAGATAAGAGTATTTAAGTAGCTAAGGTGACATTGTCTTTTAGACAGGTAATTTATTTTACAAGTTCTATCTTTCAAAGTGTTGTACTAATTGAAAATAACTTGAAACGCGTAATACATTTTTATTGTGGTTACACTTTAACAATATCATGAAATTCTAGTAAAAAGTTAAATTATATAGTATACCTTCTCTTGTTTCATACTTCCTAGTTCTTTTTACCAGGTACTTACTTCTATTAATAAAAACATGTCCTCACGTTCCAATTTTCTCACTTGGCATTTCTCATTATGGCGGTTATTTCCAATGTTTTCTCAGAAACAAGTTAATTAAGAAAAGATATTTTTTCATATTACGAAACAGTTCGAACATGTTTTCGAAAGACCTTATTAATTGCAAACTACTAAGATAACACTTATTCACTTGTACACGTTAAAGAAATAATCGGGCATTTTTTTTTTTATAAAAATCGTAATAAAATACATTGGTTTCAAATTATTGTTTTAATTTAATTTCTTTTAAGTTTCAGTAACCAATGAAGAAATCGGCATTAGATTGATTTTTATTAGGGTTTTTAGTGTAATATGTTAGAGTTAAAGCGTAAATTGCAGTGAGTGTATACACTAACTAGTTGATACAAGTTTTCACTTGTTGTTTTAGTGAAAGTATCATTATTTTAAATGATGCATACTGTATCTAGTCAATGCCACCGATATAAACCCACCGATTCGCATTAATTGAATGATTCCATCTACACTGGTATTATTTTTTTGGTTTCATTCTATATCCTAGTTTAAGATACAGAATGTACACTTACTGACACCGCGAAGTTTTACAAAAAACCAAATAAGGTAAAATACCCAATACTTGAACACTGGCAAAAATGGACCCAGTACTTGAACAGATTTTTAAACTTGTTCTAAAACAAAATCCAAATATTCATTATAAGTAATATGTGTATGTAATGATTATTTATTGGTTAAGTTATCGATTTTAGCGATATTTTTTCTATATAAATTGAAATAATAATATTTTTGTCACATTGAAAGTTGACACATCAAGAATAGCCGATAGTGGCTCCTTTTTTCATGAAAAAGGTACTCAACCGTAAACTGATCAATCAGTAAAAAAAAACTGTTTATTATTATTGTAAGTAAAAAAATTAGTGCCAACAAATGAAATAGTCCTTCCTAAACATTCTAGAATTTTTGCAAAGCTAAAAAATATAATTTTTATATTTAATTTTTTTCGTCTAACTATACCTCCCAACGTTTAAAGCGGTACCCAAAACTTGAACAAGATATTTAAGTATTAGGTTTATGCAATTCTAATGGAAGCTGTAGATGAACAGCGTGACAAGTGTTCTAGTGCAGTAATAATAAATTCCATTTAATTGTTTTCTTTTTAAAAAAAGTATAAAAATATACATATATAGTGATTATATTATTAAAAACTGCAGTAATTCCAAAAAATTTTCAGTGCAAACTTAGATATTTATTTGCCCGAAATAAAATATTATTGAATTCAAACCAATAAAAGTTGATACCAAAGGTAAGATAAACATTGTGACTAATATTTACTTGTCAATCAACAATATAATCCGATAAAATTAATAAAATTATAGTAAAGGTCTAGTTTAGACACCCCGAGATTTACATTGTTGGTGTACATTATTCATACCGCGAAGTTTTACAGAAAACCAAATATCTTAAATGTGTAAAACTTTGAGATGTCACTATTATTATATATTTTTATATAAAACATAATATAATATAACATTTACATTAAATAAAATTGAAAATTCCAATGTAGGTAGAGGTACATAAAAAATGTAAGGTTATGTCTAAATCTTGGGGTGTCTATAACGGAATTTTATCCATAACCCAAATAACAGTTTATATTTTTATTTTTTTTATGGGTAATATTAATCAATTTGTTGATAATAATTGTTTACAACAATGAAAAACTAATTTTTCGAATGTATTTCATACTTGTTCAAGTACTACTCCCGGGGCGTTCAACTACTGCGGCGAGTCAAAATAGATTGTTCAACTACTGGTGCATTTGATGTATATTTTCAAAACCTTGTAAAAATATGATAATTTCATAATTTATTACTTTCTGTTTGGTTTTATCTTAAAAAAATATCTATATTTTCATAAACAACCTTTCTTTGATCAATTTATTCGTATTTTGTTTGTTTAAATTAGGGGTAAATAGGTTTTGTTTTGAAACCCGTTCAACTACTGGGTACTTTACCTTATCTTATCTGTTCCAAACTTTGCCGTGTCAGTAAGTGAACATTCAGTCTGATATAGGCAAATAATGTACATCTCGTTATTTTGGTTTATTTTCTTCTTGAATAATTTTTGGATTTGCGTTTTAAGTTTATTGTTAAACATATTGTATAAATATCTATCATGTATGACAGTAGATAATAAACAAAATATTGAATTACTTTAACTAATCTACAGTAGAAGATACAATAACTAGTGGAAGTATTCATTAATTTATTTGTGTATACACAAATAAATAAATACATAAATAAATACTCGAAAATTTAGACTTATTTTCGCCCTTAAAATCTAGGCTATTCAGAGGTTCAAGTAGATTGAAAAGAGGACCATTTGCATTTGAATTTTAGACCTCTTTTGAACCTACAAATGGCATTTATCGGACAAAATACCATGTTTAGGCTCAAAAGAAAAACCTTCCAATGGACCTCTTTCAACCTGCCCACAATTTTTTTTTATTTACTCCCTTTCTCTCTTTTCTCTGCTCTTTCTTTGTCACTTTCTTCTATTGTCTTACTAGTGGCTTGGCCCGTGAAAAATCACGGGTAGATGTATACTACAATGGTGGCTCATAAAATGTTTAGGCAATTCTGCTAGTTCCCGGATGCCATAATATGTTTGATGAAAATAAAGAATACAATTTTGCGAGTTTTCGCTTTGTTTTTGATATGCCGAATTTAAAAGTTGCGCCGAAATTGTCTTTGATTAAAAACAACGCGATGGGAACACTAAACTTGCTATTTTCTCTTGAAAATTGGGTGGGGATGGGTGTCTTTTTATTTTGGCGACTCTGTTCCCAAACCCCCGCCGGGTCCGTTGTCAAATTTTGGAGTCCGGGGACCGGCAGAATCTTTAATATTTCTTCTAAAATTCTATATACATTAAGTATTTACAAAATAAATAAAAATATGCAACAGGAAAAAAAAATTATATACAAAATAAAATAACGGTACACAAAGAGAATAACTTAACACGGAAAAATTTGATTTACTTATTAATTAATCTAATAGTTCTTTAAGAACTACATTCTAAGTGAAAAGTTTTTGACTAACATTGGGCAAAAAGATTCCTTGTTCAACAGAATTTGTCAAATGAATTTTGATTTGCTCATGATTTCTCGCTCGAGTGAGAGCAACATAATATAATTGTCGATGTGAAAATACTGGTTCAGGAATAAAAATACCGGCTTTGTCAAAAAATTGTCCCTGCGCTTTATTAATAGTCAAAGTAAATGATAAAATAACGGTAAATTGTCGTCGTCTCAAAACAAAACGGTAGATTCAAATCACTGGGCTCCAAGTTAAGCTTCGGAATAAAAACCCTTTCTACTTCCAGTGATAATTTCCGCGTCAATAAAATGTTCTTGTAAGCCTCGCACCACAAGTCGTGTGCCATTCATTAATCCATTTCTGGAATTAAGATTTCGAAGCAACATGATAAATGCTCCAACTTTAATTTTTAAAATATGTGGAGGCATTCCTGATGGGCAAAGTTCATTGAGAAATTCTGTTGGAAAATCTATTATATCATTTATATAATCAGTCACAATAGAAAAAAAAAGTATTTTATATAGGAAGATTTTAAATTAAAGCATGTTTGTATACTCTTAGGATTAAGATAAAAAATACACATGTAAATCAATAAAATAGTTGGTTTTAATAAAAAATAGGTACAAAAATACTGAAGTCTGGATTTTTAATTTTGCTTCTTATATTTTTATACGATGGTGATTGATGTTAATAAAAATTCTTTTCCCCATAAAATTCCATACAATCTTATAGAAAAATCTCCTCTTTGCAAAAATCATAAAAATACACCCGTTCTCACATCACGAAAAAGTTGAGACACCAATGCAGTTTAGAATACGTCGAGTATTGTGACTTGTGAGGTATTTTGACACAACATTGGAAATGTAGTATTATGTTTATGAGCTCTTCACTCAGGAAAATACTTCAAACGATCTTTATTAATCTTATCTGCCAAATATTCATTATTTTTATTCGGTGAGCTATCTATTTTCTCCTTTTTTAACCGACTTCAAAAAAGGAGGAGGTTCTCAATTCGACTGTATTTTTTTTTTAATGTTTGGTACCTCAGCATTTCCGACCGGGTGAAGCGATTTTGATGATTCTTTTTTTATTTGAAAGCTGGTGCTTCCCGAATGGTCCCATTTTAATTTGAAGGAAATCGTTTACTTCTAAAGGGTTAAAAACTAAGGGATGAAATACTAACTTCTTATTGGATGGCTCGATTTTGAAAATTATTTTTTTATTTGTAGAACACAATTTTAAATTAATCTCCTATCCATTAAAAAAAAAAACTCCACTCATAAGGGGTTAAAAATTAGAGATGAAATAATATTATAATTTTTTTCTGGCTAACCCGATTTTGATAATTTTGTTTCTATTACGTACAACGTACCTTTAAATTGTTCACATTTTAATTTGAAGAAAAAAATCCACCCCTTAAGGATGAAATAGGGACATTTAACCGAATTTTGATAATTTTTTTTCTGTTGGAAAGAATAATCCACTTAGTTTTGTTACTACATTTAAAAGCAAAAAATTTCAACCCTTAAGGGCAAAAAGGGATGATGTGGTAACTTTTTATATTAAACGGCGCTGCCTCATATGAGCAGCGCGTTTGCAAGGCTACCCATTTTCAAGAAAATAAAATCAGTTATCAAACTTCAGATCACTAAAACGCGAGAAATAAATAAATATTATAAAAAAATGAAAAACAGACTTCAAAATAAACAAAAAAATTTTAAACAAGAATTTTACTTAAAAGTAACAAAATAATGGCGTATCCTTGCAGTATCTACAACTTACAAATTATTAGGATGATACAATGTACAACTATTGTTATTTTGGAGTTGGTGTCAGTCAAGAAAATAAATATTAATAGTAATTTGTAAAAATTTAAAATGGTTTAGTTGGTATTGATATTTTGTAGTTTAAAGGTCGCTAGATATTGTTACAGTTCGAGTATATTGTTTAAAAGTTCATTTGAAAAATAATTTCCATAAGGTATTCTCGTTTTTTGCTAAGTACCAATATAGTCGTATTTCCTTGGCTGACACCAACTCCAAAAATAACAATAGTTGTACATTGTATCATCCTAATAATTTGTAAGTTGTATATATTGCAAGGATATGCCATTATTTTGTTACTTTTTAGTGCATTTTTTTTAAGAATTTTTATTTATTTTGAAGTCGGTTTTTCATTTTTTTATAATATTTATTTTTCATAATGTCCTTAGGAAACCTAAAAAAATGATAGGTCATTCCTTCCGAGTATGTTAGCATAATATACCAACAGCACATCGTATCCCTTGTTTTCTGTTTGGCATCATTAATGGCTAAAATAATTGATTAAATTAGATTAAAAATATAATATTCCTTGATTAAAAATCAAGGAATTCAATTTTTTTAAATATAATATTGATACTTCTCACTGTTTTGCAAATAACCAAACCTATTTAAAACAAAATATATTTAATAAAAACGATAGAAAATTAGACGTGTAGATTGAAATGAGGGTAAAAGATGCATTTTAGGGCCAAAATAGGTCTAACATTTCGACTCGGGCATTTTCTTTGATTAGTTTAGTTAAATTATACCTTTACTAGTGGATGTATACATTTACTAAGTTGATGCTTTAACTGTAACAGTCTTATGTATGCAATTTTTTTCTATTTTATGATTTTATGTCTTATGATAATGTAGATTTAGTGGCATAGTAATTATATCTCTTAAATCTCCACTCTATGAGTCAGTGGCGCTCAGTTTCTAGAAAATGGGTTACAGAAAATTTCTGAATTTATATTTTTAGATAGTCTTAATATGACTTAAATTCCCCCCCCCCCAAAAAAAATAAAGATGTCACCGCCTTAACATCAGTACATTAAGTAGGTACATTATCGGAGAAGTTATTATTAAGTTGACTATAACCGGCGGTAAACTACGAAAAAGTGATGTAATATTTTCTTAATGCTGTCTTTGTACTTTTTTAGTCTTTCATAGTATGCGAATGATGTTTAATAATGTTTTTCTAAGTCTAAGTCGAGGGAATATTACTCTTAAAAATCACTTTTACTATAAGGGTTGTAGTCGAAAGCTCTTTAGACTTAGTTTCGATTACGATGTGTTTCCAGTTTTCTTTCAAAGCTTTTCTTTCAATATAAATTGTTTTCATATTTGGAACAGATTAACCGTAACGAATGTTGGAGTAGCAAGAAACATTCTTTTTTAATGGTTGTGAATTTCTTCTTTTGGTAATAAGCTTCACACGTGTCGGAAAAATTATGATTTACATACCTGACCAAGTCAGAACGAAAACTCAAATTAACTTGAACTTATTATTTTCCTTTTAGTATAGAAGCATTTTGATGAAATATTATTTACTATCAAGGTCATGAAAAATTTCCTAGGTAGTTCAAACTTCTTGAACGTAATTTTTGTGTCAGAACTTTCTAAAACTAACTTTTAGGCAAGTTTTACTACAACCGTGATAAAACTTTTCTTAACAAATTACAAGAAACACACAATTTATGTAAATTAAACATATACAACGTTTTTCTCTTATTCTAATTTGAATATTGAACATATTGTCTTAAAAATTTCATGAATACATAAAGTATGTAAACTCAATTTTTTTTTAAATAAAACACAGAAAAACACTTTTCATTTAACCTCATTCCTGGACCATGATGATTTGGTTACCACAAAAAGAATAATGTATTTGGTTTGCGGTTTTTGACCTCTAAACGAGATGCTTTTAGAGCCATAAATTAGCACTCGTAAAACAAGCTGGAATTCATATGAATACTAATACCTTAACTGATGTTTTTTTATTCGTCGAAATTACTCGGTTTAATGTGACAGAACAAACTTTAACACTTTTCCTGAAAGACAACGTTATTTAATAGCATTTTCTTTCACATCTATTTGGAATAGGTGATAAAGAACTAATATTTTGTGATAAAAAAAGCTAACTTTGAAATTTAATAATTGCTTTTAAAATTATAACAGCGCTGAATATGAAATAGATATTTTATTATTTCAAATTTTTGAGGAAGTAAAAACATACTTGTATAAGAAATAATTTTTCCTAAACGTAATTTTTGAAGTTATACTTCTTTAGGCGCGTTCTGAAAAAATTATGAGAGTGAAATTTTTAGATGGGCCGCCATCCTGAGACAAAAATTAACAAAACGAAGTTGGCCGCAAAAACACTCGGTTTCTTGTCGCGCGCAATTTGAATTTTTATTTTATTTATTTGCTATTTATTTATTTTTATATTTAAATTAAAAATAATTATATATACAAATGACACATATTATTAAAAAAATAAGTACTTACTTTTCTCGAACTTTGCAGTAGCTGTGATGATAAAGACGTCTGCATTCCATGCATATTCTTGGTTATCACGAAATCTGGCATTCTGAAATGATTCAACCATCTTAGAATAATAATTTAGCAAAACAAGGCATGAATAAGATTAAGACATTTACTTTGAAAAGTAGCTACTTATTTTATTTTGCAATTTCTATGAAGCTTCGCTTTCATGACATGCATGAATTGTTAACCAGAAAAATGATCCTGACAAATTTTATAAACGCCTTTCAGCTTTCTTTGAATTTTATTTTCATTGTAAACCATAGTTTTCCACAGTATTTCACCCAATAAATAGTCATAAAAATACAAATTTACTACACAAACGGTTACATACTCAGAAAAAAAAGTGTTTAATGTGATATTACCAGCCCCCTACAACTCCATGTTACAAAAATGTGACCATTTTTACTCTATTTGCAGTAAATTAGTTGCAATATTGTTGCAAACGAGTTGAACGAAGACCACAAAGACTGACGAAGACCGAAGACTTTTACGGAAGTCGGAGGTTAGAAATAATTTTTTTTAAACGTCAGGCAAGTTATTAAAATGAAACGTTTTTAAATGTTTTCATTATTATTGTTATTATATGAGAATAATTATGATAAGTATTTTTATGTAATTGGTATATAAACTCTGATAAGTTTAAGTGGTAGGGGGCTGTTTGAGACGTATGACTTTTATAACAACACAAATAGTGAACAGTTGTTTTTCCACTAGATACTAGCGCCGCCGAAAGAGCTCAAAGATACTAACATTTCCGTAGAAATCGGTCACGTTTTTTAGCCTTCCTCGTATCTAAGTGACAGGGGGCTGAATATTACTTTTAGCCTGTTAGTAGCGTTCTATTTTATCATCACAATTTAACAAGATGACGTTGGCCGCAAAACGGCTAAAATTGTTAACCAGAAAAATGATCCTGACAAATTTTATAAACGTTTGGCAGCTTCCTTTGGATGTTATTTATTGATATAAAATAAAATATTATTCTCTTAATTTAATTTTTAATAATTATATCTTAAAATTTTTATATATTTATTATTATTATTATATATTAATTTACATTAAATTACATTACATTAAATTGATTATTTGAATGCAGTTAATAAAAACTAATATTAATGATGCCAAAGAAGATTAACTTCTCACGCGCGTACATAAGTACACGCAACCACTTTTTTTTTAAATTTGAAATATGATATCTCTTTTCTCTTTTATCTCTTTGATACTTTTACGTTTTTTATGTTTGTATATATAAAGGTTCGATTTATAGTTATCCTTGTCAACGATTACAGAAGGCACAGTAGAATAGAGTACTTCAATATAAGTTTATGAACAAAATAAAATTTGCAAATACACTTTTAAAAAGGTATCCCAACACGACGCATAAAGTTTTATGTTTTATTTTTTACGGACATTTCTTTCTTTCAATGATACGAAACAAACTGCTTCATTGAGAATGTTAAAGTTTCAACTTATAAAGTACCTTGAAAGTAAGATGTATGTGTTATAAGAAAATAAATGATGGTTTAATATAGGTACGAAAGTATTGTATTTTTATTAATATTCTTTATTAGCGACTTAGCAATAACATGGATAGCATAATTTTATATAATTACTTAATTAAATATAAATAATTAATAGTGATAAATAAGGTCACTTAGTGGCGTGGTGGACTAGACAGTTGCCTTATACGCCAGTGGTCCTGGGTTCGAATCCCAATGAAAACCAAGATGTTTTTTAGGTATTGGTATTATTGGTATCTTCTTCTATATTATATGAAAATAATATGTTGGTCTATATCTAAGCTAAAAACTCGAAAATTCTGCATAATTGAGCTCAAATTTTGACACAATATACATACAATCTTCTTCCAGATGCCAGAATGTTTTATCTATATTTTGTGTCCAGTACTGCGTCGTAGTATTATATTTGTCAATGATTTTTCCGTAATTAACTACGCAGTATATATCTATGTATAAGAGAAATCAACAGTGATATTACAATTAAATATTTAACGAATTTCATATTGACGATAAATTAATTTAACAATAAAAACAACAATCCTAATTAAAATTTAAAAAAGCAACAATGAAAATCAAAATAACTTGTTATTGTCTTAATATTTTTAACCCTGCCGAAATTTAAAATTACATCTAAAACTAGCTGTACCTGGACTTCGTTCACGTAAACTCCGTAATACTACTCAAAAAACGTTTCAATGTGTGATTTTTAAAGATCCACCATGGACATGAACAAATAGATTACAATGCAGTCTAGACGCTCCTTTTTATTCATAAAATATATCTTCTATGCAGCAAAATAAAAACTTTTGAAATTTTACTAACGAAATTCGAAATTATGGTTTCGGGTAGCGTTTCTATTGATTTAGTATTTCGAATTGATCATATGCCTGTGTTTAGCCCCTAATGTAAAATTTCTTTGCGTAATAAACAAAATCAGTCATTTATAACTTTAATTTTTGTTTTTTATGATTTTTTTTTTAAATTTTGATTGTTACTTTAACAGTAAAAATGTGAACGTTTTATTTTAAACGAAACACATTATCACTATACGAAATCGGTTTTAGAAAAAAAAAAAGTGGTTGCGTGTACTTATGTACGCGCGTGAGAAGTTATACTTTTTTGTTATCATTAAAAAAAAGTTTTTATTAATTTTATTCAAATAATCAATTTTAAAAAACTGTAATTTAATATTTAATAATAATAATATATATATTTAAAGTTATAATTATTAAACATAAAATTAAGAGAATAATATTTTAATTTGTATCAATAAATTATATCCAAAGAAAGCTGCAAGGCGTTTATAAAATTTGTCAGGATCATTTTTCTGGTTAACAATTCATGCATGTCATGAAAACGAAACTCCATAGAAATTACGAAATAAAGTAGGTGGCTACTTGTCAAACTAAATGTCTTAATCTTGTTCATATCTTGTGTTACTAATATATTATTCTAAGATGGTTGAATCGTTTCAGAATCCCAGATTTGGTGATAACTAAGAATATGCATGAAATGCAGACGTCATTTTCATCATTAAATTTCAAATAGTATAACAGCTACTGCAAAATTCGAGAAAATTAATAACTTATTTATTAATAATATGTGTCATTTGTATATATAATTATTTTTAATTTAAATATAAAAATAAATAAATTAGAAAATAAAAACAACAAAAATTCAAATTACGCGTGTCTAGTTAAAAATACCGAGCCGTTTTGCGGGCAACTTCATCTTGTTAATTTGTGATGATAAAATAGAACGCTACTAATGCTTCTGAAATCGCGCCGCGATGCAGACGTCATTTTCATCATTAAACTTCAAAAAGTAATTATAACAACTACTGCAAAATTCGAGTAAAGTAATAACTTATTTTTTAATAATATGTGTCATTTGTATATATAATTATTTTTAATTTAAAAATAAAAATAAATCAATTAGAAAATAAATACAACAAAAATTCAAATTACGCGCGCCAGGAAACCCAATGGTTTTGCGACTAACTTCCTCTTGTTAATTTTTGACTGAAAATGCGCGCGCATCTTAAAATTTCACTCTCATAATTTTTTCATAAAGCGCCTAAAGAAGTATAACTTAAAAAATTAAGAATTGATAATCTTTTTGATCAACTTTTTTGAATCAAGATTGAATTAAAACGGAATATAAAAAAATTTACTTTGTAGGCCGGTTTCTATTAATCAATTGGCCTAATTTAATTATGTCCAAAGACTATTGGAGTACAATTTTCCAAATAATATTCAATATACAGAGGTGGCTCAGTTAGAATTTTATTATATGTATAGATTTTACATACAGGTTTAATGTGTTGTGAACAATAGAGTCTAGAACGTATAAAGTTTCGTTTTATTATATTTTTGTTTCTTATTTTATTAAAGACAAAGATTTATTATATATACCTACTACCGAAGAACGTAATAAAATAATTGTAAATATAGTAATCGAAAAAAAAGTTTCTCTAAGAATTAAATGCTTGAATTAAAGATTGTATCAAGTTTTGTGACATTCGCCAAAGAAGTTGTAAATATGATATTGGCTTTTAAACACTATTATTCTTACTATAGTTTCATAATTACTTATTTAACACTTAATTAAATCCTGAATTGAAAATTAATTTGCACAAATATTTCCATAGATTGAAAATAGATGCTAATATTCATTAAGTTTCAATTGATGTAGGCTCAAGAAACAGCAATTTGCTGTTCAATTTAATCGAAGTTTTAGTTCATAACGAAAGGTGAATGACAGTAAATAAAGCGACAAGTTCTAAGATTGAACTTTCGAAACCAATTTGTTCATTTTAAATGATATTCATATAATAATCCTCTGATTACTATGTATAGGAATGGATATATTTTTTTTTCACATGGGAAGCCAATTTATTTCGTTAAAATATCTGTGAAATTATTATTGGAATCAAAACCTTTTCGTAGCGCTGAAAAGGATAAAAAGAATGTGTGAAATGTGTGCTGACAATTTCCTTTAGTCCTCTCCACATGTTCGAGGCAGGGTGCCGCAGTTTGAATGTCAAAATTAAAGACGATCAATATCCAAGGATATAATTTTCAAGATTCAAGATGAAAATACGACATTTTGTAAGTCATCTTATTAAACTAAACAGAAAAGTTGAGACCTGTTTAGGCGTATAAAATATATGAAAAATGTACAGTTTGAAAATTTATATTTTTAGTTTTTGATTTAATGAGAGGTAACAATTCATGTGATGTATGATTAACGATGAAATCGTGCTATGCTCTACATACCAAACATTTTTTAATTATTTATTTAAAATTTCAAAAATTTTAGACATAATTATTTTAATATGAATCGGCAGTTTGTATAATGTTTTTTCCAGTTTTAACTCCATTCGTTAACTAATTGCTTTGCTTTGTGTTGTTAAAAAAAAAAACAACGTGAGCTTCCATTAATATCTGAGTATTTAAATTAAATATTTCAGTTCTAGTAAAGCATATCGATAACAACTATTTTAATTAGTAAAAATCCAATGTTAATGAATGTATATTTGAATTCGCTTTTATCTATATTAATAAATACCTACCTGAATAATATAATTAAGAGAATATACAAAACGAACACTATAGCAAATAAATTAGAAAGAAATCAATAACAATATAATATTATAAGTTCGTTTTAAACTAAAAATTCTAAAAATGGAAGTTTTATATTAAATTTTTTATTATTCTAGAGGTAATTGAATATTGATATTTTTTTTTATAAGAATACATTGGTAAAACTTTAAGAAAAATGGTAACACGTTTACTGGAGTTTCAGTGGAAATAGTTGGATAAAAGCCAAGGTATTTTTGCACGTATTTATTTAATGAACGAAACGATTTTCAATCAATTTCAAATTAGTTCTTGGCCGGTTTGTAGAGATTTAAATTTGAAATTTCAAAGGGAATGGCCCATCGAAAATGCTGGATTTAATTTTGAAATTTAATTGGGAAATTTTCAATAGTTTGAATAGTTGAGAATAATTATTATTTTTTAAAGATTTTATTGATCGTTAGTAACTTTGTCCTATAATTCAATCGGTTGGCAGAAATTTAGCGTGGTGAAGAGTGCATCTAGTAGAGACCTTCCCTAGTCGCCAATTTAATTACCAGGCACTTTCTCGATTTATTAAAGTTGAGGTTAATTGTGGTATACGATGTCAGCCAAACGGCGACCTCAGTTGTAGTGGAATATTTTGCTTCTGTTTTTTAACTTTTCAAAGATTTTTTACATGGAAATTAATCTTTATGAAAAGATTGTACACCGACAAAGAGTTTGGCGCAGATTATGGACTGGAAAAGTAATTAAAACGTTTTTTTTTTAATGTAAACACGGAAAAAATTGTGTTGTAGTTTTAACAACATTCCTTGTTAATTTTACTACATTAACTAGTATTATATAGGATGACACCACGTGTGGGAACGTTTACCAGTCAAGTGTAATTAAAAAATTGTAGTATTATTAACAACACGAACTAGTTAAAATGTAGTTGAATTTTTGACACTTGCATTTATTTGTCAAAATTATTGGTTATGTTGTACGCGCCGCATGCGCAAACGCCAAAATTTGTTAACTGTACAACACTCAGCAGTTGTAACAGCTACATATATTAACTACACTATGGCAGTTAAAAATACTACACGCTGAATACATCAAAGTGTTTAATCTGCTGTTACATTTGTGGTTATAGTGAACACAAAGTGCAGTAAAAATATTACAAGTGTAGTGTTGTAAATCTTACACCACTATTTTTTTTCCTTGTACGAATGAGTTGATACTTATAATGGAGTGTGGAAAATATTTTAAATATTTTGGCGGATCAGTTATTAGAAGATATGGATTCAAAGAAATGTGGTTCTAACAGGAGTTGCTACATATCACATAATTAAAGAAAAAATCAATTTGTCAATATAACATTTTTCTAAACAACCCGCAAGAATGTATTACCGGTCAAAAATGTTAAAAATAGTGGAAATCGTCATGATCTCCAAGCCGGGTAAAAAAAAACGATGTGCAACAGAAATCTACATTTACTTTTGGAAAAACGCTCCAAACTTTCCCTTGACAACAAAATTTTAATTAAGATATTAGGAAAAGCTCAATCAAAAATGCTCAGAGATTTGGGAGACGCCACATGGTACATGACCAATGAAGCCCTGCTTATAGACTTAACAATTATATCAGTAGCCAGTAAGACTCGTGCTACCAATTATTACGAAAAGCTCCACCAGCTTAAAGAGCCTCAAAATAGTAGGCGATTTAAGAGGATAGGGTCCCGTGACCTGGTTATAATATAAAGAGATCCATTGGGAGTATTTACTATCAAGCCCGATCCAGACAGCAGCTTGGATAAAAGGACCACTGGCCAATATAAATACATAATACAAACAATAATTTTAAAAAATGCTGGCGCTATCATTTGCTCAGATCTATTTGTTTGTCTTTGAAGTTTTATCAAATTCAAAGACTATAAAAATTTAAACAAAGATTTAATAAATTGCTCAAAATTGTACACAATACAATTTTAATTTTTACGGTCGATCTGAGGTGGGGAAGTGGAAAACGGGGATAAGGGTAGAAACGGTTTATTTCGATTTTCGACAAAACTACAAGCCCCATGGAAAAAAGTTAAATGTCAAAGTTGTAGGTAATAAGAAGATCTACAACTTTTGTACTGACATTTTATTTACATAACCTCAAAATTTATGTGAAAAATTCAAATAACCAAATTATTATTTTTTTATTTTTATCTTTTACAAAAAAAAAAAAAAATTGTTCATGAAACTTTGTAAAAATTAACCTTTCAATGTCCCAAAGACACTGTAATTTTTTCAATTTAAAATATTAATTTTTTCACCTTATAATGACTTAATATCAAAAAAGCAATCTTATTTTTAATCGAAAATTCTGACGTCAAAACATCTGATTTTTTTACAAATCTTTTTGTTCGTTGAAACCTCTACTTTTTGATGGTGCAAAAAATACAAACTTTAAGCAGTTTATTAAAATTTACATTTTAATTATTGCATTTTCTGAGAACATTTAACATTGTAATGTATATATTCTTTGCACAGAAAGTAGAGGTTTCAAGAAACAAAAAGATTTGTAAAAAAATAAGATGTTTTGACGTCAGAATTTTCGACTAAAATAAGGGTGCTTTTTCGATATTAAGTCATTATAAGGTTAAAAAATTAATATTTTAAATTGAAAAAATTACAGTGTCTTTGGGACATTGAAAGGTTAATTTTTACAAAGTTTCATGAACAATTTTTTTTTTTTTGTAAAAGATAAAAATAAAAATGTATAATTTGGTTATTTGAATTTTTCACATAAATTTTGAAGTTATATAAAAAAAATGTCAGTTCAAAAGTTGTAGATCTACTTATTACCCACAACTTTGTCATGTAACTTTTTTCCATGGGGCTTGTAGTTTTGTCGAAAATCGAAATAAACCGTTTCCACCCTTATCCCCCCTTTCCACTTCCCCACCTCAGATCGACCGTAATTTATTTTGCCTTTCATTTTGGTTATATTCTCTTCCATTTCCAATGGGTTTCATCCTACTATAATTTTTATTCTCTTCAAAAATTATTTACCCTGGTCTAAAAGTAAAAAGACTATATACAACATTTCCTTGTTATATTTATAAATCAATAAAAATTTCCCAATTAAAAATTTTGCGTTTTTAATGAGCCACCCTTACTACAAGCTTGAATATATATTTTGGTTGTTGAAAAAAGCTCGCTAAAATTAAATTTCAAACAAAAAACATTGATATTTAAATTTTTTGTGCCAAAATGAAAAATTTGTACCTACATTATTATTTTAAAACCCCTGAATAATTTACCGTAAAAATAAACAGACTTAAAATCAATAAACGGATATTAATTGTTTTCATCAGTATTTTGCGGCTGTTAATAACTATTATGAATATAAAACAGGAACAATTGAAAATAATTAATTTTATATGAAGAGAAAAATTGAAGGATAATAAGCTCTTGGAGATAAAAACTTTTTTAAAATAACATTGAAAACGTCTGTAACGCAAATGAAGGGACCAAAATATTGGTTCGTATGAAATGAATCTCGTTTAAAAAATGATCATAATATTAGGTACATATTTAGAGAATTATAATATTATTTTGTATTAACCACATTTTTATTTTCAGCATTTTCGTTATAAACTTTTTCCATTGTATTCTATGAAATTATGATAAACGAAAAAAATAATCACACAGATAAATTTTATCTGACAAATACATATAGAAAACTATACAAAGCAACTTCATAAAACAGGTATAGGTAGGTATAATAAAAAAAAGGAAAGAAAAAACACCAAAGGACATAAATTTTTTCTACATTTCAATAATTTATTTCGGTTATGTTTGTGCCACCTTAACATTTTTACTTTCCTTCATCTTTCAAAGTATAGCCCCTACAAACTTTACGTTCACGTAATATTTTTCTTTACTTTTACTATAGCGACTTAAAGCGATTTCAAATATAAAATAATTTATTTTTAAAATCACCAAATATAAAATTCGATTTATAGATCGTTAAAAGCAAGACACCAAAAAGGCTAAAACTGTCCAAGATTTTAACGAGCTCCACATTGGTAATAATCTTAATGGAAATTAAAAGCGTAGGAGGTATTTTCTTAAACGTCGCTTTGCTTCTTTTATACTTCACTGGCTAAATTAACAAAAATTTATACGATTTACTTTTCTATAGACTCTATGGAGATACTCACAAAGTGGAAAATAATATTTTATTATTATTTGTAAACACTTGAAGTTTTATGTTAATTAATAGAACGAATTAAATTAATTTAAGTTAAAACTAATAAGGTCATTTAATATATATTATTTTATATACTATTAGGTACTAGCTGATACCCGTTCGCTTTGCTGAGAATATCTAAATTTAATTGATTGATTAATAGATTTCCTATCATCATAGTGAAATATAAAAATTATAGAAAGAAAATGATTATAGATATTTCTAGACTTTAGATTTAAAATTAAAATCCTTAAATTTACTTTTCTAGGAAGAGATATTAGCTATCCCATAGGTTCTATACGGTTTTAAGTAAAAGAAAATTTGAAAATCGTTTGTACCAAATGTCATTTAAAACCGTTTAGCTATTTTACAAGAAAAGTATAGGAGCTATCCTACAAGAACTTTACCTTATTGGGATAAACGGTGCTCAGTATGTTAATAGTTTAGGCATCTTTAACAAAACTTCATTCAATTTCGTTCTGTTAAGCAGTGGTGTATTGGTAAAATAAGAAGTAAGGGAACGCATGGTGAGAGCAAAAATTTAGTTTGCAACTTTCCACAAGCAACTCCCAAAAATTTTTGGAGGATAATCTTATTTTAAGCAAAATGTTGTTTTCCTTGTAAGTTTTGTTTTTATTGTTACTTTACTAAATATTAACAAACAAAAATAAGAAAATTTTACATGTTTCATGAATTATAGTTTATACCTACATATATTATTAAGTTATTATACCTTATGTTTGTGAAGTGTATAAGTCCATGGAAATTGTATTAGAATAATGTAAAATTTGACTAGTCGCTAATGACCACGCCGTTAAAGCGACTTTAATTAATGTCGTGTCAATCTTTTGCTCTGTGAAAAACAAAAACATATAATGTCACATGTTCCATGTGCCTGTTGGGTATAGCGGATTCCAGGTACACGAGGAACACAAGTGGCTATAAAAAGGGTGTTTTCTCGCGGTCGCGGGTATATTATTTGTTTATTGTTTATTTGATCAAATTTTGAGCTCAATTTGTGTATTGAAGTTTTTCAAGTTTTTCTCTTAGATAAGGACCAACATAATATTTTTAAATAAAATAGAAGAAGATACTAATAAAACAAGCAATACGTACGACGTACAATAGCCAGTCACTCAACATTGTAATTTTAATAGCGTTTAATTAATATTTTAAAAGAGATAAGACCAGGCAATTAACGAGATGTTAGATGTTACATGTTACGTGTATATCGTATTCAACAATTTGTACATTTGCGACATTTGTAGCTTTGTCTTGAGCAGGTAGTGGAGGTAATCAGTACTTACATTCTTATATCACAAGGTGAAAAAATAAATTGTTTATGCTGCAGTTCGCTAAATTTTCTTCAAATAGTTTAAAATATTCTTAAAACGTATAAAACTAAAAAATGTATTCTTAATAATTATTTTTAAATATATAGTATGAAAATTAGTAATTTTTCAAAACTCACGTGAACGAAGTTACGGGGAGCTGCTAGTACTCTACTGCTCTACATTAGCTTGGAAAAATCATGGTGGCAGCGATTAGAATAATAACATTATTAAAATGAATACACTTTCATCAGGACAGTACTACAAACTTAATCTTACATTAAGTGAACAATGTAAAATATTATATTTTCTTGTGAAATGGTAATATAATAATCTATATATTATTACGTGAAGAAAAAATTTGTGATCTCTTTTTACCGAATATTACACGAACGGAGGAGTATGAAATTTGGCACAATTGAAGTTTATATGAGGAAGTTGTGTATTGAGATAATATTTTTTTTAAACTAATGCTTCAAAATACCTTAAATTAATGAAAAGAGACGTCACACACACTACCACGCGTTTGACACACACAGACACACAATACGCACAAATATGTATAGATTTTTAAATCTCAGTTGTTCAGTTTGACCACAGACTTCAACCATATTCCAAATGTCATTATTTAAACAAAATATTGTGAGGGGAATTTAAATTTTGAAATTGTAATTATTGAAATTGAAGGAAACATATTTAACCGATTATTTGATTATTGAGTAATATTATTAAAAATATATTTAAAAGATACGTATAATTTCAAATACACAACGTTTCAACCATTTTATTTGGTCTTCATCAGGTGTTTCTTGATTATTATATAACGTATAAATAATTCATATTATATTCTTTTGGCAAAATCATTCAAATAAATTACACAAAAAATTAATTTAGGTAGGTAGGTACTATTTGAAAAGAAAAGCTTAGCTTAATTCAAAGTTTTAAACAGGATTTATGCAGCCTATTTCCATTTTCTTATCTTTGGCTTTTAAATGAAAAAATCTAAACATAAAGGTACTTTTGCTTTACTTTTGAACGTAGGAAACTCACTTGAAATTACTTCTGATGTTTCATAGTCATATTTTTTTTTTTTGTTTGTCTCAAAAATATTTCAGAATACTGTAATTTGAATTGACATACAACATTATAAAAAGAAAAATATCTGCTGCGTGGCGTCACAGTACTTTCTTTTACTTTCATTTATGAAACTCGCTGTTGGTTAAAAGAAATACATAAGCACCTTATAACTATAAATAGCAGAACTATATGCATACAAGTATATAAACATATATGTATTTATGAATTCCCAACCTTCACCCCAGAACCGTCTTTAATCGAATTTTCCCAAGAAAAAGTTTCAAATAAAAGTTTTAGCCATTAATAAGTCTAAGAACTATCATAACCTCAAAGAAAATCTTTGCAGCCGTTTTCGAAAAAATTTGAAAAAACTCAAAAACTCCGAGAATAAAGTGGAGCTTTCGGTTAACCGATTTCAACTAAAAGCTTCACGACAAAACAAGATATAATATGAAGGAAAATTTCCAAGTTTGGTGAAATTCGGAAAAGCGTTCGGTACGATATGGCTGTCACACACAGGCACACACAGACATGTTTCTAAAAACTACTTTTTTGGACGTAGGGGACCTCAAAACATGTATGATATGAACGAATTGATATTTAGTTTTGAAATTTTTAGAGAATATTCTGAAATAATTTTGTAAAAGATTTATGGAAGAAAAAAAATAAATATTTTGAAACCTCTACGCCTATTTCCTTCCTTAACTTAAAATAAATTTTTCAATCATTATATGATGCACTTTCTTTAAATGAACCTTGAAGAAAAAAATTAGTCAAGAAATTATTTTCCAAACATTCGCAAATGCAATTCATTATCTGCCGTAGTTAGCTTAGTAGCTAAAGTTTTTGAGGCAGTTACAAGTGAATTGTACCATTAGGTATGCAAAAATTGTAACGAATTATGGTCGAATTTCGACCACTGGGCGACCTCTAGTATCTTATAAAACTTTCCTTCCATCGGAAAAAATAAAATCTCTTATTCACTATTCATTCTCGTTTTCGAACACTTTTTTTTTTTTTTTGATTTTTTGATGAAAACAGTGAAAGTCAATATAACATTTTTAATTTTGAAACACCTACGTAATTTCCTAAGGCATTTGCGTAGTCCGTTTCATTTCATGCAAATTTGCTCTAATTAAAATAATAAATTCGTTTCTTTCTTCTGGGAGAGTTGACGTTCCAAGTAAGACCGTTAAATCTTTTTATTTTATAAATTGCTTCGGCTTCTCTGGGCTTTAATCGTACATGAAATTTTGATAAGACCTAAGTAAAATAGATGGAAGTAAGGGACGACAGTTTGGTTAATGGCTGGCTCCAGTAATGGGGTAAAAAGCATAAAGAATTATGAGGGAATATATTTTCAAATGCAGACAAGATAAGATCAGATTTTAATTAAAAAAAAGGCTTTCTTCAAATATTTTTTTTTATTGGTCTATTGCGGAGATTTTTTATTATCATTTAACTTGAAGTTTCTTTTGCACGAAGTACTTTCAAATGCTTTGACTTGTATTAGATTAAAAATATTCATAATTTTCAAGTTTCTTAAGTTACTTAAATGCTGAAATATTAAAAATAATGCTTTATTTCTTTGTATACACCAACATACTGGAACATACATAATGGAACTTTCCATGACGATCACAGTTGGTTGTAAAGAGACATTTACTCAACATACCCTTAAATAATATCAACCTTTTGGGATTGAAAATGAAGGTTAACATAAATAACTTTGTCTGAAACTGTAAAAGGTATTCAAAACCCCTTGTTCTGACTTGAACGTTGATATGAAAGATTCGTAAGCTTGTTAAATGTTGGTAGTTGTAACATCGATTAACGAAAGGATAACGAAACTCGTATTAACGATAATGTTACTGATAAGGTGGTGCAAAAGGGATAAAATGTCCCTTTACTTGTTAAATACTACTTGCTGAATTTTAACCAATTCCAACAGAAGGCCTTCAACGTGATAAATCCTTCGTACATATTTAATAAAACTAATTGGATCATTAGAGATAAAGAAAAATTTTCCTTAATTATTTAGACATACAGATCTTTTCTAATTTTAGCAGTCTTTTAGATTTTTTTTTCAAAACTTTTTGAAATATTTGAATACCAAAACTTCAAAAGAAAGTATTTAATACAAACCCGAGCTTTCAAAATTCAGTGCAAATATATTTTTTGATGTTTCAGGATCACTGATTTTACTGTCAAATACCAAGGGCTTTTTCAATCATCTAAGAACTTGTTTGCAGCGCAATACTGAATTTTTATGAAAGTCTCTCAAGTATGAGTTCGTAATGAAAATTAGACACTTTTAAGGTTTTTATTATAATAAAGTACAAATATTTCTTAAGATTTAATTAAAATTTATATATAATTTTGAAGTTGTACTTCTTTAGGCGCGTTATGAAAAAATGATGAGAGTTTTTTTAGAGAAATTTTTAGATGGGCGGTCATCTTGAGACAAAAATTAACAAAACGAAGTTGGCCGCAAAAACATTCGGTTTCTTGTCGCGCGTTATTTGAATTTTTGTTTTATTTATTTATTTTTATATTTAAATTAAAAATAATTATGTATACAAATGACACATATTTTAAAAAAATAAGTTATTACTTTTCTCGAATTTTGCAGTAGCTGTTATACCATTTTTCTAGTTTAGTGATGAAAATGACGTCTGCATTCTATACATATTCTTGGTTATCACGAAATCTGGCATACTGAAATGATTCCACCATCTTAGAATAATAATTTAACAAAACAAGATATGAATAAGATTAAGACATTTACTTTGAAAAGTAGCTACTTACTTTATTTCGCAATTTCTATGAAGCTTCGCTTTCATGGCATGCATGAATTGTTAACCAGAAAAATGATCCTGATAAATTTTATAAACTTCTTGCAGCTTTCTTTGGATTTTATTTTCATTGTAAGCTATAGTTTTACACAGTATTTCAGCCAATAAATAGTCATAAAAATACAAATTTACTGCACAAACGGTTACATCATGGGGCTGACACTTTTATCGCAAGAGCGGTTACATACTCGGAAAAAACATGTTTAATGTAATATTTTAGTCTATTAGTAGCGATCTATTTTATCATCACAAATTAACAAGATGAAGTTGGCCGCAAAACGGCTCGGTTTTTTTAACTAGACGCGCGTAATTTGAATTTTTGTTTTATTTATACTTATTTTTATATTTTAATTATAAATAATTAATTCTTATATTTTTTATATTTTATTTAGAAAATATTTATATATACAAATGACACATATTATTAAAAAATAAGTTATTACTTCTCTCGAATTTTGCAGTAGCTGTGATGAAATTGACGTCTGCATTTCATGGATATTCTTAGTTATCACGAAATCTGGGATTCTGAAATGATTCAACCATCTTAGAATAATAATTTAGTAAAACAAGATAAGAATATGACTAAGACTTTTACTTTGTAAAGTAGCTACTTACTTTATTTCGCAATTTCTATGAAGCTTTGTTTTCATGACATGCATGCATTGTTAACCAGAAAAATGATCCTGACAAATTTTATAAACGTCTGGCAGCTTTCTTTGGATATTATTTATTGATATAAATTAAAATATTATTCTCTTAATTTTATTTTTAATAATTATATCATTAAATATATATTTATGTATATTATTATTATTATTATTAAATATTGATTATTTGAATGCAATTAATAGAAACTAATTTTTAATGATGCCAAAGAAGTATAACTTCTTACGCGCGTACATAAGTACACGCGACTACTTTTTTTACTTACAGATGCTTACAAAAAAAGCTCTCAATTTGAATAAAAGCTTATTAAAGTTTATTGAAGCTTTGATCTAACACAAAGATATGAAAATTAATAAGCAGAATCATTACATATTTCATTTCATTAAAAGTTTTAATTTGCTGAATCCTTATCTGCCAACTTCCTTGATTGGACTGTAAAAGTTCGAAAATATTTTATCTCTAAATTTTAAGTAGAATTATTTTTGATTTGGAAGTAAACATTAATTATAGAACTTATGGAGAACGTTACCTCAAATTACGGGGGTTGAAATGTGAAAACCCGGACTCTAGTTCTTGTGTCGCTATTAAACCACAACCTTAACGTTAACAGCTCTGTTTAATTAGTCCACTGACATTCGTAATTCCAACAGTATTTCTTGCATTTATAGCCTGAAAAACAAAGTTTACTCTCTTATTGGATACTTAGAAACTTCGAAAAGAACATTTTAAGTTTGACAGGACTACGATTTCTTGGAGCAGCTAACATATAAGAGATAATTAAGTAGCTACTTATAAAGAAAAGGTGTGCTCAAAATAATAAAAGGGTTCAACGACTTAGGAAAATTGTTAGCATTACTGCGAATTTTTTATTTAATTACTTTTTTAATAGTTACAATAATAAATTATTTTTTTTTTAAATTTTATGTGCTTTTAGTAATTGTTCTGTTTATTGTGCTAAAAAAGAACATAAAATGTATTGATTTTTAAAATACTAATGATTGTACTTTGATCAAAACTTTATATGATGACGAAACTAAAAAGCTTATCGAAACAATTTGAGACAACATGTCGATGAAACCTCAAATGAACTTCAAAAACCTTAGTGATAAAAATTAATCTAGTTCAATGTAAATATTTTAGTTAATTAACATAGCTGGGGTTCGATTTTTTTCTGTGGTGCTTGTAAAAAATCTTGTTTATTTTTATGGTTGTTTTGTTGTTTCGTGAGAGGTTGTTGAGACACGAAAATTAACTAAAATTATACATTTTTTGTGAGTGACTACGGAAAAGTTTACGACATGAAAAATATAAGGTAATAAAGCTTTATGTCCTACTGCGTTGAGGTGATATATTTTCCAGCGATACATCGATTTTTTTAAATAAGTTATTCTTCTGAGTACGATGGTAACTTTAAAACTAAAGGTGATATAATTGTATTTGATATTTAGCTTAAATCTAACGATTTTAGGATTATTTGATTATGCTTCTATACTATATTAGTAAAAGTTTGTTATGATTTATTGAAAATAAAATATATTCGTAAAAATAACAGAAGATAATAACGGAATGTAATTTTACAAAAAAATAAATTATTAAAAAGCTTATTAGGGATCTACAAATCTTATACATTAGTTTAAATTTTTAAGACGTGTTTTGGATTGTTTAACACTTTTAGACCATTTTGTTTCCATATACCGAAAACGACATAAATATATGCACCTTATACATATCAGGGATGTTATGGGTATGGCATGTTGGATCTAAATACGGATATGGATAAAGACATAATTTTATACCGGCTTCGGGTTTGATTACAGATATGACATTATAAGGGATTATCCGTTAGTTTCGAATAGTTTCGGTAACGGATATTAAAATTTTAAGAAATTGTAAACCTAAATAAAACACATATTGGCAATAATTTGATTTTAATGCTAAGTTATCATTTGGTAATACATTTACTAAAGTTACTCAATTTTAAGTCTTATTTAATTAAAATGTAGGAGTGGTAAAATTATTGTAGACTTCCACCTATCCGGAACTATCTGAAACTGTTATATCGGATCTGGTTATGGATAGAATTTAATTTCGGATATCCAATAGTTTCAGTTACGGTTACGGAGCTTCTTAACATTCATGATATATTTTTGTTTTCCATGGTATTGTAGAAAAATTAGAATCCATTATTAAATTATTATTAAAATAACTATCTACAGTGGATAATGGTTACCTATAAATGCATATGAACTGAAAAATACATTCTCATTAACAGAATTTCGTTTTAAACGATAATTAATGATTGAACTATGAACATATTTAGTTGAGACAATAGTAGGTATCATTTTGTATTAACCGAATTTCGTCGGTTTATCTCGATTTTCGACAAAACTACAAGTCCTATGTATAAAAGTTAAATTATTTTGACTTTATTTTGACTTAATATCGAAAAAGCACTCTACTTTTCAATCAAAATATTACACACTTTAATTATTGCATTTTCTGGGAACATTTAACATTGTCATGTATATTTTTTGCCCCATCTGAAAGTAGAGCTTTCAACAAACAAAAAGTACTTTTTGAAGTTATACTTCTTTAGGCGCGTTATGAAAAAATGATGAGAGTGAAATTTTAAGATGCGCGCACATTTTCAGCCAAAAATTAACATAATGAAGTTAGTCACAAAACCATTGGGTCTCCTGGCGCGCGTAATTTGAATTTAATTGTATTTATTGTCTAATTTATTTATTTTTATATTCAAATTAAAAATAATTATATATACAAATGACACATATTATTAATAAATAAGTTATTACTTTTCTCGAATTTTGCAGTAGCTGTTATACTATTTGAAATTTAATGATGAAAATGACGTCTGCATTCTATACATATTCTTGGTTATCACGAAATCTGGCATACTGAAATTACTCCACCATCTCAGAATAATAATTTAGGAAAACAAGATATGAATAAGATTAAGACAATTACTTTGAAAAATAGCTACTTACTTTATTTCGCAATTTCTATGAAGCTTCGCTTTCATGACATGCATGAATTGTTAACCAGAAAAATGATCCTGACAAATATTATAAACGTCTTGCAGCTTTCTTTGGGTATAATTTATTGATACAAAAGAAAATATTATTCTCTTAATTTTATTTTTAATATTTAAATCTGTAAATATATATATTATTATTATGAAATATTAAATTACAGTTTTTTAAAATTGATTATTTGAATAAAATTAATAAAAACTAATTTTTAATGATACTAAAGAAGTATAACTTCTCACGCGCGTACATAAGTACACACAACCACTTTTTTAAGAAAAAAAGTAAATATTTTAAGACGTGAGAATCTTCGATTGAAAATTGTAGTGCTTTTTCAATATTTAGTCAAAATAAAGTGAAAAAATATATATTTTAATTCAAAAAAATTCTATTGTGTTTGGGAAATATACAAAAGTAAAATTTTACTAAAATTCGTGAACAAAAAAAAATTATTTTGAAGAAAGTAATCGTAAACCAAAAACTTGGTAATTTGAATTTTTCTCATAAATTTGGAGGTTATGTGAAAAAAGTATTAGCACAAATTTATTTATTTTCTTTCATAGGACTTAAAGTTTTGTTGAAAATCAAGATAAACCAATTCTACCTTCCCTTCCCCCGTCCCACTTCCCCATCTCAGCTCGACCATAATTTATTTTTCCTTTCATTTTTGTTATATTCTCTTCCTTTTTTAATGGGTTTCATCCTACTATAATTTTTTTTCACTTTGTACCATTTTCAAAGGCTTTAGCTCTGGTGTACATAAAAGTTTTATACGTTATTTATTTAAATCATAATAATTTTTAATCAAGATATAATTTTACCCCAATAACTTCGTTTATTGGGGGGTAAAATAATAACAGCTTAAAGCAGCTATATACTTATAGGAAAGTGGCATATTAAGGTAAATCTACTATCTCTATCTAAATATTTCTATATGTTCTTAGGCAAAATTAACTTTGCCTGAAAGCTAATAAGGATATAATATTTCATCCCATAATCGATAGTTTATATGTCATTTAGCTCTTAGAAAAGTTTCGACAGAACAATTATAGTTTTAAGTAATGAAAGTTCTTACGATACGCAAATTGTCATTCTTATTAAAGAAAGTGAAAATGCAAACAATATATATATATATTTAACAATTAACACTTATTGTAAAAACAGAATATCCATAACGATCAATAATCTCTATGTTTATTGTCCAAGAGCTAGCGACGCACGTTTCATAAAGTGTTTTATGCACTTTGAAATTTTGTATAGTATAATAGTATCTACTGGATAGATAAGCAGGTAATCTAATGTTGGCTTGACTTATCTGGAGACACCTGATCCAGTTGTCAAAAATTCTCTTCGTTCCAATACGCTTTCGAGATCTTTCATTTATTTCGTTAACTCGCTGTTTGATTACGGCATCTAACATTTGAGAGTGTGTATGTTCGAAACTATCAGAAAAACATAAAAAATGTATAGAAGCAAAAATGTTGAAAATTTCATTAACTTTAATTTTGTTTTGAATAATTTTTTTTCTTATGCCCACCATTTTCAAGATATAAACGATATAATTGTTGCGATACATATTTTTGCGCCTTTTTCGTATACACAATATTTGGTGTCCCCAGGTAGGTCAGGCAACACACGATTACCTGTTTATTAAAGTGAAACTTTTTATACATCGTCTGAAATTTTTTAGCCTGTCTTTAGCATGTCGCTAAATGTAACGCAGTCTCGGCAGGGAAGTGTTCGGCAGAATTCGTATACTGATTGTTAGCTATATACCATGTCGTTTTCCCAGGCTTGTTGCGCCAGCTATTACTGAATGTAATGAGCTATTTTCCTCTCCATGACAACGTTTTATTATATTATAAGTTGTCATTAATTGCCAATCATATTTGTAATGGTATTTGTATTTTGATCAGTGTATTGATGAAATGTTATTGTTTACTTGATCATGATAGACAAAGATACAACTAGTGAGAATAGTGCAAAAATATCCGACGGTGATGTTACAATAGATAACAACAGGCAGATGATCCATTTAACAATAATCAACAAATTCAATAATGAAAATAACATTCGAGTATAAACATCAATAATGGAAATTCAAAAATAGTTGCAACGGTGCGCGTCAAGTCAGACAGTGAATTCGTGTCACATCCCTTTTTTTCTAACCTATTTTCATACTCTAAATCAAATAATTTTCCGAGAATTTTAAGTGCCTAAAATCCTAAAAAATTTTCACTTGCATCGTGGTTTTGTAAAATCCACAATAATTTTTTCAGTAAATACCACTATAAAAAAATTTCAACGTGCATAAAACAAGCCATCAAACGTACGTCACAAGCTTTCCGACTATTATATGAAAACCGATATTTCGTTTTTTTTTTTTTGTAAGTGAATATTTATTTAAAGGAGCTTTAAAAAAGAAATGTTTAACCTTAAAACAAAAATAAACTATTTCCCAATAACTCTGGACGGAAGAACAGTACCCAGGGTGGGCACAATTAAATACTTGGGTCTAACCATGGACTCCAGACTCACCTGGAACGCACACATCACGGGCCTCACAGCTCGACTACGTTTTCGACTTAAGCGACTTAAATGGCTAATTGGCAACAGGGATTTATCCATGCATCTGAAGAGACTATTATATCTTCAAGTTGTGAGACCTGTTTGGATGTATGGGTGTGAGCTTTGGGGTACAGCATCCAAAAGCCAAATAAATCGAGTACAGGTGACTCAGAATAGGACTTTGAGACTTGTGACAAATGTTCCGTGGTACGTTACAGGTGCCACTTTGTACCACGACTTCGAAATGCCAGAAGTGAAGGCTGTTATCCAAAGCAACTATTGTAAGCTAAGCGAAACATTTGCACCCCACCCTAACCCAACTGTACGGGAAAACCTAAATAATCTGCCTCCACCCAGGAATCAAAGAAGGCTCAAGAGAAAGAGGCATGTTGATTTAGTGGAGGATTAATCTTCACAGTAATAATAAAATTAAAAGAATGGTTTTTAAGGACCATCAAAGGATGGTGACCTTATTCACGTGACAGGTTAATCTGACTCTAGTCAGCTTCTGCACTGTGTCTGCCCAACCACAATGCCGACAAGACAAAAAGTTATAACAAGGAGTAAAAATAAAAATAAATAAAAAAAGAATCACACTTGTAGCTATAGTATTTGTTTCAACATACATTATATTGTTTATATTACTTACCTGACTTGTATTACTTACTCATAAATTACAAATCTATATAAATAATAAATTTTCTGAAAGACCTATTAAATAATAAATACTAATCCATGTAAACATGAAAGTCAGAATGTATTGTTCTTGTAAATGATGAAAATTTTCTGACAGCGATTTAGGTAGACAAAAGACTCAATGTTACGCCTTTTTGCTTTGCGGAAACGTGAGGAAAATAACTTATCCTATAAATTATAACGTGTATTACAATGATTATACAAGCAGATTAAAGGACAGATAAAAACAAAACCGTGAATAATGTGCTTTTTTGAAGAAAGAATGAAAGAGAAGTTTTAATGCACATCAATATAAAAGAAGATAAAGACGAACTTTTTTTTTGAGCAGCTTAAAGTTTTATTTAAATTAAAAAGAACAGCATATTTTAAACGTAAAGAGGCTAAAAAGTGTATTTGAATATTTTCTTTTTGGAAATATTTATAAAAAATTTTCTATAAAAATATTTGTTAGAATTTAACGAAATTTTTTTACGTAGACCATTAACTTGGTGGTTGCAAGCTTGATGCATGAATAAACTTGTAAAACATTTGATCTGTTAACACATTGACGTCGGGGAACGCATGAGTGCGTCTTCTGCCTTGTAGATTATTTAACATTATAATTCATAATTAAATATTATATATGTCGGAGCGCTAGGTTGTTTGGGTGTGACGTTTGTAGCCATTTCGTCCAGAAAACAATTTCTTCTTCATAACATACTTTATTTAACAATGGTTGATCATAATATTCTTGAAGTGACGTTTCAATAGATAATAATAGGTAGATGATAGATGTAACAATGATCAACAAATTCAATAATCAAAACAACATTCGAGTATTAACATCAATAATGGAAATTCAAAATCTGTTGCAACGATGCGCGTTAAACCAGACAGCGAATTCGCGGTACATCTCTCGATCCACACTCGTTCACATCCCAAACCAGAATGAATCTATTCTGACACGTTCACGTTTTTCATTAGTCCCGAGTGTTTCCGAATCCGACGAGTAACCACGACTACGCTCGATGACGAAATAATCGCCACTATCTGATTCAAAGCACACCAGAAGTTTTATCTCCGACATATATAAATATTTTGATATATATATATTTATATATTGTTTATAAAAATATATAAATATACACATACAAATATTTATATATAATATTTAATTATGAATTATAATGTTAAATAATCTACAGGGCAGAAGACGCACTCATGAGTTTCCCGACGTCAATGTGTTAACAATGTGTATTATTTTCTTTGTCCTTCCAATATGGACTTTCACACAAGATTGATGAAAAGCAAAAAATAATAATAACTCCTAATTGTGATGTCAACAAACGTACAATTGAAAATAAATATTATAAAAAAATGAAAAACCGACTTCAAAATATATAAAAATTCTTAAACAAGAAATGCACTAAAAAGTAACAAAATAATGGCGTATCCTTGCAGTATCTACAACTAACACATTATTGGGATGATACAATGTACAACTATTGTTATTTTTGGAGTTGGTGTCAGTCAAGGAAATACGACTATATTGGTATTTAGCTAAAAACGAGAATACCTTATGAAAATTATTTTTCAAATGAACTTTTAAACAATATACTCGAACTGTAACAATATCTAGCGACCTTTAAACTACAAAATACCAATTACCAACTAAACCTTTTTACAATTTTTACAAATTACCATTAATATTTATTTTCTTGACTGACACCAACTCTAAAAATAACAATAGTTGTACATTGTATCATCCTAATAATTTGTAAGTTGTAGATACTGTAAGGATGCGCCATTATTTTGTTACTTTTTAGTGTATTTCTTGTTTAAGAATTTTTATATATTTTGAAGTCGGTTTTTAATTTTTTTATAATATTTATTTATTTCTCGCGTTTTAGTGATCTGAAGTTTGATAACTGATTTTATTTTCTTGAAAATGGTTAACCTTCCAAACGCGCTGCTCATATTAGGCAGCGCCGTTTAATATTAAAAGTTACTACATCATCCCTTTTTGCCCTTAAGGGTTGAAATTTTTTGCTTTTAAATGTAATAACAAAACTAGGTGGATTACTCTTTCCCACAGAAAAAAAATTATCAAAATTTGGCTAAATGTCACTATTTCATCCCCTATTTTATCCTTTAGGGGTGGATTTTTTTCTTCAAATTGAAATGTGAACAATTTAAAGGTACGTTGTATGTAATAGAAACAAAATTATCAAAATCGGGTAACCTAGGAAAAATTTATTATATTATTCCATCTCTAATTTTTAACCCCTTATGAGTGGAGTTTTTTTTTTAATGGATAAGAGATTAATTTAAAATTGTGTTCTACAAATAAAAAAAGAATTATCAAAATCGAGCTATCTAATAAGAAGTTAATATTTCATCCCTTAGTTTTCAACCCTTTAGAAGTGAAAGATTTCTTTCAAATTAAAACTGGACCCCACGAAAAGCACCAGCCTTACAATAAAAAAAGAATCATCAAAATCGCTTCACCCAGTCGGAAATGCTGAGGTAACAAACATAAAAAAAATACAGTCGAATTGAGAACCTCCTCCTTTTTTGAAGTCGGTTAAAAATTGATTGGAATTTTTGAAATATCCCATATAGCTTTAATATAAATTCCGAGGTAGATGTTTTCAACGACTTGCACGTTTTAATAATTAATCAACGCAAAAAATGGTATTTTGATATCATCACCCTATTACTGATTTACCCTGTACAACACAATATTAATTTCAGTTTTTTGTGAGTTTCGCATTAGAGAATAAAATATGAAAAATTATGTAGCTTATATGATTTAATATAGTTATCAAAAATAATTATTAATTAGGATTAAATTATTTTACAATTCTAAATCATAGATCTGAAAATATTTGAATATGAAATAGTTTTTGTTAAAACCTCCAATTTCAAAAACTATTTTGCTTTATATCATTCCTGTGAGGAAAGTCCCAAGTCCCAACTGTCTCTGGACAGCAAATTAACTAGGTATATAAAAGTCCATAATTAAACCCAACTGGACATAAGTAGAGAGCCGCCAGTAACTTCAATGTGGAAAAGATTCAGCGCTTCCAGTCCAAAACTCTGAGGACAATAACTGGCACCCTTTGGTATGTCACGGATCTCAAAGTAGCTACATTGAGTAGTAAGATAGCCAGAGATATAGGAAACTGAATAAACATTCCAACTTTCAGGCTGTCAACCTTCTGGACAATTCCAGACATTATCGAAGGCTGAATCGCGTCTCATTTCGTAGTTACCATTCAGAAAACCATTAACACTAAAAGTTACCTATTTTAAGGGTTGCGGTCTTTTCCACCTGAACATTCATCATATTCGCTTAATGTCCAGGGACAGATTGCGAATTCATAAAAACGAAAGAAATATTTAATTTAATTTTTTATACCTTAAATTACTTTCTCTTACTACCATATAGGTATAGGAAAGTAACAGGTTGAATTTTCGGTTTTGAGTTTTCAACGGAAATAAACGTCCTTTAAACCCAAATAAGTTGTTTTTAGAATAATGCTGTGTGTGTTTGTGTGGCTGTTTATGACAGCGATAACGTATTGAAAGCTTTATTCGAATATCCGACAGGAAACCCTACTTTGTTTTATGGGTTTTTGGCGTTTTTTTCGAAAAAGGATTCAACGATTTTCTTTAAAATTGCTATAGTTCTTAGACTCATCAACGCCTACAATTTTTATTTCAAATTTTTTTCTGACAAAATTTAAATTAAGGGGGTTCTTGGATAAAGGATGGCAGTTCGTATATACATAGAAGTTGTATAAATACGTATTGCAACGTTTTTACGGATTCGAGGATTTGTGTTTAATGACAACAAATTTATTTTAACACTTGTTTATTGAATTATCTTACACTATAGACATTTATAAACTACACGTTAATAATGAGTTAGTTCACTGTTTAAAAACTTAGTTTTCACAGTCTCTTTATTCACTAATTGTCACTCACTATTGCACTGTTCACGTTCACTATTTATTTCAAGACTGTTCACGTTGACGATTTATTTACAGACTGACTCGCTCATGCCTGTTCGGGGCTTATATAGGATTTCGGAATCCTTCTAGTAAATTCTATCCTATTATTCCTTGGTAGAAATTTTCATTTTTTTGTCTAATCTTTCGTGCCCGGTGGTCTTAAAGACGAAACTTCTAGAGAGAGAATATTCTAGAATTCTTGGAATTGCATAAGATTCCTCCCCATCCTGTGATAACGGTGCTCCTCCTTTGGTTGGTGATTGGTTCAGCCCACCCACGGCTGATAGCAGGGGACACCACCCCCAGAGTCATAAAATGGCGGTACTGACACATGGCGCCACATTCTTAGACCTGTGACAATATCATAACGTGTGCTTTTAGCCTTTGAAAATGGTAAAAAGTGAAAAAAATTATTGTAGGATGAAACCCATTGGAAAAGGAAGAGAATATAACAAAAATGAAAGGAAAAATAATTTACGGTCAATCTGAGGTGGCGAAGTGGAAAAAGGAGAGGAGGTGAGGGTAGATACGGCTCATTTCGATTTTCGACAAAATTACAAGTCCTATGGATAAAAGTTAAATGACAAAGTTCTAGATCAACAACTTTTGTGCTAACTCTTTTTTCACATAACCTCAAAATTTATGTGAAAAATTCCAATAACCAAGTTTTTGGTTTTTTATTTTTATCATTTACAAAAAAAAAAAAAAATCATAAACTTTTTAATGTCCCAAACACACTGTAATTTTTTTGATTTAAAATATTAATTTTTTCACCTTATTTGGATTGAATAATGAAAAAGCACCTCAAAACACGTCAAAACATTTGATTTTAAAAAAAAGTCTATAGTCTTATGTTCTTTTTCTTTGATATTGGGTTTCATCCTACTATAATTTTTTTTTGATACAAAAATATCTACCCTGGTCTAAGGTCTGTTTCTCGAGATATTTATATATGTGCCTCTATTTATATTTTTTTTTTTTTTTTTTGGAAGTACTGTGACGCGTCGCAGCAGATATTTTCTATTTTCAATCCAAATTACAGGTCATCAATTTTAGTATCAGAATGTTTCATTCGGTTTATAGCATCAATATTTTTAAAAGAATTTTTACTTAACATTTGATTTATTGAAAAATAATTATGTTACGTTTCTTCAAATTTGACGTTGATTGATGTTAGTAGCATATTAACTGTAGACTGCACCCCTAAATCTAAAATCCACATTAATGCAAAAAAGGATTTTCAACTAACGCTTGTAATGTATTTACATCAATTCAAGCTTCAATAATAAACAGCTAGATATGTATTAAGTATCAACGCATTGAAACGAAATATTTACAAATAAACATAGTTAAAGCAACAATGCTTAAGTAAATATTTGATTTACTAAGGGTCAGACTCATCGTTATAACACTTTACCGCATGCTAGATAGATCAATGAAGTCTTTAAAGATTGGGTGGGTTGGACATTTTTGATACGGGAGCAGCAACAGAAAAAAAAGTAAGTTTATTTGATAACTTACCCATATTGCTCTGGACGTAGATTTATGTTTCTTTATTAGGTACACTCTTATAAAAAGATCATCTCAGAAAAAAATTCTTATGCTCTTAAGATCAGTCTTTTTTTTACGTACCAATTGTCTAAAAATTGTTAATAAATGTTACTCAATGTAAAAAGATTTTGATAGAAAGGTTTTCATGCATGCTAAGGAAAAATACCATGATCATGACTCTATATGAGGATGTGTATTTTATTTTTCTTTCGATATTTACCTCTTTTTGACATCTAAGATCATGTCATGAATTTCTTAGCAGAAAATTTATGTGATTCACTTATCTTGAAATATTTAAGATTCACTGGGAATCGAAACGAGTACCACACAAAGATAACTACTGCGCTACTCAGTGGATTGAGGATGTATATTTATTATTGATACATAAGTCTGGAAAAATTCCAAATAAAGCGCAAAATAAGTAAAGTTATTTTTATCTCTGCGCTTATCTCTGCGCTCGAATAGAGATATCTTAACACAGCAGTTTTTGACGTGGTAACGCCTTATAAATTGATGAACACTGGGCAACATGCACAAAAAAGTATCACGTTCCGTTTGAGCCTGTGCGTGCAAACGAGAACGCGATACAAGCGATAGAGAGGCACGATAGAGTACAATAAGCTATGCCTCGTATTCAATAATAATTGTTGAATCCTAGACAACGTATTTTGTGTGTTTTTTTTCTACAATTTACTTAATAAGATTTAATTGATTTCCTTCATAATTTTCAATCTAATTTATTTTAAAAAAATTGGTAATTTTCAATTAACTTCTTCTTTGTATTAACAAAAATAATGATAATTCAGTGATAATAATTCAATTCAAGTCATAAAAGTATGCAATTTTCAATCAATGTTTCTTTATGGCGTTATCACGTAAAATTATCGTCCGTAAACCGAATTTAAAGACAACCGATTGTTTAATATAATATTTCAGTTTTAAGGTTGATGAAAATTACAAAGAATTTTGTGCAGACCGATGATATTTTATACAGGACTAGGATACAATCTTCTAATCCAATCCCGAATGAATCTCACATAGATTCTGAATAGATTAGAATGAATGAATCCGAGTGAATCTGACCGTTTATATTATTTGATTAAGCTACGTTTAGTGTGGGATGGACGGATTTCCAGTGACGGTGGGCCACCACCAGGGATCCACCCTGAATCTGTACCTGTTCAACCTGGTCATGGATGTCTTGACGGAAAATTGTAGGAAGCCGGCGCCTTGGTCAATGCTCTTTGCAGATGACTTTGCGTTGGTGGAGAAAAGTAAAGAGAAAATTGAGGAACAGCTAGAAAAGTGGAGGGAGGCTATAGATTATGGTGAGCTCGGATTCACCAGGACAAAAACTGAATACCTGTGGTTTGGAGGAATTGGCAACAACGGGGATTTCGAGCTACAAGAAGAGAAATTAGAGTAAACTCTTTTAAACACCTAGGGCCGTTCGTAACAGAAGATGGCGACTTTGGCAAAGAAGTGAACCACAGAATTCAGGTTGGGTGGAGGAGCTGGAATAGAATATCCGGAGTGTTGTGCGATGGAAGATAGCCAGTAAGGCAGGGATCGATTATACAACACGGTTGTGAGGCCAGCGCTCATCTGTAGCAGTGGGATTTGAGAAACCAAGAGAGCCTACGAGAAGAAGTTGGATGTCGCAGAGATGAGAATGCTCAGATTATTGCTGGGGAAGACGAGAAAGGATAGGATCAGGAATGAATGGATAAGAGAGACAGTTGGAGTGGTAGAGTGCTCAAAGAAAATACAGGAAAGAAGGCAGCAGTGGTATGGACATGTGACAAGAAGGGGAGAGGACTATGTTGGGAAGCGAGTGGATCAGAATTCAAGTGGAAGGAAGGAGACCAGTGGGAAGACCGAGGAAGCGATGGAAAGACTGTGTTCAAGAAGACATGAAAGAAAAGAGACTGATAGAGGAGGACGCCAAGAATAGGGCAGGATGGAGGGAAAAGATACGAAACGGCGACCCCGAATCGGACTGGCCATAAGGCAGATCGGGAAAATCCTCGATGGGCAGTCCAGAATATATGGCCTTACTAGGTTGCGCGTAACTGATTACATCGCGTATCATATAAAACGTTTTAGGTATAAAGATTACCTTATTTAAAGATGATTAACTTAGAATATTTTTAGTCCTTATTTTTCAACCCCTAAAAAAACGAATTAAGAAACTAAAAAAAATGGTTACTTACATTTTCATGAAGATTCATGATGTTAAAAATAGAATGTGAAAAAACTGAAGATTTAGAAGTAGGTACCTATTAAAACACAAGCAATTAGTTTCAATTTTTCGCTTTGGGTTATTTATAAGTGGAATTTCGAAAAGTCCTTCTAGTCTTAACAGTAATCAGGAAATAACAGATTAAATAATTATAAGAAAATAATAAATTTTCGGCTTAAAAATGTTTGCTTCATATGGAAAATAGAGTGTGGACACTTTGCTTCCATCAACAACTAAATTCTGTAATCTTTTTAGCACTTTATTTTTTCGGAAAAAAACTCCTGAAGAAAAAGTTTGCAAATATTTTTTAATTTTATAACTAACCACTTTATTGGTTGTACAGGGAAAGAATAATTGCTTTGTTTAACGTTAAGAGTTCCTGTCAATTTTCACATCTGTTCATGAAATTTGAAAATTATTTAATTTAAAACTATTATTCAAACATATTTGATTGCCATTCATGATACTCAACTCAACTACATACTTCCAACAAAAAGACAATGAAGCTTTTGAAACTCATCTGGCTAAAAGCACCTAACTCATTCTACACTCTGTCATAAATGCAACCTGTTAAAGTAAATTCTCGCGTGGCTGCTCTCCTAAATTCTGTCAAAATTCACGTTCGCTAATGATGCTTTTAGAATTTTACCTTCTATAACCCTTCTTATTTATTTATCTTAATAATATCAGATTTGTAGGAAATCAACACTTTATTTCCTTTTTCTTCGAAACATACCCTCTAATAACCACATATAAATAACATATTTGCCTAAGTATTAATTCATATTGCTATGTTAAAATTGATGATAATTGAAGATGAAAATTGAAAAATTGATGAGAGTGAAATTTTTAAATGGGCGGCCACTTTGAGACAAAAATTAACAAAACGAAGTTGGCCGCAAAAACCACTCGGTTTCTTGTCGCGCGTAATTTGAATTTTTGTTTTATTTATTTATTTTTATATTTAATTTAAATATAATTATGTATACAAATGACAAATATTATTAATAAATAAGTTAATACTTTTCTCGAATTTTGCAGTAGCTGCTATACCATTTTTCTAGTTTAGTGATGAAAATAACTTCTGCATTCCATATTCTTGGTTATCACGAAATCTGGCATTCTGAAATGATTCCACCATCTTAGAACTATAATTTAGCAAAACAAGGCATGAATAAGATTAAGACATTTATTTTGAAAAGTAGCTACTTACTTTATTTCGCAATTTCTATGAAGCTTTGCTTTCATGGCATGCATGAATTGTTAACCAGAAAAATGATCCTGACAAAATTTATAAACTTCTTGCAGCTTTCTTTGGATTTTATTTTCATTGTAAACTATAGTTTTACACAGTATTTTAGCCAATAAATAGTCATAAAAATACAAATTTACAACATATACTCGAAAAAAAAACCCTCGGTTTCTTTTAACTTGGCACGCGTAATTTGAATTTTCGTTTTATTTCTTTACTCATTGATTTATTTTTATATTTAAATTAAAAAAAAATAATTTTTAAATATAATTTTTATTTTTTTTTAAATTTATTTAAGGTCACATCAACTGCTATGGTCATTAGCGACCGTCGAATCCAAAAACCCAGAAAAAAATCTGGGCTTTCATTGGGATTCGAACACAGGACCACTGGCGTATAAGGCCACAACTGTCAAGTCCACCACGCCACTAAGGGACCTTTTTATATTTTATTTAGAAAATATTTATATATACAAATGACACATATTATTAAAAAATAAGTTATTACTTTTCTATAATTTTTCAGTAGCTGTTAAACTATTTTGAGGTTAGTGGTGAAAATAACGTCTGCATTTCATGCATATTCTTAGTTATCACGAAATCTGGGATTCTGAAATGATTCAACCATCTTAAAATTTAGTAAAACAAGATAAGAATAAGATTAAGACATTTACTTTGACAAGTAGCTACTTACTTTATTCCGCAATTTCTATGAAGCTTCGTTTTCATGACATACATGAATTGTTAACCAGAAAAATGATCCTGACAAATTTTACAAACGTCTGGCAGCTTTTTTGGATATTATTTATTGATATAAATTAAAAGATTACTATCTTAATTTTATTTTTAATAATTATATCTTTAATTATATATACTATTATTATTATTAAATATTAATTTACAATTTTTTAAAATTGATTATTTGAATGCAATTAACAAAAACTAATTTTTAATGATGTCAAAGAAGTATAACTTCTCGCACGCGTACATAAGTACACGCAACCACTTTTTTTTGTAACATTTAGAGTCCTATATAAAAGAAAAAATAAATTCAATTTTCAAACATATTAACAACAGCGAAACTTTTAATAGACATGAATAAAATGTTTTTTAAAGTACAAACTTTTCACTACTCAATCATGTTAGATGTAAAAAGTTAAAAACTTTTTCAAGTCCAAACTGTTGATCGAGTATTTTATGCATTTATATTGTTTAAATTCGTTGCTAACAACATTCATATACCATGTTATAAAAAGGATATAAAAAAAACTTAAATCTAATTTTTGATTGTAGTTTTAAAAACAGGTCTGCTTTCAAAAGTTTTTATATACCTACGAAAATTTGCATTTTCTAAAGAAGCAATTCAATCAAAATCAGCATCAAGAACGAAATGAGAATTTAGAGCACTCATCCGTTTAAATTATATCAACCTTCCATCATTTGTAATCGATACCATTCTTCATTGAAAATACAACCAACAAATGAAACTTAACATAAATTTTGTTCATATTGCGTACCTAATATAAAAGTTGTAAATCAAACAATAAGTTCTTTCTAAAGTTTCTTTTTGTTATAAAACCATATTTCAATAATCATGTTGTTCATATTTATCTTACAACTTCTGTAACTTAATTAAAATAAGCAATAAGAGCTTCAAACGTTAATGTGTTTATCCATAATGCTTTGCTTCTATTACAAAAGCTTAAATAAAAAGGAAATTAAAAAAAGTAAAAATAAATGTTTCATTCACTACGCGAAAGTATAACGGCTATTGTAACGTTTTTTTTAACTTAACATAAAAATACTCTTCTTAGTTTATTGTGTCACAATTTTATATATTAACTAGTGGCTTGGCCCGTGAAAAATCACGGGTAGATGTATAATAGAATGGTGGCTCATAAAATGTTTAGGCAATTCTGCTGTTTCCCGGACGCCATAATATGTTTGATAAAAATAAAGAATACAATTTTGCGAGTTTTCGCTTTGTTTTCGATATGCCGAATTTAAAAGTTGCGTCGAAAATGTCTTTGATTAAAAACAATGCGATGGGAACACTAAACTTGCTATTTTCTCTTGAAAATTGGGTGGGGATGGGTGTCTTTTTATTTTGGCGACTCTGTTCCCAAACCCCCGCCGGGTCCGTTGTCAAATTTTGTAGTCCGGGAACCAGCAGAATCTCTAATATTTCTTCTAAAATTCTATATACATTAAGTATTTACAAAATAAATAAAAAGGTGCAACAGGAAAAAAAATATATTCAAAATAAAATAACGATACACAAACAGAATACCTAACTTTAAATTAACACGGAAAAATTTGATTTACTTATTAATTAATCTAATTGCTCTTTAAGAACTTACATTCTTAGTGAAAAGTTTTTGACTATCATTGAGCAAAAAGGTTCCTTGTTCAACAGATTTTGTCAAATGAATTTTGATTTGCTCATGATTTCTCGCTCGAATGAGAGCAACATATAATTGTCCATGTGCAAATACTGGTTCAGGAAGAAAAATACCGACTTTATCAAAGGATTGTCCCTGCGCTTTGTTAATAGTCAAAGTAAATGATAAAATAACGGGAAATTGTCGTCGTCTCAAAACAAACGGTAGATTCAAATCACTGGGCTCCAAGTTAAGCTTCGGAATAAAAACCCTTTCTACTTCCAGTGATAATTTCCGCGTCAATAAAATTTTCTTGTAAGCCTCGCATCACAAGTCGTGTGCCATTCATTAATCCATTTCTGGAATTAAGATTTCGAAGATGATAAATGTTCCAACTTTAATTTTTAAAATATGTGGAGGTATTCCTGATGGGCAAAGTTCATTGAGAAATTCTGTTGGAAAATCTATTATATCATTTATATAATCAGTCACAATAGAAAAAAAATTTTTTTTATATAGGTAGATTTTAAATTAAAGCATGTTTGTATACTCTTAGGATTAAGATAAAAAAGACACATGTAAATCAATAAAATAGTTGGTTTTAATAAAAAATAGGTACAAAAATACTGAAGTCTGGATTTTTAATTTTGCTTCCTATATTTTTATGCGAAGGTGATTGATGTTAATAAAAATTCATTTCTCTATAAAATTCCATACAATCTTATAGAAAAATCTTCTCTTTGCAAAAATCATAAAATACATCCTTTCCCACATCACGAAAAAGTTGAGACACCAATGCAGTTTAGAATACGTAGAGTATTGTGACTTGTGAGGTATTTTGACACAACATTGGAAATTTAGTATTATATTAATGAGCTCTTCACTCAGGAAAATACTTCAAACGATCTTTATTAATTTTATCTGCCAAATATCCATTATTTTCATTCGGTGAGCTATCTATTTTCTCCTTTTTTCATAAAGTCCTTAGGAAACCTAAAAAAATGATAGGTCATCCCTTCCGAGCATGTTAGCATAATATACCAACAGCACATCGTATCCCTTGTTTTCTATTTGGTATCATTAATGGCTAAAATAATTGATTAAATTAGATTAAAATTATATTATTCCTTGATTAAAAATCAAGGAATTCAATTTATTAAATAAAATATTGATACAACTTACTGTTTTGCAAATAACCAAACCTATTTAAAACAAAATATATTTAATCAAAAAAGATAGAAAGTTAGACTACTTACTATAGTAGAAAATCAAAATTCACTTTGCGTTGTGACAATTTGCGTCGTGTTTTTTTGGAATATAACCACGACATAAAAGTGAGGAATTGGTGTATGTATATTACAAAAGTTTCATTTTGGGCTTTAACTGTGCAAATTGAAACGAAGTGAAATTTCAAACAATTAAGAACTATAATATATTAATAAAAACCAACAATAGCTAACGGCTTCTGTCAAGTCACAAGTGTCATAAAGAACGTCAGTGATGTCAGAGAAAATGGAGAAAATCAAAGTGAGAACACCTTACTCACCGTACCTCTTGAATGCAATTGACTAATGATCACGAATAAAATCGCATACGAATAGAGTCGAGATTCGCTGTGTGTTAGAAAATAATAACTAAAATAACATAAGTTTATTTCTCGGATAAAATCGCTTGCGATTTAAAAATGTATCGAGATATTTTTCAGAATAAAATCGCAAATTCTCGATATAATTCCTTAACGGTTTTTACATAGGACAACTAATGCTGCACTGATAAAAAGCAATCATCTTGGTTTGCATTGAGTTAAATACGCCATGTGGATACGGCGAAACACAGTACGACTTTTGCTTTACTACAGCGTGTATTTGAGAGGAATTTTTGACTCAACTACATGACGGATTTGAAACGATTGAGGCTGTATTTAACGAGACATCTTATGCAACTAAGTCAAAAATATATATGATTGATTGAATTTAATAAGAATTTGTCTGACTAAATTATTTTTTTCTTACAATAACAATTCAATTCATTTAGAAAACATAGGATATTATATTAATTAGTTATTATTTATTTTTAATAAATTATTTTGCTACATTGGAAGTGATTGGGTTTAAAATTAATTAAAAATAAAATATTGCCATTTATTCAATCTTCAATTTATTGATACCATTTTTATGATATATTATAATTATTATGATTACATTAATCCTTAAAAAACATTATTTTTCAAATATATATAAAAATTAGAAAAAAATGAATATTTATAATTAATACTTATGTATATTCTCTAATATCACCAGCTTCCTGAAAAAGTTAAAAAAATTATAAATAAGTAGGTTTCAAAAATTTTAAGTACTTAATTAGATAATTTGTTTTTAAATATCATTAGTTTATCTTAACAAGTAATGCGAATTGCAATGTCCTCTTCCTCGGTTTGTTTTTTTTTTATATGAATTGAATATTTCGATGGAATAAGATGAACTAAGAACAATATTTACGCAAACACTTTGGCATCTGTAAAATAAAACATTGTAATAAATTATTTTCATTCAACCAATTCTTGCATAATAATATGCAGGTGATACTCACACTAACCGTTTCTTTCCCAAGAATACTTTTGAAATCAGTTATAGCTTGGTAGATTGATAGATTTTTTTTTGGCCAGTTTTATCAACTTGTGAAAATTATCAGACCAATTGTTGTAGAAATTAATCTCATCTGTTTTACACAGTGACTTGAAATCAATATAAATTAACTTATATCCATTCTGAGGATCTCTTAACAATGGATATTGTTTTGAATATTCAGATACACTCTCGATTGTTGTAATTTTTCAAATCGAGTATGCGACGTATTAATTCAATAGAGAGGCAGTTTCTCTGAAAAAAAAATTATTATGTTCAAATCAGGGTAAGTTTTGCTTTGCTTCGTACCACTGCCGAAATTAGCATTATCCAAAAGATTTCAACGTCCTTAGTATTATTATTTCTCTTCAAAATCTTTCTAAATTCACATTCATTGGAGTCGTTGTCACGCTTACGTTTATTATTGCGCGATATATTCTCCTCATTATCAGTTATTGACTTAATTTCCTGTAAAAATAGTTTTGAGAAGTTTCTGGATGGGTAAAAGTGAACTTAAAATAAAAGAAAGGTTTTCTTTTGAACAACATTAAATTAAGAGACCAATACTTACTTTTAAATAATTCTACTAAATTTGTCAAATTCTATTTATTCAAATATTTAATCATCTGTTCGTCGGCCATCTCGAAAATGTTGAATCAATCACAATGTTGCGAAGTTATAACACTTAAATTGACTTAAATATTATTTAATTTGTTCAAAAAAACTCGCTCTGAATAACCCTACTCCGTGTGGAATTTATCATGAAAAAAGCGATGTGCTTAATATTTACATAAGACTAACAATAAACTAAACGGCTCTAAGTTATGGTGTTGCGAAGGGATGATTTTAGGTTTTTGATTGGTTTTAAAATTTACGAAAGTAAAAAAGGATATTGTCACTGCAATGTAAATAAAGATGACAAAGAGACATGCTTTTGCACGTGTCCAAACTTGTACAAGAAGCTAGCAAAGGGATAAGGTTGTAAATGGAAAAATAAAGAATATTTTGAACTAGACATTCCAAAGTTTCAACGAAAGGCAGATTTCTTTCTTTCAATTACATGACTTTTTGACGGCAATATTTATGTGCTCAGCTGAATATCGTATTCGCCTTAACTCAACGTTTTCAATGTAGTTGTGCCAAATACTGTGTTTTAAACACAATCGAATTTAATTTGACCCAAACGCGTATTGCCCAAATACATAGCGTATTTGGTAAAAAATCATTATTTTTATCAGTGTGCAAATAAGTTTAAACCTGATAATTATTTTGTTTGATTATATAATTTCATAATATAATTCCTTATTCAGTAAATAGAAAATTGAGAAAGGACAACTCTTAGATGTATTTAAATAAATGTTGTCACGAAAGTATTTAAAATACCTATTTTTTTTATATCGATTTATATAAATTATTATTTTAGATAAGATAATGATGTGAGGATTTTATTTAAGATAAAGATGTATTAGGTACATAGTTGTTCTAAAAATGTTTAAACTATATCGATAAGGTTTCATGCACTTATTTTTGTTAAAATGAGGCCATTTGCTCGAAGAACATTTAAAAAAATGTTGCTGTAAGGAAAAAACATTTTTATTACCTTTATTTTGTCTATTTCTGATCTTATCTACCGCGTAACAGTCATAAATAAATAATTTTTTGTCTCTTCGTATTTTCTTTTTGTACTTTAAGGCTTTTTCCAAAATGTAATTCAAAACACCACACATTTAGGTTGTAAAGCAAGAAAACTTGTACAAAAAAACTAATTTATGTTTGTGCTTCAAATAATAAGAAGTTCATTTTAAAATAATAGTTTCAATATAATTTTCGTAAAACTAAAACTTCACAATTCATAGAAGTTTATCGATAATTACATGTTTTATAAGTCGTTCATAATTACAGCTAGCATAAAGAAAGCTTTTATACATGTAATTGATTGTATTGAAACATGAAAGAAAGGATTTAATAAGGCAGTTTAGAAAAGAAGAGGAATCCGATTCAGTCATTATAAAGTCGATGCTTTGTTCCAGGTTCGAATTATGTAACTAATAGAAATCGTTCTATGTGTTTGCATATTGTAATTAAAACTTGGTAAATATGAATTATCTAATAAATCTCTTATTTATATTCAAATGTAAGTAATTAAACTGAATATTTCCAATAAACTGTCAAGTAAAATTGATTTTTGCTTAAAATTGCGTTTTGTACTCTTCAGGAAAACATGATGAGGAAAATGTTATTTATATTTTGGTTATGTAAAATGGTTTAATTTGAAATTTGTCTCTTATAAATATTATGCAAATATCATTTAAATTAAATTCCGATGGATATAAGGCTTAGTGAACATTTCCAACTAACACCAAAACTAAAATTGGATTCGATAATTGAACGTCATTTGACATCAAATGCTTTTCTCTAGTAGCCAACATGCGATATATATAGGTAATAGGTATGTAGGGGAGACCGGGGATAGTTGGCTATAGGGGCTGGTAGACTAAGCGACAATAACTCGCCATCATCAATTGTTTTTAATCAACAAATTAGGAGCGACGATGCCTCCCCGCGGCCCGCTTACTTGTGTGAAGTGAGCTGCTGCAGTCACGCAGCGTTCTTTTGTGACATCACATGTTGTATTTTTGGTGTCGTTAAGTAGTTTTTTTTTCGTTCGTACTTTTTTTATTATTGTGCTTATGGATCTGTTGGAAACAATGTTGTTGTTATGCCAAATGTAAATATGATAGCTTTATTCGTTATTACACAGTATTGTTTCCATGTTAGTGCCAGATTTTTCATATGATACGCAGCTAAAATTCAAAATGGCGTCCGGGATTAGTTGACAAGTTTTGTTCGGGGTAGGTAGACTAATTAGTCAACCAACCCCTTTAAAATAAGTATAACGTTTTATACTTATTTTGAAGAATTGTGTTGGCTAATGGTTAATGTGCATCATCAATTTAAACACTATTATGGTCTTCTCTCACATTTTAAAATACAGTTGTCTTTTTACAGAAACTAACCATTTTTCAATTTTTTTCGTATCTTGAATAACCAAAAAAATTTATAGTTTGAAGTTTGAACAGAGAAAATAATAGAGATTTTTAAAATGCTGCAAATTGAACGTAAATAATGAAAACAAATGTTTATTAATTGCACTTCCGTTCCATCAACTTAGTTGTCTTTTCATTTTATTTTGAGAATTGTATTTATTCCAACCGAATTTAATAATTTTTGGTCAAGCTTGTTATTTCGCATACGCCAAGATTTGACGACAAAAATGAACTATACAATTTTTCGAGTTTTCGTTTAGCTTTCAAGATATCGGTTTTTAAAATTTGCATTGACAACGTCAAATTTGGTTTTAAAAACAACGCGATGGTTACACCTAAATTGCTTTTTTCTCTTGAAAAATAAGCTTGGATGGATTTATTTTGAGGACTCTGCCCCCAAACTTTCGCCGGGGGTTGCACCACCGGTCTCTATTTTCAAATATTAATTTAAGAAACACCTCAAACGACACAAAAAATAATAAAGAATCAAGCTTAATATGTATATAGAAACCATCAACTAAGAATGCCATCATTAATAGAAACAATCGCCGTCTTTATAGTGCAAAACTGTGTTATTTAAATCTATTCAGCGGTTTAAATGTGATACTCGGACCAAAGGACAGACAGACAGAGTTACATTGTAAAATATGTATATAAGGATTATATAATATAAGATTTAATATTAGAATTATTAGAAAGCTTATTTTGTTGTAAATAGAGAAAAAACTATATATAAAATAAAATATTATAAATGTTGAGTTATCTACCGTTATCTGTGACTGTCGTTAAGGAATATTGAAAATTTGTGTAGCTTGAAAGCTGACATTGTCAGTTCATATAAGTTTTAATATAAACAGTGAATTAATGCCTATTTTACGCAATGCGTGTTTACTTTGAAATTATTAAGTTTGAAGTCTTTGTAAAGAAATTTACTGATGCTTGAAAATTTATTGTTGGTCTTCAAATCGATTTTCTTCTTTTATGGTAATTATTGAGTTAAAAGTCAGAATCGATTCAATATTCTATTGAATTTAGGTTTTTTTTATATTCTACGAACGATTACCAGACTGCCTTACTGAGAGTCATGCAAATGGACTCCATTTAAAATATGTACAACGAAAGTATTTTAAAATTTAAATTTTATTTTGTCTACATTTATGTAGGTATATAATAAAGCAGAAGTAGAAAGACTGGTAAAATAAATGTAAACATATAGACACTTCTTGTTAACATTGAATCTCTCTTTTATATTCTCCAAGTATTGTATATAGTTTCCTCTTCCACGTCTAAGTTATTACTTTTCTCCGAAATTTGCAGTAGCTGTTATACCATTTTTCTAGTTTAGTGATGAAAATGACGTCTGCATTTTATGCATATTCTTAGTTATCACGAAATCTGGCATTCTGAAATGATTCAACCATCTTAGAATAATAATTTAGTAAAACAAGATAAGAATAAGATTAAGACATTTTCTTTGAAAAGTAGCTACTTACTTTATTTTGCAATTTCTACGGAGCTTTGTTTTCATGGCATGCATGAATTGTTAACCAGAAAAATGATCCTGACAAATTTTATAAACGTCTTTCAGCTTTTTTTGAATTTTATTTTCATTGTAAACCATAGTTTTCCACAGTGTTTCAGCCATTAAATAGTCATAAAAATACAAATTTACTGCACAAACGGTGACTCGGAAAAGACGTGTTAAACGTCAGATTACTTTTAGGCTAATAGTACCGCGTGTTGTTCTAAGAGGCGTTAGTATCGGTCTATTTTATCATCACAGCGAAAGATCGTAATGCTTAAATGCATTTTGTACATTGCTCCTCTCTGTTCAAGGCGCCGTACTAAAATTCAAAAGAACCTCACCTCTCGAAAAAGTGTCCGCTCCACGAACAAATTATATTCAGTAGTGATTTAAGTTGAATATTTTGATTAATATCATTTATTATTTGTAAGTATTAGTGAAAAAATTGTACTTATATACTTTTTCAAGTGCTCCAATATAATATAGGTTAACTATCCGCATGTATTATTATTATTTTTTTTTTCTTAAGTTTTAAAGTCGCTTCAACTTCTAGGGATATCTATTAGCGAGTGCGCATAGTGGTACTATGCCTAGTAATTAATTAGATTTTTGATAAAAATAATAGATTTGAAGTGAAAAAAAATTTGATCTAAGCTGAATAGTGATAACAATGATAATAATAGCAATAGTAGTGATGGTGTATTTTGTTTTAGATGATAGAATATAATGCTAAAATTTTAAAATACAAGTGTTTAGCGATTCATTTGTTTGATGGTTAGTTAGAGGGTTTTGTAGAAGGTGGAGTTCTTTATTCTCTTCCAATGCTCGTCAAATTCGGGGTGTTCAGGGTTGAGAGCAGCCCTCAGGTCTGATTGGCTGAAGGACAAGTCGCAGCTGGGACCTGGAAAAACCAGGTGCGGTACATCTATCCGAGCGCCTTAAGTACACGCACTTACTTTTTTTTGTAGTCCTGTGTATTACAGTAATCAAATTGGATAAAACGATCCATATCCTGTTGGCCAATTAGTGAGGAAAATAAATATATTTCATTATCTTCGAGTCTTATTTTTAATTCTTTATATCATTATTTTTATTGTAAGTATTCTTGAAATACTACAAAGTTCACATACGACGAGAAAAAAGAGAGAATAAAACGAGCGGGAAAAAGAAGACGGAGAGTCTGATCTAGTATTAATTAACTTAAGTGATGTCGGAAGTAAGATGTGTGTAAGTAAATATGACAACAGCTGATGAGAGAAAATCCTCAATATAAATATAATCCTGTTGGCCAATTAGTGAGGAAAATAAATATATTTCATTATTTTCGAGTCTTATTTTTAATTCTTTATATCATTATTTTTATTGTAAGTATTCTTTAAATACTAGAAAGTTCACATACGACGAGAGAAAAGAGAGAATAAAACGAACGGGAAAAAGAAAACGGAGAGTCTGATCTAGTATTAAGTAACTTAAGTGATGTCGGAAGTAAGATGTGTGTAAGTAAATATGACAACAGCTGATGAGAGAAAATCCTCAATATAAATATAATCCTGTTGGCCAATTAGTGAGGAAAATAAATATATTTCATTATTTTCGAGTCTTATTTTTAATTCTTTATATCATTATTTTTATTGTAAGTATTCTTTAAATACTAGAAAGTTCACATACGACGAGAGAAAAGAGAGAATAAAACGAACGGGAAAAAGAAAACGGAGAGTCTGATCTAGTATTAAGTAACTTAAGTGATGTCGGAAGTAAGATGTGTGTAAGTAAATATGACAACAGCTGATGAGAGAAAATCCTCAATAGAAATAAAAATAAAAATTGTGAACACTTGTGGCTGCGTGTGGGTTACACTAACTCTTATATCACTAGTTTTAATTTTCACATTTTTATAAATAATATTTAAAGGTTATCTATTTTAAATTACAACAGAATTTTGCAATAATTTCTGTTTGCAAGAAATGAAATGTCCAAAAAATACACCAAAAATGTCTAATGAAATCTATTCGGCAGTTTTTGAAATTATAAGTACCTAGGTACTTCATGCATACTTTAAACACAAGGATGATATTGGCTACCATTTTATTTATATAGATTAAGAATCATTTTTGCATAAACGTTTTAATTATTTTTTGCAATTTCATGGTTTACTTTATCGATGCATACTTTGTCACGATAATAATATAACGTTTGGAGATCACAATATTCTGTTCTATTGATTGTAATAGTCTAGTATTTTTGAAGGGATCAACGTTCTGAGAAAATTTTTGTAGAAAGAAGAACAATTTGTTTGACCTGGAAAAACCAATTAGGATTATTACCTTGTTAAAGGTAAAGGAAAAATAAAACTAGGAAAATAATTATATCTTTATGACTCAAGAAACGTAATAAATGTGACAGTTTTCACACACCAGCTATAGCTATTATTAGAAGAAATATTTTCTCAATAACACGTATTTAGAGTCCTTAAAATTATATACCTTTAACGAGAGCCAAAATATTTTCCTGTAATAAATAAAGAGCTTTACTTGATATTAAAGCTACCACTATAATTAAGTTTCTTCATACTTTCATTTAACGTCTTGATTTACAATTCAAATTAGAATCAGGAATGAATTTTATATTAAGAAAAACACAAATTCATACAAAACATTATCCTTTTACGCGTTTCAAGCGTAAGAATATTTTCTATGTATTTGCATTAATTTTTTCAAAGCCTCAAGCTCTCTATTCTGTAACTTTTGACAAGCCTCAACTCGGACACAAAAACGAAACCAAGATAAAGATGAAATGTTTATTTTGCAGTGAGAAAAAAAAATGTCCTTCCGGAGAGAAAGCTTCTTTGAATAACTGAAAAATTTGTTTGTTAAAAAACATTTTTTGGAAAAATATCTTCTAGAACGATCTAATTAGTGTTTCTTCACGACTTTTTTTTATTTTACAGATAGTGTGTTGAATTGCTTATTTTCTTTGCGTTAAAATTCCATTTTGATTCACTTAAACTTTGTTTGAATGCTTTTTATGAAATAATAAAAAGGCGAGTTAAATTATGATTGCGATCGTTTAAATCGTTGCTCCTTATATAATAAAGTTTTTAAGTTTTCAAGCGTATTATTGGTAAAGTTTTCAATGGCTCACTCTCGGAAAAATCATGATGAAAAAAGTAAAAATGTTACACAAGAAACGGAATATTTAAGAGCTTTTTTTTTGTCTTTTTTTAAAGAAAGCAGTGTATTTAGAAATGATTTAAAGTTCTTTTTTTAATATAATTAAATAACCGTTTATCTTGAAGGATTAGTTTTAAAGTTTGAATTGAGATTTTTTTTTTCTTCTCACACTCATCGTGAAACACATTTTTATATATACATACTAGCTGGTCTCCGCCCGCTTCGCTGAGCGTATCAAAATTATACTGATTAAATAATGGAAATTTTCATCCCATCAACAAAAAAAGACAGATCGATATTTCTAGATCTTTGATTCATAGAAAGTTCATGAAAATCAGATAAACTACTTTTCCAGGACGATATTCTATATAGCTATCTAGAAGAGCTATCTTATTGGTTCTATACGTTTTTATGAATATTATAAAATACTTAAACTTGTGTTCTTTAAATAGCAATACAATTCGAAAATGTTGAATGTATTATATATTAAACTGAGTTTTTCACCAAGTTCAAATTTTTCAATAGTAATTTAACACGTTTATTTTTAAACATTATAGACATTCAAAAATTAACAACGAAAGAAGTTTCAATGTTTCAAAAATTTTCATTATTATTTTACCGATGTTATCGGATGTTAAATTAAAAATCATATTTTGCTGTAGAAATTGTAATTTTTATTTAAACTTTTTTGGAATGATTGTGTTAAAACGCTATTTCATGAAATTTAGGGATAGCTTTTTTTAAAACACGATTCCTGCAGGATAAGTACAATTGTTATGCTATCTTTTGAGAATTGTGCATTATTCTAACATACGAATTAATAATCTATATTATTCTCTGACCTTTCAACTACCCCCTATTGCAAAAAATCATGTCAATCTTTTGCTCTGAGAAAAACAAAAACATATCTATCCTACGGGAGTAGTACATTTTTCCTGGATAAAAAAGAGATCAGGCCTTCTTGAGGATAATGCGCTAGAACTTTATTTCACGTACTTTAACGAAACTTCTATTAAATACACAGTTCCTGTAAGATACAATTGTCTTGTTATCCCACGGGAAGAGTACAATTATGTCGATTTTTTGCACTATGAAAACTCTCATTGCTTGTCAAGCAATGTATCACGCAACGGCGCTATCTACATAAAATATTGGTTTGTAGTACATGCTATGTATCATCAGAGATGGCGTTGTATTTGAAAAAAGATTTTCCCGCTTTTCTGTTTAAATTTTTCCTAGATTTTCTTTACTACAAACCTCACACAGCCCGAGACCTTTCCAACGAATGCAAAACCGTGGAAATCGGTTTGTACGTTCTGAAGTTATAGCGTCAGGAAGGAAAACCAGACTTATTTTTATATAATAGATAATGGGTAAAACGAGTTTTTTTTTTTTTTTTTGGTTGGTAAGGCATAAATAATTCAATTAGATTATAAGATTTTGCTTGTCTATAGAACACGCACGTTTTACTTTAAATATTGTGTTTGAGCTTACAGCTCTAACATTTTGATATTTTATTTGTAACTAACGTAATTACTCGTATTAAGACCATTGTAGATTACCATCTACGTTCCAGTAAGAGATTACTGTTTATAATTCCAATGAAAAAAGTAAATCAAAGGATTTCTAGCTTTTAAGTACTTTAGTTTAAAATGTTTGAAAAATATGTATTTAACGATTATATAGTTGATAAGCTGATTGTGAGAGATATTTTTACTGCTGTGACAGCACGTTACTTAGGTTATTTTTTTAGCGTAGATGATTATATACATTTACATTAGGAAACCTGAACAGTTATAAAAACTGTAATATTTTATCAAATAAATCTTTTATCTGAAGATGTGAAAAATAAAAAGTGGTTGTGTGTACTTATGCTTTGGTATCATTAGTTAATATTAATTGCTTCAAATAATCAATTTAAAAAAATTATAAATTAATATTTATTTATAATCATAATATATATATTTAAAGATATAACATAATTTTTAAAATAAAATTATGAGAATAATATTTTAATTTATATCAATAAATAATATCCAAAGGAAGCTGCCAGACGTTTATAAAATTTGTCAGGATCATTTTTCTGGTTAACAATTAATGTTTGTCATGAAAACGAAGCTTCATAGAAATTGCGAAATAAAGTAAGTAGCTACTTTTCAAAGTAAATGTCTTAATCTTATTCATCTCTTGTTTTGCTAAATTATTATTCTAAGATGGTTGAATCATTTCAGAATCCCAGATTTCGTGATAACTAAGAATATGCATGGAATGCAGACGTCATTTTCATCACTAAACTAGAAAAATGGTATAACAGCTACTGCAAAATTCGAAAAAAATAATAACTTATTTATTAATAATAATGTGTCATTTGTATACATAATTATTTAAATTTATATATAAAAATAAATAGATAAGTAAATATATAAAACAAAAATTCAAATTACGTGCGACAAAAAACCGAGTGTTTTTGCGGCCAATTTCGTTTTGTTAATTTTTGTCTCATTGATCGCCCATCTAAAAATTTCACTCTCATCATTTTTTCATAACGCGCCTAAAGAAGTATAACTTCAAACAATGAGTTATATTCAAATTTATGTAATTCATTTACTATCGTAACGTTTCATTCAATATGTTTTTGTTTTGTCGTAGAGAAATCACGGGGTTATTTATTATTCGTTAATTTCCGCAAGGAAATATTTTGACGTTACAAGAAATGTTTCGATAATAATTTACCAAATCAGCTTTTGTTAATGTACAGAATATATTTTCTGAATGGTTTCTAAAAAGATTGAATCATAATTCATCGCGAAGTCACGCATGAAATTAATATGGAATCATGAGAAACTTATAATTGCAAAGTATTAAGGTTGGAATAAGTTCCTTACCGTAATTACTTTGTACAAATATAAATTTGATTTAAAACAGAAAGGGAGTAAAATTACGTACACAATTATTCATTCAAAATATTATCTATATATTAATACGCGAAGCAAACATTTTAAACCCCTTTTACCGAATATTATACGAACGGAAGAGTATGAAATTTGCCACAATTGAAGTTTATATGAGGAAGTTGCGTTTTGAGATAATATTTTTTTATAATAATGCTTCAAAATACCTTAAATTAATAAAAAAAGAAGTCACACACACTACCACGCGTTTGACACACACAGACACACAATACACACAAATATGTAGATTTTTAAATCTCAGTTGTTCAGTTTGACCACAGACTTCAACCATATTCCAAATGTCATTATTTAAACAAAATATTGTGAGAGGAATTTAAATTTTGAAATTGTAATTATTGAAATTGAAGGAAACAAATTTAACCGATTATTTGATTATTGAGTAATATTATTAAAAATATATTTAAAAGATACGTATAGATTCAATTACACAACGTTTCAATCATTTGATTTGGTCTTCATCGGGTGTTTCTTGATTATTATATAACATTTAAATAATTCATACCATATTCTTTTGGCAAAATCATTCAAATATATTACACAAAAAGTTAATTTAGGTAGGTAGGTACTATTTGAAAAAAAAAAGCTTAGCTTAATTCAAAGTTTTAAACAGAACTTGCAGCCTATTTTCATGTTTTTATCTTTGGCTTTTAAACGAAAAAATCTAAACATAAAGGTACTTTTGCTTTACTTTTGAACGTAGGAAACTCACTTGAAATTACTTCTGATGTTTCATAGTCATATTTTTTTTTGTTTGTCTAAAAAATATTTCAGAATACTGTTATTTGAATTGACATACAACATTATAAAAAGAAAAATATCTGCTGCGTGGCGTCACAGTACTTTCTTTTACTTTCATTTATGAAACTCGCTGTTGGTTAAAAGAAATATATAAGAACCTTATAACTATACAAAGCAGAACTATATGCATACAAGTATACAACATATATGTATTTATGAATTCCCAACCTTCATCCCAGAACCGTCCTTAATCAAATTTTCCCAGGAAAAAGTTTCAAATAAAAGTTTTAGCCATTAATAAGTCTAAGAACTATCATAAGCTTAAAGAAAATCTTTGCAGCCGTTTTCGAAAAAATTTGAAAAGCTCAAAAACTCCGAGAATAAAGTGGAGCTTTCGGCTAACCGATTTCAACTAAATGCTTCACGGCAAAACAAAATATAATATGAAGGAAAATTTCCAAGTTTGGTGAAATTTGGAAAAGCGTTCAATACGGTATGGCTGTCACACACAGACATGTTTTGAAAAACTACTTTTTTGGACTCAGAGGACCTCAAAACATGTATGATATGAACGAATTGATATTTAGTTTTGAAATTTTTTAGAGAATATTCTGAAATAATTTTGTAAAAGATTTATGGAAGAAAAAAAATCAATCTTTTGAAACCTCTACACCTATTTTCTTCCTTAACTTAAAATAAATATTTTCAATCATTATATGATGCACTTTCTTTAAATGAACCTTGAAGAAAAAATTAGTCAAGAAATTATTTTCCAAACATTCGCAAATGCAATTCATTATCTGCTGTAGTTAGCTTAGTAACTTAAGTTTTTGAGGCAGTTACAAGTGAAGTGTACCCTTAGGTATGTAAAAATTGTAACGAATTATGGTCGAATTTCGACCACTGGGCGACCTCTAGTATTTTGAAATAAGCGTGTTAAATTATATTCAAAAAGTCAACAATTACCCAACTTTTTTAACTATTGCAAAATTCGAACTTGGCAAAAACTTAGTTAAATATATTCTTCTTCTTATCCAACGCCCACGCTTGACATTTCTGTCATTCGGTACCGATGTATTATATAAATATATAATACATTCAACATTTTAAAATTGTATTGCTACTTTAGGAACATGTCAAGTATAGGTATTATATAATATTCATAAAAACGTATAGAATCTATATAAGATAAATTATATTATCTCTTCCTGGAAAATTAGTTTGATGAGTTTTCATGAACTTTCTATGAATCAACATCTAGAAATATCTATCTGTCTTTTTCTTAATTTCTTATTTTGGGTTTCTACTGTTCAATCCGTTTAATTTAGATACGCTCAGCGAAGCGGGCGGGGTCAGCTAGTTTATTATATATTGACCTCTAGTTCGTAATAATGCTGATCATACTGAAGAAAAATAAACTTAATTATGACAGTAAGAGAATTAATAACTTACATTACCCCTTACAATTTTGTATTGGGTATGGTCACCCAGGAAAGTTCTCCAAGCGAAGGATCTTCGCTTCTTTATTGAAATTTATTTAATATAGATTGTAACATCATTATTATTATTATTTTTTGGGTGTTTTAAGTCGCTTTAACATCTTAGATAGTATCATGACTGTCTAAACACACAAAATTTCTGTGGGTCAATTTTTTCCTACGTCTAGGATTTTAAGACTACTAAACTGCTCTAATCGTTGCGCCAATAAAGTGGGCTGCGCAATGCTTATTCTTCTGATATAATATACAAATCTCATATTCTTCTAAATCAACCAATCAGCCAACTGTTTTTGTTACGGGAAATGTACACTTTTACCTTAAAATGTGTATATTTCCCAAAAAAGTTAGATATATGTGAACTTAATATAATGTATATGTACATTTCCCGGCAAATGTGTACTCTTGCCTTCACGTTTTGGTAAATGTATACTCTTATCTTTATGTTTTAAGAAAATTTGGAGTACAAATAAATTAAAAATGTTGTTGCAGTAAAAAAAATATTTATTTAAATTTAATGAACAAACAAAACATACTTTTCTTTGTATATTATATAATATGTCGTAAGTTACGATCTCAATATTCCTAAATACGATTTTGTACACAAATGTACACATTTACCGGAAAATGTGTACATTTGCCTGGCTTCAGAACCCTTTGAGTAAGAGTAATTTCTAACTGGCTTGTTAAACTAATTGTCCTCAGCCAAATCCTTAAGGCAAATTTTTTTTAATCTCCTCGTTTCAGCTGTAGAACCTAATTGGAGAGGGATTGCGTTAGGACAGCTGGTCAATCTTTCAAACAGTCCGACCGACAGGTTCTTCAAAGTGTCACAAATTGCTCGGATATCATATTCTCTGTGCAACTGGTTGTTTCGCAATGCTTGGATTCTTTTTATTTTTGATGGGGCCGCTACTGTTCAGACTGGGCTACCATACAACATTATAGGGCTAATCAAACTTTTGTATAGTAATATAGCACATTCGACTTTAAGTGAGGAAAATTTTATGTAGGTACATCATACATTCTGACATTTTAAACTTAGTACCAACAAAGAAATGGTCTGCTGTTTTTACGTATATAAAGCAATTAAGTAAAATACAAGTTTTATTTTATCATCTTCCCAAATAGAATTAGCTTTTTACTGAGGCATACATATTTTTTTTACCGGGAACTTTGATAAATGTATCATTTTTATTAGAACTAAAACGATGAAATAGCACGGGAACATGAATTTTTATTAACTAATATCTAACAAAGAACGCAAATGGCTCATTTTGCCGTAATGCTTACTATTTTTTATATTTCTCATGTAGCAATCTGTTATACTTATATCATAAAAATTGAAATTAATAAATAAAGACAAGCATTTCATCTTCTCATTCCTTTACTATCTATTCTCTTTTACTTCTTCTACCTATTATTTCAACTCAAACTTCATAAGAGCTTTCTTTGTTTTTCAGAACGTGTATAATGGAGTCGGAGGTCAACAGGACACTGATATTTCCGAATTTACAAGTAATAAACACAAGTTTGGCCGAGGAAGATTATTTATTTGACAGAACTGATGTGCGAGCAGTTTTTATCACCTTGTATTCAATTGTGTTTTGCTTCTGTTTTTTTGGTAAGAAATATGTCTTAAATTTTTATTGTCGTTGCCTTAAAATTGTTATCTATAAAACCTATTCATTTAAAGGAAGAACTTTCTTAGATCTCAAATAAGTCAAATTGTTCACACATTTTATTAAAAAGAAAATTTTTCTATGGAAAAAACTCGTTTATTAAAAACCCTGTTTTCTTTTATCTTCAAACATAAATCATACGCTCTCTTATCAAAAGATGTTTTAAGGAAAACAAAAGTAATAGAGTGGTTATTTATGATACTTGTTTTACACTGTATCACTTCCAAACTAATTTTGCGTATAGATCTTAAAAGGGTCTAGCCCAATAGCCATAAGCAAAGTGCCCCAGGCGGTTTTTGAGAAATGCTCCCGTGTGCTGATTCTTCTTCATGAAAAACTTATTGTCGCACAATTTTAACCGGCTACCCCCACTTGTATTGGCGTTACGGGGGAAACTACCCCAGACGTTAAAATTTTTTTTCAAGAAAACTATTGAAGATTTTTTTATGAAATTAAAATTGTACGTAGATATTGATAAAACGCATAATATATATTTTTTTCAGAATTTTTGTAAATCTATAAATGATGAGAAATGTTATTTTTATTTTTTGAGGGTATTTTTTTTACATCAATCCTTAAAGTGACATCTTTTTTTAAAAATGCTATTAGTGCATTTATTATCTATCTTTGATTTAAAAAACGTAGCTTTAAGAAATTAGTTGTCGCTCACCACCAAAATGAGGTCATCCAGGGACAGGTTTGTAATACACAGCGCATTTCGTAAATGCATTTATTACTTTATGGCTTGTATACGTATATGCTATAATATGGTTTTCGTCAAGAAAAAAAGTCCTGAGAAAGAAATGAATTTTTTAAATTTTTTAATAGGCCTATTAACAATATAGTGCAGGGATCTTTTATCCATTCTTTATACTAATAATAAATTCAAAGAAAGTTTAATAAGTAATACGTAGGTACTCGTAATTATTTTCAATCTTAGACTACCTACATACATACTCAAATATTGTTAGTATTATTATTTGTATTATAATTAGTAGAATATTAATTTAGAATTTGTTTACGGAGGAAGCAAAAACATCTCGATTTGTAACAAGTGCATTGGGTTGTCGAATCTGTACATGGTAAGATCGGTCAATAAAAACAGTATTTGGCATAAAGATTTAAGGAACAAATTGTTATTTTTGGTTTAATCACTGTAAAAGATGGCTGGATTTTTGCACTATAGGTTTGGGAAAAGGTTTGGGTATTCTAGTCTAGAGGCCCGAAGAATTTCGAGCGGTTTTTGGCAATTGATAAAGAAAAAGCATTTGATATTTTTACTATATGATTTTTTATCATTTGTTTATTTATATTCAGAGAGTACAAAAAAATAATTTTAATTTTTTTTATTTATTTTTCATTGAGTTATGCTTCTTTGAAGTAGAGGTGAAAAAAAAGACCGTGTCTTCGTCGCCATAATTTCTACCCTTGTGGTCATTTGAAAAATAAAATAATGATGGATTCTTGATAAGTACAAATGTCGCTATCGAATGAACCTCCAAAACAGAAAAAAAATTTTTTTTTCATAAAATGGCGGCTACTCAAAAATAAAGGTCGATTTTTTCACTCATTTTTTAACTTTGTCGAATTTTTAAAAAATATAACATATTTAAGATTTTCATTTTTTGTTGGTTCATGCGATAGAGAGATGTTTAAAGAATATTCATGCGAAATTTCAAGTAAATCGGCTGATTAGAACTTGAGATATTATGGAGACCGCATCGAAAAAAATAGTTTCGAAAAAACGCATTTAAAGTTTTACGTTAAGTCTCAACCGGTCCAGTTGGCACGACACTAAAACGGCTATAACTTCGGAAATAATTTAAATTTTGAAAAATCCTTTTAGGGAGATATTTTTGAATATATTAACTATCGGATTATGAAAGAAAAAAATTTTCAAAATCCTAGACTAGAATACCCCTTTAAGTAACTCAGAAGTTGTCATGGCGGATAAAATAATTTCTTATATGAAATAACGTCAACTAGAATTTTAACCGATGTAAAAAAAAAAAACGTTATCAATGATAAATTCTACAAGTTTAATAGACATTCCCAGAACTACTGAAGAAGATCTTAAAATAATATTCAACGGCAGTTATCAATTGGCGCAAGCAGTTTGTTATCTTTCCAAAATAATAACTAATGCAGGCTTAAGCCTTTAATATTTAAAACATTTTAGAACAATTATAAAAGGGAGAAGTGCAATCAAAGGCATTTCAATAGAAAAACCGAATTGCTTTCTTGAATATGAACCTTATGATAATATGAAACTAAAAATATTATGAAGGGTTTAAAAAATACGTACTTATGTGATTGTGGTAATGGAAATAGAATTGGTGGCTGTTTTGTACCTGTGCTGCAGCAGTTATATACTATTAATTACATGGTCTTTATAAATCAAAACGTAAAAACGTAAGCCAGCAGAAAAATGAATTTTCTATTTTCGAATTCCAAAAATATAGTGACAATTAGGTATAGAAAAAGAATCCTATAGCGACTAAGCAAAGGTTATATTCAAATTCTAAATTATTATTTCCAATAAATTATGATTCTAATTATTTTTAGTCGTAACAAATAAAAATATTACTTGATTCAAATAATAATACTAACAATATTTGAGTACGCATGTAGATAATCTGAGATAGAAAATAATAACGAGTAGGTATTGTTTAGTAAACTTTCTTTGAATTTATTATTAGTATAAAGAATGGATAAAAGATCCCTGCACTATATTGTTAATAGGCCTATTAAAAAATTTAAAAAATTCATTTCTTTCTCAGGACTTTTTTTCTTGACGAAAACCATATTATGGCATATATACAAGCCATAAAGCAATAAATGCATTTACGAAATGCGATGTCTATTACAAACCTGTCCCTGGATGACCTCATTTTGGTGGTGAGCGACAACTAATTTCTTAAAGCTACGTTTTTTAAACCAAAGATAGATAATAAATGCACTAATAGCATTTTTAAAAAAAGGTGTCACTTTAAGGGTTGATGTAAAAAACTACCCTCAAAAAATAAAAATAAAATTTCTCATCATTTATAGATTTACAAAAATTCTGAAAAAATATATATTATGCGTTTTATCAATATCTACGTACAACTTTAATTTCATAAAAAAATCTTCAATAGTTTTCTTGAAAAAAAAAATTTAACGTCTGGGGTAGTTTCCCCCGTAACGCCAATACAAGTGGGGGTAGCGGGTTAAAATTGTGCGACAATAAGTTTTTCTTGAAGAGGAATTAGCGCATGGGAGCATTTTTCAAAAACCGCCTGGGGCACTTTGCTTATGGCTATTGGGCTAGACCCTTTAACGTTTGCTTTCTCATTGAAAACTCATGTTAACATTTTGTTTCAATGTTAATTTAAATTTGGTTTTGAACTTGCTGAAACTAACATTTCATATTGAATGTTTCGTTTGTAAATGTTGTAACATTTAAATGAGAAACACGATACTTATTACCTATTTCATATTAATGCAAATTATGCAAATTAAATAAATATTTATATATTATTAGTAAAGGTATTAAGGTATTAAGGTAAGTATTACTTAATGGTTGAAGGCATTACAGCGTCAAGTGGAGAAAGATTTTAAGATTTCTTCGTAATTATTACGTATAATAAGAAGAGATAAGATATTTACATTCCAATCAGATTAATTAGACTGAGATAAGATTTTGTAAACTTAACAATGTTGAAGAAATTTCCAACGTCAAAAATTTTTAAATCAATTTCTTTAAGTAAATTTTAATATAAAATTGAAATTCAAATCGTTGAAACTAAAGAAAGGTATACTATAATATATTCTATTTGATTTTCTTGTTGAATATCTCGTAGTTGTCACATTATAAGCGAGCAGCTTTTTACGACAGCTTTAGAGAAACATGGATCTACAATTTTTGCACGTATTTGATTTAGAATTTGTTGTCGTTATGTCAGCTCATATTAAATCAACTATATGTAAATTGAGCGCGATATTCAATAAAAGAAATTACTATTCTTCCGTTCTGTCGGTAAGAATTTATTTACACCTTATTTATTCGACTTAAAAATAAACTTTAATCAACATTACCATGAAAAGTATTAGCGATTCTTATGGTAAGCTAACGTAATATATCGAAGCATATTAAAGCTTGTATCATTAAGATAAGATTAAAAAATATTTAAATATCTTAAATCCTATAAGTATTTATAAATATTTAATCTAATCTTCGTCAAAATGGATAATAATATATAAAAAAAATTGATTTCTCTTACCATGAAGATACCAAAAAAATATTACCTAAATTAACAATTTTTTTTTTTTAATAATTCTCATTCAAAATATTATATGAAAGCGGGAAATTATCTATATCTATACTAATCTATAGTAATATATAAAAGTGAAGAGATTGTTTGTCTGTTTGATTGTTTGGTTAAACGAGCTAATCCCAGGAACTACCGGTTCGAATTGAAAAATTCTTTTTGTGTTAGATAGCTTAATTATTGACAAAGGCTTTAGGCTGTACAACATCACTCTATGACTAATAGCAGCAGAGCATCAATGGAAAATGTTGCAAAAACCAGGAAATTGTTTTCCTTTTGAGAGCGTTTGTTGGCTGCCCTGTGTAAACGGTTAAAGTTACGCAAAAATCATATGTAGCACAATTGTTCCTCTTAAAAAGTTCTAAAAAAAATTCCGCGACGACATATGCCTATCATTTAAGGTTGGCCTGCTATAGCCTTTTTAATGGTTATTAAAATTGTTTAAAAAATAATTCATTATTAGCGAAATTGTTTTTAGAAACATATCATTAATTCTTACCCAAATAAATACGGGTTTTAATGAAATTTGGTATGATGATAAATGACAATCTGAGACATTACAAAGAATACTTTTTATTACGGGAAAATGTGTCATTTTCCCGGGAAATTGAAAAACAAGTTGGATCAAAAATTATGCATAAATTATACATTTTTATTTGCAAATGAATATTGGTGATATTTAAGTATGATGATGCTAAATATTTGAATCATTATTTACAATACAATTTTTTTCGGAAAAATTTCTCATTTCAACAGGAAAATAGAAAAACTGGTTTAAAGAAAAATCATGCTGAAACTAAACGTTTTTAGCTGATTATAATAGAGTATATTAACAGTTATAACTCATAATATCCTCAAGGCAAAAAATAATTTTCTTATCCTACAGTCTTATTTTTATACAGGAAAAATGTGCGGTTCCCGTAGGGTAGATTTGTTTTTATTTTTCACAGAGCAAAGGATTACCATAATTTCTTACAATAAGATGTTTAATTGAGAGTCAGGGAATAAATATAGGCTACCTTTTATGTCAGATTATAGCACGGTTCCCGTAGGATAGGATAAGAATGGTATCCTTCAGGAACTGAATATTTAAAAGGAGTTTCGTAAAAGTTCATGGATAAGCGTTTTAAGGAATTTTCCTCAAGAAAGATTGGTCTACCTTTTATCCAGGAAAAATGTATAGGCCCTTGGGCTAGATACGTTTTATTTTTCATAGAGCAAAAAATCGGCATAATTGTACTCTTCCCGTGGGATAACAAGACAATTGTATCTTACAGGAACCTTGTAATTAATAGAAGTTTCGTTAAAGTACGTGAAATAGAGTTCTAGCGCATTATCCTCAAGAAGGCCTGATCTCTTTTTTATCCAGGAAAAATGTACTACTCCCGTGGGATAAATATGTTTTTGTTTGTCATAGAGCAAAAGATTGAAATTATTTTTTGTAATAGGGTAGTTGAAAGGTTAGAGAAAAATATAGATTATTAATTCGTATGTTAGAATAATGCACGATTCTCAAAAGATAGCATAACAGTTGTACTTATCCTGCAGGAATCGTGTGTTTAAAAAAGCTTTTCCTAAAGTTCGTGAAATAACGTTTTAACACAATCATCCCAAAAAAGTTTAAATAAAAATGACAAATTTTACAGCAAAATATGATTTTTAATTTAACATCCGATAACATCGATAAATTAATAATGAAAATTTTTGAAACATTGAAACTTCTTTCATGGTTAATTTTTGAATGTCTATAATTTTTAGAAATAAACGTGTAAAATTACTATTGAAAAATTTAAACTTGGTGAAAAACTCAGTTAAATATATAATACATTCAACATTTTCAAATTGTATTGCTACTCAAGGAACACAAGTAAAGATATTTTATAATATTCATAAAAACGTATAGAACCAATAAGATAGTTCTTCTAGATAGCTATATGGAATATCTTCCTGGAAAAGTAGTATATCGAATTTTCATGTACTTTCTATGAATCAAAGATCTAGAAATATCCATCTGTCTTTTTTTGTTGATGGGATGAAAGTTTCCATTATTCAATCAGTATAATTTAGATACGCTCAGCAAAGCGGGCGGGGACCAGCTAGTGTATAATAAAATCGTTTTATTTAAGTAAAATTTTTTGGGCTTGTTAAGTTTTATCTTAATGAATTGTATCCTTGTAGTGTTAGAACAATTTTCATCACTATCATTTCTGTTTATTTTATTACAAATGTTTTAGCCCTGTTTTAATTGTATTTGTCTCCTCACTCTGTTGGAAATTAAGACATGAAAGATTTTCTAGTAACAGCTGTGCGAAAATGAATTTAATAACTGATAACAATACGTATGTATGTTTATGGTTGCTTGTTTCGAGACAACAACGAATGTTTCATGTCATAGGATAAAACCAACTTAACCGTCGAAAAGCTGTGTCGTGATAACGTTTTAGTATTATTCATATTAAAATTTTTGCTATGTCAAAGTAAATTATACAAATATTATCTTTCCGTTTTATTATATCTTAGGAATTTTTAAAAATTATTTTCAAAAAGCTACTTACCTGCGAATACAGACAGTAAAAATTTCTCTGCGATACAAATAAAAAATATTACAAAATGTTGAAGTTTTTTTATTTTTATTAAGTAATCTACAAAAGAAATTAAAAGGTGTGCCAAAAGTATCTTCTATATAAAAACTAAAACTTCGTGAAACTGGTGGAAAACTTTATTTCCAAAGCGATGATATAAAAGAAATGTCATTTTACATGATAATAAATTTTTCAGCACTGTTCTGTAATTATGAAGAAAACTTTATGAAAATATAAAGTTTCTCCATATAATTCTGAACTGTATCTGCATATTAAAAGTCGACTAAATCAACTGAAAAAAGAGAATTATATAAGAATTATTTTTTTGGAATATTGTATATTTAAGTATCTCATATAAACTCTTTAAGAGTAATGACTCAAAAGCAAAATTCATTTTGTAGAATTTATTTCATAAGAACCGAAATTAAGAAATAGTAACTTAAGAAAATAACTTAATACGGGAGTATAGTTAAAGGCCTATAAGATGTACATTTATTGAGAGATTTGTTGTTAGCAAAAGTGAATTTTTTTTTTTGTTATTTCATTCACTATTTAGCATTTCAGGGATTTATTTTTACAATTCAACGTATAGTAGACCTTTAAAGTAGTCTCAGTCTATCAAAAATGATTTTTGTTTTCTAGTTTTTCTCAACATTTTCATTTTTCAGACTGTTTATGACAAAAGTCAACTCCATAATATTTTTTTGTTGAATAAAAGTCTATTTGCTATATTTCATCTTATTTAATACATTTTATTTAAAAAAAAAATACAATTTTGCTAATAAGTATTTGGCCACCTTGAAAAATTTTATTACTGCCAGTTCAAATCAAATCCTAGAACTGTCTATAGTAGAAAATCCAAACCTACATCGACCTTCACCGAGTTGATAATAGAATGAAACCTAGTTTATCACGAATTTAGTATAATAAAAAATATATTAAAAATGGGTTGTCTAAAAAAATCCTGAACATATTTTTTTTAATTTAAAAAAAATGATTTTTATTAAATCATTGCAACAAATCGAAAAAATTTACACATCACAGGTGACTGCAATGTTGGGTCGTTTATTATTACACAGTATACTTACCTCGGATCTCTCTGTCACACATTTTCACGCGTATTAAAATTTAAATCTTTAAGATTCACTACCCCTAATAGAACCGATTTTTTTGCAGACAAACCTATATCAACGTATTTGCAATAAAACAGCGCTTATGTTGATATAAAATTTTTCCTATTATCTTAATGTTGCAAAATTATATTAAAAATATATTTTTTTTAAATAATTAAAAATAGTCTATTTAGGATTTTTTAGGCAACTCATTTTTAATAAATTTTCGAATATACTAAATTCATAATAATATATGCTTCATTCTATTATCAACTCGGTGAAGGTCGATGTAGGTTCGGAACTTAGACTACTAGAACATTGTTCTTCTTCCAAGCTTCTTCATGAAACGGCTGATTTAAATTTCAAATTCGAAATTCTACTGTTCATACTGTCACAGTCTAGGAAGCCTGGGAGGTCGGGCTCACGACTGTTTGGGCTGAGATCGTCTTAGACCTTTTGTTTCTAGGCTTTACGCTTCGTAATTTAACGAAGCGCGAAGAGTGGATATAGGCGGGGGTAGTCTAAGCTAACAAAGAAACATCTAGAAAATTCTCAAAAGATTGGACCCCCGTGGCGCAAAGAAATTGTTCAATCTAGAATTACACGGTGAATTATATAGAGAACAAAACTTCTAGTCCATTTTACTAGTATTTTGGATGGATGGGAAAAGGACAAAACATAGTAAAATCGAAAATTGCCGCAACTAAATAAGGGGGGTAGGAATGTTCTAGAAAGATGGCGGAGTTCCTATATAAGCCAGGACAAGCTCAGTCAAGCTCAGTCATAAATAAATCATTGACGTGAGTGATAAATAAACTGTCAACGTGAGATAAACATAAATCGTCTACCGAGTTATAAATAAATCGTCAACATAGTAATAAATAAATCGTGAATCCCGAGTGTTAAATAAACAGCGAATCGCGAGTTATTAATAAATTGTGAGCAGTGCATATAGTGAAATATAAACAGTCCAATCCAGGTCACTGTGAGAACGAAGCTAATAGTAGTATAGTAGTGCATTTTATGTGGGCTTTTCTTTTTTATTTTGGCCTCACAAATTTTTGGTAGACAAGCTATTAATTTCTCTAAAACTTTTGTTTAACTTATTTTTTGTCATTTTTTTTGAACTTACTTGAGATTTAGGACCATGTTTTCGTACCTGTCTGTTAAATTCGTCCCATAATAGTTCTATCGAGTTAAAGCCAGGTGACGGTGGAGGCCATATTATTATTTCTTTTACTTTTATTTTATGCTTTAAAAATATTTGCACAGATTTGATATGTGTTTGGGATTATTGTCGTGCATAAAAAATAAATTTTTAGCTAACTAAACGAATTCCAGACGTCGTAATAATGCATTTTAACATTTTTATGGCCTTCTTTGTTTAAAATGTCTGGTATTCTAATTAAATCTGCCACACTGAAGCCATGAAAACACTTCCAAACCATAATAGACTTTTACCATGTATTACTGAAAAGACGGTGGTCTTTCTTTATTTTATCACTGCTTCGTCGTCCTACAAAAACCCTTCTTTTAGTGCCAAAAACGTCGACTCGCTAGTCCAAAGCATCTTTTTCCGATCGTCAGTAGCCCAATATTTAAATTCCCTTTCTTTTTTTTTGGTGATGTTTTAAGTCACTTAATATCTATGGTCATATTATCACGACTGTTTTACACACAGAACATTTCTATAAATAAATATTTGTAAAAAAAAATTTTTTTTTTCCCAACTAGAAAAAATATCTACAAAATAATTTTATAAATGATACCGAGCGTGCTGAAAAAAAAATTCTTGTACATCTTTTTGAAGTTATACTTCTTTAGGCGCGTTATGCAAAACTGATGAGAGTAAAATTTTTAGATGGGCGGCCATCTTGAGACAAAAATTAACAAAACAAAGTTGGCCGCAAAACCACTCGGTTTTTTGTCGCGCGTAATTTGAATTTTTGTTGTATTTATCTTCTAATTTATTTATTTTTATATTTAAGTTAAAAATAACTATATATACAAATGACACATATTATTAAAAATTAAGTTATTACTTTACTCGAATTTTGCAGTAGCTGTTATACCATTTTTCTAGTTTAGTGATGAAAATTTCGTTATCACGAAATCTGGCATTCTGAAATGATTCAACCATCTTAGAATAATACTTTGGCAAAAAAGGTATGAATAAGATTAAGACATTTACTTTGAAAAGTAGCTATTTACTTTATTTCGCTATTTCTATGGAGCTTCGCTTTCATGGCATGTATGAATTATCAACCAGAAAAATGATCCTGACAAATTTTATAAACTTCTTGCAGCTTTCTTTGGATTTTATTGTCATTGTAAACCACAGTTTTACACAGTATTTCAGCCAATAAATAGTCATAAAAATACAAATTTACAACACATACTCGGAAAAAAACGTGTTTAATGTAATATTACTTTTAGGCTATTTAGTAGCGTTCTATTTTATCATCACAAATTAACAAGATGAAGTTGGCAACAAAACCAGTCGGTTTCTTTTAACTTGGCGTGCGTAATTTGAATTTTTGTTTTATTTATTTATTTTTATATTTAAATTAAAAATAATTCTTTAACATATTTTAAATTTATTTAGAAATATTTATATATACAAATTACACATATTATTAATAAATAAGTTATTACTTTTTTCGAATTTTGCAGTAGCTGTTATTGTAGCTTATTATTTGGAGTTTAGTGATAAAAATTACGTCTGCATTCCATGCATATTCTTAGTTATCACGAAATCTGGGATTCTGAAATGATTCAACCATCTTAGAATAATAATTTAGTAACACAAGCTATGAATAAGATTAAGACATTTACTTTGAAAAGTAGCTACTTACTTTATTTCGCAATTTCTATGAAGCTTCGTTTTCATGGCATGCATGAGTTGTTAACCAGAAAAATGATCCTGACAAGTTTTATAAACGTCTTCCTTTGGATATTATTTATTGATATAAGTTAAAATATTATTCTCTTAATTTTGTTTTTAATAGTTATATAATATATATATTTTATTATTAAATATTTATTTACAAATTTTAAGAATTGATCATTTGAATGCAATTAATAAAAACTAATTTTTAATGATGCCAAAAAAGTATAACTTCTCATGCGTATACATAATTACGCAACCACTTTTTTAAAAGTTTATCTTGGTTCTATTTCTGTCGAGTTTATATAAAGCAAGTTATTGTATGTAAATATTTTTAATAGAATTTTGTATACTTTTTAAAAGCTGTGATTGTACCCATCCCATAAGTGAAATTTCATATTAATGTTAGAAGACTTCATTGTTATTGAATTGCGATAAATTTAAATTGCTTGAATATCAATAAAAACAATTTACCTCTTACGCAGTGCGCACTGTGAATATAAGCATAATTTTCAAGTATCTATTATGTTGCTTGTTATTCACTTAAAGGACACCATTACAATTATACTTATATTACAAGTTATTTTAAGCGATATCCTTAAATCATGCATACGATCGTAATTATTAAACGCCTTTTCTATAAACAACTATTTAAATAAAATAGAATTTATTTGCTGTTCTTACTTGTGAAATTAATACCAGCAAATAATTATTCGCACATTAAACACATTAAAATTTAATTTAAAATTTTATAGCTATTGATCTTTGCCAACCAACACAAAATCTAATATAATAAAACTGCTTCCAATAATCAGATCAATATTTGAGGATAATCTTACCATGTGTTATGTGTTCTATTCTTATCTTCTATTTGACTGGAAAAACTTAGAAAAATATAGTGACGTTTATTTGGATAAGACGACAACTTGTACGGGTATTTGTTTCATTTATGAAGCGCGTCTTTTCATCTAGATGCGGTTTAATAAAATGCCTGGCTCATTTTGAAGTTATTTTGCATCTCTTATGAATTTATCGTAGATCCTTGCTAAGAAAATATATTATTAAAATGTCAATTGTAAATTACTATGTAAGTGTTAACGGTAATGAATTATTTCAGTAAAGCAGAAACAAGAATATATTGCACTGACAGGAAAATAAATTAAGAAAATTTTCATGGTATATTATGATGTAAAAGTCACGTATTTGAAACGCTTTGATAAAAAATTATTTAGACGTGATAATAACTTTTGGTTTCAATTATTGATAAAGAGAAAATGTTAAATAAAATTGTCATTTTTATAATAAAATACTGTCAAGGACAGAAACAAGCTGGTTGACACAATGCCTGAGTGCATTCTTTTACTAATTGATTTTATATAATAAAGTGTTTGTTACTCCGTGTTATATATTTATGCGTGTATGCAAGGTTTTTGACATAATGTTAAGCGTCAATATTTTGAGAGCCTGAAGAAGTTGCGAAACACAAAATACAAAGAGCTGCGTTGGGTATAATTATATCCTGATCCTTCATCCTCTAACTAATTACATTAATAATGTAAGGGAGTTTTAATAATTTTCAAGAAATTAATTTTACCTCTAATTTTTTTTACTTTTACCTTATTCCTACACGGAAAAAAATAGTGGTGTAAAATTTACAACACTACTCTAGTAATAATTTTACTGCACTTTGTGTTCACTATAACCACAAATGTAACAGCAGATAACACACTGTGTTGTATTCAGCTCTAACGTATAGTATTTTTTACTACCATAGTGTAGTAAATATATGTAGCTGTTACAACTGCTGAGTGTTGTACAATTAACAAATTTTGGCGTTTCTGTTACGCCACGAATTTTAAGAAATCTGTAATCGTTACCATTTTTGGTGTATACAATACTAGATACAATGTACAATTTACTCCAATATGTTGTAAAACCTTGTAAAACGGCTGAGAAAAAAAACATCAGAGCCATCTTTACTTTTTTCTATAATTATATTTTTAAGATTTTTAATGGTGCGCATGCGGCGCGTACAACATAACCTATAATTTTGACAAATAAATGCAAGTGTCAAAAATTCAACTACATCATATTATTTTGGAGTCATTTTTACTAGTTCATGTTGTAAATAATACTACAGTTTTTTAATTACACTTAACTGGTAAACGTTATCACACGTGGTGTCATCCTATATAATACGAGTTAATGTTGTAAAATTAACGAGGAATGTTGTTGAATCTACAACAAATTTTTTTCCGAGTATACTTATTCTTATACTCACCTTTAATTATTATAATTTGCGTTTATTTTATTTATTTAAAAGAAGTAGATAACAATGCTTCAAAGGAAAAATAAGGCGAAATATTTTTAGTTAAAAATGGATTTTGGTGATAATTAAGTATGATGATAGTTAACTATGTGAATCGTTATCTGGAATACGGTTTATTTCGGAAACATTTCTCATTTTATCGGGAAAATAGAGAAAAACTGATTCGAAGAAAAACCATGCTGAAACTAAACAGTTTTATCTGATTACAATATATTTATAGTAATAACTCATAAGGTCCTCAAGGCAAAATCATAATTTTTCTTTTCATACAGTCCACTTTTTATCCAGGCAAAATGTATATTCCCGTAGGATAGATACGTTTTTGTTTTTCACAGAACAAAAGATTACCATAATTTCTTGCAATGTGGTGGTTTTAGAGTCAGTGAATGATGTGGGTTACTTTTTATGTTAGAATATTGTACGGTTCCCGTAGGATAGGCTAAAAAAAAATATCCTTTAGGAACTGAGTATTTCAAAAGAGTTTTCTAAAAGTTCATGAATAAGAGTTTTAACGAATTTTCCTCAGGAAGGCTTGATCTCTTTTTTATCCAGGAAAAATGTTCTACTCCCGTGGGATATATATGTTTTTGTTTTTCACAGAGTAAAAGATGGACATGATTTTTTGCAATATGATAGTTGAGGGATCAGATAATAATATAGATAATTTCTTATGCTAGAATAATGCACGGTGCTTAAAGGATAGCATGACAATTGTATCCTGCAGGAACCGTGTGCTAAAAAAAAGTTCGTGAAATAGATCTGTAAAGTTCGTGGAATAGCGTTTTAACATATTTTCTCTTTAGGATTAAAATAAAAATTACAATTTTCACTTGAAGATGATTTTTAATTTAACATTCGAAAAATAATAATGAAAATTTTTGAAACGTTGAAATTTCTTTCATTGTTAATTTTTGAATGTCTATAATGTTTAGAAATAAGCGTGTTAAATTATATTAAAACAGTCAACAATTATTCTACTTACTGAACTTTTTTACTATTGAAAAATTTGAACTTGGCGAAAAACTCAGTTAAATATATAATACATTCAACATTTTCGATTTCAATTGCTACTTAAGGAACACAAGTATAAGTATTTTATAATATTCATAAAAACATATAGAACCAATAATATAGATCTTCTAGATAGCTATATAGAATATCTTCCTGGAAAAGTAGTATATCGAATTTTCATGTACTTTCTATGAATCAAAGATCTAGAAATATCCATCTGTCTTTTTTTGTTGATGGGATGAAAGTTTCCATTATTCAATCAGTATAATTTAGATATGCTCAGCGAAGCGGGCGGGGACCAGCTAGTATGTATATAAAACTCACACTTTAAAGATTATAAACGGTGGCCAAACTTTTCAAATTTTTAACCCTCAATATCTCAGGAAGGGCTGCGTATCTACCCTAAGGACGCTACAGTTTACTTAGTACCAGTACTTAACTCGATTGCGGGTTGCTGGTGTCACCTTGTAAGATGTACTTTTTTGGACTCAGGAGACCTCAAAACATATATTTCTGGCGAAGGCTCGAATTCGAAAATTCGACCCAATTACAACACTTCAATACAATTTTTACTACACTACAATTACTTAAAAGAAAGTAAAAATCGATCTTCGACTAAAATTTTGGCCTTAGATTATTTATTCCCCAGCTGGCTAAGGTTGTCAAAGCCTTATCGAACCGACAGACGATTTAAAGTTAGATTAAAGGATGCAGTTTCAACATCCCGTCAAATAAAATCTGGGGTACCACTAGGCAGCATCCTCGAACTGACCCTATACCACATGTACACGTCAGATATACCTATTGCGGGCAACACCACAATGGCTATCTTTGCAGATGATACGACTGTCCTCGCATGAGACCACTGTCTACTGGTGGCCACCGAAAAACTCCAAGTGACACTAAATACATTCCAAGAATGGTTCAACAAAAGGAAAATAAAAACCTAGGATGCCAAGTCGGTTCATGCGACTTTCACAACCAGGAGAGATATTTGTCCTCCAGTATTACTGAACAACAGACAAATCCTCCAGATGACGGAGGTTAAGTATCTCGGAATCAGACTGTAAGCTGATTGTAAGCTAGTTATCTATAACACCGTTCTAAAACTAGTCTGGACGTATTGAATCTAACTTTGGGGAACTGCTAGAAGCTTCAATATTGACATCATACAGAAGTATCAGTCCGAGATGTTGCGACTAGTGTTCGATGTCCCATGGTACATCACCAACAAGGACATCTATAACATGGGTATGGCTACCGTCAGGGAGGAGGCAGCCAGGTTTAGTTCTAAATACCTCAGGCACTTAAAGGAACATCCTAGCCGCCTGGTTGTTAACCACCTCGACAACAGTGAAGATTTCGCCAGACTGGAACTGGTGTCATTTCTGGAGCTGCCCTACAGGTAGCCGTACAACAGCCACCTCCTCTAGGGTGACCTGTTTCCTGTTCCTGTCCATACGTTCACCAGATTTGTTTACTGTTTTGGGACAGATTGCAAAAAAAATTAAAAAAATTGTTTATAAATATGAATATTTATCGGTGGAAAGAAAACCTTCGAATAATTAAGTTAATGGTTGTTAAGATTTGAGACTGATAGATTTAGCTGTTACCGGAAAATCTTGGTTACCAACTTTAATAATTTTTATACAGTTTCCAGACAAAGGTGTTTAAAGTTTCAAAAGCACTTTGCGTATGCAAATTACGAAAATGAAATAAAAAAATATATAAACTCTTAGGTATAGGTATATGGCCCCTTAAAAGACAAAAAGATCCAAGAAATTTTTGACATAATTCAAGAAAGAAAATTTGTATTTCTGCTAATTTACAATTTGGAGTTAATAAACCAATTTTCATAAAATCGTATTGTTACTTAGAAAATACTTCTAATAAAATTCTAACTTGAATTTCTATTAGAACTGCACAAGTGTCTGGGTAATTCAAAACTTAATACAAAGAAATAAATTCTCCTTTGTCTTAAATTAAAATATTTTAATAACGCAAGACAAGACTAAGAATTGGTTTCATAAAGCTGTGTAATTGAATAAGAAATGATTTTTACAAAAAAAAAAATAGAATTCTTTTTCTTCGTAAATTTAGTACCTTATAACACTTGAAAAAAAATTGTATCAAATCTTTCAAAACTCAAATGTCATAAACTTGAAATACATAACGCATTTGAGGAAAGTTCTTCAAGGTTTATGATTCACGCCATTCTTAAATTTTTCTTAGACGTGAGCTTTGTTGAATTTTCATAATTATTTTATTTATTTTATTGATCAAGAGACAAAGTCTTCTTTAGTCTATCTTTTCGTAGAATTCCATAGGAAAATAATATAAGGAAAGAAGTATCTTTAGCTTAAAAGACTAATTTCTTAAACAAAACGTTTTTAAAATTGTAAATAAATAGAGATTTAATTTCAGTGAGATGATTGGACTATCATGAGTTAGAGCTTAATGCTTGATACTTTTGTAACATTAAAATAAGCTTATGTAAAACGAACAAAACTGCTTTTCACAATTATAACTTTTCTCATTATCATACTTTTTGAACTATAACATTGCTTTCGTAAATTAAAAAAATTGGTTGTCAGTAAAGTCGGTTAAAGGACGATAGTTTTTCGTGATAACGTTATAAAGAACACCTAATTGATAAAAAATTGCATACTTTTATGAATTTAATTATTATCACTGAATTATCATTATTTTGTACAATACAAAGGAGTTAATTGAAAATCAACAATTTTTTCAAAATGAAATCAGACTGAAAATTATGAAGGAAAAAATCAATTAAATCTCATTAATTAAATTGTAAAAGAAAAACACAAAACACGTTAGTAAAAAAATTAAATTTCGCTGACTTTGGCCTTAATTATTATATTTCACAAACACTATTCACTAAAATTCACAACACAAATTATAAATTAAAGTAAAAATAAATTGATAAATGAATCAGCACGAAATTGTCCTCGAAGACACTTCAAGTTGATCCGTTGATGATGAACGCATGGCGTTTGAAATACGTATCTGGAGATACAAAATTAACAATTTGGATTTTTCGTTTTGTGATTTTTACATTTATTTTTACTTTAATTTATAATTTGTGTTGTGAAATTTAGTTAATAGTATTTATGAAATATTACAAAACACGTTGTCTAGGATTCAACAATAATATCGTGCCTCTCTATCACTTGTATTGCGTTCTTGCTTGCACGCACAGGCTCAATTGGAACGTTAAAAAATGGACGATCATTTTCAGACTTGCTGTCGTAGTTTATCAATTTATAAGACGTTATCCCGTCAAAAAAAAAAATTTATAAAGTAAAAGAAAAACCTTTATTAACGAATTACTAAGGTATAGTTTTACGAAATAAAAATTTAATTTGCTACAATATCATTAGAATTTATTGTATTTGATTTGAAATATTTTTAATGAGATATAGGTAAGTTATACGTGATAAAATTTTAAAATGATTTAGATTTAGGTCGTTAGCTTTTGAGAATATTGTTAAAGGACAGTCTGTAGTTTCATAATGGGAGAAAATAATTTAATGACTCATAAATTTTGATAAGGTTCTAGTAATATTTATTACAAATAATTAATATTCGTCCTCATTGTTGTCTCTTTGTCTCTAACAACCACTGAAATAAACCTTTTCATTTGCGGAATGGTCTGTGGTATTTCAAGCTTATTATATAAAAGATAAATATAAACTTTGTGCCTAGAAAGATTGTGTGCAACGATAGGCTAAATGAGTTATCTTATATTTTGTTTCGGCAGCAAATGTCAATACAAAATTCTAAACAAACCCTTATATAAGGTTATATTTTTTGAGAAACTTTCGGATACCTTTGGTTACATAATTTAATTTGATTTTTTTTTTCAGGGAATCTTCTCATCATCTTGGTGGTTACACTAAGTCGAAGACTTCGTTCAATTACAAACTTTTTTCTTGCCAACTTAGCCGTGGCTGATTTCTGTGTTGGAGTGTTTTGTGTCTTTCAAAATCTATCAACGTACTTAATACCAAGGTAAAATTTTTAAGAAACTTGCTAAAATAATTTAACTCTTAATCGATGCAAAGTCTAATTAAAACCAATTTAATTTGTTTTTTGATTAAATATCGAAAACTGAATTAACTAAGAATAAATCTTGCATTCTTGAGGAATTTCTCTTTATATTGGATAACATTTCGAAAGTTCTGGAAAGCTGGGAAGTTTACACGTTGATTACCTACCACAGTTAAAATTAATTTATATACGTTTCTCGAAGCATATATGATATTTATATGTTTTATTTCGGGTTAGAGTTATGAAATGAATTGTAGATTTTAATGAAATCGGGGTAAATTTATCAACGATTGTCTTCAAAACGCAATAAAATAGAAATGCGAGCTACATAGTTGTGAACCTTTGAGAAAATAGGATTTGTGAAAACAATAGCGTAGGTGTTTGAGATGAGAATGTGAAGTTAAATAACTCTATTTACTATATGTAAAACATGTTCGTAAATATATATAGAAATCTACCAATTTTACTATATATCTTTAAATATAGAGAAATATTTTTTTTTTAAATATTTAATTATACTGATTTTATAATTTTATTCATATTTTCTGTACGTATTTACCTGAAAAATCTAAGAAACGTATTTTGAGACCAAAGTTCAAACATTAAAGATTTTATTTTTATTTTAAAAATCAACCAAACTTTCAATAAAAATAACTCTAGGCATCTTTTAATTTAGACTAGAGCTGTGGCCATGGGAGGGACACTCAGTTTTAAACTGCGGTATATCGTGGGATATTAGTATGATCGCTTGTTCATAGAGGCGCTAATGTCGTGCTATTTATATCATCACAGCGTAACTCCGTAATGCAAAGATGCATTTTGGACGGTAAGGTGTCAGTTTTTCGAATCACAATTCTTCGAAACACAATTTTTCGAATCACAATTCTTCGAAACACAATTTTTCAAAAGAACAATTTTTCGAAAAATTAATAATGAATAATTTTAGGGACCAAAATAATTAGAATAAATTTAATTTCATTTGCCAGTTTACATAAAACAAATGTAATTGAAAAAAAAACTTTTATTTAGTAAATAAAATTTAATAATTTTTTGGACATTTTAACATATATTTACTAAACAAAAAAACCATGTAATTTACCTTTTTAAATAGGTACCTATAAGTTATAGTTTACAGTAAGCGTAGCGTTTTTAGTAGCGTTTTCATTGTTCATTTTTGGTAAGATTAGCGTGGCGCTTAGAGAATTTGAAATCGCACCAACGTTATGCTTTTGTGTACCATAGAAATCGATAAATTTTGACGTCAGCATGAGGCTTAAGCAAGCCATTTGCAAATTTCAAGGTATGAGTAACTATGGGAACTTAGATGGTCCAATTTGAACACTCAATATTTTTTTTTGCGACACGTTTTCAATATTCAACTTCCATTGAGTGATAATAATTTTCATTTTTTTGCAATTCAAAGGACACATATTTTATAAACATCACAAATAACACAAAATTTCAGGAATAAAACACAGAAAATACCATAAAATTTATGAAATACTAACGAGTTTGAACTCAAATAATACAGAAAATATAATAGGCAAAATAAACAAAATTAAAGATGACTATAGATTTTAAAAATATTCTATAAATTTTAAATGCTCTAATAATGCAGGATCTGTATTCATAAAGATTTTCCATGATTTCTGAAAACTCATAGATATTTGCAGCATAATTTTTATGTTAAAACATTTTATTTTGTGTAAAACTTTGTGGTGTCAGGAAGTGCACATTCAGTCAAATAATGAAATTCGGATGACTACAATTTCTTTTGTTGGGGGCTCCGTCAAACCCCCGCCAGGGGCCCCTCCTAGACCCCTTTGACATTTGCAGTTGGAAATTGTTGAATGAATTTATATGAACTAACTTAAAATAAATGACAGTTCCCATAGTTACGTCTTAATTGACAGATTTATCAAAATCATCTCCATAAGAAAAATGCGTCTTGAAATCCGATTATTATCGAAAACGAAGCGAAACTCGCAAATTAGCACTCTTCATTTTCGTTTTCTTTTGACTTGTTTTATCAGAAACCGTCGTCAATTCTTGGCGCCACGCTTACCTTACTCTCCCCTTCATTTTAAGTACTACATTATCGCTATTTCCAGAACGAAAAGAGATAGAGAAATTGTAAAAAGTGAAAAAAAAAAAAAGTTATATGTACTGACACATTTATGTACCTATTTCATTTACCCTACCCGTCGAGGTTGATTTACACTGATTTTTGTTCAAAAACACCAACTCTACCTGTAGAAGTTGATTTAGACTGCATTATTTCGAAAAATTGTGCATTCGAAAAATTGTGTTTCGAAAAATTGTGTTTCGAAGAATTGTGATTCGAAAAATTGCGTTTCGAAGAATTGTGATTCGAAAAACTGGTCGGACACCATTTTGGATACTTCCCCGTCATCTCTGTTCAACCGACTGTACTAAAATTCGTTAGAACCGCTCTTCTCATAAAAGTGTCAGCCCCCTAACTATAGCCTTTGAAAATGGTAAAAAGTGAAAAAAATTATAGTAGGATGAAATCCATTAGAAAAGGAAGAAAATATAATAAAATTAAAGGAAAAATAAATTACGGTTGATGTGTCGTCGGGAAGTAGAAGGGGGGGGGGGGTAAGGGTACAAACGGTTTATCCCGATTTCCGACAAAACCACAAGTCCTTTGGAAAAAAGATAAGTAGCAAAGTTGTAGGTAATAAGGATGTCTCCAACTTTTATATTTACACTTTTTTCACAGAAACTCAAAATTTATATGAAAAATTCCAATAACCTAGGTTTTGGTTTCTTATTTTTATCTTTTACAAAAAAAATTAATGAATTTTGGTGAAAACTAACCTCCTCAGGTCCCAAACAGACTTAATTTTTTTTGATTTTAAATATAAAGATAAAAATAAACAACCAACAACTTGGTTATTGGAATTTTTCACATAAATTTTGAGGTTATGTAAAAAAAGTGTATTTACAAAAGTTGTAGGTCTTCTTATTAACTACAACTTTGCCTTATAATTTTTTTCCATTAGACTTGTAGTTTTGTCGAAAATCGAAATAAACCGTTTCTACCCTTAAAAAAACCCACTTTTCCACTTCCTGACCTCAGATGAACCGTAATTTATTTTTCCTTTCCATTTTGTTATATTCTCTTCCTTTTCCAATGGGTTTCATCCTACTATAATGTTTTTTGGATTCAAAAATTATCGACCCGGGTCTAATTACCAAACCAATAATTTTATTTACTAGCCATAGTCCATTTGCTATATTTTAAACATTAAGCTTCAAAGCTTTCTATTTCACATTAATAATCCTGAATCATCCGGTTAATGTCAGTTAACATACATGCTATTTATCAGACACTAAGCCTCAAAGCTAATACTTTTTAAATTCCTCAGCTTCAATATACCAAATTGCACATTAAACCATGTTCATTTCTGTTCATAAGTCCATTTAACAAAGATTGTGTAAGATAAAAGTTCAAATCTATCGCATCAATAAATTTATTTTTCACGGAAATTAGCGTTGTAACAATGAAGCAAATCAGCCCTCCTTTTCATACTGTACCCAAACAAAACTCAGTAAAATTTATTATTTTTTCGCCCCCAAACATTTTAGATTGAACGAGTATCTTCTTCAAGATATATACAACTACACAAGGTAGTCTGGAACGAAATTTATAGTTTTCTAAATTTAAACCGGAATATCACGAAAAACGGAACAGAAAAAGCGGATTTACCACGAATAAATCCCAATAGACAATAATTTAAGTTTAGAAAATATTTAAAAGCGACTGCATGTGAAGCAACATTTTCTTTGTTATTCATCGAAAAGGAAATCTCCGTGATCACGAAACGTAGACAAGAAAGGATGTAAAATCGAACGTGATTGAAACCTTTTTGAATATACTACCCACTTTTAGAAATGAAAATTTGATGAAGTTCAACCAGAAAAAACCTTTACAAAATTTACATTAAATATTCGAGAATTTTCTTTTTTTCAATTGTATAGCATAAACATATTTTTGCTAAAGGTATATACATTTTATTGAAATTCAACTCATTTTTCTTTGATCACAACTTGTGATTCACAAGACACGAATTATTCAGAGTTCGAAACATTTAGCTAAAAGAACAATTATTCTGTTTCAATGGGTTTGCTTTGTTTAAATAAAACTCGAAAAATGTTACGAAAAATTAAATAATTGTACAACAATATGAGCCCATCAAGAAGATTTAAATTTGTTTCAATTTACATAATGTATATGATCAACTTTAGTGTCCAGACTCGAAAGAAGTTTTGAAATAATTATTATTATAATATTCCATCTTAAAATTTAAATATTTTTTTTATTTATTATAAAATTATAAAGCTTTATTTATTTAAGTATATATTTAAATAATTTGTTGCTTTATTTAAAATTTGATAAGCTCGAAAGCTAAAAATCTATTCACATTTTGGCTTTTTTGAATATTAAAATGATAAAGCTTCTAAAAAAATGTATACTTTGTTAAGATCAGAACTTTCAGTATATTTAAATTTTAATAAAACTAAATGCTGAATGATGAACCTATATTTTGCTTAACTACAAGACACATAAAAACAATAAGGTGCTTAAAAAGTAATTACAATCATTTAAGCTACTTTAAGTATTTAAAAAGTCAACACTTGAGTTTGTAGTGCACTCCCTGATTTTTGTGACACTTCGTATTTCAACCTTAAGTTATAATTACTTTGGCATTCTATAATAATATAATCTACAGATAGGTCACTTCATATTTTTCGCGTCCTCTCCATGGCGATCAGGTGAAAATGGGTCAGGCTGGCGTGTAAGACTCTAAGGAAGAGATTTTTTTTTTTGGCATCGAAGGCTTGACCCACTGAAGCTTCTGCATGGGTCTTTCAAGCTTGAGATGCTCTTATGACCAATTTTTACTTCGGTAAAGTCTTATGCTGTCCTCCAGCGTGAACTTTTGGTATCAGCCGTTTCAATCCTCAGACAAAATGCCCCCATTAAAAAAAAATTATGTGCAATAAAATATTTCCAGCAATTTCTGATAAAAGAGCACTCTTTGATTAATTCCATGAACAACACATTTTTTGAGCTTAATAACTAAGATTTGATATTTAATAATTTTTATTAAAAACGTGTTAAATTGACCCCGATGTGTCCGTGTTAAATCCGCAAAAACTGTGTTAATTAATGCTCTAGGGGTCCAGGGGGTCCCCCTGGCGGGGGCTTGGGGAACCTCCAACAAAAGGTATTATAGTCGTTGTTCGGTTACCCGGTTTTCATTCATTGACTGAATGTGCACCTCTTGATACCGCGAAGTTTTACACAAAAATTAATGTTTTAACATCAAAATTATGCTTCTATGAAAACTTTTTGTCTGAGGAATATTTGTCATGGGAATATTTTGTCTGAGGATATTGTGTCATGGGAATATTTTGTCGTGCGGATATTTTGTCCGGGGATGAAAATGCATAGAATCGAACTTTTCTGTAGGGTTCGTATTTTAAGTAGCCGCAGCTGCCTACGCAGTTACATCGACAATTTCATTCCTTTCTATCTTTTGATAACACTACATTCGCACAAATTAGGTGATTTGCCCCTCTACCAATAATCGTTGCAGTTTGCTTTGTATGTTCCTGACTATAGACCTTTTTTTTCCTCAATAAATTCCTTTAATTATTTAAAAGTAAGGAATGCATGTATGGTGTATTCTTAACCATTGACAAAATAGTTTTGTTTCTTCATCTTATATGGTGTTCTCCTAAAAAATGTAATCTTAAAATAGATTCACGAATTAACTACTAGTTAAAAATATAAAATTGGCAAATTAGCCTTCTTGACTTGTAATCCAATAGGCAAGGAATATTTTTATGTTATATACTAAGAGTTTCAGACTCGAAGAGCAGTTTTACTATCCTTTAGAACAAACCTATTACAACACATTAAATAATTTATTGTTAAGAAATTGTTTCAGTTTAGTTTGGTTTTTAAGGATATTCAAGGTTGGTAAGAGTTAGTAGTAGGTAGAATTTATATACCGCCATACTTGTCTTTTACGTTAATATCTTATATATGTCTTTTACGTTAACGTGGCAATAAATTGAATGTTTATGTTCTTTTTTTGTGACCTGTCGATCCTTAGATTAGTTTTTGGGCGTTTTTAAACGATACCTGCGTGGGAGCGAGAATCGGTAGTATAGGTTTAGATGTGTGCAACATAACGTGACAAGTTTATTTGAGTTACAAACTTTCCCTTGTTCTGCTCGTTTCCATACTCTGGCATGACTGTCTGATAAGTTTAACTAAATTCTAGTCTCATCAGTAAAAAGTGTATATTTACAGTCTTCTAAAGTCTTAATTTGGATACTTTGTTGGTTTTTGTCTACGGTAGACCTTTGTGGGATTTTCTTCAAGCCTCGCATAACCTGCTTCGTTAAGCTCGAAAGAAATTTGGACATATCTTATCCTTTCAAGTAACTACTGAGTTTCAGAAGATGTGCTAATCTTTCTTTTGTGCATTCTAACATTTCTTCAATCTCGGCCTAAGCAAAATGCTATGCTCGACAAAAATTCTGAATTCAAATTACATTGAGTATGTGTGAGAAAACAGAAAAAGGATGGTATGAAGTCTAGAATCATCTCTTACTAATTTTGAACAACTTGAGAAAGCTGTGATTAAAAGGTGGAACAATGTTTTGGAAGTTCATCGGATAAAAGTTTATACCAATACAAATAAAAGCATTTAATCAAGTAAGAAAAGCAAACACTATTTAACTAAAGAAAATGAAGTGTTAAGTACTTGTATACTAACAGATTATTATATTATGTTCTAAGGTAAGGACTCCAACCATGCTTTTTTGATTTCATGAATCATACTCGGAAAAAAATCTGTTGTAGATTTAACTACATTCGTTGTTAATTTTACTACATTAACTAGTATTATATAGGATGATACCACGTGTGGTAACGTTTACCAGTTAAGTGTAGTTAAATAAACTGTAGTATTATTTACAACACAAACTAGTAAAAATGACTCCATGATAATATAATGTAGTTAAATTTTTGACACTTGAATTTATTTGTCAAAATTATAGGTTATGTTGTACATAACGCCACATGCCCACCATTAAAAACCTTAAGAATATAATTATAGAAAAAAGTAGAGATGGTTCTGATGTTTTTTTTTTCTCAGCCGTTTTACAAGATTTTACAACATATTGGAGTAAATTGTACATTGTATCTAGTATTGTATACACCAAAAATGGTAACGATTACAGATTTCTTAAAATTCGTGGCGTAACAGAAACGCCAAAATTTGTTAATTATTCAACGCTCAGCAGTTGTAACAGATACATATATTTACTACACTATGGTAGTAAAAAATACTATACGTTAGAGCTGAATACATAAAAAGTGTGTTATCTGCTGTTACATTTGTGGTTATAGTGAACACAAAGTGCAGTTAAAATATTATTAGTTTAGTGTTGTAAATTTTACAACACTATTTTTCAAAATTAAGATTTTTCATAAATAAGTCTCCGTTGGATTCTAGACCTAAGATAAAAAAGTGGTTGCGTGTACTTATGTACGCGCATGAGAGGTTATACTTCTTTGGTATCATTTAAAATTAATTTTTTTTAGTTTTATTCAAATAATCAATTTTAATATTTAATAATAATAATATATATATAATATATAAATATATAATAATATATATATATAATATATATAATATATTTAAAGATATAATTATTAAAAATAAAAGAGAATACTATTTTAATTTGTATCAATAAATAATATCCAAAGAAAGCTACAAGACGTTTATAAAATTTGTCAGGATCATTTTTCTGGTTAACAAATTCATGCATGTCATGAAAACGAAGCTTTATAGAAATTACAAAATAAAGTAAGTAGCTACTTATCAAAGTAAATGTCTTAATCTTATTCATAACTTGTGTTACTAAAATATTATTCTAAGATGGTTGAATCATTTCAGAATCCCAGATCTCGTGATAACTAAGAATATGCATGTAATGCAGACGTCATTTTCATCGTTAAATTTCAAATAGTATAACAGCTACTGCAAAATTCGAGAAAAGTAATAACGTATTTATTAATAATATGTGTCATTTGTATATATAATTATTTTTAATTTAAATCTAAAAATAAATAAATTAGAAAATAAATACAACAAAAATTCAAATTACGCGCGCCACGAGACCCACCGGTTGTGCGACTAACTTCATTTTGTTAATTTTTATCTTAAACCGCGCGAGCATCTTAAAATTTCACTCTCATCATTTTTTCATAATGCGCCTAAAGAAGTATAAGTTCAAAAATATTCCTTAAATGTTAATGCGACTTAAAACACCAAAAAGAAAAATCTAATAAGAATTTTATTTTAGCTCTATTTCTCTGTCTTGTCAATAAATAAAATATTATTTTGAAATTATTGGAAAAACCACTTAAGCATAAATGCCATGAGTAATAATATGAACAGCTCAGAATTCAGATAAAATACTATTTAATACAGCTTTAAATTTTGAATGCCATTTAATTTCAATGCTATGGGTAAATTAAGCCCTAAGTTTTAATCTCAACTATCAAGACAGGACATCAAAAAATTTCATGCAACCTTTTACGTAGTTTAAGTCAATTGAAACTATTTAATTCAATTTGGTAGTATTCCAAATAATTAATATTGTTTTATTTGAAGTAGGTTTAATTTTTTTTAGAATTATGAATTGTATCTTATCTGATGGACCAAAACGGGATGTTGATTTTGAAACGTATGATGGGCTTTTTGACAATGCGAGTATGTTAGCAGAATATAATATTTGTATTCTTTGCGCTTCTTAATAAAAAGAGAAGATGTTTTATTGAATAAAAATTTGTTTAGAAAGCCCAACATCAAAAAGTAAGGTTTTTTAATAATAACTTCATTTATTAAAGATGTTGTCAAGGATAAATGTTGGTGGTACTAAAAGAAAGTATAACAATGTATGTATGAAGAAGGATATTTGCTAAATAAATTGTAAAAGACATTGTTTGGGTTGAGATTGTAAGACGTAATTATTGAATGATAGTTGGATTGAACTCGATAAAATTTGCTATTGTCAAACAAGATAAATTCAATTCGTCAAATTAATGTACATATAAATACTCCAATATACATAGCAGTGATAATATATATTTTTTTAAATCCTTAAGAAATTTTTTACATCTAAATTTATTTATAGTAAGAAAGGTTGGAGTAAAATAAAGACAGATCGGAAAATATTTGATTATAAGTAGGTGTATTGATATATTACATGAAAATGTTTAAAATCTGTTATGAAAACATGGTAGCTTCCAGTAAAGAATATTTATATAACAGAAAACAAATATTTATAACAGATATTTTGTGAAATTTGATAAAAGAGAAAAATGTCTACAATAAAAAGTTGTATTGCTACATCGAGAGTATTAAACTTACAAATAAAACTTTATTGATCCTTTTTTTTTGGGAAATGTGCCGAATAAAATTAGAAGTTATAAAATTTTATATTTTTACATTAAATATTATGTCAGTTTTAATCTTTTGTGCTTTTGAAAACAGATACAGTTTTATTTCGTACAATCAAGTAGTGTTTTTGAACACCTTTATGAAAATTAGAGTCATAATTTGAGTTTCTCTTTGTTTCCTTTTTCATGACATAAACATAAATATATAGTCTAGACAATTTAATGTACTCATTACTAATTTGTAATTAAATACCTATATATTTAAATAATAAAAAAAATTAGCATATATAAGCTATTTTTAAGCACCTATAGCTAAATACAAACTAATAAATATCAATTTATTGTACATCCTTTAAAACCAAAACTTTGACTTGAACATTATGAAATAGTAATTAAATGCTTTGTTTTAATTAGAGTTAATTTTTGATTAATTCATTTTGTTCCTAGTAAATCAACTCAAGATATTAATAACAAGATCATAAAATTTTGATACCAAATTTTATATCATATACATCTATTAAAATCATTCATAAAATATTAAATGTGCTCGTATAAAACCTAAAATGTGAATGAGTACTCGTTTAACTTAGTTTTCTCCTTCTTACATTTTAAACGTAAATAATTCTAAATTTTATTGAAATAAATAATTCGTAAATGTATAATTTGATTGATAGATATTTCAATCAATAATTCGTCTTGTATAAGGTGACACTTGTTTATATTATACTAGCTGATACCCGCTCGCTTCGCTTAGTGTATCTAAATTTAACTGATTGATTAAAAAATTCCCTACGTTCATAGCGAAACATAAAAATTAATATATTTTGACAGAAAAAAGTTATAGATACTTTCAGACTTTAGATCCAAAGAAAGTTCATCAAAATTCGTAAAACTACTTTTCAAGATAGAGATGTTAGCTGTCTCACATCAGCTTCTATACGATTTTTAGTAAAAAAATTACCTGTACTTCTTCTTGTAGGACTTGAAAATCTTTCATACCAAATGTCATTTAAAACCGTACAACTATTTTAGCGGGCATCCATTAATTGCGCGAGGCGTTTTTGCGATTTTTGAAATCCATCCCCTCCCCTCTGGTAAGATGTCATGAGATTTGACATATATCATTCCCCCAACCCGCAATCTAATGTGATATTTAAAAAAAAAAAAACGTGATATTTGCGAGTACTTCCCTTTCCCCAAAGTAAGATTAAATGATATTCGGCTCAACCCAATCGGCCCCTGAACGCCTCACGTAATTAATGGACGTTCTCTTAAAAGAATAGATTAGTAGCTATCCTACAGAATCTTTAGCAAAACTTCATTAAATTCGTTCCGTTAGGTAATTGTTAAATTTTGAAATTTTTAGTTTATTATTTTAATACGTTTATTTCTATTTAATATCTTCGACAGTGAACAATGAAAAAATTCAAATATTTTAAGCAATTTCATTATTAATTTTATCGGGTGTTAAATTGAAATTCATATTTATTTTCCACTAAAAATTGTCAATTTTTTAATTTCAACTTTGTAACTTTACTGAAACTTTTTAAATGTGCAGTTCCTGTAGGATATAATTGTTGCCATCCCATGGGAACTATGCATTATTTTTGCCTTAAAAGTATCGTTCTCCCCCAAACTACCATATTGCAAAAATCATATCAATCTTTAACTATGTGGTAAACAAAAAACATATCTATCACACGGGAATAGTACATCTCTCCCGAGTAAAAAGTAGATCAAATATTCTTAAGGAAAATGAGTTAAGACTCTATTTCGTGGATTTTAATGAAACTGCTTTTAAATACACGGTTCTTATAGAATACATACTAGTTTTGCTATCCCATGGAAACCGTTTATTATTCCGGTATGAGAAGTAATCTTTATTTTTTTCTAACCCTTAAACTACCATATTACAAAAAAGGAAATTAATCTTTTGCTCTGTAAAAAACAAAAAAATATTTATTCCACGGGAACCGTACATTTTTTCTGGATATAAAGTATACTATATGTTAAATTGGATTATAATCTATATCTATGCCAAATTTCATCCAGATCCATTCAGTACTTTTTGAGTGAAAGAGCAACAAACATCCATTATTACAAACTTTCACATCATTTATAATATTAGTAGGATGTTTGAAATAGGTATATGATGTTATGTAAGTATTAAGAATTATTTTGAGCATTTTAATAAAATTGAATAAACTTGAGAATGTTACATAAAAAATTAATTTCAAATGACATTAGAGAGGAAACTAAAATGCCTGTAGCATTTTGTTAGGTGGATAAAGATTTTGTTAAGATTTCAAACTGATTAAATGAACTATTTCTATGAAAATGTGAGGATTTTAAGAACTCAACAAGGTGAATAAAATTAGGTCCTTTTTATTTTTAATTAAGGTCGCTTCAACTACTGGGATTCGAACCCAGGACTACTGGCGTATAAGGCAACTGTCTAGTCCACCATGCCACTAAGTGACCTTATTAGGTACTTAGTGGTATTTAAAAAAAATTGATATTTTGCACAATTTAGCACGTGTTACTTCACGATGCACTTTAAGATACCTAGTAACAAATATTGCTTGGTTTTGATAATCTCGAGTACAACTACATCTTTGAACTCTCAAACGAGCCTGTGCCGAGCTTCCTACACAATTCACTGTGGGAGTTACGGACTTTTTACAAGACGTCCGTTTGATGCGAAATTTCCAAAAAAAAAGTATTTTTTCTCGAAACCCTTAAGGGTTAGATGAGGTCTTGTTATTATGAAATGAATAGTTGGCTTGAGAATCATTAATTCTGTTTTAATCAGAATGGATGGTGCTAGATACCTTCGAATAATTGGCTGTCATACATGTCTGTGTGTGAGTGTGTGACAGTCATAACGTATCGAAAGCTTTTTCCAAATGTCATCAAACTTGAAATTTGACTTCCATATTATAACTAGTTGTGCCGCGAAGTTGTTGGTTGAAATCGGTGAACCGAAAGCTCCACTTTATTCTAGGAGTTTATGAGCTTTTTCAATTTTTTTCGAAAACGGCTCCAACGATTTACTTTAAACTTACTATAGTTCTTAGACTCATTAGTGGCTACAACTTTTATTTGAAACTTTTTCCTGGGAAAATTCGAATATAGGCTGTATGCATATATACAAAAAAAAATTTTGAATTATTTTCAGATTAGGTGAATCCCTCCTGATAATCGTCAGATTATGAGACAGTATGTCTAAGGCATAAAGATGAACCATAAATATCTTTAACTGACGCGCTTGAGTATTTCAAAATGGCGATTTTTTTTTGCACATTCTAATAATGGCAGCGCGCTTGCGTCACATTCAAATCGTCAGATTATATCGTCAGTGGTTTGTCTTAGGTTCACTTAACATCCCCTTAGAAAATCTGACGCGCTCGATTAAATTTTTTTTCCTTCATTTTCAACCCTTACGTACGACCACCCCCATCAAGGAAACAATCAGATTAACATATGTAAATTTTTAAAAATACGTAGGACATGGATGATATCAATATCTGACGTGCTCGAGTATGTCCATGTAACAGTTTTTTTTACATTTTTGAAAATCTATTGCCGCTCCTCTCACCGATGAAAAGGTAAATATTATATGATATTTCTTTCTTTTTATCATCTAAGCTTCGCAATCCAATAGGTCTCGATAACGCTCCAGTAAATCCCGATTTAGCATCGTGGGCTCCCCTACTATAATAAGTCCCAAATAATTTAATTGAATTCCCGTTTTTAAGTCATGGTAACATTAAAATCAAATCCTTTATTGTGTAAACAAAAGAAAAATATATACCTACTAGTGGCTTGGCCCGTGAAAAATCACGGGTAGATATATAATAGAATGGTGGCTCATAAAATGTTTAGGCAATTCTGCTGTTTCCCGGACGCCATAATATGTTTGATGAAAATAAAGAAAACAATTTTGCGAGTTTTTGCTTTGTTTTCGATATGCCGAATTTAAAAGTTGCGTGGAAAATGTCTTTGATTAAAAACAACGCCATGGGAACACTTAACTTGCTATTTTCTCTTGAAAATTGGGTGGGGATGGGTGTCTTTTTATTTTGGCGACTCTGTTCCCAAACCTCCGCCGGGTTCGTTGTCAAATTTTGGAGTCCGGGGACCGGCAGAATCTCTAATATTTCTTCTAAAATTCTATATACATTAAGTATTTACAAAACAAATAAAAATATGCAACAGGAAAAAAAAATATATTCAAAATAAAATAACGATACACAAACAGAATACCTAACTTTAAATTAACACGGAAAAATTTGAATTACTTATTCATTAATCTAATAGTTCTTTAAGAACTACATTCTTAGTGAAAAGTTTTCGACTAACATTGGGCAAAAAGGTTTCTTGTTCAACAGAATTTTGATTTCTCGCTCGAGCGAGAGCAAGATAATATAATTGTCCATGTGCAAATACTAGTTCAGGAAGAAAAATACCGACTTTGTCAAAAGATTGTCCCTGCGCTTTGTTAATAGTCAAAGTAAATGATAAAATAACGGGAAATTGTCGTCGTCTCAAAACAAAACGGTAGATTCAAATCACTGGGCTCCAAGTTAAGCTTCGGAATAAAAACCCTTTCTACTTCCAGTGATAATTTCAGCGTCAATAAAATTTTCTTGTAAGCCTCGCACCACAAGTCGTGTGCCATTCATTAATCCATTTCTGGAATTAAGATTTCCAAGAAACATGATAAATGCTCCAACTTTAATTTTTAAAATATGTGGAGGCATTCCTGATAAGCACATAAGTACATTGAGAAATTCTGTTGGAAAATCTATTATATCATTTATATAATCAGTCACAATAGAAAAAAAAATTATTTTATATAGGTAGATTGTAAATTCAAGCATGATTGTATACTCATAGGATTAAAATAAAAAAGACACATGTAAATCAATAAAATAGTTGGTTTTAATAAAAAATAGGTACAAAAATACTGAAGTCTGGATTTTTAATTTTGCTTCTTATATTTTTATGCGAAGGTGATTGACGTTAATAAAAATTCTTTTCCCTATAAAATTCCCTACAATCTTATAGAAAAATCTTCTCTTTGAAAAAATCATAAAAATACACCCGTTCTCACATCACGAAAAAGTTGAGACACTAATGCAGTTTGGAATACGTAGAGTATTGTGACTTGTGAGGTATTTTGACACAACATTGGAAATTTATTATTATGTTAATGAGCTCTTCACTCAGGAAAATACTTCAAACGATCTTTATTAATTTTATCTGCCAAATATCCATTATTTTCATTCGGTGAGCTATCTATTTTCTCCTTTTTTCATAAAGTCCTTAGGAAACCTAAAAATGATAGGTCATTCCTTCCGAGCATGTTAGCATAATATACCAACAGCACATCGTATCCCTTGTTTTCTATTTGGTATCATTAATGGCTAAAAGAATTGATTAAATTAGATTAAAATTATATTATTCCTTGATTAAAAATCAAGGAATTCAATTTGTTAAATAAAATATTGATACAACTAACTGTTTTGCAAATAACCTAACCTATTTAACAAAATATATTTAATCAAAAAAGATAGAACGTTAGACTACTTACAATAGTAGAAAACCATAATTCATTTTGCGTTGTGACAATTTGCGTCGTGTTTTTTTGGAATATAACCACGACATAAAAGTGAGGTATTGGTGTATGTATATTACAGAAGTTTCATTTTGGACTTTAACTGTGCAAAATGAAACGAAATGAAATTTTAAACAATTAAGAACTATAATAATATAATAATAAAAACCAACAATAGCTAACGGCTCAGAGAAAATCAAAGTGAGAACACCTTACCCGCCGTACCCCTTGAATGCAATTGACTAATGATCACGAATAAAATCGCATACGAATAGAGTCGAGATTCGCTGTGTATATTAGAAAATAATAACTAAAATAACATAAGTTTATTTTTCGGGTAAAATCGCATACGATTTAAAAATTTTCAGAAAAATTCGCAAATTCTCGATATAATTCCTAAACGGTTTTTAGATAGGACAAATAATACTGGAAATCAGGTCACTTAGTGGCGTGGTTGACTAGATAGTTACCCTATACGCCAGTGGTCCTGGGGGTCCTGGGTTCGAATCCCAATGAAACTCAAGATTATTTTCTGGGTTTTTTTGGGATTCGACGGTTGCTAATGACCATAGTAGTTGATGCAACCTTAAATAAATAAATAAATATTTGATATTTCCAAAAATAGCCAAGTTTGTTTGTTATAACTTCATAAGGGAATCAAAAATATGTGAAAAATTTAATGCAAATTTGCCAAGAATTTATTTATTCTTTGATGAAAATTGTTTGTTGAAATCTTTCTTGTTTTTATCATACTTTGATAAGGAGTGATATCCTTGAATTTATTTTCTTCGTCAATATCTGTCAAAAGCAATACTTGTTATGAAATGAACATTGAGGAAATTGTCTTTTGACAGTACGTATTATAACAATCGATTGAATACTTTCGTGAACGATTTGATAAATAACAATTTTTTTTCAATAAGATATGAACATTTTTGATGCATTATATTACTAGTATACCGTATACTTTTACGTTTTCATATTAACATATTAAGGATTTAGTCATATTAACAGAGCCAGTTAGTTAATCTAAGAAAATTATTGAAGCGCAATATAAAATTTTTAAAGATATCAAATTTTGAAATTTTTACTTTTATTAACGGAGTATTGGAATCGCAGATTCATCATATTTTATAGAGAGTACTTTTGTCAAAAGAAATAAAAAAAAGAGACAACAATGCACTTAATATTTCAGACAGTTAGAGAGTTTCCTATAAACAAAAGTAGGAATCACTGAATGAATATAAATATTCTGATTTGGAAACGTTATTCAAAAGGAAACAACTTAGAATATACCGTGTTTGAAACTATACATTCTATGATATTCTTCATGCTTAAATATTTGAGGTTGAACTTTATTATCTTTCTTTAGTTTTTGCTATTTTAGTTTTGAAATTGTTCTTCACATATATATAGAAGCATCTTTCAAAGCTGCTACTTTAAAATTTAATTTTCATACAACTAGTTTAAAAAAATAACATTCGTAAAAATTAACACCATAAAATATTAACAGAGCAAAAATTTTAAGGTTTCAAAATATGAATTGTCTTTAGTATTACTTTGTCATTTTAAATGAAAATCACTTTAGTTTTGTTAAGCTATAAATGTGTTAAAAGTTTTAAACTTTAATGAAATGCTCTCATAAATCATACTCAAACAATCCTTCTCTAAAACCTGTTATATAATGTCAAGACTATTTAAGTTACACCATCAAATTGTATATTATATAACTTGAGAGAAACTTTCCTAAGCCTACCCAGTAAAACATTTCCGATTGTTAAGTCAAAGCTTACATTGCGTTACGCTGTAGCTGAAGTATTCAACCAACGCTAAATACCAAGAATTCAATCAAATTACATTATATTCAATTGCAGTTTAGTTACAAGCATTTAAACTATTTGGTTTCAATAACACAAGAACACATATTATTAAAAATTAAGTTATTATTTTTCTCGAATTTTGCAGTAGCTGTTATACTATTTGAAGTTTAGCGATAAAAATGACGTCTGCATTCCATGCATATTATTGGTTATCATGAAATCTGGCATTCTGAAATGATTCAACCATCTTAGAATAATAATTTAGCAAAACAAGGCATGAATAAGATTAAGAAATTTACTTTGAAAAGTAGCTACTTATTTTATTTCGCAATTTCTATGGAGCTTCGCTTTCATGGCATGCATGAATTGTTAACCAGAAAAATGACCTTGACAAATTTTTTAAACCTCTTTTAGCGTTCTTTGGATTTTATTTTCATTGTAAACCATAGTTTTTCACAGTATTTCATCCAATAAATAGTCATAAAATACAAATTTACTGCACATACTCGGAAAAAAACGTGTTTAATGTAATATTACTTTTAGGCTATTTTGTAGCGTTCTATTTTATCATCACAAATTAACAAGATGAGGTTGGCCGCAAAACCACTTGGTTTCTTTTAACTTGGCGCGCGTAATTTGAATTTTTGTTTCATTTATTTACTATTGATTTATTTTTATATTTAAATTAAAAATAATTCTTTAAATATATTTTTTATATTTTATTTAGAAAATATTTATATACACAAATGACACATATTATTAAAAAATAAGTTATTACTATTCTCGAATTTTGCAGTAGCTGTGATGAAAATAACGTCTGAATTTCATGCATATTCTTAGTTGTTACGAAATCTGAGATGTGGCGACTAGAAATGGAATTCTAACATGCAGTGATATTTTTCGCAACTGCCCTGATAAAACGACGTTATATACCTTAAGCAATTTAATTTGTTCGAGGCTAGTACTGGCCTGAAAGGATTGAATTCGTAGGATGTTAGAAAGTTTAGTGGAGCCCTACAGTTTTACTCCGCATGTCCATATTGGTCGTAGCAATATTTTGTATAAATTTAATTTAATTATGAATACTTATCGATGATCGTAGGTAACCATAACGCCTGTTCAATTCCTTTTTTTTAAGTCTCGTATGAGGATTCCATGCTAAAAGGTTAACCGGTTATCCAGGTAAAAACCTAGATATGGTACGTTAATTAAATAAGTACGTAAATTAAATTGTGAAGGTGAAATAATTTCGTTATCTTCAAGAATAGGAAAAATTCTTGTTACGAGAAGTCTTTTGAATATTTTTGATATTATAGGAAGGAAACCAATAGGTCGATAAGAATATGGACTGAGCTGGGTTTGTTAGACTTAGGATTTAGGATAATAATTGAGCACTTTCATTTTTCGAGGTAGTGAGTGGTTCAAATGCAGTAAGGAACATAATTGCTTTGCGAGGCAAATAACGTAAATATTCTTTACTAAAAATAATTCGGGTGGGAGAGGAGTTTCTATATGGCTATGTACATTCAATATTAATAAAATTACTACTTTATAAAATATTTGCGGTTCTTCTTCCTGGTGGAATAAATATGAACGTAGTAATACTTTAAATATTTACAAAAGATTGATTTAAAGAAATTTAAAAATAAGTACTTTCTTTTAATATTCTTTTTTGCTAACATTATTAATCATTTAAAAGAAGTACGTATTTATATAATTTTCTAATTCATTGAACTTTAGTCCTTATTTAAATGAAAGATATTTTTATACTGCTTTTCAAAATAATATAAGAAGCTTATCATCGAACGAAGAACATTTTGCTTTCATAAACTTTTTTTGAAAAGCATCTCACAACCTCAAATACTTCTCTATATATACCTAAATCTAAAAATGGAAAACATCCTTAGGTACAAATACTTAACATTTTTGAGCTTAATATTTTATATTTATTTTTCTGAAATGTTACTTTAATGCGTTATGAATATTTCAAGTACATGAGTCATATTTTTTCTACGACGCGACGTAGGAATTCAAGAAATTTAAACCTTATGTCACTCGACGTCACTTCTTTGAAGAATGCATTATATCTGACAGTTGATTCTAAAACTATCTCTCTTATTATAATTTAAAGAACTCTTTTCGTTAATAAAAAATAAATTTACTTTTTTATTAACCTTAAGCCGATTTTAGTTATCGAATTGAAATAAATTTTAAGCTCATGCTGTTTAATCTTTAACTATAATGAATTCTAATCAATCCAACTTTATCATAAAACTTTGATATTTGAACAGCGTAGAATTAAGAAATTATATGTAAAGAATCTTATTAAAACTTAATTTTTCACATCAATTAAGTTAAATAAGAAACACCCTCCACACGTTTAATTTTTAAGTCATATTAATCCAAATAACAGCCAATTAATTATAACAAAAGCTATTGAAAAACTCACAAACTTCGCACAATTTGTAAAAAAAAAATAATTGAATTTGTAGGGATGACAAAAAATTGAAAAATTGATAAGAAATCATAAAAAATATATTTTCCTGTTCCAAATATTGTTACAGGAAAATTTACTTTATTTATATACTAGCTGGTACCCGCCCGCTTCGCTGAGCGTATCTAAATTATACTGATTGAAAAATGGAAACTTTCATTCCATCAACAAAAAAGACAGATAGATATTTCTATATCTTTGATTCATAGAAAGTTCATGAAAATTCGATATACTACTCTTCCAGGAAGATATTCTATATAACTATCTAGAAGAGCTATTTTATTGGTTCTATACGTTTTTATGAATATTATAAAATAGGTACCTATACTTGTGTTCCTTAAGTAGCAATACAATTCGAAAATTTTGAATGTATTATATATTTAACTGAGTTTTTCACCAAATTCAAATTTTTCAATAGTATCTAATTTAACACGTTTATTTCTAAACATTATAGACATTCAAAAATTAACAATGAAAGAAGTTTCGATGTTTCAAAAATTTTTATTATTAATTTATCGATGTTATCGGATGTTAAATTAAAAATCACATTTTTCTGTAAAAATTGTAAATTTTATTTAAACTTTTTTGGAATGATTGTGTTAAAACGTTATTTCACGAACTTTAGGGAAAGCTTTTTTAAAAACACGATTCCTGCAGAATAAGTACAATTGTTGTGCTATCTTTTGAGAATCGTGCATTATTCTAACATACGAATTAATAATCTATATTTTTCTCTGACCTTTCAAGTACCCTCTTACAAAAAATCATGACAATATTTTGCTCTATGACAAACAAAAACATTTATATCCCACGTGAGTAGTACATTTTTCCTGGATAAAAAAGAGATCAGGCCTTCTTGAGGATACTGAGCTAGAACTCTATTTCACGTACTTTAACGAAACTTTTATTAAATACATGGTTCCTGTAAGATACAATTGTCTTGTTATCTCACGGGAAGAGTACAATTATGTCGATTTTTTGCTCTATGAAAAATAAAAACGTATCTAGCCCACGGGCCCGTACATTTTTCCTGGATAAAAGGTATACCAATCTTTCTTGAGGAAAATTCCTTAAAACACTTATCCATGAACTTTTACGAAACTCCTTTTAAATACTCAGTTCCTGAAGGATAGCATTCTTATGCTATCCTACAGGAACCGTGCTATATTCTGACATAAAAGGTAGCCTATATTTATTCGCTGACTCTCAATTAAACGCCTCATTGTAAGAAATTATGGTAATCTTTTGCTCTATGAAAAATAAAAACATATCTATCCTACGGAAACCGTACATTTTTCCTGCTTAAAAATAAGACTGTAGGATAAGAAAATTATTTTTTGCCTTGTTTCAGCATGATTTTTCTTTAAACTAGTTTTTCTATTTTCCTGTTGAAATGAGAAATTTTTCCGAAAAAAAAAAACGTATTGTAGATAATGATTCACATATTTAACTATCATCATACTTAAATATCACCAATATTTATTTTCAAATAAAAATGTATAGTTTATGCATAATTTTTGATTAAAATTTTGAAAAAAGTATTTTTTTTATGACTCAGATTGTCATTTATCATCATACCAAATTTCATTAAAACCCGTATTTATTTGGGTAAGAATTAAAAATATGTTTCTAAAATCAATTTCGCTAATTATTTTTTAAACAATTTTAATAACCATTAAAAAGGCTATAGCAGGCCAACCTTAAGAGATAGATATATGTCGTCGGGGACTTTTTTTTAGAACTTTTTAGGAGGAACAATTTTGCTACACATGATTTTTGCGTAACTTTAACCATTTACGCAGGGCAGGCAACAAACGCTCTCAAAAGGAAAAATTTTTCCTGGTTTTTGCAAAATTTTCCATTGATGCTCTGCTGCTATTGGTCGTAGAGTGATGTTGTATAGCCTAAAGCCTTCGTCGATAATTAAGCTATCCAACACAAAAATAATTTTTCAATTCAAACTAGTAGTTCCTGAGATTATCGCGTTTAACCAAACAATCAAACAATCAAACAATCAAACAATCAAACAAACTCTTCAGTTTTATATATAAGTATAGATTTCTTCTAAGATCCTTGGAGGTTTTGAACAAGACATTTCATTAAAATAGTTCAATTTTAAAAGGAAGTCAGCTATTATATGAAAAAAGTCAATGTTGGTACAAGAGATGCTTGCAGATAAAAAAACGTGAACACAATCGCTCGTAGAACTAATATCTACAGATTATCTTGTTCTAATGTTTATTATCAGTTTTTTTTAAATTTATGTGGAGTATCTACTCGTAAAATGAAAAGTACTGATCACCCTACGAGTGCATTAACACATTGTTTGTTTTAAGTATAAGTTCAAAATTTAATTATTTAAAAATTTTTCTTTTCAACTTTCTAATATTCAAATGAGTCCAATCTTATACGGTAAACAAGGGGTGAACTTTAAGATGGACGCTTGTAAGTTAAATATTTGCTAAATCCTTTCTCTCGATAATTATAACATCTAATAAAATTTCTCAAACATATTTCATAAGAATGTTAGCTGTTATTAGTTAAATCGTAGCTTATACTAGTTTTTAAGTACTGCTGTTTTCTGTGTATATTATTAAAAGTCATAATATAGTCTTAATAATTACTTAATCTATTTAAAAATAAAGGCGACTAGAATCCCCAAAAGAAGTGGCTTGGGTCGTATTTTTGATTTATTCATATAATTTTGTTTTATTGTGTTTATTTTATATACTTTGATATTTATATCACCATATTTGGGTCGATTGAAAACGTGTTTAAAGCTTCCACTAACAATATTGTAACGAACTACCATAGAAAAGGATAGAATATTCTAGAATTCTAGATTGTTCGATCGAAACTTCAATAATAGACATTTAAACCAATCAAATCAAATTGAACAATATAGAAATTTCCAGTGCATTCTACTACTTTCCAGTATGTTTGTTTGCATATATAACTACAGGGTGTTTTTTTGGTGCTATCAACAACTAACTGCACAAATGGCGGCAAATTCAAATCTTGCGTTCATTTTGGGACACCTTTTACAACCGGTCTGCAGTTTGAAATCAGTCTAAGTCTAAATATATAAAGTTTTTTTTTTGATAATTATACGTTTGGTGAATATTTCCAAGGAATTAAAATAACCCATAACGGGCATCTCAATCCAGTTTCAATATTTAAGTCTCATTGCTAGACACATTGCTTGGCTCTTTTAGGGATTCTAGTATGGACCATTCAGTACCACTCACGAGCTAGTGCAGCTCCTATGAGCACATATTTCTTTGCAGCACTGACTGCTGATCTATATCTTCTCTCCTTACATCTTCAGGTAAAGATGGAGGCTATGATCTCTGCTCAAAGGCTAGATGCAGAAGTAAAGTTAAAGCACCATCGCTATACGCGTTATGCTTGTAAAAATTGTAGTTTTTAAAGACTTCAATAACTTTGTATCAATTAAAGATATCGTGACAATTCTTTTTTTAGTTAACGACCACGTATCTAAGAAGTAAAATCAAAAAAGTTGGATCGAAGTACATCTTTTAGTTTTTGAGTTATTAGCGAACACCAAACACACACACAAACCTCTTTCATTTTATATATGTAAATTAATAAAAAAATAGAATAAAGATATAAAATTAGAATAAAGCCACCACTGGACTATTCTGCTATAGCAGTGATTCTCAAAGGAAGAGTCATGGCTTGCGAAGAAGTGTTTGTTGGCAAAATTTTGAATAAATCTGATTTCTGAAGGGAGTCGAGAAAAGAAATTGATGTATTAAGAAATACGCAAACCTGTGGTATAGGAGGTTTGTTCCATCTGACTAGCTATGGTGATGTTCAAACATTGACAGACATACAAAGAGCAAGACACATTGACAAAGAGACAAGAGTTAGTGAAGAAATGTTTCAGTTTACAACCGCTCGGCCGCATTTGGCCGAGAGTTGAGCTATGTACGTATCGTACGTACATTATCGTGACAATCCTTTATATCGACACTGATTTGGAGGTGTCTAAGCACTGGTTAACCGGTTTGTAACTCAAGCTAACTTGGCACTTTATGTTCTTCACTCACTCTTGTCTCTTGGTCAATGTTGTCTTGCTTGTTGTCTGTTGGTCAATGTCTGAACATCACCAGAAGGACGATTGGAAAAAACCTAGGATGAACTTGTTGATCAGAACCTATGATCGTTAACGACTTAACCAACCAAAGAGGGACGGCAAGATAATAATTATCGCTTTTTATGTTTTATGTTTTGAAGTTTTTTTTTTGGGTGTTTTAAGTCGCTTTAACAACTAAGGTCATATCACGACTGTCTAAACACAGAAAATTTCTTAGGGGGGTATTCTAGTCTAGGAATTTGAAAAAATCGAAAAAAATGTTTTTTTCATAATCCAATAGTTTATATATTCAAAAATATCTCTTTAAAAGGATTTTTAAAAATTGAAATTATTTCCAAAGTTATAGCCATTTTAGTTTCGTGGCAACCAGACGTTGAGAGCTAACGTAAAACTTTAAACGCGTTTTTCTCGAAACTACTTTTTTTAGCCATAATATCTCAAGTTCAAATCAGCCGATTTTTATTTGAAATTTGTCATGAATATTTGTTAAATATCTCTCTATCGCATGAACCAACAAAAAATGAAAATTTTAAAATTGTAATATTTTTTAAAAATTCAACAAAGTTAAAAAATTAGTGAAAAAATTGACCTTTATTTTTGAGTAGCCGCCATTTTATGAAAAAATTTTTTTTTTCAGTTTGGAGGTTCATGCGATAGCGACATTTGTACTTATCAAGAATCCATCATTGTTTAATTTTTCAAATGACCACAAGGATAGAAATCATGGCGACGAGGACACGGTCTTTTTTTTTCCCCTCTACTTCAAAGACGCATAACTCAATGAAAAAAACGTTTTATTTCGGACAAATTTCTCATTTCAACGGGAAAATAGAAAAACTGATGTAAAGAAAAATTATGCTGAAACTAAACTTTGTTAGCTGATTATAATTTATTAATAGTAATAACTCATAATGTCCTTAAGTCAAAAATAATTTTCTTATCCTACAGTCTTATTTTTATCCAGGAAAAATGTGCGGTTCCCGTAGAATAGATATGTTTTTATTTTTCATAGAGCAAAAACTCGACATAATTGTACTCTTCCCGTGGGATAACAAGGCAATTGTATCTTACAGGAACCGTGTATTTAAAAAAAGTTTCGTTAAAGTACGTGAAATAGAGTTCTAGCGCATTATCCTCAAGAAGGCCTGATCTCTTTTTTATCTAGGAAAAATGTACAACTCCCGTGGGATATAAATGTTTTTGTTTGTCATAGAGCAGAAGTGTGTCATGATTTTTTGTAAGAGGGTAGTTGAAAGGTCAGAGAAAAATATAGATTATTAATTCGTATGTTAGAATAATGCACGATTCTCAAAAGATAGCATAACAGTTGTACTTATCCTGCAGGAATCGTGTGTTTAAAAAAGCTTTTCCTAAAGTTCGTGAAATAACGTTTTAACACAATCATCCCAAAAAAGTTTAAATAAAAATGACAAATTTTACAGCAAAATATGATTTTTAATTTAAGATCCGATAACATCGATAAATTAATAATGAACATTTTTGAAACATTGAAACTTCTTTCATTGTTAATTTTTGAATGTCTATAATGTTGAGAAATAAACGTGTTAAATTAAATACTATTGAAAAATTTGAACTTGGTGAAAAACTCAGTTAAATATATAATACATTCAAAATTTTCGAATTGTATTGCTACTTAAGGAACACAAGTATAATTTAAATATCTTTATTTTCTTCTTTATTCTTCCTTTAAATATATATATATATATATATATATATATATATATATATATAAAGAAATTTGTCAATTTTTATGATTTTTTTAAATACCCAGGAACCTACCTAGTAGGTAATACTTGGAACACACGCCTAATAACGCCAACTGGCGGTAATTTAACTTTACTAATATTTGATTTTTGTTCACATACGAGCCGAAATACATATACGAAAAATCTTCTTCCTATATTTTACATGATCATAACTAACGTTAAGGTTACTTAGATGGCGTGGTGCACTAGACAGTTGCCTTATACGCCAGTGATCCTGGGTTCGAATCCCGTTAAAGTCTAAGATTTTTTTCTGGGTTTTCGGATTCGACGGTCGTTAATGACTAAAGTAGTTGAAACGACATTAAATAAAACAAGTCAATCGTAAAAAAATACTTTTTACAGCATCTTAAGCCTTTTAAGCTTCACATCTGTGCATCATCAATAAATTTTTTTATTATTTTTATTACAAATTTTATTAGATCTATTGAAGTCTATAGAAGTCTATTGAAATCTATTGAAGTCTATATTGAAATCTATAGAATCTATTGAAGTCTATGAAATTTGTGGCGACGACATACATACATTGCACATTACACATAGCGATCAGTAAGTGTAGAAAAGGCTTAAGAAAAAAAACTAACTTTAATTAGTACCTAATACATGCAAAAGTAGATGTTGAAATAACAAAAATTTATAAATTCTCTTTTTGTGGCAATTTCTTTTTGGTGGTTGCATACTTTTTACGTTATTAAAATGTGTCATTTATGTGTGTCAAATTATAATTAATTTTGATTTAAAATTGTAATGCTTAAAAGATCAATATTTAAGTTGAAAGCTCCTTTTTTAATTAATATTTAAGGGGATACATAATTATTTTTAAAAAAGGATTTTGTATATAATTATTTATAATTATATTTTCTTGTTCTTGATAGCTTCAAACAATCGCTTTTTTAAAGTATATGAGATTCGATGCAAGATTCAAGAGGCAGGCTGGTCTAGACAGTTTATTAACAAAACAATGCTTTTTTATGTGAAGTAATTTTTCCAATTTTTTTTCTTGTTTATTCTGTGTTAAATTTAGGAAGTTTGTTTTTTTTTTTTCATAAAGCAAAAGCAAAAAGTAAAACCTTATAAATCAAATTTAGCGTATAAATTAGTAATTCCAACAAAATGGTTTTTTGTGCAAAAGATATTTTGTTTTTTTGTAAAAGGGAAGATAAAACTTTTAATAATTGAGACTTTTTACGACTTTCTTTATTTTGATCGAAATATAAATGATTCACAGTCTTTTAATTATTATGATGATTAATTTTTTTCCTGTTCTTGAATGACTCGATGAAATGACTTCCTGTTTAATTTTTGTACGAACCAATTAACGCACTAACTACGCACAGCTTATTGCCAGTTCAAAGAAGTTATTCTCATTGAAATTATATTATCAAAAAGCGTTTACATAAACATGAAAGTTAGTGGAGTCAAAATCATCTTAATTACAAGCATTTCCACTTTAAACAACTATTAGTTTAAACTTCGTAATGTGCCAAGCACAGATTTTGTCAATTCGATTAAAATTCTTAAGACTTTTGACAAAATAAATATAGTGAACATTATCTTGCTTTTAAATAATATCCGAGTCTTTGGTAAACTTTGATTAATTAAAGCATTTAAATAAAATATCTGGGAAGTGACAATATAAAACTCACCTAATGGTGGTTTCCAATACCTTACCAATTAAAATCGTTGATTAATAATATTTGTTGTCTCAAATAAAATTAATAAGGGTTCTACCTTTGAACAATTAAAATCGAAAGTTCAATTTTAAAGTTTTGAATGTCTTGTATGGAATATTTTATTTAAAAGACATTTATCTTATATTGTCGGAAAAATACTATACATAAAAACTTCTTTGATGTAGCAAATGAAATTTTTCGAAATAAAAATTACAGTGGCCCGAAGCTTAATCGTAAATTATTTCTTTAAACTCTTTTTGTATATTTATAAGGGACTAGCTACAAAACATAAAAGAGTTAGAAGGAAAATTAAAGATTGAAGAAAACAGGGCGATGTAAAAGTTTTTAAATTTCAAATCTTGATTCCATAAAGAAGAGTTGACTTCAGAGTTTTTTTTTTCTTATTTTTTCTTATTTTTGATTTTCCTTTTATTTAGAAAGAAAGAGATTTTAATAATATTCTCAAAGCTTAATTTCTACTCTGAGTATTGAGTGAGTATAGCTTTAGTGTCTCTTACACTAAATATAAAAAGATTCGATGCAACCACAGTGATGAAAATTTCAGTGATTATTTCATACTTACTTTGTTAATTTTATTATTTATTTTTAAAATTTATATTTTTATTAAAAACTTTCTTTGCAATCTGTACAATAAAGAACTAAAATGAGCAAACATTGTAAGGTGGGAGGGGTTACCGACATTAATTTAAAATTACAGTGGCCCGAAAAAATTGAATTGCTTAAGGTATATAATGTCGTTTCGTCGGGGCAGTTGCGAGAGGTATCACTGTATGTTCGAATTCCATTTCTAGTCGCCACATCACTCCTCTCTTAGTGACTTGGTCACGATTATTGTCGTTGTTAGGCTGTGAGACTCTGGGGTCGCTGGGGACGAGCTTCATGGCTAGAGTCCGAAGTCGGCGTGGGAGGGGTATGGAGTAGTACAACTGAAGCCTAGAATGCCGCTACTCTATTGTTGTGTCCTTCGTGATGGGGTCCGATGTATATGACGACTGTATGGCGTCCAAAATATTAGGCGAAATTTGCAGGTTTGGGCAGAATGGCCGTTCCTCCCTGCTGCGTTGCGTGCTCCAATTCGGGGTCACTAGAATGTAAGGTGGGAGTGGTTACCCACATTTATTTACATATACATATATATATTTAAATTACAGAGACCAGCACTGGCCCCGAACAAATTGAATTGCTTAAGGTATATAACGTCGTTTCATCAGGGCAGTTGCGAGAGGTATTATTGCATGTTCGAATTCCATTTCTAGTCGCCACAACATAAAATACCGAACACTATTTGTGTCTCTAGGTCTAGTAATAATAAACTGTACCTAGAGTCACAGGTCATGGAGGCATGATGAAAATGACCAGCCAGAGCTTGAGCTTTCCAAAAATTTATTAGTAGAAGATCTCTAGGCCATTTAAGTCGAAGTGTAGAATTATCTGGGCGTGATAAGGAAGAGAGGGTTTTTGAATTTATTTTGGGATAGAATAGTAATTGAGAGTAAAAGTTACGAAAGCGTTTGGTGATTAAGCCCCCAACGATGGGGGTATCCAGGTCTTTGTGGCTAGTGTCATTACTTCCATAATAAGGGGCATTAAGAATTTGACGAAGGATTTCGGACTGAAACTTAGTGGATCTATCCAGTTCTACTTCGTATGTTCATATTGGACGTAGCAATGTTTTACATAATGTCATTTTGTTATGAATACTTAGGGATGATTTTGGTTTTAGCATATATCGTAGGTAACCATAACGTCTATTCAATTCCTGTTTTTAGTCTTGTATGAGGATTCCAGGCAGGTTAAACGGTTATTCAGGTTTTCACCTGGATAACCGTTAGTAATATATCGTACGTTAGTAACTGTCTTAAGTGCGTTATTATCTATATGTACTCGAGGACAAATCTGTCTTCTTAAAGTTAAAGTTATTTGCTGGAATTGGTCTTTATTTATTTTTACTCTCTATTTTTAGACCATTTTGTAATGAGGTCGAGATGCCGCTGTATTATAAGTAAAAAGTAAGAATTGCTGTATCATCTGCATATGTAGCTAGGACAGTGTGGGGATGCATTGGGATATCAACTGTGTAAATCTATACTAATATATAAAATTGAAGAGTTTGTTTGTTTGATTGTTTGGTTAAACGGGCTAATCTCAGGAACTACTGATTCGAATTGAAAGATTCTTTTAATGTTGGATAGCCTAATTATTGGGGGAGGCTATAGGCTATATAACATTACGCTAAGACTAATAGGAGCAGAGCATCAATGGAAAATGTTGCGAAAATCAGCAATTTCCTTTTGAGAGCGTTTGTGGCCTGCCCTGCGTAAACGGTTAAAGTTACGCAAACATTATGTGTAGCAAAATTGTTCCTCTTTAAAAGTTCTACAAAAAAGTCCGCAACGACATATGTTTACCTTTTAAGCTTAGCCCCCTATAACCTTTTTAATGGTTATTAAAGTTGTTTCAAAAATAATTCATTATTTGCGAAATTGTTTTTAGAAACATATTATTAATTCTTATCCAAATAAATATGATTTTTAATAAAATTTGTTGTGATAATAAATGACAATCTGAGTCATTTAAAAGAATACTTTTTAATACGGGAAAATGTCTCATTTACCCTGTAAATTGAAAAACGGGTTGGAGAAAAAAATTATGCATAAACTCAATTTTCAGTTAAAAATGGATTTTGGTGATATTTAAGTATGATAAATATACGAATCATTATCTAGAACACGTTTTATTTCGGAAAAATTTCTCTTTTCATCGGGAAAATAGAGAAAATCTGGTTCGAAGAAAAATCATGCTGAAACTAAACATTTTTATCTGAGTACAATATATTTATAGTCAAAACTCATAAGGTCCTCAAGGCAAAATCATCATTTTTCTTTTCATACAGTTCACTTTTTATCCAGGAAAAATGTATGTTTCCGTAGGATAAATACGTTTTTGGTTTTCACAGAACACAAGATTACCATAATTTCTTGCATTTTGATGGTTTAAGAGACAGTGAATGATATGGGCTACTTTTTATGTTAGAATATTGTACGGTTCCCGTAGGATAGGCTAAACATAGAATCCTTCAGGAACTGAGTACTTCAAAGGAGTTTTCTAAAAATTCATGAATAAGAGTCTTAACGAATTTTCCTCAGGAAAGCTTGATCTCTTTTTTATCCAGGAAAAATGTTTTACTCCCGTGGGATAAATATGTTCTGTTTTTCACAGAGTAAAAGTTAGACATGATTTTTTGCATAATGATAGTTGAGGGATCAGATAATAATATAGATTATTTCTTATGCCAGAATAATGCACGATGCTCAAAGGATAGCATGATAATTGTATCCTGCAGGAACCGTGTGTTAAAAAAAAGGTCGTGAAATAGATCTTTAAAGTTCGTGAAATAGCGTTTTAACACATTTTCTCTTTAGGATTAAAATAAAAATTACAATTTTCACTTGAAGGTATGATTTTTTATTTAACAGCCGAAAAATAATAATGAAAATTTTTGAAACATTAAAATTTCTTTCATTGTTAATTTTCGAATACATATTTAGAATTTTACGTGTTAAATTACATTTAAAAAATCAACAATTACATTTTCAACTTTTTTTTTCAAGACTCCTAACTCTTTAAAATATGTTAGGCTTCCTAAGTGATTCATAGATCATTTGACATTCAGGCATTCAACGCCTTGCAATATATTATATCAGATACAGAAGTACAAGTTTAACATATATTATTTGTTACAACGGTAACAGGCGTTGCAACAATCAAATAACATTTCAATTTTTGTTACGTTACTCTTTGTTTAAGTTTTATATATTCTTTTTTCTTCATTTTAAGTTTACATACGTAAATTTGATCAATAAAACACCCCAGTAGTGTTATGCAGCGTTCCTTTATTATTCCCGTTCTCGTGACATTTTTTACTATATTTCCAATCTTACTGATCATAGTGTGATGTACTTAAGATAGATTATGTTATACTTTTAACGTTTAAAAAAAGTCCTCAAATTAATCAATAAATATTGCCCATTACAGACATACAATGTTTTTCTTGGTTTTGTCCGCGTGGTTTTAAATTAGCATTATAGGTACCAACTTTTATCTCTTCAATGGTTCTTAAGTGATTTGTGGATAAAACAAAGAAAGTTTCACCTCCTTTAGAATTGTGCCATAGGTTCCCCACTTTTAACCCTCTCTCACTCTTATGTGACGCAGACGGAGTTGCGCGGGTCAGCTAGTTGTGTATAAAATTGGGCCTATAGTATGCTTCCTTGTGGAACTTCGGCCTAAATGGGAGTGATGGAAGAAAATTCGGCATTGCATCATACTCTAAAGCAGTGGTTTAACAAGTAGGATTTGATAATTAGGAAATACTGGGTAGGACTATTTTTACTTTGAATAGCAATCCTGGATGACACACTCGATCGAATGCTTTGCTTGTGCTACATCCAGAAAGGCCCCAAGGCAAAACTGTTTACTTTCTAAGACTGCAGAAATAGTGTCAACAACTCTGAAACACTATTGAATGATGGAATGATGAAATCGAAACCCAGATTGATGAGGCGGAATACTTTCGTTGTCTTCATGAATAGGAAGAATCTTTTTTAGGAGCAGGCTTTCGAATATTTTTGATAGTAAAGGGATCAGGCTAATGGGCCGATAGGAAGTTAGATTTGAGCTGCTTTTGTTGGGTTTAGGAATTACGATAATGATAGAGCATTTCCATTGCGCAAAATAGTGAGTGGTTCGGAAAATGGCATTATATAATGCAGTAAGGAACATAATTGCCTAACTTTTCTTATTAAGGATTTTTTATATGTTTCTTATGAATTGTTTCAATCAAACTTTGAATGTATAAGATTTGACATCATATACCTACATATTTTTTAACTTTTATTATTTTTTTTTATTTTCGTTAGAACAGAAGTAATTACCTATCGTTATCTTGTTGTTTGTTCTTATGTTTAAAATAGGACACTATCAAAGTTCAACGCTTAAATCTTACATATGTATGAAATAAATATTGAAATTTTTAAAAATATTCACAAAACTACTATTAATATTAGATAAAATGTATGGTTTAATGAAAAATGTTGTTTCTTCCAAAGAAACTTTTATCTTAAAAACTTTGCGTCCTTCACTGTCTTTAATAAACGTTTCATTTGATATAATATGATATTTTATTGTACAAGCTTGTTCGATAACATTTTTTGTGTATTTATTTGTTTCAGTTGGGTGTTCGGTGACTTTTTGTGTAAAATGTATCAATTCATCCATTCTCTCAGCTACACGGCGTCGATTTTCATCCTAGTTGTTATTTGTATGGAACGATATTTCGCCATTATTCATCCGATTACTTGCAAACAAATATTAACTTCAAATCGATTAAAAGTAAGTGTTATACCAACAAACTTTCCCTTCCAACTCTTATCTCATCCGAGCCGAGACCAATTTCCAAAATCAATCTATCCCCTTTGATTTATTTGTTCAAATTTATTCGTGTAATTCAACAAAAAAAAAAAAAATCAAATTCTTTCCAGGATTTGCAAACTCTCAAGAGTATTTCGAATCGAATAAATGCTTTATATGATCAAAAAGCAACCTGAGTGGGAGTAGTAAATGGATTTTTTTTTGTTTTTGATAAATAAAAATGCGTTGGTTTTTTAAAAGCATGCATCAGTTTTTTCAAGTCCCATTAAATGAATTACACTGTCATACAAATGTGGTAAATGAATTAAAAAAATTGCATTTTAATTGCAATGAATTGGTCCCGTAGGGCAATAAAGTGATTGTATAATCCTTTAGCATCTCTCATTTTAGTCTCGTTAGTATTTAATTACAAAAAGGAGAATTTAAATTAAAATTAATGCACAGTTATGATAACTTGGATAAAATGATATAATACTATGTCTAGATATTACTTGATAGGCATCCCACAAATGATATTAAATTATATTTTATAATTGTACTGTCAATGTTATGGCATTGATTTTATCACTGTTTAGTTATTAATTAAAATTTGTTATAAGCATTAAATAATGAAAACGTAATTTAATATCTACTATAGCATATGTAAATAAATGAATTATTTTTGTTATCAGGACTGCTTATGATTTCACTTATTGTATTTTTCGTGTTTATTAAAATGTAGTTTTGAATATATTAAGAAACTAGCTATTGAATAATAGAAAACTTTACCCAAAATAAGAAATTTAGCTATTAAAAAAAGATAATTAGGTATTTCTAGACCTTTATTTCATAGAAAGTTCATGAAAATCCGTTAAACTACTTTTCCAGGAACAGATATAAGCTATCTTATAAGTAGGATATTTACGTTTTCTTGATTATTGTAAAATATTAAGAAAATTTTAAGCCTTGAGAACCTTTCACACCAAATGTCATATGAAATCATTTATTAATTTTAGTAGAATGGAATAGTAGCTATCCTTTAGAAAGTGTACCTTTTTTAGGATCAATAATATTTAATGTGTTATCTTAAGATCTGAGGTATTAGGTTTAGTTGCCTTAGATTCATAATTTTAGGTCCTAGAAGAAAGTATGCTATTTCCCGAGGTCCAAGATTAGACAACGAATTCTTATAGATCTTGTTAAAATAAATTGAAAATTAAGGATATAGTTTTTTGGTATAAAAACAACGCGATGGTCACATCTAAGTTGCTATTTTCTCTTGAAAAATAAGTTGAGCTGGAGTTCATTTTGTTTTGGGGGCTCTGCCTAACGGCTCCACCTCTCTTAGTCAAACTCCTAATCGGGATCACTTAAGTCGAGCTGTCTGTTTTGGTTATTTATTCTTACGGGTGTCATTTTGGAATTAAGATATTTATTTTTATGAATGAAATCATATTTACTGCAGAGGATTTCATTCTCCTCTTTCGACAATTCGAACGTTTACTCAGCCGAACTATTTATAATATATTAACAACCCGTAAATTCACAATGGAGTTATGGTTTCTAGGAATTTAACCTATCGCTATAGTTCTGTCATGGTTATAGTTTTCAAATTTGCGAACATTAATTTATAAGAATAGGAAAATTACTTAGTTTAAAATCATGTCGTCTTTACGATATGATATGTATATGTAGGTACATTGTATCACAACTGCCTGCCGATGTATGTTTTTCGTTTCGCAGTTTTTATAGTTTTTATTTTTTTTTCTCAGAAAATCAATATTTTTTCGGAATAAAAGTATTTTAAAGCACTTTTAGTAATATTTACTACTTGTAGTAAAATTCTCATCCAAATCGAACCAGCCGTTTTAAAGTTTGTCAAGAACAAACAAACAGATAGGGAAAAGTATTCGAAATTTAAAGTAGTCTTTAATGCAAGTTACAATATTAAATAATTTTTTGTGAAAATTCCATTGAAATTAACTCAGCTGTTTTCAAGTTTACCATGGACAAACCCTGTTATTACCCTGTTTTTTTTTGGGGGGGGGGAAATATCAATGTAAATGGCATTTGTTTTTTGCATTAAATATATGAAAATGTAGGCAATAAACAGTATTCAACAAAACACCTTAAATTTTTTAGATAAAATAAGAATGATGCTGGGAAAAATGATTCCGTTTTTCGATCGCTCGAAACTGTCACAAAGGCCCCCCTAATGGTGCAGTAGCCATACTCTCCCCGTAGTGTGAATTTCATCAAACGCTTAAATGATCTCGCATTTCTTCTAAATTCGGTGACTTCCGGTTCTACCATGGTTTTATGGTAATATAGAAAGTGGAGAGATAACTAGCAACTGTTTACAGTTTCCACAAATAAAACAGTTTTTTCTATTTTCAGTGAGTGGGTGTTGTCTTCTCGAAAATATTTCGATGTTGGTAGCCTTTTATTATTATAGAGTTTGAAAAAATCTTTGATACACCAACGGAGATGAAATTCGAATATGATGTTGGTAGTGTCAGATTTTTACCTATCAAAAACAATCCTCTGACTGTTCTTCCGGGTGGAAGGAGGCCAGACCGGACACCGCTTTCGCTTTACTTCAGTCTGACCCATATCGCGCGGCTACGCGCTCGTTGCCTGTTATTCTTCGGCTTTTTTTTTGCTGTCAGAACGTCCTCTGTGTATATCATAATTTACTTCCAGAAATCTAATTTATGTTGGTAGCCTAATCTAGTAATTTTCTATCCTCGCTAGCAGAAACCCAGGTTAAGGCTCGTTCTCCCCGCACTGTAGGATAAGGCTTATTGTACTCCTGTTCTGCTCATGTATCTCTGTTGTGCAAAGATACTTGCTTATTCCAGGTTAAGCATACTGTCTATCAAAAGCACTCCTAGCTTAGTCCAGGGATTGCTTTTGCGTGATTTGTGCCTGTTTGGGCGTCATTTATCCCATACAGGTGTCGCCACTTTGTGAGGGCTTTGCAGTTAAAAATGACATGGGTCGAGTTTTCCTCCCCATCCATACAAAATCTGCAATTGTACACTTCACTTGTAACTGCCTCAAAAACTTTAGTTACTAAGCTAACTACAGCAGATAATGAATTGCATTTGCGAATGTTTGGAAAATAATTTCTAGACTAATTTTTTCTTCAAGGTTCATTTAAAGAAAGTGCATCATATAATGATTGAAAATATTTATTTTCAGTTAAGGAAGGAAATAGGTGTAGAGGTTTCAAAATATTTATTTTTTTTCTTCCATAAATCTTTTACAAAACTATTTCAGAATATTCTCTGAAAATTTCAAAACTACATATCAATTCGTTCATATCATACATGTTTTGAGGTCCCCTAATTCCAAAAAAGTAGTTTTTAGAAACATGTCTGAGTGTGGCTGTGTGTGACAGCCATATCGTATCGAACGCTTTTCCAAATTTCACCAAACTTGGAAATTTTCATTCATATTATATCTTGTTTTGCCGTGAAGCATTTGGTTGAAATCGGGTAAACGAAAAGCTCCACTTTATTCTCGGAGTTTTTGAGCTTTTTCAATTTTTTTTCGAAAACGGCTGCAAAGATTTTCTTTAAGCTTATGATAGTTCTTAGACTATTAATGGCTAAAACTTTTATTTGAAACTTTTTCTTGGGAAAATTCGATTGAGGACGGTTCCGAGGTCAAGGTTGGGAATTCATAAATACATATTTTATGTTGTATACTTGTATGCATATAGTTCTGCTATGTATAGTTATGAGGTGCTTATATATTTCTTTTAACCAACAGCGAGTTTCATAAATGAAAGTACTGTGACGCTACGCAGCAGATATTTTTCTTTTTATAATTTTGTATGTCAATTCAAATTAGAGTATTCTGAAATATTTTTTAGACAAACAAAAAAAATATGACTATGAAACATCAGAAGTAATTTCAAGTGAGTTTCCTACGTTCATGAGTAAAACAAAAGTACCTTTATGTTTAGATTTTTTCATTTAAAAGCCAAAGATAAAAAAATGGAAATAGGCTGCATAAGTCCTGTTTAAAACTATGAATTAAGCTAAGCTTTTTTTTTTAAATAGTACCTACCTACCTAAATTAATTTTTTGTGTAATTTATTTGAATGATTTTGCCAAAAGAATATAGTATGAATTATTTATACGTTATATAATAATCAAGAAACACCTGATGAAGACCAAATAAAATGGTTGAAACGTTGTGTAATTGAAGTTATACGTATCTTATTTTTTATCCATGTTCCTGATAATTTAATCTTTTAAATATATTTTTAATAATATTACTCAATAATCAAACAATCGGTTAAATTTGTTTCCTTCAATTTCAATAAATACAATTTCAAAATTTAAATTCCTCTCACAATATTTTGTTTAAATAATGACATTTGGAATATGGTTGAAGTCTGTGGTCAAACTGAACAACTGAGATTTAAAAATCTACATATTTTTGTATATTGTGTATCTGTGTGTGTCAAACGCATGGTAGTGTGTGTGTGACGTCTTTTTTCATTAATTTAAGGTATTTTGAAGTATTATTATAAAAAAATATTATCTCAATACACAACTTCCTCATATAAACTTCAATTGTGCCAAATTTCATACTCCTCCGTTTGTGTAATATTCGGTAAAAAGGTATCACAAATTTTTGCTTCACGTATTAATATTTAGATACATTTCTGACATATTTTAGTTTTTTATTTTCAATATTAACTACTTAAGACAAATCGATATAGTTTTTATGGCTTTGAGAAACCAAGCGTTGAAATAAACTCTGTCAAAATCTATTCAAAAGTTATTGCGATAAAAAACACAGGGAGGGATGGAAATGATTTCATGTTATTTTTATAGATCAGTTCAAATTCAATGATAAATCCTATCAATATGGCCAATTCTTGATAAATTGCCAATTTGTGCAATTAAATGCATCCAAATGAGTCACTCATTAAATTCAAATTTATTTCAAATTCAAAAGAGAAAATTTAAAAATATGTATCACTAAAGACGAGAAAAAAAATAAAAGTGCTATTTTATAAGTTGTGTTTATTTCAGTTGATAAAAATATTAAATTAGCAAGAGAATCGTTCTTTAATCATATAACATTTGATATTTTTCCTTGGTAAAACGTGTCTATGTATCAAACTTATATCAATAAATTTTGATGTTAAAGATAAAATGATGAGAAACAGCTTGAAAATAGCTTAAAAGTAAAACAAATGGCTTTTAACGTGATAATAAATGGAATATTCGAACGTGAGTGAATAAAAGAAAAATATCGCGAAGTTCTGTGTTCAAATCAGATTTTCATTCAATATTTATCAATGAGCTTGAACGAAATGCTCAAGGAATACAAAACGTCAAGAAATCATTTCATCAATATTTGTATTAAAAGATAAACGTTTTGTTTCCTATAAGAAACATAAAACGACCTTATAATATAATGTTTTAAAATATGAATTATTAACGCTTGAAATACGTAAAATGCCTTTCATTACAAATTAAATATTTATTTCTAAGAAAATTCAATTAATTTCTTATCTTTTCTTATAAATTGTGATTTATAATTTCATTGCAGAATCATGAGGGGGTTCTGCATTAAAATTTTATCTTTCAACACAAGATTTTACTAATTAATCTAAATGAATTTGCTCCTTGTATAGGGTAAAAATTGATTTTCAAAATCATAAATTTTTCGTTACAAAAACTAATTGAATAAATAACGCTTTTTTATTTCAAACCATTTATTTGTATTATAATAAGAGAATTTAATTCTTGAATCTCAATAAGATACTTTGATTTTCTATTCGGAAAAACTCACGTAAGCCATGTGAGTTTAACATAATTTTCTTAACTGTATAAGCTAAAACTTTTATTCGTTTAGCGCGTTAAAACCAAACATTCATATGCACTAAAATTGACGACTTTTTTTTAATAACAAATTTTTTTTGCACAATTTTGTCTCTTGGTAATAATTTGTGAAACGAGACAGACTTATCCGGCCTCACGTGGAGTCGATAAAGACGAACGAGTCTCGTTCAAATAGAAATTAAAAGAAAGAAAATGTTAAAAAAAATAATTATTATAAAAAGTTTAAGGTTTTTGGGTGTGTGAGGCACGGGGATTCTTTGCTTTTTCGAATTGTTGATCCACCATCAAAATCAGGAATTTTGAAGGACTTACCTTGGTGGTTGCCTCGCTCGTAACTCGCTTGAAAATGAATTTCCCAATAATCAAAACACTATTTACTTAATGATAATAAACAAAATTAGATTCTTTTAAAAAAGTAAATCAAAATTAACGAAAAAATATATAATATAACTATCGAAAATAAAATTTGATTATTAATGACGGCGAGGCTCGCTCTTCGGCTGGCGGAATCAGCGTCTTCGTTTTGAGTTTTTCCATTTGCCTCGGAATTCAGTTGACCGCGTCCCTCTAGCCGATGCCCCCAAAGTTTCCGACAAAAACAACCAAATTCGACTTGTTTTTCCTCGACGACCCGAGGACACCGGTTTTCCAACTGGACCTGAAACAAATGGAAAAAGTCTGTCCGCAGCAAATTAGCTCGCTTACAAAAAAATAATTTAAAACATAACGCCCCGTTACAACGGACACACTCTTGAATTGGTTGTGTCCACTGACACAACTCAATTTCTTTTATTAAATCCTTGGGATGTCTACTGATAGCTTTTGGTCAACTCCAGAATAGAGGGCCTTTTCAATCACATTTTTTCATTGCTGTTATCAAACAGATTGATAGCAAGCTGGGTTAGGATGGTTCTCCAGTCTGACCTGGTAATATTGTGACCGTTTCGTAATCACCTCCTTCGCCTTTTCAATTCCAAGGTTCTCATGCACTCGATCGTTGTTAATATACCACAGTACGCCAATCGGAGGGATCCATCGGATGGTTTTACTTTATTTCGCAATTTCTATGAAGCTTTGTTTTCATGGTTGCATGAATTGTTAACCAGAAAAATGATCCTGACAAATTTTTTAAACGTCAGGCAGCTTCCTTGGATATTATTTATTGATATAAATCAAAATATTATTCTCTTAATTTTATTTGATATCCGCTCGCTTTGATGAGTGTATCCAAATTTAACTGATTGATTAAAAGATTCCCCACTTTCATAGCGAAATATAAAAATTAAAATATTTTGACATAAAAAGATGATACATAGATACTTTCAAACTTAAGATCCAAAGAAAGTTTCAAATCTTTCATACCAAATGTCATTTAAAACCGTACAACTATTTTAGGGAGCATCCATTAATTGCGCGAGGCGTTTTTTGCGATTTTTGAAATCCATCCCCTCCCCTCTGGTAAGATGTCATGAGATTTGGCATATATTTTTGCCCCCAACCCGCAATCTAATGTGATATTTTTCAAAAAAAAAAAAAAAAAAAACGTGATATTTGCGAGACCTTCCCATGCCCCAAAGTAAGAATAGATGAGATTCGGCTCGACCCCATCGGCCCCTGAACGCCTCACGTAATTAATGGATGTTCCCTTAAAAGAATAGATTAGTAGCTATCCTAACGGATCTTTAGCAAAACTTCATTAAAATTCATTCCGTTAAGTAATTGTTAATTTTTTGAAATTTGCAGTTTATTATTTTAATACGTTTATTTCTAATTTATATCTTTGACAATGAACAATGAAAAAAATTCAAATATTTTAAACAATTTCATTATTAATTTTATCGGGTGTTAAATTGAAATTCATATTTATTTTCTAGTAAAATTTGTAAATTTCAACTTTGTAGAGATTTCTTTTTCACGAACTTTACCGAAACTGTTTAAATGTACGGTTCCTGTAGGATATTATTGTTGCCATCCCATGGAAACTATGAATTATTTTTACCTTAAAAGTATCATTCTCCCCCAAACTACCACATTGCAAAAATTATATCAATCTTTAACTCTGTGATAAACAAAAAACATATCTATCCCACGGAAAAAGTACATCTCTCCTGAATAAAAAGTAGATCAACTCTTCTTAAGGAAAATTAGTTAAGACTTTATTTCGTGCATTTTAATGAAACTGCTTTTAAATACACGGTTTTTATAGAATACATACTTGTTTTGCTATCCCATGGGAACCGTTTATTATTCCGGTATGAGAAGTAATCTATATCATTTTCTGACCCCTAAACTACCACATTACAAAAAAAGAAGTTCATCTTTTGTTTCGTAAAAAAACAAAAAATATCTTACCCACAGAAACCGTCAATTTTTTCTGACTATAAAGTATACTATATGTTAAACCGGATTATAATCTATATCTATGCCAAATTTCATCCAGATCCATTCAGTACTTTTTGAGTGAAAGAGCAACAAACATCCATTCTTACAAACTTTCACGTTTATAATATAAGTAAGTTTATTACTATTAAATGTTAATTTACAGTTTTTTAAAATTGATTATTTGAATGCAATTAATAAAAACAAATTTTAAATGATGCCAAAGAATTATAAATTCTTACGCGCGTACATATGTATACGCAACCTTTTTTTTTTAGATAAGGCTTTTTCAGGTTATAGTCATTAAGCTGAGGGTGCTTAAAAGCTTAGTTAATTTTGTGAACCTTCAAAGAAATTTTTTTCTCTAATTTTTAACTTTAATCATTATTGGCAAAGCCAATATTATGTTGCATAAAGGATTAATATAACAGTAGGGTATTTCAAATTTATATTGTCTTATAAATGTATCGAAATCCTCTTGGTTTTGTACTTTCATTGCATCATTTATCCTATAAAAAACACCTGAACATATTCGACTAAAAATCGATTTCAATGTTGACTTTTTATTCCAGATGGTTATGTTAGCTGTGTGGGTAACCAGCGCCTTATATAGCGCCCCGAAATTTCTCTACATTGAAACGATTACCGTTAATATAACCCATGGCATGACAGAGACTATGTGTATCGCGCAACGGAAGAAAATCAATCTAAAAATTTACGATATGATCAATTTTGTGTTTCTTTATGTTATTCCGTTATTAGTTATGACATTCCTTTACACCAAAATTGCGATTGGTTTGTGGCAAAGCTCGCGAAAGCTCGAACATCACTTGAACGCGTCGTCGTCCAATATAATTTATAACAACGTAGAATATTTGAATTTACGCACGTTCAAACGCCAGTCGACCAAATGCACACAGACGGGCACATCAATGGACAGTCGAAGGACATCTACAGGAGTATACAGTAATGCGAAGGTAAGCTTTAACCGCTATTTACTGTTTGAATTTATGTTGCAGAAAAACGATTTTTCCATTCTGCGTGAGTTTAGATAAGGTTTTTATAACAGTAGAAAAACAAATTGAGGTAAATTTTCGGGAAAATATTTTGTCAAGTTTTGAGACTCGTGTGATTATTAATCAATGTTTTCTATATGGGACTTGGAAACGAGATTATTTACATGAGTTTTAAGGATGCGAAATTAATCGTTCGTTAAATTTTATCGTCATAAAATTGCGAGAGAATAATGAAATTATTTTCTCGTTGGTTAAAGCTTTGAACGAGTATATTTCAATTGAATCAAATATTAGTTTTACAAGGTCCAATAAAAACGCGTATATTTATTATTTGGTAAGAAAAAAAATAAATTTATTTTTTTAAATGTCAAATAAAAATTAACGACATCGAAAATTTAAGCGTTTTTTTTTTCTACATCTTCAGTTAGAAAAATGTTCGCTGAGCATTTAATTTGAGCAATTTCTTTAATCTTTTCTTAAAAAAATCTAGAAAAGAAATACAATATAAACCCCCAATGGTTAATAGATTCAAGATTATATCCTTTAAGGTTATTCAAAGTTAAATAATGAACGTTGTTGCTATCCTATCTCACACATTCTTTCTACGTTCTCCTATAGATTTATTTCTCCTATCATTTTTTTATCTTTCTATTTCAATTGAAGATAGAAACATTTTTCATTCGCAACCACGAAATAATCAACACATATAACAAACGTCTAGAAGTTATTTTAAATTTTTTACTTGTCGTAAAAACCAATGAAAAATGGCTGCTGTTTCTATTACATTTCGAAAATTATTTCCTCTCGAGATTTATAAATATAGCTCAACATTAAAACAACGAACACTTTTCGTATTTCATTTATGACTTGATATAATCCCGACAGATAAATTGAAAATAAATAATTAGTAGGTGACAAAGTAAATAATGACATGGTGAAACTAATATTATCGTGTAAGTTAAAATAAATAATTAATTAACTAATATCATTAAAAATTAATTTATGTATCATGTTTAATTCACATAGGTGATTAATCTCAAATGATAGTGTTAAATTGATCAAATGATAAGTTTTATCGTTTAATTGAAATTAATTAATTTGTTGCAGGTGATGTATTTTAATTTTAAAGTGCTCATTGTTAAAATTATTTTTTTTAATTTTAATTTTCCTTGCTTGAAAAACTTATTGTCGCACAATTTGAACCCGCTACCCCCACTTGTATTGGAGTTACGGGGGAAACTACCCCAGACGTTAAAATTTGTTTTCTAGAAAACTATTGAAGATTTTTTTATGAAATTAAAATTGTACGTAGATATTGATAAAAAGCATAATATATATTTTTTTAGAATTTTTGTAAGTCTATAAATGATGAAAAATATTATTTTTATTTTTTGAGGGTGGTTTTTTACATCAACCCTTAAAGTGACACCTTTTTTGAAAAATGTGATAAGTGCATTTATTATCTATCTTTCATTTAAAAAAAGTCGCTTTAAAAAATTAGTTGTCGCTCACTATCAAAATGAGGTTATCCAGGGACAGGTTTGTAATAAACAGCCATGAGTCGATGCATTTCGTAAATGCATTTGTTGCTTTATGGCTTGTAATTATATATATATGCCATAATATGGTTTACGGCAAGAAAAAAAGTCCTGTAAAAGAAATTAATTTTTGAAATTTTTAAAGGCGATTTTTTTTAAATGAAAGATGGATAATAAATGCACTAATAGCATTTTAAAAAAAAGGTGTCACTTTAAGGGTTGATGTTAAAAACCACCCTCAAAAAATAAAAAAAAAAATATTTCATCATTTATAGATTTACAAAAATTCTGAAAAAAATATATACTATGCGTTTTATCAATATCTACGTACAGTTTTAATTTTATGAAAATATCTTCAATAGTTTTCTAGAAAAAAAATTTTAACGTCTGGGGTAGTTTCCCCCGTAACTCCAATACAAGTGGGGGTAGCGGGTTAAAATTGCGCGACAATAAGTTTATTCATGAAGAGGAATCACCACACGGAAGCATTTTTCAAAAACCGCCTGGGACACTTTTCTTATGGCTATTGGGCTAGATCCTTTGGTTTCTAACTATGTACGGCTTAATATTACAGCAAGGATTTTTTTTAACTCAAAAACTATCAAATTTCCTTACATGTTCAGTCCAATGAACACCTCTTTGAGAATTCAAAAAAGGTAAGGGAAAATTTAATGCCCTCAAGAATTTCTATAAGGCCCTTTCTTGTGCCTGAAGAAGTTATACAACCTTTTCTTGACTAGATCAAAGCTTCTTATTATAAACTTAAATTATCTGTTCAAGTCAGAAATCTATAATTAGAGAGAGCGATATTGTTGAGGGAAAGTGCGACTATAGTACCTATTATATTTATAAGATGGACTAGAATTTCACAAAGATAAATTAAAATAAATTTTTTTCACAAAAATAGCTTACTAATGCAAAATTTCATTAACTTCTAAAATGTAAACAAAAAAAGTATACATAATATAGTTTTTTTAACTTCAAATACAACGTTTTTCATTTCAAAAGCAACTTTTTTGATTTCAAATAACATTTTTTTTTATTTTTATTGGAGATTGGCTGAAATGTTTTATTTTATATTTAAGTTCAGTTGCAGTTTCAAATATAAATTTAAATATTTCACCCAATATTTAAAGAAAATTAAAAATAAACTGTTATTGGAAACAGTAGATTTTTATCTAAGGATAGCTGATCCCCGCCCGCTTCGCTGAGCGTTTTCAAGTTTGGTGACGTATGTTTTTCGTTGCACAGCTTTTATAGTTTTTATTGTTTTGTTCAGAAAATCCAAATTTTTTTGGAATAAAAAAGTATTTTATAGCACTTTTTGTAATATTTACTACTCGTAGTGAAAATTTTGTCCAAATCGGACCGGCCGTTTTCAAGTTTGCCAAGAACAAACAAACAAACAGGGAAAACTATTGGAAATTCGAAGTAGCTTATAATGTAAGTTGGAATATTTAATAACTTTTTGTGAAAATTCCTTTGAAATCGGCCTAGCCGTTTTCAAGTTTATCCTGAACAAACGATGTTTTTTTTTTTTGGGTAAAAGTGCAATGAAAATGGCATTTATTTTTTAGAATAAATATATGAAAATGTAGGCAAGAAAGAGTATTTAACAAAACACCTTACATTTTTTTGATTATATAAAAATCGCAGCTGAGAAAAATAATTCCGTTTATGTTCCCTCGCGCAGGTGACATGAACGTTTTCATTATATAGGTATTCAAAAAGCAGAAATCTTCAATCTTATTATTGGTGGTGACTCTTTGACATGTGAAGGTGTTCCCATTCGCACATCCTCCTAGTTTGCATTAGGATCTCTTTCTACCAGTTCTTGTAGCTTTTTTAAAAATCTTTTGTCAATTCTGGTGTCCAGTAGAGGGCGGAAAGCTGTATTAGTGTAATTTGACAGTTTTTCCTACTGTACCAGGCTTCTCAACCTCGACATTTCTTTTATGGGGCCTACTTTTAGGTAATTGTGAAAAGTGTTGTTTGTTACGTACCACGGTGCATCGGCGATGGCTCGGAGAATCTTCGACTGGGCTCGCTGGAGCACCGCGACACTTGAGCGGCCCATAGTTCAATCCCATATGACCAAATGGGTAGGCTTATTGCTTTGTAGAGTAGAAGTTGCAGGATTTGGGTGCTTTTTTGGTTATAAGTAGTCTCCAGGTGAGCTTTTTGTCGAGGTGGAGTCCGAGGTATTTCCCGATTAACACTCATTGATTTCCACGCCTTTCAGTGTTACTGTTAGACAATTTCCTTTTTTGAGCGTAAAATTTACCAGAGCTGATTTAGTTTCGTATATTCGGATCTTCCACTTTTCTGTCCATGATTCGACCAGATTAAGGTGATGTTACAGGTGAGCCAATACAATGGTAGGATCCTCATGGGTAGCCATTATCGCTGTATCATCAGTAAATGTACCTGTGATAGTTTCGCTGGTTGTTGGTAGATTAGCAGTGAATAGTAGATACAATACAGAACCCAGAACACTACCCTATGAAACACCTGACTTAATTGGGTTAAAATTGTAGGTTTTATTCTTTACTTAAACTCTGAATTGGCGATTTGCTGAGTAAGACTTAATTATTTTGAAGTAGGCGGGTAGACATTTTTTTTTCACTTTGCAGAGCAATCTATCATTGTCAAAGGCTTGGCTAATGTCCAAGAAGACGGAGGTGTAGTATTTTTTAACCGACTTCAAAAAAAGGAGGAGGTTCTCAATTCGACTGTATTTTTTTTTATGTTTGTTACCTCAGCATTTCCGACTGGGTGAAGCGATTTTGATGATTCTTTTTTATTTAAAAGCTGGTGCTTCCCGAATGGTCCCATTTTAATTTGAAAGAAATTGTTTACTTCTAAGGGGTTGAAAACTAAGGGATGAAATACTAACTTCTTATTGGATAGCTCGATTTTGATAATTCTTTTTTTATTTGTAGAACACAACCTTAAATTAATCTCCTATCCATTAAAAAAAAACTCCACTCATAAAAGGTTAAAAATTAGAGATGAAATAATATTATAAATTTTTTCTGGCTTACCCGATTTTGATAATTTTGTTTCTATTACGTACAACGTACCTTTAAATTGTTCACATTTCAATTTGAAGAAAAAAATCCACCCCTTATGGATAAAAATAGGGGATGAAATAGTGACATTTAACCGAATTTGTATAATTTTTTTTCTGTTGGAAAGAATAATCCACTTAGTTTTGTTATTTCATTTAAAAGCAAAAAATTTCAACCCTTAAGGGCAAAAAGGGATGATGTAGTAACTTTTAATATTAAACGGCGCTGCATTATATGAGCAACACGTTTGGAAGGTTAACCATTTTCAAGAAAATAAAATCAGTTTTCAAACTTCAGATCACTAAAACGCGAGAAATAAATAAATATTATAAAAAAATGAAAAACCGACTTCAAAATATATAAAAATTCTTAAACAAGAAATGCACTAAAAAATAACAACATAATGGCGTATCCTTGCAGTATCTACAACTTACAAATTATTAGGATGATACAATGTACAACTATTGTTATTTTTGGAGTTGGTGTCAATCAAGAAAATAAATATTAATGGTAATTTGTAAAAATTGTAAAAAGGTTTAGTTGGTTATTGGTATTTTGTAGTTTAAAGGTCGCTAAATATTGTTACAGTTCGAGTATATTGTTTAAAAGTTCATTTGTAAAATAATTTTCATAAGGTATTCTCGTGTTTTGCTAAGTACCAATATAGTCGTATTTCCTTGGCTGACACCAACTCTAAAAATAACAATAGTTGTTCATTATATCATCCTAATAATTTGTAAGTAGTAGATACTGCAAGGATACGCCATTATTTTGTTACTTTTTAGTACATTTCTTGCTTAAGATTTTTTATTTATTTTGAAGTCGGTTTTTCATTTTTTTATAACATTTATTTATTATATTCCATAGCCTCGTTTACAGTGTGCCCTACTCTATGGCATTGTTGAACTGTAGAATATTTTTGTCTCAATCTAAACTTGTGGTTGGGAATTTGAACGATTGTCGGAAGAAATTTCGGTAGCAGGAGTTTTTTTTTGATTACTTTGGAAATGGCGGAAGGGAGACTTATTGGTCGGTATGAGGAGACGGAGTTTCGATTTTTTCCTGGCTTGAGGATTAAGGATATTTCGGCAATTTTGAGTTGTTAGGGCCAATAGTACAATTTAAATATTGCATTGATCAAGTAAAGGAGTTCCATAACGTCTTTGCGTGAGAGTTTTTTTTTTTTAAACATTTTCGTGGTTGTACATTCAAATACCGGATGACTTTTTTATTTAGCTTATGGATTATATTTTTTTAAGAATCTGAGAGAGAAAAATGTTGGGTTTTGGAGAGACTGTTAGGGAGAAGAGAGAAAATTCATTACTTCTGGGTCAATAGTGTCGTCGTTGGGGGTAAATACTTCCGAAAGGAATCTTGCGAGTAACTCTGCCTTTTCTTGGTCGCCCCTTGTCCCGTAATTCGGAATTAGATTGTCTCTGATAAGCGGATTGGGTTGAATCGGTTTTCTTCTAATTTTTAATGGCTTCCAGATGTAGACTATGACTAGTATGCCATTCTCCTTTCTTGGATTAAGGTCCTTATTTCAAGTGACGTGGGTATCTTATCGTTAAGGCATATATCTGGGAGAGTGGCCTGTTTGGGTGATTCCTGCAATGTCTTAATGTACAGCTCAGCTTCTCTATCTAGCTCTTTCGTTGTCCTTAAGGGCGTATTTACGTTTATTTCGTTTTCAATTCGATTTTAGTAACTGTTCCAGTCAGTTTTAGAGATGTGTAGACTATACCTATATATATAGTTGAATTTGAAATGAAAAAATTGGTTTTGAAAATGAAACAAGTGTACTGTCGAGCTTATGGTTTTAATTTACACAAAAATGCATTGACTACACGGAAAGAACGACTGACTTCTTACATAAAAAGTTAGCATTTATCTATTTCAAATAATCAACATTCAAAACGATCAAAATTTTGGCGAGTATGATATAAACTTTCCTTTATTTTCTGGATCTTTGATAACGAATTATCCTTATAATCTGCGGTGTCATTACAATATCCCTACATAGAACAGATGCCAATTTTTCTGCAACCTTTCAAACTGTTTTATCGATCTTACTATAAGGATCGTTATCCTCACTTTGAGAAGCACTGTATTAGAATATTAATGCTTTATCAAACCGGAAAGATGGGAACTATTTTAACTCTTGTTCCATAAGTATAGATAATCTTGTGAGGCGTAAAATGTTATAAATATTTATTATATTTCTGGCAACAAATGCATAAAATTGTCTTTAATAATCTTCTCAAGTTAAAATCTAAGGTTTGACGTATATACGTTATTTTAATTGTATACATTTTCATTTCTTAAAAAAAAAAAAAACAAAAACTTATTTCTAACACACTTTTTGTACTTTAATTAAAAATCCTTTTTAAACAATTATTTATATTTTCAGATAAATAGACGTTTAAAATATTTTTTTCACATAAAAATAACTTTAAAAGCGAACACAAATTTGTGATGTCGTTTTTTTCCATATTACGACATTTGCAGAAGATAAACAGCTTACTTTAAGAGCAATTGAACCAAGATTGACGTCAATTTTCTTTCAAGATTAACTTTTTCTCTTTTGTAAGATAAAATCAAACAATAATTCAATTTTGCATACAATCGCTTTTAAGATTCTACGTTTCTGAGTGCACTTTATAAATTGAAATAAATCAAACACGATTTCAAAATGGGATCTTTATCTTTTAGATGAGTTCTTTGAAAATATCACTTCCTATATTGGCAAATGGACTCTTTGTAAATATTTTAATGTTTGCAAACTCAAATTGATGCGCTTCGCCATTTTTATTTTTTTGAAAAGAAGTAAGAAACCTTGGAGTTTTAATCTATACTAATGATTTTTTTTTTCTTAAAATTGGTATAAAAAATAAATTCATAATTCTATAATACTAATATAGATAGATAAAATTGAAGAGTTTGTTTGTTTGGTTAAACGGGCTAATCTCAGAAACTACTGGTTCGAATAGAAAACTTCTTTTAATTTTTCATAGCCTAATTATCGGGGAAGCTTAAGGCTGTATAACATCACGCTACGACTAATAGGAGCAGAGCATCGATGGAAAATGCTGCAAAAATCAGGAATTTTTTTTCCTTTTGAGAGCGTTCGTGGCTGCCTTGCGTAAACGGTTAAAATGACACAAAAATCATGTGCAGCAACATTGTTCCGCTTAAAAAGTTCTACAAAAAAATTTGCGACGACATATGTCTATCTTTTACGGTTAGCCCGCTATAACCTTTTTAATGGTTATTAAAGTTGTTTCAAAAATAATTCATTATTTGCGAAATTGTTTTTAGAAACATATTATTAATTCTTACCCAAATAAATATGACTTTAATAAAATTTGTCGTGATAATAAATGAAAATCTGAGTCATTTAAAAGAATACTTTTTAATACGGGAAAATGTCTCATTTACCCGGGAAATTGAAAAACGAGTTGGAGAAAAAAATTATGCATAAACTCTATTTTTAGTTGAAAATGTATTTTGGTGATATTTAAGTATGATAAATATGCAAATCATTATCTCGAACACGTTTTGTTCCGGAAAAATTTCTCTTTTCATCGGGAAAATAGAGAAAAACTGGTTCAAAGAAAAATCATGCTGAAACTAAACATTTTTATCTGATAACAATATATTTATAGTCAAAACTCATAAGGTCCTTAAGGCAAAATCATAATTTTTCTTTTCATACAGTACACTTTTTATCCAGGAAAAATGTATGTTCCCGTAGGATAGATACGTTTTTGTTTTTCACAGAATAAAAGATTACCATAATTTCTTGCAATATGGTGGTTTAAGAGTCAGTGAATGATATGGGCTCTTTTTTATGTTAGAATATTGTACGGTTCCCGTAGGATAGGCTAAAAATAGAATCCTTCAGGAACTGAGTATTTCAAAGGAGTTTTCTAAAAATTCAGGAATAAGAGTTTTAACGAATTTTCCTCAGGAAGGCTTGATCTCTTTTTTATCCAGGAAAAATGTTCTACTCCCGTGGGATAGATATGTTTTTGTTTTTCACAGAGTAAAAGATAGACATGATTTTTTGCAATATGATAGTTGAGCGATCAGATAATAATATAGATTATTTCTTATGCCAGAATAATGCACGGTGCTCAAAAGATAGCAGGATAATTGTATCCTGCAGGAACCGTGTGTTAAAAAAAAGTTCGTGAAATAGATCTTTAAAGTTCGGGAAATAGCGTTTTAACACATTTTCTCTTTAGGGTTAAAATAAAAATTACAATTTTCACTTGAAGGTATGATTTTTTATTTAACACCCGAAAAATAATAATGAAAATTTTTGAAACTTTGAAATTGCTTTCATTGTTAATTTTCGAATACATATTAAGAATTTAGCGTGTTAAATTACATTTAAAAAATCAACAATTATATATTCAACTTTTTTTTTCAAGACTCCCCACTCTTTAAAATATGTTAGGCTTGCTAAGTGAGCGCTTGCACTTTCCCTTCTCAATATTTGTGTACTTTTAACTTTTTTTCAGTAGTCAGTACTGAGTTGATTCATTGATCATTCGACATTAAGACATTCAGCTCCTTGCAATATATTATAACAGATACAGAAGTACAAGTTAAAAATATATTATTTGTTACAACGGTTACAGGCGTTGCAATAATCAAATAACATTTCAATTTTTTTTACGTTACTCTTTGTTTAAGTTTCATATTGTATTCTTTTTTCTTCATTATATTTTAAGTTTACATACGTAAATTTTATCAATAAAACACCCCAGTAGTGTTATGCAGCGTTCCTTTATTATTCCCGTTCCCGTGACATTTTTTAATATAGTTCCACTCTTACTGATCATAGTGTGATGTACCTAAGATAGCTCATTTTATACTTTTAACGTATAAAAAAAAGTCTTCAAACTAATCAATAAATATTGCCCATTACAGACATACAATGTTTTTCTTGGTTTCGTTCGCGTGGTTTTAAATTAGCATTATAGGTATCAAATTTTATCTCTTCAATGGTTCTTAAGTGATTTGTGGATAAAACAAAGAAAGTTTCACCTCCTTTAGAATTGTGCCATAGGTTCCTCACTCTTAAGCCTCTCTCACTCTTATGTGACGCAGACGGAGTTGCGCGGGTCAGCTAGTTTAATATATAATTGAAAATTTTTATGCGGGCCGGCAAGGTTATAAAGGTTAATACTAAAAATACATGTGGAAACATTATATTGTAACGTCTTAATGAGTTCTTGAGTTTGTGTTTAATGACGACAAATGTAATTTTAACAAATGTTAATTTTTTTATTTTACACTATTTACACTTATTAACTACACGTTGACAATGATTTACTTACAATATGACACTTATATTCACTAATTGTCACTGTTACACTTTATTTGACAATGTTCACAATTTATTTACACTCCGGATTTATGTTTCACTGTTGATGATTTATTTCAGACTGTTCACTTTTACGATTTATTTAAGACTCGACGTTGTCGATTTATTTAGGACTGTACTGCTTGTGCTTGTCGTCCTCTCATATAAGAACTGGGAATTCTTCTAGTACATTCGATTTTATTATTCCTTGACCAAAACTTTTTATATTTCTAAGAACAATTTGTTGCCATCTTTTTCTATTTTTTTTTTTTGGAAACACGGAATGTGCAAGAAGCTCTCCCCGAATTCATCGAGTAATCCTTTTGGTCAAACCCTCGCAGCAGGTGGTCTCAAAGACCCATCTTCTTTAGAAAGGATGCTCGATAATGATACGCCCGGCCACCCCTATCTCACAACCACGCCTCATTGGCTAGTTAATTGGGCAGGTGATACTTCCTGACTCTCAAAATGGCGACACTCTTCCATCTTTAAGATCTTAAAATGTGACAAAATATAAAAAAATTATGGTATAATATTATGTAACGCTAGCAGATACCCGCCAGATTCGCTGAGCGTATCTTAATACAAGTTTTTGATTAATAACTACCTTAAATTAAACTATGACAATTCAAAGGCAGGAATAGGTTTCAACTATTTATTTTCTTTAGTCTAAACTGTATTTAGACTTTTATTCTGTTAAATTTATGTGAAAAAAGTAACAGGTAGCACATAGTGTGGTCATAAATCAAATTTATTTTTATATTAATGATAATGTTAAGATTTGACTGGATTAAATCTAGTTTAACATATTAAATGCCACGTAATCTTTTAATTGTGTAAAAATAATATCTTGGTTTCAGGTTCCAGCATCAAATTGGAAAACACGCGCTCCAATTCTAATGTCAACATCGTCACAAAACGTATTACGCGCTCGGCGACGCGTTATCAAGATGTTAATTGTGGTTGTTCTCACCTTCGCCATGTGCAATCTGCCGTTTCATGCACGAAAAATGTGGCAACATTGGTCGCCTAATTACCGTGGTGATAGCTATTTTAGCATGCTTTTAACCCCCACAACATTCCTCCTCACTTATTTCAATTCGGGAATAAATCCGATGCTGTACGCGTTCCTGTCGCGAAAGTTTCGTCGTGGAATGAAGGAACTGTTGCTTTGCTCAATACGAAGCGTAAAAAAGAGTCACACACACACAAACATTTTAAACCGCCAATGTTCCGATGCATTACCGACGTCACAATCATTTGCAATGCATCGGCTGGGATCGATTCGCGATTGTAAAAATACTATTTCAACGATTGTGAATGCAAGATGTGATAGTAGTACGACAGACGGCTATAGTATGTAAGAGAAATTATAGAGATGGGTTTTTCCAAGAAAAAATTTACCCTTTCAGAAAAGCTTTTTAACAACGTAAAAGCTTTAAAATATATCTGTACATTCTTGTATGTTTTTGATAAAAATAAGACATTTGATTTAATGGACTTGGAAAATATTAGAAACATTTTTCTTCTATCAGTTTTAATGTTGAGATGATACAACGATAGAATTTCTTTTCTTGAAAATTTCGTTTACTTTAAGTTTTAAGTACTTTTCAAGAGGTTATTCTTTAAAGAAAATCATCCTTAAAGTATGTTATTTCCTTAGTTTGAGTTCTTTTTTTTTAAATCTGAATTGGAAAAGGTAATTAGGAAGAACTTATTGTATTAGACGTACTAAAAGAAAAATGTTTATGTGTCCCACTAAATACGTTTGTACACTTTTAACTATCACAGTGTCTATAATTTTAAAATAAATGGAATTTGCTCTAAGGATGTTGTCAAATATAGTCCATATATGATGGGTTTTCTGTATGATACAAATTAGTAATAAAGTTTCAAATAATAATCATTGTGACATAGACAATAATTTATACTTCTAACACTTATCTTTTATGCTTTAAAAACGTGATGAAAATCAAAAATTTAATGTGCTCATTATTATTTGAATTATATTAGTTTATTGTCATTCAGAAAACCCCAGAAATGGGAACAAAATTATTTACAATGTTCTTAAAATATTAAATATGTGACCTTTAGTTAAGCCCCAAATTTTATATTTATATATCAAGGCCAGTCGAAATCGACATAAAAAGTCGCTAAATTCTCCGAAAATGATTTATTTCCTATTTTTTAGTATGCTGTTTGGACCCATTAGGGCTATATATACTCAAGTTTGCAACTCTCAAAAAGTCGTGAAAAAAATTTTATAGAGGAAAAATCGTGAAATTTTTGAACTTGTTTCTGATTATGCTCGGTATTTCTTAATCTATGCATTTTTCTTTGAAAGCTATTCAGCACGTTTTTAAGAACATTAAATTTATTGCAAATTAGGTTCAACCGGAGCTCTACACATCATTGGGCTAGCGAGGTACGCCACTTTAAAAATAGGACAGTTTTTTTTTTCAAAAATTGAAAATTTTAGTTTTAGACCTTTTTTGGATCGGAGTTGCGTCGAAACCATTGATCCTACGAGCAGAACACTTGTTGTATATAATTTAAAGTCAATTTAATTAACTTTAAATGGAGTGCATAGCGGGGTCTGTAGGTCTCGTAGTTTTCTCTTAATCTTAGAGAACCCACACGGAAAAAATCTGTTGTAGATTTAACTACAATCCTTGTTAAAGTTACAACATGCACTCGTAATATATAGGATGACTTCACGTGTGGTAACGTTTACCAGTTAAGTGTAGTTAAATAAACTGTAGTATTATTTACAACACGAACTAGTAAAAATGACTCCATGATAATATAATGTAGTTAAATTTTTGACACTTGAATTTATTTGTCAAAATTATAGGTTATGTTGTACATAACGCCACATGCCCACCATTAAAAACCTTAAGAATATAATTATAGAAAAAAGTAAAGATGGCTCTGTTTTTTTTCTCAGCTGTTTTACAAGGTTTTACAACATATTGGAGTACATTGTACATTGTATCTAGTATTGTATACACCAAACATGGTAACGATTACAGATTTCTTAAAATTTGTGGCGTAACAGAAACGCCAAAATTTGTTAATTGTACAACACTCAGCAGTTGTAACAGCTACATATATTTACTACACTATGGTAGTAAAAATACTATACGTTAGAGCTCAATACATCAAAGTGTGCTATCTGCTGTTACATTTGTGGTTAAAGTGAAGACAAAGTACAGTAAACTTATTACTAGTTTAGTGTTGTAAATTTTACACCACTATTTTTTTCCGTGCATTTAAGGATAAATCGCATTTTTGTGGATACTCTAGTATTGGTGGATCGTCAGGGTTGTCTTAAGGCTCGTCTCCGTCATCCTTTATATTGCAATTTGGCACATTTCCCCAGAGCAGGTTGCACACATCGCAGAACGGTATCAGGCGTTTTGATCCCCGGACAAAATATCCCTGACTAAATATCTCGAGACAAAATATCCCCGCACAAAATATCCTCATGAAAAAATATCCCCATGTTTTGGATAAAACCCGGATTTCAAGACGAATTTTTCTTATTATATGGGAAAGGATTTTGGTAAATCTGTCAATTAAGACATTAAGACATTAAGACCCCCAAAAAAAGACATTATAGTCATTTTTGTTTACACGATTTTCATTCATTGACTGAATGTGCACTTCTTGACACCGCGAAGTTTTACACAAAACTAAATGTTTTAACACCAGCATTATGCTGTAAATACGATTGGTAGTTGTTTCTATGAAATCTATGAGTTTTCAGTGTTCGTTGAAAATTTTTATGAATAGAGATCCTGCATAATTAGAGCATTTTAAATTTAAAATTCTTTTTTTATTTTCTAGTGATCTTTAAAATACGTGGCATCAAAGGATTGTTATTTTCTCAATTATTTTTTATGTTACTTGAGTTCAAGCTCGAATCGCTTTAGTTAGAATGTCATTAATTTTGTGGTGTTTTCCTGTTTTTTTTTTTTTTTTTTTTTTTTTTGGTCAAGTAATTATCAAGTACTTGCAATTTTTTGTTTGAGGATATTTTGTCTGGGGATCAAAACGCATGGAACCCGCAGAGCATCTAAGCCCTGCTTTCAGGCAAGTGCAGCCACCTCTGCAGTCTGCACTCCTTCTTGCATTTACAAGAGAGGAGTTTTAGGAGATCTGCGGTAGCAGGAGCTTAAAATCACTTCATAAAACAAAAAAGAGTTTAAGTACATTTATGGGAAAATGTAAGCTTACCTTTTTTTAAAAGATTTTGAGAGAACTGCATGGCTTACAGACCCCGATCTGCACTTGATTTAAAGCTAATTTAATTGCCTACAAATCATATTCAACAAGTTCTGCCCGTGCGATCAATGGCTTTGACACAACTTCGGTTCAAAAGAGGTCTAAAATTAAATTTTTTAATTTTTAGAAAAATTGGCCTATTTGCAAAGTGTCGTAACTCGGAAATTCAGTAACGATCAAAACTACACTTAATTTTTAACCGACTTTAAAAAAAGGAGGAGGTTTTCAATTCGACTGTATTTTTTTTTAATGTTTGTTACCTCAGCATTTCCGACTGGGTGAAACGATTTTTATGATTTTTTTTTATTTGAAAACTGGTGCTTCTAGAATGGTCTCATTTTAATTTGAAGGAAATCGTTCACTTCTAAGGGCTTGAAAACTAAGGGATGAAATACTAACGTCTTATTAGATAGCTCGATTTTGAAAATTCTTTTTTTATTGGAAAGCTAGTGCTTCTCGTGTGGTCCCATTTTAATTTGAGGGAAATCTTCCACTTCTAAGGGGTTGAAAACTAAGGGATAAAATATTAACTTCTTTTTGGATAGCTCGATTTTGATAATTCTTCTTTTATTTGTAGAACACAATTTTAAATTAATCTCCTATCCATTTTAAAAAAATCTACTCATAAGGGGTTAAAAATTAGAGATGAAATAATATTATAAATTTTTCCTGGCTTACCCGATTTTGATAATTTTGTTTCTATTACGTACAACGTACCTTTAAATTGTTCACATTTCAATTTGAAGAAAAAAATCCATCCCTAAAGGATGAAAATAGGTGATGAAATAGTGACATTTAACCGAATTTTGATAATTTTTTTTTCTGTTGGAAAGAGTAATCCACTTAGTTTTGTTATTACATTGAAAAGCAAAAAATTTCCACCCTTATGGGCAAAAGGGATGATGTAGTAACTTTTAATATTAAACGGCGCTGCCTCATATGAGCAGCGCGTTTGGAAGGTTAACCATTTTCAAGAAAATAAAATCAGTTATCAAACTTCAGATCACTAAAACCCGAGAAATAAATAAATATTATAAAAAAATGAAAAACCGACTTCAAAATATATAAAAATTCTTAAACAAGAAATGCACTAAAAAGTAACAAAATAATGGCGTATCCTTGCAGTATCTACAACTAACAAATTATTAGTATGATACAATGTACAACTATTGTTATTTTTGGAGTTGGTATCAGTCAAGAAAATAAATATTAATGGTAATTTGTAAAAATTGTAAAAAGGTTTAGTTGGTTATTGGTATTTTGTAGTTAAAAGGTCGCTAGATATTGTTACAGTTCGAGTATATTATTAAAAGTTCATTTGAAAAATAATTTTCATAAGGTATTCTCGTTTTTTGCTAAGTACCAATAAAGTCGTATTTCCTTGGCTGACACCAACTCCAAAAATAACAATAGTTGTACATTGTATAATCTTAATAATTTGTAAGTTGTAGACACTGCAAGGATATGCCATTATTTTGTTACTTTTTAGTGCATTTCTTGTTTAAGAATCTTTATATATTTTGAAGTCGGTTTTTCATTTATTTATAATATTTATTTTTAACAAATTTAATGGTCTTAAAAAAAACGTAGAGCATAGTTTTTGAAAAAAAATGCATGTATTAGGAAATACAGAGCAGAACCTGAACAAGTTAAAAAATATCAGGTTTTTCCTCTATAAAAACTTGAGAATACATAGACCTAATGGGTCCAAACAACATAGTACTAACAAATCAGAAATACATCATGTTTTTAAATTTTTTTTTTTTTACTTTGACTGGTCTCATAGAGACTTACTCAATGGTCAATATCATATTTAGTGACCTACAATTTGGATTAATCATAGATTTGGGACTTTTTCACTAAATTATATTATTTTATATTTATATTATTTTTTCATGTCTAAAATGTTAACTCAGATGTTGTCTTATTAAAATATCGTTAAAAGCAAGAAAAGTTTTTAAATTTAAAATAAGAAATTGATAATGTCATAGTTTCGTGTATGTAATTACGTGACAATTATCTATTAACATTACTATACAAAAATCTTTTTCAAAATGTCTATTCTAAGGCATAATCTTCATTCTAAAAACTGTTCACAAAGCTTTGACAAAACAGGGTGGTTTCTGCTTAATGCTTTATGATATATTTGAAATGATTTGTTAGTTTCTAAATTAACCAATATACAGTAAATGCGGGTTTTACTTTTGTTACGTACATTGATTTCTTAAATAAATAAGTTTTCATTTAACCGTTGCTCATTGTTTACACAAAGACCCTAATTAATGGAAAAGGATTTGTTAGTGAATTATTTATGGAACGATAATTATTTAAACTTTACTTGATAAATTTTGACTTAAGTTTCTAATTTTTTAATGGTGAGTGTTAAATTTTAAATAAAATATGTACCTGTTGAGCAGAAAAATTAATCTCGAAGTATTCATAATAATTGAGTCAAAATGGTTTTTCTTACTGTTGTTCTTTTCAGGCAATTATATGTAAATAATTTTTGTAATATATAGATTGAATGTACTATTGGAAATCTTAAAGAAATATATATATACGTAAAGTTGTTTTTATTGCGAAATAATTTATTTAAATAATTGTCTTAAGAAGTCATAAATAAATAGTCGTTAGATTAACTTAAAAATGAGCCGAATAAGCCATGTTTTGCGCTTCGGGTTGTTGAGCATCGAAAGATCGGGCGGCTTGGTAATGTTGGGCGGCATCCCATCCGTGAGAGATTTGTGGTGGGTGAGCACTGTCGGCTGCGATTTTCTTGCACAATTGGAAGATAGCCATCGCAACGGATACGATGAAACTGAAGAACGAGAGTTGCAAAGCGTTCCAAGCTTTCAAACCTAGGATACCGAGAGCTAATGGGACAACAGTCAAGGCCTTGAGCAGGATGAAGACCATGATAGGAACAATGATTTTACGCAATTTCGATCGGCGACCTAAAAAAAAAACTGAGTGAGTGAATTTTTTTTTATCAAGGTAAGTATTGATTACCAGATCCTGAGGCTTTGGCTTCGCTGGTTGGTTCGTTGAATTTGATGCTAAGATTGAGCTCGTCTTGGTCGAGGTTTCGGGGTTGTACTTTGACATCAGCACCGCCAATTTTGAATGTGACATCGTGGGTTTGGATGTATGATTCAACTTGATCCACAAAATCGGCGTCTGATCGTCCAGTCACTTCGTTCAATGGGGCTGAGTTACGGACAACTGATACACTTTCGGTTAACTGAAATGCCATAGGATTAAGGTTTGAAATTGTTGAGATTTTATTGTATTCTTACTTGGTACGAATCTTTTTTGAACACTGAATCCAGTAAGGACATAACTTTGAACTTCATGCACGCAATGTCATCGTTGTTGGCACAGTCTGATCGCATGGTTTCAACGGCTGAATCCAACGCAGTTCCTTTCCAAAAGCTGGGTTTTGTTGGCGATGCCATAGACACCGCGAGTAATCCGAACATCACAGTGGCAACAAAATATTTTGTACCGTTCACCATTTTGATAATTTTAATTTTTTTCTTAATAAAAAATTAAATGTAATTGATAAACGATTAAAAGTTGAATGTGTCGTTTGTGATTGATAGACTCGGCTTTTATACTTAGGGTTTGGCAGCTCGAAATTCCAGTGTTGGGGGACTTAGATCGAAGTAACACTGTATTGAATCTCGTCTACAAAGTTCCGTTTCGATCGAATGTTAATTCAATTGGCTGTCGAATTTGGAATACGGCATGCCTTGGTGTGCTGAATACATTATTGGAAATCTTATTTTTGTCACGACCGGGTTCTTTGGCATAGTTTTTTCTTTATCATTTGATTATCGTTCATATATTCAACCAAATGGAAAATGTAAAGGAAATAATCAACATTAGGTCACTTGAAACTTTTCACGTATAATTTTTGTACGTGAAACGGAACTTAAATGGTAAGTACTGAGGAACATATAATTGAAAGTTTTTCCATTGACACGTTTTTTATTTATTTTATTTTTTTTTGGCAAAGAAAAGTGTAATGTAGAAAAGTTTTGAAAGTTTTAAGTTTGTTGTAGATTAATTAATTAACGAGCTACTTATATGAAGGAGGTGCTTACTTGTAAAACCAACAAAAGGTAAGGCTCATACTTCGTAAGAATTACTTTCCAAGAAAATTACTTTTCTTAAGCTTTTCAAGAAAAACTTTTCATTTGTCTGATGCTAAAGTATTATTTTGTTGAAAATTTTTAAACGTAAATAAAAAGAATTAAATGTATCTTCTGATAAAGGAGAAATTAATCAACTTTTAATCAAAATACTGTTTGTTTTAAAATTTTCGAGGGTGAAATATTCTATCAGTTTATTTGCTATATAATATCGATATACTGTTTCTTGTTAAGATATTTATCGTTAACAATTATTTTCTTATTTGTTTTATTTAAAAGTATCGACAACCAACTCTGATATTTACTCTAAGCCCTTTGCTACGTCTACGCTTTTTCATATTTTTCATTTCATTTACTTTATATCATTCACTTTTTCGTCTTGATATGAATCTCGATATGCGGACAAAGGATTTTTAAAGGAAATTGAAACGGTTTAGATTTCTTTGATAGCATTTCCATTGAATGATTTTTGTTGTAGACTACTACGCCTCTTTAAATTATCTTTACTGAAATATGGGCTTTTAACTTTCGAGTACCATAAACTCTTTTACAAAGTTGTGGATAAAATTTGCATTTAATAAAAAAAAATTCTAAAAATGAATTGGTGACGTTCTCAGAAGAAATATGACTTGGTAAATTTTAAAACAGCTATTTATAATAATCCAAAAAAATTAAATTTTTTATATAACTCAAAATAATTCCTAAGAATACCTAAAAATAACCCCTAGACCAGAGCTAAAGCCTTTGAAAATGGTAAAAAGTGAAAAAAAATACATATTATATTAGGATGAAACCCATTAGAAAAGGATGAAAATATAACAAAAAAGAAAGGAAAAATAAATTACGGTCGTTCTGAGGTCGGCAAGTGGAAAGGGGGGGTAAGTATAGAAAAGGATGGTCTCAATTTCCGACAAAACTACAAGTCCTATGGAAACAACGTAAAAAGGCAAAGTTATAGGTAATAAGAAGATCTACAACTTTTGTACTAACACTTTTTTCACATAAATTAATATATAATATTGCATTTTCTGGGAATATTTAACATTCTAATGAATATATTTTTGCACCATCAGTAAGTAGAGATTTCAACGAACAAAAACCTTACCGACTTTTTTAAAAAATAAAATGTTTTGACATGAGAATTTCCTATTGAAAATTAAGGTGCATTTTCAATATTAAATCAAAATAAGATGAAAAAATAAATATTTTAAATCAAAAAAATTACAGTGTGTTTGAGATAAGTATTAAAAGGTAAGTTTTTCGTGAAAAACAAATTTGTTTTTGAAAAAGATAAAAATTAAAAACTTGGTAATTTGAATATTTCACATAAATTTTGAGGTTATGTGAAAAAAGTTATAGTACAAAAGTTGTAGATCTTCTTATTACCTACAACTCTACCTTTTTACGTTGGCGTCTCCTTAGGACTTGTAGTTTTGTCGGAAATTGAGACAAACCATTTCTAAACTTACGCCCCTCCCCCCTCCAAGTGGGGTTCGGTTTCAATATTAAGGCAAAATGAGGTGAAAAAAATAAATATTTTAAATCAAAAAATTACAGTGTGTTTGGGAAATCAAAAGGTAAGTTTATACCAAATTTCAAATAAATTTTTTTTTTGTAAAAGATAAAAATTAATAAAGGCCACTTAGTGGCGTGGTGGACTAGATAGTTGCCTTATGCGCCAGTGGTCCTGGGTTCGAATCCCATGAAAGCCTAGAATATTTTTTAACCAAAAAAAAAATATATAACAAAAAACTTGATTAAAGTGATAACACAACAGTTGTAGTTCTTCTTATTACCTACAACTTTGCTATTTAATTTTTTTTCCATAAGACTTGTGGTTTTGTCGAAAATCGAGATAAACCGTTTCTACCTATAAACTCCCCTCCCTTTCCACTTCCCGATCTCAGATCGTCCGTAATTTATTTTTCCTTTTGTTTTTGTTCTATTTTCTTCCTTTTCTTATGGGTTTCATCCAACTATAATTTTTTTTTTGGATTTAAAAATTATCGACCCTGGTCTACTTTATATGAGGGTCGTTTGGTAAGTTCGTGAATTTTTAAATAAAATCCTTTTTTTGGCAAAACAACATTTTATTTTTCAACATAAGATCCTTTTCGTTCGATTCATTTAGTCCAGCGTTTTTTCAATTATTTTATTCCCTCTAAATAATCTTTTTCCTTTAAGCTCTCAAAATGCGCGTTTATTTCGGTTATCACGTCTTTGTTTTACTCAAAATTGTTACCTCCCCCCGTAGTTATGTTTTCAAGTTTGAAGATAGGAAATAGTTGCTGGGGGGTAAATCTTGAGAATATGCTGGATAAGGTAATAGTTCGTAGCCCAATTCGTAGATTTCTGTCATAGTGAATATACACGTATGCAGTCGTGCATTTTTCTGGTAGAATAGCGCTTTTTTCTTTGCCAAATGTGGCTGTGTCTACTTCAAAACGTTGTCGAATTGTTCTAAAAGTTTGGATAAATATTTTCCGGAGATCGTTTAAGCCATTTTAAGGTAATCTACGAGAATAACACCACGTGAATCCCAGAAAACTGTGTTCATGATTTTGTTGGCCGATGGACCCACTTTTGCTTTAATTCTTAGTTTTTGGTGTATTGTAAATCTATATTTCGTTTACAGTAATGTCATAAAAACTCGTCTAGATTGCGACTAACTATTATCAAACATTACTTTGAAGTGGTCACCCGGTTACGCTTAAGAACGAGCGAGAGCAATCGCGGCACCCATCGCGGGGTACGTTTTTGATCTCTAAATATTTGTGTAAAATATGATGCATTCGTTCAGTTGATATCCCTATAACCTAAGCCAGCTAACGAACTTTCATTTTTCGATCAAAATAATAGCGTGATGACCTCTTGGAGGCGACCTGGACGTCACTTGTGCTTTTACGACCACACCGGAACGTAATAAATTACTTCTTAACCATTGAAATCGATGGAGCAGAATCACATTAAATAATTATTTTAAATTGTAAATTTATGCTCAATTAAGATAAAACCATTTATCTACTCTTAGTTTTGAAATAACATCTAATATCATAAAATACCTTTTTTATTTATAACTACCAATTTGAGGATAATTGAAAACGAAAATATTCTTTTGGAATCTCATGATCTCATTCATATTTGATTTGGTTAAATCTAGGCATTTTATAATTAACATACCAAGGAAGGGCCCTACAAAATTCGTTCCGTTATGAAAATTAATTTTCCTTAAGTTCAAACGTTTATATTTTATTAAATTTTTATTAAATTTAATTTTTTGGAAGGAACATTTTTTATTAAATTTAAATTATTAATTTTTAATTTTATGCAATTAATTAGATTGTGAATTAAAAAAGGTATTTTAACGTAACAAAACGTATTTTCTTACAATTACCGAAAACAATTGTAAAATTTCAATTTATTTCTTATCAATTTTCTTACTATTATATGATAATTATTACAATATAATAAACTTTCAAACAAGTGTAGGAGTATTTTTTAGGTAAGTAAAGTTTTATTAAAAAAAAAAAACGCTAAATAATATTTATTTAAAATATCTTTATAAATAAGGTGAAGAAACAATGCAAACCATATAATTTTGTTTAGCAGAAAACGTTAATGAAGTAAACATGTTATTGATTTTTTATTAAAAAATTTAAGCTTACAGAGTAAAACTTAGTTATTTTGTTCTAACTTCTGCTTAAGTCTAGTACAATTAACTATCACTAAATCTTTAAAAGGGTAAATATTTGAAATTTCCTTCTAACTTTAGCCAGATTAACTTTAGCGATAACAACAAAAATCACTGTGAATAAATAGCAAAGCTATTCTATAGCTATAGCTATTATCAATTAATAATATCCAAAGAAAGCTGCAAGACGTTTATAAAATTTGTCAGGATCATTTTTCTGGTTAACAATTCATGCATGTCATGAAAACGAAATTTCATGGAAATTGCGAAATAAAATAAGTAGCTACTTGTCAAAGTAAATGTCTTAATCTTATTCTTATCTTGTTTTACTAAATTTTTATGCTAAGATGGTTGAATCATTTCAGAATCTCAGATTTCGTGATAACTAAGAATATGCATAAAATGCAGACGTCATTTTCATTACAGCTACTGCAAAATTCGAGAAAAGAAATAACTTTTTTTTAATAATATGTGTCATTTGCATATATAAATATTTTCTGAATAAAATATAAAAAGTATATTTAAAGAATTAATTATTTTTAATTTAAATATAAAAATAAATAAATAAAACAAATATTCAAATTACTCGCGCTATGTTAAAAGAAACCAAGTGGTTTTGCGGCCAACTTCATCTTGTTAATTTGTAATGATAAAATAGAACGCTACTAAATAGCCTAAAAGTAATATTACATTTAACACGTTTTTTTCCGAGAATGTGTAGTAAATTTGTATTTTTATGACTATTTATTGGCTGAAAAACTGTGAAAACTATGATTTACTATGGTTAACTATGGTTGAATCATTTCAGAATGCCAGATTTCGTGATAACCAAGAACATGCATGGAATGCAGACGTAATTTTTATCACTAAACTCCAAATAGTATAACAGTTACTGCAAAATTAGAGAAAAATAATAACTAATTTTTTAATAATATGTGTCATTTGTATATATAATTATTTTTAATTTAAATATAAAAATAAATAAATAAGTAAATAAAAAAAAACAAAAATTCAAATTACGCGCGATATGTTAAAAGAAACCGAGTGGTTTTGCGGCCAACTTCATTTTGTTAATTTTTGTCTCAAGATGACCGCCCATCTAAAAATTTCACTCTCATCATTTTTTTATAACGAGCCTAAAGAAGTATAACTTCCAAAATTGTTGGCATCGTAAGACTGAATTGGATTAGTATCAGTTTAAAATTTATCATTTGGTTACAAAATAATGCAATTTCGCATACAAAATTGCATCATATTAATGGAAAATCAAAAGAAACGTCGAAAATTTAGAAAATTTGAGCAGATCTATAGTTTATATATATATTATAACTTCCTTACAAGGAGATTGATAAATTTTAATTTTTTTTTTAATTTTTCTTTTTTAATCTTGGTGTGTGATATATCTATTACTCCTGCAATATATTGTAACGAATAACGATAGGAAAAAATAGAACATTCCAGTTTGTTCCAACAAAAGCCTAATAAAGGACATTTAAACAGTTTATTATTCAAGCGGTCAACGGTTTTTCAATGAATTGTATCGAATAATAGAGGGCATTCTAGCAATTTCAATTGCCTATATAAATACATGAAGTCAGTCGGATTCAGTCGGTGTAAATAAGACAGTGAATAGTGAAAGTGATGTAGTGCAAAAATTGATTCCGAGTGATTAGGAATTCTGATTAGTTGTAATAAAATATAAATCCCCGAATGTAAAAAAATAAACTCTTTTGGTTATTCAAACGTTTACCAATTGCTCAAATATGAAAAAGGTTTCAACAGCTCCTCAAATAGCTATTAGTGGGTACACATAAACCACATATAAAGTAACAAAAAGTGATAATAAACTTTTATTAATTGATAGTTAAGATTTTAATAGTTGACAAGTAGAAATGCCTCATTTACATGAGTTTCTTATGGCTATTTATTAAAAGAATGTCATGATATGATTTATTTTAATATTTTATGGAAAACACTGGTTATCATTTGCAACTTTTTTTTGGCTATTTATCAAAATTTTGTAACAATTATTTGTCCAAGGTAACAAAAGACCATTAAAACAAGATAAAAGATAGTTAAGAAATGCGAATCAGGTTAATCGATATCAAAACAGATTGTTAGAGCTTTTCTACCTCTGAACTTTTACTTTTATTTGTTTTACGACTTTTATAAAACTCTTATTGAAAAACGTTTTATAAATATGATAAGAAAATGAGAAGGGTAAATTTTTTTTAAAATTATTCTCCCGGCTTAAAATATTGATAATTTATTTGGTGTTATAAAAAGATCTTAATTAAATGTATTTATTTGAAACTTTTTCCTAGCAAGATTTAAATAAAGTAGATTATAGGGAAAAGGACCAGAGTTAGTATAAAATAAAATAAAAAAGCATTACTTAAGTAATACTTAAAAGTGCAACCTATCGGTCAAAATAATGGAACATTTTACTTAACTTTGTAATTTAACCAATTGTGGGTTGGTTATGGTCTTTTAACTAGCAGTAGATTTATTGTAAAAGAAAGATCTGTTACGTATAACAATATTTAACTGCTTCGTGTATTTGTACAAAATGTTGTAAGCCACAAAAAATAAATTAGGTACAAGTACATTTTGTCTTACGGTTATTTCTACTAAACACCCTATAGTGACGTTTTCTTTTCTCTCTAGACTTACAAAAATTAGGTAATGATATATTATCGTATTACTATTGGTATCTATACCAATAATAAGATTGCAGATTTCTGCTTTTGGAATACCTATAAATTAAAAATATTCCATCTTACCTGCGCGAGTGAACAAAAACGGAATCATTTGTCTCAGCTGAGATTTTTATCTTATCTAAAAAATATAAGGTGTTTTGTTAAATAATCTTTATTACCTACATTTTCATATACTTTATACAAAAAAATAAATAGCATTTACTTTATAATTTTCCCCAAAAAAACATTGTTTATCCAGAGTAAACTTGAAAACGACTGAGCAGATTTCAATGGAATTTTCACAAAAAGCGACTAAATATTGTAACTTACGTTATAGGCTTCTTTTTTATTTCGAATAGTTTTGTCTTTCTGCCTGTTTGTTCTTGGCAAATTTGAAAACGACTGATTCAATTGGGACGAGATTTCACATACAGATAGTAAACATTAGAAAAAGTGCTATAAAATACCTTCTTTTCCAAAATATCTTAATTTTCTGAGCATAACAATATAAACTATAAAAACTGCGTAACGAAAAACATACATCGGCAGGCAGCTGTGATACAATGTACATATACCATAACATATCTTAAAGACGATATGATTTTGTACGATGATAGAAGTATAGCGATAGGTTAAATTTATAGAAACCATAAATCTATTGTGAATTTACAAGTAGTTAATATATTATTAATAGTTCGGGTGAGTAAACGTGCGAATTATCGAGCCAGAAGAAGGAAATCCTCTGCAGTCAATATGATTTTATTCATAAAAATTAATATCTTAGTTCCAAAATGACACCCGTAAGAATAAATAACCAAAACAGACAGCTCGACTTAAGTGATCCCGATTAGAAATTTGACTGAGAGAGGTGAAATCGTTAGGCAGAGCCTCCAGAACAAAAAAAAATCAAGCCCAACTTATTTTTCAAGAGAAAATAGCAACTTAGATGTGACCATGGCGTTGTTTCTTACCAAAAAACTATATTCTTATTTTTCAATTTATTTTAGCAAGATCTATAAGAATTTGTTGTCTAATCTTGGACCCCAGGAAATAGCAGACTTGCCGATAAGACATAATGGACTTAATACTATATCCTAGAATAATGAACCTAAGGCAACCAAACCTGATACCTCAGATCTTAAGATAACACATTAAATATTATTTATCTTAAAAAAGGTACACTAAAGGATAGCTACTAATCTATTCTAGTAAAATTAATAAATGATTTCATATGAAATTTGGTGTGAAAGGTTCTCAAGGCTTAAAAGAACACAATTATACCTAGTTATATTACAATATTAAAAAAAAAAACTTAAAGTACTTATCTATAAGATAGCTTGTATCTATTCCAGGAAAAGAAGTTAAACGGGATTTTGGAAAATTTCTATGAAACAAAGGTCTAGAAATATCTAATTATCTTTTTTTGTTAAAAAAACTGAATTAACTTATTTTGGGTAAACTTTTCTATTATTCAATCAGATTAATTGTGAAACACTCAGTGAAGCGGGCGAGTATCCGCTAGTTTTAAAATATAAACGAAATGAAAATCACTTTGTCGCAAATGCTTCGTATTTAATGTATCATTTATGTTTATGAGTTTATGAGTAATTTTATTCTTCAAAGAAAATGAAAATCTATAAGTATAAATTATCTTTATGTAGTGTTTATTTTTACGCAATTGCTTTTTCAGAAAAATTAAATTAAATTAAGGAAACAAACAAAAATAACAGATAATGTAATTTTTTTAATTCTCTTTGAATGATAATAGTTAAAACAAGTATGATTTGAAAATTCAAAAACTGAATTAAACATTGTAAAAATGTACATATGTAGGGGAAAGGTGTACAAGATGATCCCTCTAAACAAGAATTGAAATAAAATATACATATTTCCCAATGAAACAAACTTGATAGCATTTACTACTGCCATATTTGTTTATCTAACTTTTATCATACTCAAAATTTCTCATTAATTCAGTTTACGTAATAATATATACATATTTTTAAAACTCTACAAAATAATCATCTTCTACACCCGGGTGGCTAAGATGATCCCTATGGTTGGGATCCAACCTTTGAATCGAGCAATCTTTTATTTTTTCAAGAATAAGGTAAGTAAAAGCGAAAATCAAGACTATAAAACGTCTTTATTTATGATCATTTTTGTAATTCAAGATAGCATACTCAGGTTTATAACTCAACAAAATAAACTCTTAAAAACTAATCCAGTCTTCTGAGTAGTGGCTTTATTATGCAACTTTTCTTAAAAGTAGTTAATTGCTTTGTGGCCGGTGTTGTGGTACACATTTCATAAATAAATGGATTTGTATCAGCGCTATCCATTCCGGCACAATCTTCATGCCGCCATTTTCCACAAGCACAACACTTGATTCTGCCTCCACCCTTGATATAACCGGAAAACTTTTCCGTGCAACAAAGGCATTTTGTGTCATCTTCCTCAGATGAATCAGACGAGAAATATAATGTTTCCTTAAACTTAATGTATGTAAGTACATAAAAATCCTTGGGATCATCTTGTGCACAAGAAAGGGAATCATCTAGCCCCAAATGCAACTTTTTATTCAAAGTTAATTAACAGAACCCATAGTCACGCCACTATTTCCAAGTAACCCAAAAATAAATATTAGGCGTTTTAGAATGTCACAAACACAAGAATCATTGCGCTTACTAGTTTTTAGTAGAAGTATTGTAAAATTGAATTCAATCTTTCCTTATATTAACTGAGCACAATTCATATTTTTTTCTGTAAAATCCAACACGCTGGTTATGCTGTCCTTGCAAATGAACCCTGGCGGGGAGGTATTCGAGGCTATGTTTTGTCAAAAATTCAACTAGATAGCGTTAGCTGTTTGGGCGCAATCGAAAAGGATCATCTTACCCAAATGGGATCATCTTGTACACCTTTCCCTTATATTATTTTGATATTCTAAAAATAGCAAGGACATAAGGAATGGTACTTGTGTTTGTACAGAATTAAAGTTTTGGACTTCATCAGTCAAGATAGGTACTCAATCATAATATAAAAAGTAATAGTAACAGGTGTAATATTATTTGAAAGTAATTTTTCAGATAGTATTTTAATACAGACTCATTAAAAAATAACGAAAGATGCAAATGATTTATTAATATAATTACATCAACAATGAAACGATTTTTATACGTACCACTCTGATAAAAAGCATGATGCTATTGTACTTATATAGATACAAAATATTTCCATATCAATTAAACGAACAACTTACTTTTATAACAAACATAAATGCAATTTAATTTTCATACTTGAATAACTGAGTTGTATTAATTAAATAAGTTAAAAAATAAATAAAACTTGCTTCGCATTTGACTGTGAGTTTTCTAATTTCAACATTATATTAAGAATGGTTGATTATACGTATAAGAAATTAACACAACTTAATATGTTTCTTAAACTTTGCATCGTCTCAAAGAATGTAAGACGTATTAATTTCATAATTTCTTAATTAATTAATTGCAAAGAAAACGAGGTAGAAAGAAGAATTGTGTAATTCTTAGTCGTCAGGTCTGTTTCTAAAACTTTTCGAGGCTGTATTATATGAAACTTTTTATAAGCCTTAAGAAAGGAAGAACTGAACATTTAGTAAAACTTTGCAACGAAGAGTATATTTTCCATTTTTGATTTCCTTTAAAAATATTAAATAGATGTTTGCGTAAGATAAAAGATATTCCGATTTAAATATATATGAGAAAATGTGTGCTAGTTCAGACGCGTGATTTGGATGTATTCATTAACGATTTGTATCTGGAAAATATACAAGAAGTTAATGGTGTCAATAAAGATATCGTTTTCATACTGGGAAGAACTAAAAATAAAAAAAAATCCTTGGAATCTCATTGTTAAGGATGTCGACCTATTCATTCTTGAACAAATAGACCAAAAGAAATGTACACCAAACATTAAGTAACGAAATCTGTACAATGAAAGGGTACGTAAATACTCGATTCTCACAAAAGCACGGATGGATCTTTCCATAAAAAAATGAAAAACTGCCTTCAAAATAAATAAAAAATCTTAAGCAAGAAAAAGTAACTAAAAAGTAACAAAATAATAGCGTATCCTTGGAGTATCTACAACTTACAAATTATTAGAATGATACAATGTACAACTATTGTTATTTTTGGAGTTGGTGTCAGCCAAGGAAATACGACTATATTGGTACTTAGCAAAAAACGAGAATACCTTATGAAAATTATTTTTCAAATGAACTTTTAAACAATATACTCGAACTGTAACAATATTTAGCGACCTTTAAACTACAAAATACCAATAACCAACTAAACCTTTTTACAATTTTTACAAATTACCATTATTATTTATTTTCTTGACTGACACCAACTCCAAAAATAACAACAGTTGTACATTGTATCATCCTAATAATTTGTAAGTTGTAGATACTGCAAGGATACGCCATTATTTTGTTACTTTTTAGTGCATTTCTTGTTTAAGATTTTTTTATATATTTTGAAGTCGGTTTTTCATTTTTATATAATATTTATTTATTTCTCGCAATTAGTGATCTTAAGTTTGATAACTGATTTTATTTTCTTGAAAATGGTTAAACCTTCTAAACGCGCTGCTCATATGCGGCAGCACCGTTTAATATTAAAAATTATTACACCATCCCTTTTTGCCCTTAAGAGTTGAAATTTTTTGCTTTTAAATGTTATAACAAAACTAAGTGGATTACTCTTTCCAACAGAAAAAAAAATTATCAATGAAAAATCATCATAAAAATTATCAAAAATTCGATGATTCAGTTAAATGTCATTATTTCATCCCCTATTTTCATCCTTAAGGGGGTGGATTTTTTTCTTAAAATTGAAATGTGAACAATTTAAAGGTACGTTGTACGTAATAGAAACAAAATTATCAAAATCGGGTTAGCCAGGAAAAATGTATAACATTATTTCATCTCTAATTGTTGACCCCTTATGGGTGGAGTTTTTTTTTATACAAAATGGATAGGAGATTAATTTAAAATTGTGTTCTACAAATAAAAAAAGAATTATCAAAATCGAGCTATCCAATAAGAAGTTAATATTTCATCCCTTAGTTTTCAACCCCTTAGAAGTGGAAGATTTCCCTCAAATTAAAATGGGACTACACGAAAAGCACTAGCTTTCCAATAAACGAAGAATTTTTAAAATCGAGCTATCTAATAGGAAGTTAATATTTCATTCTTTACTTTTCAACCCTTTAGAAGTGGAAGATTTCCCTCAAATTAACACTGGACCCCATGGAAAGCACCAGCTTTTAAATAAAAAAAGAATTATCAAAATTGAGCTATCCAATAAGAAGTTAATAGTTTATCCCTTAGTTTTCAACCCCTTAGAAGTAGAAGATTTCCCTCTAATTAAAATGGAACCACACGAGAAGCACTAACTTTCCAATAAAAAAAGAATTTTCAAAATCGAGCTTTCTAATAAGAAGTTAGTATTTCGTCTCTTAGTTTTCAACCCTTTAGAAGTGAAAGATTTCCTTCAAATTAAAATGAAACTACACGGAAAGCACTGGCTTTAAAATAAAAAAATAATTTTCAAAATCGAGCTATCCAATAAGAAGTTAGTATTTCATCCCTTAGTTTTCAACCCCTTAGAAGTTAACGATTTCCTTCAAATTAAAATGAGACCATTCGGGAAGCACCAGCTTTCAAATAAAAAAAGAATCATCAAAATCGCTTCACCCAGTCGGAAATGCTGAGGTAACAAACATAAAAAAAAATACAGTCGAATTGAGAACCTCCTCCTTTTTTTGAAGTCGGTTAAAAAATTAGAAAAAAAGTTAGTAATAGATGGTTGCGTTAAAAGCTCCTATTAAGTATTTCAGCCTTTTTTTGTGTGAAATGTATGTTGGGCTTAAGTCTCTTCCTCGTTAATGCAAACTAGGAGGATGTGCCAATGGGAACACTTTCACATGTCAAATTAGTCACCACTTGGTTAGATTATAATATTAAACTTATGAACTGATTGCTAATAAATATTTTAAATTAAAAAAAAACCCTTCTATTGTAGCAGGATAGAACAAAATACAATAGGGCCCATGACAGTTAGTTAGAACTAATAACATTTATTATTTAGTAAGTAGATTTTTGTGTAAGGGTTATGAAAATTATGCTTTTTGAAGTAATATTGAAAGTTATTGTATTTAAATTAATAAAACAAATCACTTACAATTTAGCCACTTGATACTAAGCGCCAATCAGAACCCAGTGACGTCAGTTGTCATTAAACGACCGTTGACAACCATAAATACCTCATCCCGTCGTTATAATTTTGTGTTCAATTGGAGTAAATATCATAATTATTATTAAATAACTATAAGATATTAAGTGCATTATTATTACCAGAAAAGATGGAGACTGGGTTCATAATAGGATATAATACTTTAAAACTAACCTTAAACTATACGTTATTTTACAATGAACGAACATAAATGGTTGATCAATGACTAAATATATCTTGTTTAACTTAAAATGTAACATAACACATAAAAAATTACATGAAAGTGATTTTAACAAAAATAAATAGAAGTATTTGTAGATACAGCTGCTGGGTTCCGTCTTGCAAGTTTAAACCACTTTTTCTCATATTTGTAACCTTTGGGACGTAAAAAAGCCACTTATTAGGTGCTTTAATTGAAATGTTCACATATTGCGCCACCATGCAACACTTATTTTTTTTGAACTAATTTTTCAAGTTATACTTCTTTAGGCGCGTTATGAAAAAATGATGAGAGTAAAATTTTTAGATGGGCGGCCATCTTGAGACAAAAATTAACAAAACGAAGTTAGCCGCAAAACCACTCAGTTTGTTGGCGCGCGTAATTTAAATTTTTGTTTTATTTATTTACTTATTTATTTATTTTTATATTTAAATTAAAAATAATTATATATACAAATGACACATATTATTAAAAATTGAGTAATTACTTTTCTTGAATTTTGCAGTAGCTGTTATACCATTTTTCTAGTTTAGTGATTTAAATGACGTCTGCATTTCATGCATATTCTTAGTTATCACGAAATCTGAGATTCTGAAATGATTCAACCATCTTAGAATATTAATTTAGCAAAAGAAGATAAGAATTAGATTAAGACATTTACTTTGAAAAATAGCTACCTACGTTATTTCGCAAATTTTTATGGAGCTTCGCTTTCATGGCATGCATGAATTGTTAACCAGAAAAATGATCCTGACAAATTTTATAAACGTCTTGCAGATTTCTTTGGATTTTATTTTCATTATAAACCATAGGTTTTCACAGTATTTCAGCCAATAAATAGTCTTAAAAATCAAATATACTACACAAACGTTTACATCACGCGGTTAACACTTTTATGGCAAGAGCGGTTAAATGCTCGGAAAAAACGTGTTTAATGTGATATTACTTTTAGTCTATTAGAAGCGTTCTATTTTATCATCACAAATTAACAAGATGAAGCTGACCGCAAAACCGGTCGGTTTTTTCTATCTAGGCGCGCGTAATTTGAATTTTTGTTTTATTTATTTACTTATTTTAATATTTAAATAAAAAATAATTAATTCTTTAAATATATTTTTTATTTAGAAAATATTTATATATACAAATGACACATATTATTAAAAATAAGTTATTACTTTTCTCTAATTTTGCAGTAGCTGTTATACTATTTGGAGTTTACTTATAAAAATGACGTCTGCATTCCATGCATGTTCTTGGTTATCACGAAATCTGGGATTCTGAAATGATTCAACCATCTAAGAATAATAATTTAGTAACACAAGATATGAATAAGATTAAGACATTTACTTTGAAAAGTAGCTACTTACGTTATTTTGCAATTTCTATGGAGCTTCGTTTTCATGACATGCATGAATTGTTCACCAGAAAAATGATCCTGACAAATTTTATAAACGTCTTTCAACTTTCTTTGGATATTATTTATTGATATAACTTAAAATATTATTCTCTAATTTTATTTTTAATAATAATATCTTTAAATATATATATATATATATATATATATATATATATATATATATATATATATATATATATTATATGAAATGTGTTATATGAATGTTATATGAAAAGTTACCCAAATTATCAAGCTACTACTTATGGACATTAGCTAATACGGCTGATATTTTCTGATCACTGACGTCACAGAAGCCGTCATTACATTTACCAGCGTTTTTACAAAAATATTACACTTTTAAAAATTATTTTCCAAATGATAAATATATTGATTTTTTTGTTAAATTTTATTTATATCTGTAAATAAATATTTAGTTATGTTGGAATAACCTTAAAATAATACAATTCGTAAAAGGCTTAAGATAAATATTTGCTTGATAAGGCTTATTAAAATTAGAACAACGTTGTGAGCTTAAAATACTAATATCAAACTTTTCTTACAATCTCTTTACATTTATTTCATTTCTAACAGCAGGAATTCATTTTCAACTGAGTAAATTTATACGAATATATTTAACAATCATCTCAATAACGCACCAAAAATCTGTTCTCATGAATTCATTATAAGCATTTCGATAAAAATATCCTGTCAAGAAATATATACTTTATATCTTAATTTTCAAATTAACAGTTATCTACTCAGTAATTATTTTTTAAGCTCTTGCATTTTTTATAAGAAAAAGAAATTAATTAAGATTGTCTTCAAGTGAATGAATTTAAAAATTGATCAGAATTGATAATTCTTAAATTCTTACTTTGCTCTTAATGTTAAGAGCTTTTTTCCCTTTCCAATAAAATGTTCGTACCGAAATTAAATTAAACAGAACAAAATGGACAATTGGAGTTTAATTTTATTTTATTAAATCTTTTGAAGTGTTTTTGGGTTTAATATAAATAGCTTTTAAAAGTGAAAAAAATCTTGAAATAGAAGAATTTAATTAATTTTTGATTCACGAGAAAGTTTTTATTGAAAAACTAAATAGTTGTTTTCTGGAAAATAAATATTTCAAGAGACACTATTTAAAAAAAAGTCGTATTGGTTATCTTATCTGAAAGTAATAAAAAAAATTAAAACCTCCCTTTAATTGGTAAGATATCTGTTAATTTCTTATCAGAAATTAACGGTTTGGCATTTCCAATTTGGGCTTTATAGCGACAAACTTAAATTGGTAACCGTTCTGAATTCCACCGTTTAATCTAAGTTTGTAATTAACACACAAGCGTCCGAATTGAAGACGAAAAAAAAACTTCGTCCATAAACGGATAGAATTTCAAATAATTATATTCTTTCATCGTCGCGCGGTATTCAGGACTCGGATACCACCTACTTTTGCGCTGTTCAATCAATTCGGAAGGGAAATTATATTCGAAGAATGTCACAATAACATCAATGAGTTGGTGTTTTCTGTTACGATCAATCCAACCGATTGGAATCAGGATTTCAATATCACTTTTATTTTGTCCACCTACTTTACGTGTTATTTGATAAAATGTAAATAATGTAATATTTTTCTCTCTTGTAAATTGCGTTTAATGTAGGGCCTTACAACAGGAATTTTATCACGTAACCACAGAACAATATTCGATATGTTTCCCGAGGAATTTTCAATTATTATTTCAAATTGTATCAATTTGAGTTTATTGAAAAATATTTACCTAAAATGCTCAGGTAAAAACACGCATATTTAAAATTTATTAATTTGAAAAATGTATTTTTATTCAATAACTAGCTGATATCCGCGACGTCGTTTGTGTAGGTTATTATTTGAAGAACATATTTAATTTACAAAGGAAAAACATTTAAAAAATTGAAAGGAAAAAAAAAATTAAAAATAACCGGAAAGAACTTAGCGTAGAACATTTTTAACTATAGGTATGCCAAAAATTTGGTTCTAAATTGCTTCTTCAGAGCCCGCTATTCGTTAATCAATAATTAATTATTCAAAAATTTGTAAATTCAAAATTAAAAATTGCATAAAAAAATTCCCGCTTAACCCGTTGTATTTGTAAAAATCGCATTTTTTAAAACTTTAATTACTTTGTTTTTAGTGAAGATATCGTGATAATTCTTTTTTTAAGATAAGGACCAAGCAGATAAGAAGTAAAACAAAGAAAAAATGATCGAAATCTATCTAGTAGTTTTTGAGTTAAAAGCGAACTTTGTAAAACAGCTATCATTTTATTTATATAGATAGACTAGCTGATACCCGCCCGCTTCGCTGAGTGTATCTAAATTAATCTGATTGAATAATAAAAACCTTTACCTAAAAATTCAGATATTTTAACAAAAATAGATAATTAGAAATTTTTCTAGACCTTTGTTTCATAAAAAATTCATGAAAATCCGTTAAACTACTTTTCCAGGAATAGATAATATCTATTTTATATCTAGTAGATGATTTACGTTTTTTTGAATATTGTATAATACCTATAATTGTGTTCCTTTAAGACTTGAGAACCTCTTACAGCAAATGTCATGTCGAATCATTTATAAATTTTAGTAAAATGGATTAGTAGCTATCCTTTAGGAAGTGTATCTTTTAGGATAAATAATATTTAATATTAACTTTATAATATTTTATATATAATGTGTTATCTTAAGATTTGAGGTATTAGGTTTGGTTGCCATAGATTCATAATTCTGGGATATAGTATTAAGGCCATTATGTCTTATCGTCAAGTCTGCTATTCCCCGCTTCAAGATTAGACAACGGATTCTTATAAATCTTGCTAAAATAAATTAAAAAATAAAAATATAGTTTTTTGGTAAAAAAAGCAACGCGATGGTCACATCTAAGTTGCTACTTTCTCTTGAAAAATAAGTTGAGCTAGATTTCTTTTTGTACTGGGGGCTTTGCTTAATGGCTTCACCTCTCTTAATCAAACTCCTACTTGGGATCACTTAAGTCGAACTGTCTGTTTTTGTTATTTATTCTTACGGGTCTCATTTTTGAACAAAGATATTTATTTTTATGAATGAAATCATATTTACTGCAGAGGATTTTCTTCTCCTACCTCGACATTTCGAACGTTTACTCAGCCAAACTATTAATAATATATTAACCACCTGTAACTTCACAATGGAGTTATGGTTTCTAGGAATTTAACCTATCACTATACTTCTATCATGGTTATAATTTTCAAATTTGCGAACATTAATTTATAAGAATAACAAATTACATAGTTTAAAATCATATCGTCTTTAAGATATGTTATGGTATATGTACATTGTATCACAGCTGCCTGCCGATGTATGTTTTTCGTTGCACAGTTTTTATAGCTTTGATTTTTTTTCTCAAAAATAGGTATTCAAAAAGCAGAAATCTTCAATCTTATTATTGGTATAGATAAGGTTTTGAGTAATTTTATACCTTATAGTTATGATTTGAGAAGATAAAAGGATTCAATTTCTTTAAAACTTACAAAATTTAAAATAGAAAAATGAAATTTTTTGTTAGTTTGAGTCCAGTAAAACACGTTTCTAAAAATCACCCACCCATTGGTGCAGTGGTTAGAACAGAACTGAAGTATTGTCCGCGTTAAGTGGTACTGGGTTCGATCCCCGTTGAACCCTTGATTTAAGATATAACTGACCAGAAAAAATTGTATGTGTTAAGACAGTCGTTGTATGACTTTATATGTTAAAGTGATTTAAAACACCATTAAAAAAAAATAAATATCTTTCATCAAAGTGCAAGTATGCCATGATGAAATTGGTTTGATTTTATAAATTTTTTATCTTACTTTTATCTTAAGCTAAAGCCCTTAGATTTTTTTTTTTGGTGTTTTAAGTCGCTTTAACATCTAAGGTCATATCACGACTGTCTGAACACAGAAAAATCTTAAGTCTAGGATTCAAAGGGAATCGAACCCGTACCACTTGACGCATGAAGCGGAGAGAACTACAGCCCCTAACCACTGCACCAATAGGTGGTATTAGATTATTTTTGTTTGAGCTAAAAAATGAATAATTATTAAATAGTCGTTAAATGGTTATTTCATATTTTTATTTTGGTCATTGATAGAATTTCGTACTGAAAAGATTGCATGCGATGCTTAAATGTCACTCGCTGAAGTAACTTGGTAAAAGATTGATGTTAAAAGACAAAGAGTTGATAAAACCTTGGTCATTTTTAAAATATAATAATAATTAATGGTGATTTTAATATAAGTAAGGAAAAGCATCAGGGCAATTTGTTAATATGATGTGAAATCTTTTCATCTGAATAACTTTGCCAATATTTTCAAACTTGAGCGATATAACTCTATGTACCTAATTAACATAGACCAGAGCTAAAGCCTTTGAAATGGTAAAAGGTGAAAAAAATTATAGTAGGATGAAACCGATTAATAGAGGAAGAGATTATAAGAAAAATGAAAGGAAAAATAAATTACGGTCGATCTGTAGTTGGGAAGCAGGTAAGAGTAAAAACAGTTTATCTTGATTTCCGACAACCCTACCATCAAGTCTCATGGAAACAAGTTAAATTGCAAAGTTATAGGTAATAAGAAGATCTACAACTTTTGTACTAACACATTTTTTCAAATAACTTCAAAATTAATGTGAAAAATTCAAATTATCAAGTTTTTAATTTTTACCATTTACAAAATAATTTTTTTTTTCACGAAATTTGGTAAAAATTTACCTTTTTATGTCCCAAACAAACTGTGTTATTTTTGGTTTAAAATATTATTAAAATTTACAATTTCTAGGAACATTTAACATTGTACTGTATTTTTTTGCACGATCAGAAAGTAGAGATTTCAACGACATTTTGACGTTAGAATTTTCGATTGAAGATTAGGGTGTTTTTCAATATTAAGTCAAAATAAGATGAAAAAATTACTATATTAAATCAAAAAAATTACAGTGTGTTTGGGATAAGTATTAAAGGGAAAGTTTTTATTAAATTTCAAGTAAAAATTTTTTTTGTGATTGATAAAAAATAAATAAAACTTGATTTTTGGAATTTTTCACATACATTTTGATGTTATGTGAAAGAAATGTTTAACAAAAGTTGTAGATATTTTTATTACCCACAACTTTGCTGTTTTATTTTTTTTCATAGGACTTATAGTTTGGTCGGAAATCGATACAAACCGTTTTTAACCTTAAAAGCTGTCCCCTTTTCCACTTCCCCACCTCAGATCGACCAATATTAATTTTTACTTTCATTTTTGTTATATTATCTTCCTTTTCTAATGGGTTTCATCCTAATATAATTTTTTTTGGGTTCAAAAATTATCGACCCTGGTCTAACAAGCAATATGTTAGATTTAATTTTTTGAAGCTTAAATTGTAATGTAGTGAAGTCAGACTGGTCATTGGTGAGCCTGGAATGTTATCATTACGCTTTGTCACTGGACTTTGGTCCTCTGAGGAAACCGGATGAGTCATCTTAGGATAATTGAAAAGTTTAAAAATATGATATGACCTGTTTAACGAGTGCTCTGATAAATATTGAATCCGAATGAGCTATTATACATATCATATAATGTATGATAAACTTAAAAAAAAATTCATTTTTTATTTGAAAAACGTTTTTTAAGTAAATTTGATTTTTTTTTACCGTTCAAGTAACAACGGTCACCCGAAAAATTACGAAATAATTTTCCTTAACCATGACTTTGACAATAAAACACAAACCTTGTTTTTCTCCTGGTTTAAATTCGATGCTTAATTTCGTATTCATGTTCCGTTTTGTATTACTTAAATGTGCATCTGACATGAATATATAATTACTTATATATTGAAATTTATTCGAGCATAGTAAAAAAAAATAGTAATAAAATTCTTGCAAAATATTAAAGAATTTATTTTTTTTTTAAATTAAATAAATACACAATAAATTAAATTTTCATTTTTCTCTATACGTAAGCGCGGTAGGCTAGGTTTTCGGATTCTGGGTTGAACGATCGGCCATATCCAGGATGTTCCCAGCCAGCTGGTGGGGGATGATCGATGTGATGATCATGATGATGTGGATAGTGAATTACTTCATAGTTGATGATTTTTGGTTTGGTAAACTTGAAGATGAGCATAGCTCCAGAGAGAACGAGCGAGAGAAGACCCAAGGTGAGGGCTTTCCATGTTTTCAGAGCAATTAAAGCAAGGCCTAATGGAACCAAAACTCCGGTTTTGAATTTCAAGCCCAACAAGAATGGAATGATGACTTTGCGCATTAGACCACCTCGGCTACGGGCTTCAGAGAATGGAATGGAAACATCTTCGGGAGTGAGTGCTCGCGGAACAAAGCTGCCCAGAGGACCATCAGGACGGAGAGCGGCAGGTACCTTTGCGTGAAGTTCGTGCGTCGATAGAAAATCTTCGACTTGGTCGAAAATTTCAAATCGGCTATCAGTGGAACGTTGCTAAAAATAAACCCAAAAATTAAACATGATTATAATCTTTGATAATTGGTACATGCTTACAGATTGCTCCTCAGAAACAAATCCGGTGCGCCGAATGGCCAAGTCGTCCGTAAGTTGAATCACATCCTGGTTTTGAACAGCACTTATCCATGAAAGAGCTCTGGGCTTAACGCAACTAACCGAAAAGTGTTGCAAACATCCTGAGTAAATATCGCTTATAACATCAACCGCGGTTTTTTCTGAGGCTAACGCACTGCCGATGATGAAAAAAACTAATACAAGACACCTGGCCATTTTTAAACTAATAACATTCAACTGTAACAATCGTTAAATGACACCAGTGACAACTGATTGCATTTGATAACAATGGCTAGTTTTTATATGCCCTTCCTTCCTTGTCGGTTTTCGGAGAAGGGCATTAACTAACAGTTTACACCTCATTCATTTGGCGTGGTCGTCCATACACCAACTTTGATTTAGATCAAATTTTTCTGATTTATTATTCCGCCATCGTTCATATTCTACACGTTTTTTTTTATATCTTTCTCCTTGCTTATTCAATTTCCTTCTTGTCTCTTTCTAGCTTTAATTTTTTTTTTACAATTATATTTTTATGGAGTTACGCGTACGTTTTTTGGCCTCGTATTTCTATTCTAAATTCCACACGAAAATGTAGAATGAAAATAAAAATCTGTTATAACTTTCTTTTTACACACTTCTTTTGATTTAATTAAAACTTATTCAGGAAAAAGGTTTGAAAAATTTGATTAAAAATCAAAGGGTAATATTTCTAGCAAGTTTGTAGTTTATTTGATGTGGTTGAATTGATACGTTGTGGAGACAAACTTTTGAACTTGAGCACGGTTTGTATTGAAGCATAACGAAAACATTCATTCTAACGAAAAGCTAGACAAGATTTTCCCCTTTGAACAACGTGAAAATAGGTTTTCTAATGTTTCGTTTCGTAATTCGTGAAATGTTTCGAACGCGATTTACGGTAAACGGCCTCTATCGTGGGGTGGTTCATTTACACTATACGCATTGAACAAGCTTCATTAGAGCTTGAAGGAAAAATACTAACGAAAAGTAGTGTTTTGCGAAAGAAACATAAATAAAGGAAGACTGTAACCAGAAGCTAACCTTTGAAGTGTTCAATTTATTCTCCGGTTGCATGTAACATTATTTGTACTTGAAGTATAAGGATAAGTGGCAATATTGGCCAATTTGCAAAATGAAAATAAATTTAATGTTTTTTAAGAAAAAAGAAAGGAACGGAAGATGTCAAGTGCTTATTAAAAATTTTATTAATTTTCTGATGAAAATCTAATTATAACTGTCATGCAGTTATAATGCCTTGAAAGAGCGTATTTAAGTGTTTTGGAGCATCATTTTTCAATAACCAATTAAGGCAAAATTTCAAAGTATGAAAAAATGTTTTTTAAAAAAACCTGAATGCAATTTTCAGTCAATAAACAAAAATTTAGAAGGAAGAAATTAAATTGGAGGCATTTTCAACAAACAACGTACTTATGTCTATAAGTTTCTACAAGTTTTTTCAATGTAGTAAAACTCCCTTTGTTATAAACCGGAAAGAAGTAAGCGTATAAATTTTTGAAGTAATACTTCTTTAGGCACGTTATGAAAAAATGATGAGACTGAAATTTTTAGATGGGCGGCCATCTTGAGATAAAAATCAACAAAATTTAGAAGTTAGCCGCAAAACCATTGGGTTTCTTGGCGCGCGTAATTTGAATTTTAGTTTTATTTATACACTTATTTATTTACGTTTATATTTAAATTAAAAATAATTATATATACAGTTGACACCTATTATTAATAAATAAGTTATTACTTTTCTCGAATTTTGTAGTAGTTGTTATAGGTACTTTTTGAAGTTTAATGATGAAAATGACGTCTGCATCACGGCGCGATATCAAAAGCATTAGTGGCGTTCTATTTTATCATCACAAATTAACAAGATGAAGTTGACCGCAAAACCACTCGTTTTTTCTTCCAAGGCGCGCGTAATTAGAATTTTTGTTGTATTTATTTACTTATTTACTTATTTATTTATTTTTATATTTAAATTAAAAATAATTATATATAAAAATGACAAATATTATTGCAGTAGTTGTTATACTGTTTGGAGTTTAGTGATGAAAATGACGTCTACATTCCATACATATTCTTAGTTGTGACGAAATCTGAGATTCTGAAATGATTCAACCATCTTAGAATAATAATTTAGTAACACAAGATATGAATAAAATTGATACATTTACTTTGAAAAGTAGCTACTTACTTTATTTCGCAATTTCTATGAAGCTTCTTTTTCATGACATGCATGAACTGTTAACCAGAAAAATAATCCTGACAAATTTGATAAACGTCTGGCAGCTTCCTTGGATATTATTTATTGATATAAATTAAAATATTCATCTCTTAATTTTATTTTTAATAATTATATCTTTAAATATATATATTATTATTATTAAATATCAATTTACAGTTTTTAAAATTGATTATTTGTATGCAATTAATAAAAACTAATTTTTAATGATGCCAAAGAAGTATAACTCCTCACGCGCGTACATAAGTACACGCAACAACTTTTTTTTATTTATTTATTATATAATATGCCAAAAAATTGCTTCTCAAATGCTCCTTCACAATCTACATTTGCTCCAGGTGTAATGTAAACCGTTAATTAGTTATTCAGTTTTTAAAAAACTAAAAGCTCAACAGTTGAAATCGCTATAAGATTCAAGTAACTTACTATTAGTAAAGTTTTTTCGTTAAAAAAATTGCTCCTCAAATGTTCTTTCCGGATCCATAATTGCTCTAGGTGTAAAGCTAACCAGTAATTAGTTAGTAAATTTTGAATAAATTTTAAAACTCAACAATTAAAATCGCTATAAATTTCAAAGTTGATAATTTTTTCACACCTGGAGCAATTGTGGATTCGGAAGAAGTATTCGAGAAGCAATTTTTCGAACGAAAAATTTTTTATAAAAAATTAGCAATTTGGATTTTAATAGCAATTTTTAATAGTTGAAGTTATGTCTAATTTTTTAAAAGTTAAATAACTACTTATCGGTTAATCATACACCTAGACCAATTATGGATTCAAAAAGAGCATTTTAGGAGCAATTTTTTTAACGAAAACACTTTTAATAAAAGTTAGTTACTTGGATTTTATAGCAATTTCAATGGTTGAATTTTTTAGTTATTTAAAAATTGAATAACTAACAAACGGGTAATCATACACCAGGAGCAATTGTGGATCTGAAAAGAACAGTCAAGAAATAATTTTTTGAAAATAAAAATTAATAAAAAATTAGTAATTTGGATTTTATAGCAATTTCAATTAATGAGTTTTTTAGTTTTTTTTTTTTTTAAATTGAATAACTAAATGCGGTTAATTTAACACCTGGAGCAAATGTAGATTCTAGAGGAGCATTTGAGGAGCAATTTTTTGGCATATAATAACAAAAAATAATATAACAAAAAAAATGGTTGCGTGTACTTATGTACGCGCGTGAGAAGTTATACTCATTTGGGATCATTAAAAATTAGTTTTTATTAATTGCATTCAAATAATCAATTTTAAAAAATTGTAAATTAATATTTAATAATAACAATAATAATAATATATATAATTATTAAAAATAAAATTAAAAGATGAATATTTTAATTTATATAAACAAATAATATCCAAATGAAACTGCAAAACGTTTATGAAATTTGTCAGGATCATTTTTCTGGTTAACAATTCATGCATGTCATGAAAACGAAGCTTCATAGATATTGCGAAATAAGTAGCTACTTTTCAAAGTAAATGTCTTAATTTTATTCATACCTTGTATTGCTAAATTATTATTCTAAGATGTTTGAATCATTTCAGAATGCCAGATTTCGTGATAACCAAGAATATGCATGGAATGCAGACGTCATTTTTATCACTAAACTCCAAATAGTATAACAGCTACTGCAAATTTCGAGAAAAGTTATAACTTATTATTATATAAACAAAAGTTCAAATTAGCGCGGCAAAAAACCGAGTGGTTTTGCGGCCAACTTCATTTTGCTAACTTTTGTCTCAAGATGGTCGCCCATCTAAAAATTTCACTCTCATCATTTTTTCATAACGCGCCTAAAGAAGGATAACTTCAATAAATAAAAAGTTCTACGTTAACTTCGTTCCAGTTTGTTATTATTAAAACGTTTCTTAGGAAAAAAAATCTAAGTTATATACCTGTATATGCTATTAAATGACAACAAGATATTGATTTTAGATTTACGTGACTTTTACAAAGGAAAGTAAAATTTTTTGTAGAAATTAATGAAAAAATTGTCTTATAGTTTGAGGTCATTGCAACAATTTTTTTTATCAAAATCTTACAGACAGAAAGAAATAAAGCTTTTAAAGTGATTAATGGCCTCAAATTTTCTCAAATATACCCATTACCACAGTCTATACCCATTTTATCTATAAAACTAGAAATCATCAAAACTACGTTAATGGCTATATTAGTGAAAAGGATTGGATATAATAAAATAAAATGTAAAGCTTATTTGAAAATTATCTATTTCAATTAGCTAAAGTAAATTTTTAAAGACGTTTACTTTCGAATAAAAGGTTGGATAACATCTTTTTGATTATCTACTCCATACTTTTAAGAAGTCTACTTATTTAGAAGGATTTACTCGTACTCGGTTTTGATCAGAATTCATTAAGAGTAGTAAACCATGTTACATAAATTTTTCTCATTATGGAACGCTCAACCAACACTTGGTAATTATATTTAAAATACGTTTTATAGTTTATAACTTTTTAAATAAGAAAAAAAATTTATCTCTTCCACATTTTAAAGTGTACCATTTATCTTAACTACCTATAAATTATTTATTCATTCTAGAAAAATGTAAAGTTTGTTAAATGTTAATTTTAATTAAAAAGAAAAATTATGTCCAGTCGCTAATAACCTGGGAAGTTAAAACGACTTTAAATAATTAACATAAACAAAAATAAATTATTTTTTCGCATTGTTCAATAAGAATCTTTAGTAAAAGTATGTAAGAAATCAAATATTTTACGCAATTGTTGAAAGAACACAATTTCTTAGTAATCATTGCAACCACAATTAGTTACTTGGTTCAGAATAATAATAAAAATATCTGCTGCGCGGCGTCACAGTACTTTCTTTTACTTTCATTTATGAAACTCACTGTTGGTTAAAATAACTATAAGTATATTATAACTATACATATAAACAGAACTATATGTATACAGCTTATATGTACATATGGATATACGAATTCCCAACCTTCACCCAAGAACTACCCTTATTCGAATTTTCCCCGGAAAAAGTATCAAATAAAAGTTGTAGGCATCAATGAGTCTGAATTATAAAAAATTTAAAGAAAATTGTTGTAGCCGTTTTTTAAAAAAATTGAAATAGCTACAAACTCTTAGAATAGAGTGGAGCTTCCGATTAACCGATTTCAACCAAAAGCTTCGCGGTACAACTAGATGTAATATGTAGGCTAAATTCCAAGTTTGATGAAATTTAGATAATGCTATCAATACGATATGGCTGTCACAAACAGACATACACACACAGAGCCATGTTTCTAAGAACCACTTTTTTGGACTCAGGGGAGCTCAATAGATGCATTTCCTGTGAAAGCTCGAATTCGAAAATTCGACCCGAATACAATACTTTCTTTACTATTAGTAGTAAAAATAGTAAAAATAAACGAAAGTTCTACGAATCAAGGTACATGAAACTAATTGTAACCACAACCAATAAAGAAAAATGCGGCCCTATATCTCAAATGCATGTTAAGTGTATGTGGTATAATATGATAACATATTTACGTTTTTAAATTTACTAGAGGTCGCCCAGTGGTCGAAATTCGACCATAATTCGTTACAATTTTTACATACCTAATGGTACACTTCACTTGTAACTGCCTCAAAAACTTTAGCAACAAAAATGTTGTAACCTACAAAAATTCAGTAGGTACACTTAATTTTTGGATACGCCTCTACTAAGTTAACTACAGCAGATAATGAATTGCATTTGCGAATGTTTGGAAAATACTTTTCTTGACTAATTTTTTCTTCAAGGTTTATTTAAAGAGAGTGCATCATATAATGATTGAAAATATTTATTTTAACTTAAGGATGGAAATAGGTGTAGAGGTTTCAAAATATTTATTTTTTTTCTTCCATAAATCTTTTACAAAACTATTTCAGAATATTCTCTGAAAATTTCAAAACTAAATATCAATTCATTCCCAAGTTATATAGGTAAGCAATTAAGTGGGTATCCGCATAACTTTTTTATAACGCGTTTTCTTGAAATTACTTTTTTCTAGTTTGTGTACACTCTAGCTCAAAAAGTTTTTCAGCAATCATTTTCAAACTTGACACATATTTAGATTCTCTTACTACTGTATAGTAAAGGAAGTCTTGTAATAGGGTCGAATTCTCGAATTCAAGCTTTCACTGGAAATACATGTTTTGAGATCCCCTAAGTCAAAAAAATTAGTTTTTAGAAATATGTCTGTGTGTGTGCCTGTGTGTGACAGCCATATCGTATCGAACGCTTTTTCGAATTTCACTAAACTTAAAAATTTACTTCATATTATATCATGTTTTGCCGCCAAGCTTTTGGTTGAAATCGATTAACCGAAAGCTCCACTTTATTCTCGGAGATTTTCTCTGGCTGCAAAGATTTTCTTTAAACTTACGATAGTTTGTAGACTTTTATTTGAAACTTTTTCCTGGGAAAATTCGATTAAAGATGGTTCTCGGGTGAAGGTTGGGAATTCATAAATACATAAATGTTGTACACTTGTATGCATATAGTTCTGCAATATATAGTTATAAGGTGCTTATATATTTCTTTTAACCAACAGCGAGTTTCATAAATGAAAGTAAAAGACATTACTGGAACGCCACGCAGTAGATATTTTACTTTTTATAATGTTGTAAGGCAATTAAAATTACTGTACATATTCTGAAATATTTTTAGACAAACAAAAAATAATTATGACAATGAAAAATCAGAAGTAATTTCAAGTGAGTTTCCTACGTTCAAAAGTAAATCAAAAGTACTTTTATGTTTTGATTTTTTTTCATTTTAAAGCCAAAGATATAAAATTGGAAATAGGCTGCATAAGTCCTGTTTAATACTTTGAATTAAGCTCAATCAATGGAGAATAGATTCCTTTCTGCAAAATATCGTTGAAATATTGTAATAAATAAACATAATATTTTAAAATATGTTATCGTATATTATGTAAAAATATATTTTTAATAATAATATCCAATATTCAAATAATCGGTTAAATTTGTTTCCTTCAATTTCAATAATTATAATTTCAAAATTTAAATTCCTCTCACAATATTTTGTTTAAATAATGCCAGTTGGAATATGGTTGAAGTCTGTGGTCAAACTGAATAACTGAGATTTAAAAATCTACATATTTGTGTGTATTGTATGTCTGTGTGTGTCAGACGCATGGTAGTGTGTGTGTCGTCTTTTTTTTCATTAATTAAGGTATTTTGAAGCATTATTATAAAAAAAAATATTATCTCAATACGCAACTTCCCCATATAAACTTCAATTGTGCCAAATTTCATACTTCTCCGTTCGTGTAATATTCGGTAAAAAGGTATCACAAATTTTCGCTCCACGTATTAATATATAGATTTATATTGATCCGTTAAGCCTGAATTTTGAATTTTATTAATTAAAAATATACAAGATCTGAATAATAAATAAGTTTTGATTTGTAATTTTGAAAGACAAAAAATGAATGTTTATCCAACGTCTGTTTAAAATGCATGTTAAACCGTATCGTTATCATTCAAGTTATGCGTAATATACAATCAATTTTTTATATTGCCAATCAATTGTACCTTAAATGTTCAAAAATAATTGTTTATTGCAAGAACTCATTTTTGTTAAAATATTATAAAAATTATTTAGAAAAAAAAATGTTGTCCCTTTCTGTCAACTATTCAATTTGTTCTTAAATCAAAAAAAATAATTGATAAACGTATAAGACGAAAGACATTTTACTTCTTACTTTTAATCGTGAACTCCGAAATAACCATGTGTTTTAAACGTTAAGTGTTTTGGTTGAAATTGAAATCTTCGAATTGATGTAAATGTTAGCTTTAAATATATTTTTTGATTATTTATTTAATGTTGCATCAACTCAGGAGCCCTTAGCAATGGATCGATAGACGATAAGGGGCTTAGTGATCTGTCAACTCCGTTAAGTATATTGTATAGTTTTATTTTCTACAATAAAAATAATGCAGAGTACACTATAATTCAGTTAGTGGCACTTAACAAAGATTTTTATAAACTTTTCTACAAATGCTTTTGATCTGTAGTACATACATAGTTAAATCCTCTTCCTTTTATTAAAAATTCGTACGAATAATGAGTTAATTTAATTCATATCCTTTATCGCTTTTTAAGATATTCTAATCGTAAAACTACTCAATAGCTACCTTTCAAAAGTAAATGCATATTATATTGGATTTAAAATACATTTTGAAAAATCTACCCCAACTAAAATTTTACTCTAAATTATAGATTTTATTTATCTTCTTTTATGGCTCCATTCGGCATCTATTAATTTTTTTTGTAAACAAATTGTTGAATAGTGCGTGATTTCTCAGATAAATCCGAAATAAAGAACAAAACAATTCCAAAAATTTCAAAAATGGATTAGAGTTTCAACCTATATTGTATGTATATTCCTATTCCTTTATACACAAAGAGAAAATTTTCCTTTCAGGAAATTGCTTGGAAAGAGAAAATTTGTAACCAAACTACGTTGGGAATCCACAATTTAGAAAATAAGCACAACAATAAACTACGAATCTGTTCATTTACAACTTTTTAGAGATGTGTGCTAAGACAATTGTTCGATAAATGAATTAAAATGTTAACTTCCTTGTTGGACGTGTGTTTCATTTTGAAAGTTAACATAACACTTCAGTGCATTAAAATTAACTTAGTTTTATATTCTGTTGTTTAACCAATCTATGAGTTTGTTTATTTATAATTATATTTAGAGCTATAAAAATAAATGGATTAAAAACTTTCCTAGTTTATTATAGGAACTATCTACGAATGAAAATGAAATGTGATATTTTTTTCTATATTTTTACAGTTGTACTCTATTTTGATATACTATGCTAATCTTTGTATAATATAAAACGGTTTTGTTGCTGAACGCTTAATCATTAAGGATGAAAACAGGAAAGTAAGTATAATTTCTTAGAGGACTGTGACTTTCACTATAAGGAACTACAACATGCAGCTAAATTATTTTATAGTTTTGCTCTTCATTGAAAAAGATTTACTTGTTTTCTTGATTTTGAACTGTGCTCACTATTTTTGTAAAATTTTAAATGAACGAAGCCATGGATAAATTAGTCAACCACATTGTCCCTTAAGGATGTTTAAAAAAGAAATTAAGTCAATTTTTAATTTTTTAACCGACTTCAAAAAAAGGAGGAGGTTCTCAATTAGAATGTATTTTTTATGTTTGTTACCTCAGAACTTTTGATTGGGTAATCCGATTTTGATGACTCTTTTTTTATTTGGAAGCTGGTGCTTTCCGTGTGGTCCTATTTTAATTTAAAGGAAATCATTCACTTCTAAAGGGTTGAAAACTGAGGGATGAAATAATAAATTTTACTCGGCTTACCGAATTTCGACCATTTTATTTCTTTTACGATCATCGTACCTTTAAATTATTCACATCTCAATTTGAAGAAAAAAATCCAACCCCTAAGGATGAAAATAGGGGATGAAATAGTGACGTTTAACTGAATCATAGGAATTTGATTTTTTTTCTATCGGAAAGAGTATTCCACTTAATTCTATCATTACATTTAAAAGCAAAAAATTTCAACTGTTAAGGGAAAAAAGGGATGATGCAGTAACTTTTAACATTTAACGGCGCTGCCTCATATGAGCAGCGCGTTTAAATGGTTTACCCATATTCAAAGAAATTAAAACAGTTATCAAACTTCGGATCACTAAAAATCGACAAATAAATAAAAGTTATAACCAAATGAAAAACTGACTTCAAAATAAATAAAAACTCTTAAATAAGAAATGCACTAAAAAGTAAAAAAATAATGGCGTATCCTAGCAGTGTCTACAACTTACAAATTATTAAGATGATATAATGTACAACTATTGTTATTTTTGGAGCTAGTGTCAGCCAAGGAAATAAGACTATATTGGTACTTAGCAATAATCGAGAATACCTTACGAAAATTATTTTTCAAATGAACTTTTAAAGAATATACTAGAACTGTGACGATATCTAGCGACCTTTAAACTACAAAATACCAATATCCAACTAAACCTTTTTACAAATTACCATTAATATTTATTTTCTCTGACGCCAACTCCAAAAACAACAATAATTGTACATTATATCATCATAATAATTTGTAAGTTGTAAACACTGCAAGGGTACGTCATTATTTTTTTTACTTTTTAGTGCATTTCTCATTTAAGATTTTTTATTTATTTTCAATTTGTTTTTTCATTTTTTTATAATATATTTATATATATATTTATTTTTCGAGTTTTAGTGATCTGAAGTTTGATAACTGATTTAATTCTTTTGAAAAGGGGTAAACCCCTTTCTGTTAAATGTCACTATTTCATCCCTTATTTTCATCCTTAGGGGGTGGATTTTTTTCTTCAAATTGAAATGAGAACTATTTAAAAGTACGATGTACGTCATAGGAACAAAATTATCAAAATCGGGTGAGCCAGGAAAAATTTATAATATTATTTCATCCCTATTTTTTAACCCCTTATCAGTGGAGTTTTTTTTTTTATTATAAAATAGATATAAGATTAATTTCAAATTATGTTCCACCAATAAAAAAAGGATTATCAAAATCGAGCTATCCAATAAGTAGTTAATATTTCATCCCTTAGTTTTCACCCTTTTAAAAGTGAAATATTCCCCAACAATTAAAATTAAACCACACAGAAAGCACCAGCTTTCAAAAAAAAAAGAATCATAAAAATCGGACCACCCAGTCAAAAGTTCTGAGGTAACAAACATTAAAAAAAAATACAGTCGAATTGCGAACCTCCGTTTTTTTGAAGTCGGTTAAAAAGTAAAAAAATAATTGCGTATCCTTGCAGTGTCTACAACTTACAAATGATTAGGATGATATGTTGTACAACTATTGTTATTTTTGGAGTTGGTGTCAGCCAAGGAAATAAATTTTAATGTTAATTTGTAAAAAGGTTTAGTTGGTTATTGGTATTTTGTAGTTTAAAGATAACTAGATATTGTCACAGTACTAGTATACTGTTTACAAGTTCATTTGAAAAATCAATTTCTTAAGGTATTTTTGTGTATTGCTAAGTAGCAATATAGTCGTATTTCTTTGGCTGACACCAACTCCTAAAATAACAATAATTGTACATTATAACATCCTACTATTTTGTTAGTTGTAGAAACTGTAAGGATACACAGTTATTTTTTTACTGTTTAGTCCACTTTTTGTTTAGGATTTTTTATTGATTTTCAAGTGAGTTTTTTATTTTGTTATAGTTTTTAATTTATCTTTTTTAAATCATATTTGTCACTTAGTGGCGTGGTGGACTAGATAGTTGCCTTATGGGCCAGTGGTCCTAGGTTCGAATCCCAATAAAAGCGTAAAATGGTTTTTTTTCTGGATTTTCGGATTCGATGGTCGCTAATGACCATAGCAGTTGATGCGATCATAAATAAATCAGAAAAAAATCATATTTTTATGACATTATTACGTATTGCTACCTGTATTTCGTGCCAATTGAATTTATGGAATAAATGTGCTTAATTTGCCACATGCCAATCACATTTATTATCGCTATCGGTTCTCGATTGTCTACAGTGATTATTTCCATGTATTTTTGACATATCAATTAGTTTCAAGGTGGATGATTTCCAATAAAACGGAAAATGTGAAAACCAATTAAGTGAGCTAAAGGCAAACTCCGAATTTTCGCCTCAAGGTTTGCCAACTATGAATGGTAATAAAATTTACGCTTTCGGAATTAACTCAGAACGACTGTAAATCTCATAGGTTTGATCCCATGGAAAATTGGGTAAATGTTCTTATCATAACAAATATAATATAAATAATAGTTATTACGTCCTAACTTATTACCATTTTTTTCTTTTACAAATAAAGTTTCTCTCTTATATTTATAAATGATATGTTTATGTAAATTATTTTAATATGACTAATTTTTTTATACGTATACTTTATGGGTTTATTATAGGATAATGTTTGTTTAGATAATGCTAAAATGTACTTACTCAACAAAGATAGTAAATTTATTTTAAAAAAAGTAAGAAAATGAGTTAATTTGAAAGCTTCGTTTGGTGGAACAGAGCTTTTCACACACGTGTGTTTCAAATTAATTCTCAACGCGTATGTTATGGAAAAACCTTGAAATTTTGAAGAAACATATTTATTTTAATCAACGTAGTTAAAAGGGTAATGCAAATGGCATTTACCGTGCGTGGAGGCAATTTTGTTTTGGTTGAAATAAATTTGAAATCACGCTGTCGACTGCCGCTAAATTGAACTACATAGTTGGTGAATGAACTTCCTCTTGATTTCCTTGTAGGAAACATGAAAATTTATCAAGGTAATAAATACAACTTATCACATTCAGCATGTCGTTTCCTAAATCTAGATTTTTACAAGGATGATGCATGTGGTTATATAAAACCATTTTGTAAACCTTTTTTTTTCTCCTTTGTATATTTTTAGTAATAAATGCTTAAAACAACAATTTCTCAGGTTTTTTTTTTCAGAATAACTTCTTATTAATTTCACTGGTGAAATGAATAAGAATAAAGTCAAAATAATGGTTTTATTGTAATGCGATTTTCTTATCTTCCTTCAAATATACAGTTTTTAATCAAAAATTAGATTACTTACAGCCTTTTGGTATTACTATAAATACAGCTTTATGCCTTTCTTATATATTTTGCTTTAGCGACATTTCGTTATCCCTAATACCCAACCTTAATCTGTAAGCATACGTGGACTATATATAAATATCGTTTTTCAATTCTAGAAATATCTGATGGGATTTTTCACCATGTTAATCACAAACGGTGACGAAATTTTATGAAAAGAAGGTAAAAAATTAATTTTTAGATACATATTACAACCTAAAGCCTAATCTATAATTAATTAAAAGCTCCTCGATGATTTTTATAGTCATTTGTTTGGTGGTTCTTGAAAAATTTTCAGTGACTTTTATGAATGATTCCCATGCAGGTTTTTGCTGATCACTGAGCTTTTCTTTACATTTTAAGATCAAGTATGTAATGAAAAACATTATCTTTATTTGGGGGCCTATAAATATGCCCTGGGAGGTGATAAAAATACCCATCAGATGGTGTTAATGAAGGATGTTAAACATTTTTCTTTCTTCGAGTCATAGATTTTCTTTTAGGCTACTATTTCTTAAGATAATGTTTTTTTTTTGTCTCTACGGTCCCATTGACAAATAATAAATTTTTATAGATTTAAGCTGTAATACTAAAAGAAAGGTATTAGCTTTCAAATCTCCAAAAAATTTTCATTTGCGTTTGTCATATTGTATCTAAAGAAAAAATTAAAATTACTAAAGGATTAGAAGCCTAAATACCTTCCATGCAATTAATAAACTAATAGTGTGACATTATTTCGTTGAATTTCTAAAGAAATTTTACCCCAAATGTTACAAAATTTGTTAGGATCATTTTTACAGGTATCAGGTGTTTTGACACCCCGACAATATATTCCTAAGAAAAAAATATTTGCAATAAAATATTTCATGCAATTTCAAATCTTACAATTTTCTTATAAAATTTTTTTTTAGCTCAATAACTAAGATTTTATAATGATTAATTTTTAGTAAAAACTTATTAAACTGACCCCTAATTATTAATTGAATTAATGTTATATTAACCCCCATGCGTCCGTGTTAAATCCGCAAAAACTGTGGTAAGTAATACCAAAGGGGTCCAGGGGTCCTCTTGGCAAGGGTTTGGAGAGCCCCCAACAAAAGAAATTATAGGTATTGTTCGTCTACCCAATTTTGATTCATTGACTGAATGTGCACTTTTTGACACCGCGAAGTTTTACACAATACTAAATGTTTTAACATCAAAATAATGCTGAAAAAAAAAGTTATTCAGTTATTCTGTGAGGATATTTTTATCTGAGGATATTTTATCATGGATCCTTTTTACAATTACATGACAATTTTTAGGAGTCATTTCTCAAAAAATATGAAAATATTTCAATTAAAAATATCTGCTGCGACGCGTCACAATACTTTCTCTTGCATGAAAATCGCTGTTGGTTAAAAGAACATAAATTAATTCCACGATTGGATAATTATAAACTGAATAATATTTAAATAACTATATAAATAGAACTATTATGCAATATATTGGGAACTATATTTACGTATAAATGATATATATATATATATATATAACTAACTTGGCTAACTTCACGTGACTATTTTATTGAAGCGTGAAGGGTGAACAAAAGCGGGGCGTAGTCGACTGGACAAACGGACTTCTAGAACATTCCTAAAAAGATTCATCTTTCAGACCACCTGCCGCGAGGGAAGATTTACCAATAAAGGATTACTTGTTAGATGACAAAGATCACAAACATCTAGGACAAACATTTTCTCTGAGGAATTCTTGATAGATGGGAAAAGGACAAATAACAAGACAATCAAATCGAATGTTCTAGTAATCGAATGAGTGGGGTTGGAAGATTCTAGAACAACGCCTAAGTTCCTATATAAGCAGAAATGCAGACGAAGTAGTTCAGTGATAAATAAATCGTAAATAGAGTTAAAAATAAACCAACAATACGAGTTCTTAACCAACCGTGAATCTAATTGTTACATAAACTGGGAATCGCGAGTGTTATAAAAAATCGTGAACTGTACATTTCTAAATAAATAGTCACATATAGTGAAATAGTAGAATATAAACAAAGGACTGTGAAAAGTGACTATTATAAAACTGAACTTAATCATTGTTAACGAGTCTAAAAAGTGTTTTAATAAATAAATAAACATTTGTTTCAAATAAAGTGTTATCATTTATACACAATCCAAAAATCCGTTTAGATAAATTAGCAAAAACTGTTAACAACATTACCCAGGAAAAACCTTCAAATAAAATTTACGAGCTATGAATCTAAGAACTACAGTGAATTTAAAGAAAATCGTTACAGCCGTTTTCGAAAATTTTTTAAAAAGCTTTTTAAAGCTTTTGAATACAATCAGCTACCTTTTATGGGGTGGCCTAATTTTCTTAATGTTTTGAATGAGAAAAGAAAAATAAGATGAAAGAATTAATTAAACCGAAAGATTTGGCCTCAATTTACAAAACAATAATTCATAAGTTTTAAATTATTGAATGAATTTTTTTAAAATATAGAACACTTACAATTTATTTTAAATGCATCTACCCGTAAACTTAGCATGTATTCATGCGGATATTACGATTTAATTTTCAATTGAAAACGTATTTAAAGGTATAAGCTGTCGTTAATTATCCTTTATAATGCACATTTGTTATACAAATGATTTTAAGGACGATTAATAAAAATTACGTTTTAAAAAATATAAAGTTAAATAGATAGATACAAAAGGATTTGCAATACTTAACATCTTTTGAGTATTTTAGGAAAGTACGATTTATTAGTTGATATTTAAATATTAAACAATTTGACCTAGATAATAACTGTTAATTTTTTTTTTTACATTATTTGATATCAAATAGCAGCAGAGCTATAGTAAAAATTTTTCGAGCTAAAGGGGGTATTCTAGTCTAGAGGCCCGAATTTCAAGGCCCGAATTTTTGGCAATTGATAAAAAAAAGCATTTGATATTTTTACTGTCCATTTTTTTATCATTTGCTTATTTATATTCTGAGAGTACACAAAATTAATTTCAAAACAAAAATAATTTTTCATTGAGTTATGCGTCTTTGAAGTAGAGGGGGAAAAAAAAGACCGTGTCCTCGTCGCCATGATTTCTACCCTTGTGGTCATTTGAAAAATTAAACAATGATGGATTCTTAATAAGTACAAATTTCGCTATCGCATGAACCTCCAAAACTGAAAAAAAAATGTTTTCATAAAATGGCGGCTACTCAAAAATAAAGGTCGATTTTTTCACTTATTTTTTAACATTGTCGAATTTTTTAAAAATATAACAAATTTAAAATTTTCATTTTTTGTTAGTTCATGCAATTTAGAAATGTTTAAAGAATTTTCATGCCAAATTTTAAGTAATTCGGCTGATTAGAACTTGAGATATTGTGGCTACCGCATCGAAAAAAGTAGTTTCGAGAAAAACGCGTTTAAAGTTTTACGTTAAGTCTCAACCGGTCCAGTTGGCACGACACTAAAACGGGTATAACTTCGGAAATAATTTGAATTTTGAAAAATCCTTCTAGGGATGTTTTTGCATATATAAACTATCGGATTATGAAAAAACTTTTTTTTCTATTTTTTCAAATTCCTCGACTAGCATACCCCCTTAAGGCATATTCCAAAATAAAATGTTAAATTTTATCAATCATTAATTAATTTGTAGGGATTCATCAAGTTAAGTGAAGAAACATTGCATACTTTGATCAATTAAATTATTATCAATGAATGGTCATTATTTTGTATAATACAAAGAAGGAGTTATTTGAAAATTAACAATTTTTTCAAAGTGAAATCAGACTGAAAATGATGAAGCAAATCAATTTTAAATCGTATTAAGTAGTTTGTAGAAAAAAACACAAAACACGTTGTCTAGGTTTCAACAATAATATAATAATAATATTACTTGTATCGCGTTCTTGCTTGCACGCACAGGTTCAAATGGAACGTGACAAAATGGACATTCTTTTTCAAACTGACTGTCGTAGTTCAAAAATTTATAAGATGTTATCACGTCAAAAATCATCGAGTAGTGAATCTCAAGTTGAGTATTCTTAATGCCAATTAAATCAATCTCTTAATTTATCCTAATATTATTATTACCCAGCGATGTATTATAAAAAGGTTTACTTTGAAAGCAACAAGTATCTATTTGTTAATCGTTACAAAAAGTTTGGGATGTGTAGATACAGATCATTCATTAAAATTAAAATATGTGTGCAAGTTATCCAGTTGGTCCTTTTGATGTTATAGAGTATAGACCAATTTCATGTATTTACCCTTGAAAAATATTTTAAATAAATGGAACAAACTTATGCCCCAAAATAACCCTTTAATTATTTACATCACCAAGATGTTAATTACTAATTAATGCTATTATTTTAAGAGGGTTGAAATTATAAGCATTTAAAATTCATGAAGTGAGTTAGATACAATTATGATAAATATGTACCTATACGTATTTGTCGAACAAAGTGAAACTGTAAATATAATGACCTATAATAATATAACCATAAAATTAAAAGTATATAATGTTATTTAATAACTGTAATAAACATTTAAGAAAAGAAAGAAGTCTGTTTCTAACTATTTGTTTAAGTTTGATTAAATGCTGACGTACATGATATGATGGTTGCGTACTCTATACAAATGATATTTTCTATATTATTATAATATCTTCATCTGAGGTAGATATAGCTACATTATCCATTAAACAAGGTTCGATCAAGTTATTTTTTTAGGTCAGGAAAGTAAAATACTCCTGGTGTACAATTTTATAATTAGAAATTTCTACGTATTTTTTTTTTTAATTAAAAAATTCTGTTGGGTCTTTGAAGAAAAATTGGTTGGGTTTCTGACATAGAACTTCAAACGTTAATATTAGTTGATATTTTACGTTAAATTTCTTACATGTTAATATTCTCAAAAGCATTTTTTTAAAAATATCATTCAAAGAAATAACGTTACGAGAAAATATTATCAGATAAAATTTCCTCCAAATACATTGTGATCGAAAAGGTGGAGAAAATATACTCGACGCAAAATATTTTTTTTCATTTTAATATTTGCTCTTGCCTTTTTTTTATTTACTTTTAAAGCTTCCCTTAAAAGCATATGTTAACGAATAATAGATACGTAATAAATATAAAAACACAAGGAGATCCAAGAGGATGAGGTCCTTTATTAAAAAAATGTCGTCTTCGAAAATGGATTGTTTAAGCTTTTTTTTTTTTGGTGTTTTAAGTTGCTTTAACATCTAAGGTCCAAACTATGACTGTCTACAAACAGAAAATTTCTGTAGGTCTTGTACATCTTAAATCTTATATATCTAGGGATTGGACGGAGATCGAACCCAGTACCAAGTCCAATTTTTCCAGTTCCTAGTTTTAATTTAGAAAAAAGCACACAAAATCTAATATTGTGTTAACTCTAAGTTTTATTTGTAGTAACCGAATAATTAATAAAATCATAATAATTAAAAAATGATGTCATCCAAATGCCCACTCCAGGACTTTCTGCAACAGTTGATACGTCTTACGGTCAGAGGTAATCTCCGACGACTTTTCGTAAGCTTTGGAGGTTATCTTGGCTATAAATAAGCTGATTTAAATTGTAAGATGTTTCAACGTTAAACCGAAAACCTAGCAAAAAAAATCTAAAGGTGTTAAATTGCATGATTTTGGCGGACTTCACCATGATTTAAAATAATGCGACATCTATTCTAGCGTTCATTTAAACTAAAATATCAAAACATTGCAAAAGAGTGCAATTATCAGTCTATTTTAGTTCTGCAATTTACGCAACTCACTGAGCTTTTTGGAGTATCTGCTGTTAACGCTTTGAATTGACAAAATGCAAGGCCAAGCTATACATATATATGTGAAACAATAACATAGTCTATAAATCTAAATATCTATATTTAATAATACTGTAGAAGATTTTTGTCTGTTTGTTTGTTGTGCCTCTTTCACGAAAAAACTACTGAACGGATTTTGATGAAACTTTTTTTGTTATATAGCTATTAGTCCTCGGTAACATAAGGGCTATAATTTATTCATAATTTCGTTGAGAAAAGCCGGAAAATTGGAAGATTTGTAATGTAATGTCATAACAAACATATTTTTGTGCACTTACATTGCAAACGTTGGCTAAACCTTACGAGGTAGATGAAATTTAAATGCGGCGAAATTGTGTAAAAAGGTTGATAAAAAAGTCCGCGACGGTAGGTATATATCTAGCTCCTAAGAATAACCCACAGGAACCATTTTTATCTTTTATAAATGACAAAAAAATTATGTTGGCATAGCGACTGGCTATTGTACGGCGTACGTATTATTATATAAAAATGTTATGTTGGTCCTTATTCTGTACCAACTGAGCTAAAATTTTGATACAATATACCATCGAGCTCCAGTATGGTTTTTTAATCTACATTTCGCATCAGTAATATATAGTGAAAAATACATGAATTCCATAAGATAGCATAACAATTGTATCCTAGAGGAGTCGTGCATTTAAAAAAAGTTTCGTCAAAGTTCGCGAAATAGCATTTAACGCATTTTCCTCAAGAAGGCCTGACCAATTTTACACAACAGCGAAAGAAATTCTCTACAAAGTTTAAATTTAACAATTGACAATATTTTACTGAAAAATAAATAAGAATTTCAATTTAACACCCGATAAAAATTAATATTATAGGCGACCTATTGGCGCAGTGGCTAGTAGTTCTCTGGCTCTGTTCAATGGCTAGTAGAGCAGTAGTTCTCTCCACTTCTTGCGTCAAGTGGTACGGGTTCGATCCCCGTTGAATCCTAGACTTAAGATCCTATAACTAAGATTAAAAATTGACCAACAGATATTTTCTGTGTTTAGATAGTCGTGATATGACCTTAGCTGTTAAAGCGACTTAAAACACAAAAAAAAAAAATAATTTTTTTTAAATATTTGAATTTCTGTATTGTTTATTGTCGAAGAAATAAATTAGAAATAGGTAAACGTATAAAAATAATATACTAAATTTTTAAATAATTAACATTTACTGAACGGAATGAATTTTAATGGAGTTTTGTTAAAGATACCTCAGATCTTAGCATATTGTCACAATCCCAAGATGAAGACGGCGCCATTTTAACACCTACACTTACCCGGCCCAGCGGGAGTGGGCGTCACCATCAGCCGGCCAATGAGAAGGCTGGTGAGCAGCCCCATACAGAGAGGGTGGGCCAAAAAGGATTACTGGATTAATAAAGAAGGAGTAAAGATTCTAGAATGATCGATAATTTGGAGAATTCTAGAAAGTGGTGTCGACAAAAATAGATTCCGAGAAAAATAGAAAGTCCAGACCCAATACAGCCGAATTTTCTAGAAGGATTTTGAAATCCTATATAAGCCCCGGACAAGCATAAGGCGAGTGGTATTCAAATAAATGTTCGACGAGTATTCAAATAAATCTACGAGTATTAAATCAACAGTGTAAATAAACGACATTACGTGTGATACAAATCTTCGACCATTGTTGAAATAAATCAAGTGAATATTGTTAAAGTGATCAGTGAATTGTTAAATAAAGTTTACATTGTGAATATTGTGAAAGTGTTATATAAATTGTGACAGTGAACATTGCAATAGTGAATAAGCGACTTTAGGAACTGACTAATTGTTAACGTGTAGTGCATAAGTGTTAGATAAATAAATATACCATTGTTAAGAAATAAATTCGTAGTCATTATACACAAACCAACGAACCCGTAAAAACGTTACAATATTATTGAATGTCATTAATTAAAAAAAGGGCAGTCCCTGTAGGATAGCTCCTAATCTTTTCTACTAAAATAGCTGAACTGTTTTAAATGACATTTGGTATGAAAGATTTTCAAATTCTCTTAAAGGAACTTAATAATCTTAAAATTTTATAGAACCTGTAAGGTTGCTAATATCTCTCTGCTAATAGTTTTAAGGATGTTTAAGAACTTACTTAGGATTTAAAGTCTAAGTATTTATCATCTTTTTCTGTCAAAATATTATACATTAATGGTTATATTTCGCTATGAAGGTAAGGAATCTATTAATCAATCAACTAAATTTAGATACTTAGATACTAGCTTGCAGAAAGATCTATGGTAGGCTCCAGGACATGAGGGTATAAAGGTAAAAGGAAATGGAAAGGGTAATCAACTGTCCAAAAATGGCGCCTTTACAGACTTTATGGGACCTTTCTGTGGAGTCACACCAAAATCAAATCGCTTTTCCAGCTTGGGAGACCAAAACCTAGCCCTCGCACATAGATAAGGTAAGAAATTCATAAGGTACTCCAAGAAGAGAATCCACGATATATTGTCACTCGGTGAAAGGAACGTAAAGCTCCTAACGAGCCTCTATATGGGCCATTGTACCTTAAGTTATAATCTTCACAAGATCGGTAAGGCTGACAAAAACATCGTCTCTGCTGGAAAGCGGCAGAAACGGCGGAACATATTTTGTTCTCATGTAAGGCAGCTTTCAAAAGAAGACTGCAGCATTCTGGAAAGACGGAAATGACACCAGGCTAGATAGCGATGGAAACCCCTAGTCAGGCGCTGGCTTTCTTTAATAGCCAAATAGTAGCTTATAAATAGGGTCCAATCACTATAGACCAAATTAGCCGCGGTGATAAAAGAAAGGAAAATCCTGAGACTTGTCCAGCAAAAAAAAGTTAGATTCAAATGAAAACCTTACAATGTTTCACAACAAACAATTTATTTAAATCAATTTGTCATTAAATTTCAAAATCACATAATTAAATATTAGTCAAGACAATAAATATATTAAAAAATAAATTAATAAATAAATAAATATTACTTAATTACAATATATTAATTAATAACAATTTTACCCAAAAGATTTGTTTGAAATCTTCAACTTTTCCATTTTTTTTTATATTTGAGCAATATTGGTGTATATTTCATTTCATTAACGTTATTATGTAAATATTTTATATTCAGTCCCTTTACCTGACTATTTAATTACAAATTTATTTACTATAAACTACTTAATAAATACGTTATTTCTAAGAAGTTTATTAATTCAACTGTACATCTGTATTCTTGATTAGCCAGTTTCAATTCATTTAACAACGTTGATGTTTTCCTAGCAAAAACATCATTGTTAAACAATGACTTTGGTTTGTAATGCTATTTATTGTTATATTTAACAATACAATTAAATATTAACTATATTTGACTTGGTATATAAGAAAATAAAGATGGGATAGAGATATGAATTTAACAGTTGAAAATGAAAATTTTATTTTAAGGGATTAAAAAATTAAGATTTCGTTTCCGCTTAAAATTAAGTAACAACCCACCGTTTTCATTAACATTTTTCCCTTAATCAACTACGACTTAAATTATACGTACTTATTAATTTTATTCTGAAGAAAGGAAAATTAGTCAACTTATTTCAAGTTATATCAAGTTAAATAGCTACGTATTGATTTTTTGATAAAATTACTTTACAATACATCAACTACGTTATGAATTTGAGTTTTGATCAATTTTAGAAGTTAGTTTACTTTTTTGAAATTTAATATTATTTTACAATAAATGTATTTATGTATAAATGCACTTTACAAATGTAAAGTGGATATATAAGAATGTTATTTTTATTAAATTTCAAATATGCATGTTGAAAGCTTGTCAAGATCTACGTAGAAAAATATTGAAACACGAAAATATGCAATATCAGAGAATTTTCATTCCACAACAAACATTGATAGTTTTAATCTTCTTCCGCATGAATTTTTATTAAACTATTCTTCACTGTAAGTCCATTATTGTAACTTTAAAGCACCTTTCAAGTAAATTTAACATATTATCAGAATAAAATATTGATTAAGCAAAACTCAAATAACTTGGAGAAAATAAAGCTAATAGCTGATATTGTAAAAGAGATAGCACACTGACCAGATAAGAACTTTAATTCAAAACAATATAGCAATACAAGCAGTTTTATCAATAACAAGTTTGACTATTTTTTTAACAAAAAATTAGTTATAATTATGGCATCCCTTTACACTACAGAAGAAATAATCTATATATTTTTTTTATTTACATATTTTCAGTATAAAAATGTTTAAATCGAAAAAAAATGTGGTCACTATTTTAATTAAGTAGATACTCGAAGTACTTGCAATATTTGAAGAGTTGCATATAACAAATAATTTTATTCGTACAATATATATGCCACAGATAAGACATACAATATAACGTACTTAATATAATTTTTTTTAAATAAATAATTTTTATAAGTTTTCTACGAAGTTCTAATCAATTGCACCAAAATTCAACCAAATTAATTTAAAAAATCAATCAGGCTTCTGTATTAACGACACAGGCTGGATAAAGTCGTAAACAATCATTTCGTTCCTGGCCATCCCGAGCTGCTTGTACATATCGGTAGAAACGAATTACTGCCTCGTTGGTCGATTGCGGTTTTTGCAATTCTTGCGTATCCCTGTAAAAAAACAAACATTGTTTTAAAGCGAAAAAAAAAGCATTGTATATAAAATTGAAGGGTTTGTTTGGTTAAACGCGCTAATCTCAGGAACTACTGGTTCGAATTGAAAAATTCTTTTAGTGTTGGATAACCCAATTATCGAGAAAGGCTTTAGGCTATATAAAATCGTTCGATCAATAGCAGCAGAGAATCGATGGCAAATGTTGCAAAAACCAGGAATTTTTTTTTCATTTTGAGAGCGTCCATTGCCTGCTCTACGTAAACGGTTCAAATTACGCAAAAGTCATGTAAAGCAAAATTGTTATTTTTAAAGTTCTAAAAAAAAGTTTCCAATTACATTTGTCTATCTCTTAAGGTTGGCCCGCTATAACCTTTTTAATGGTTATTAAAGTTGTTTCAAAACAATTCATTATTTACGAAATTGTTTTTAGAAACATATTATTAATTTTTACCCAAATAAATACGGTTGTTAATAAAATTTGGTATGATAACAATCTGAGTCATTAAATAGAATACTTTTTATTACGGAAAAATGTCTCATTTTCCCGGGAAATTGAAAGTAGGTTGGAGCAAAAATTATGCATACACAATACATTTTTACTTGAAAATGGATTTTGGTGATATTTAATTATGATGATAGCTAACTAGTGGAATAATTATCTAGAATACGTTTTATTTCGGAAAAATTTCTCATTTCAACGGAAAATAGAAAAACTGGCTAAAAGAAAAATCATGCCGAAACTAAACGTTTTAGCTGATTATAATGTATTAATAGTGATAACTCATAAGGTTCTCTAGGCAAAAAATAATTTACTAATCCGACAGTCTTATTTTTATCCAGGAAAAATGTACGGTTCCTAATTCCTTAATGTGGTGGTTAATTAAGAGTCAGAGAATAAATATGGGCTACCTTTTCTGTCAGAATATAGCTCGGTTTCCGTAGGATAGAATAAGAATTGTATCCTTCAGGAACTGAGTCTTCAAATGGAGTTTCGTAAAAGTTCATGAATAAGCGTTTTAACAAATTTTTTTCAAGAAGGTTGGTCTATCTTTTATCCAGGAAAAATATACGGGCCCCGTGGGATAGATACGTTTTTGTTTTTTATAGAGCAAAAAAATCGACATAATTGTACTCTTCCTGTGGGATAACAAGACAATTGTATCTTACGGGAACCGTGCATTTTAAAGAAATTTCGTTAAAGTTTGTGAAATAAAGTTCTAGCGCATTATTCTCAAGAAGGCCTGATCTCTTTTTTTTCAAGGAAAAATGTACTACTCTCGTTGGATATATATGTTTTTTTTTCAAAGAGCAAAAGATTGACATGATTTTTTGCAATATGGTAGTTGAGAGGCCAGAGAATAATATAAATTATTTCTTATGTTAGAATGATGCAGAGCTCTCAAAAGATAGCATAACAATTTTACTTCTCCCACAGAAATCGTGATTTTAAAAAAGCTACCCTTAGAGTTCGTAAAATAGCGTTTTAATTTCTATGAATCGAAGATCTAGACATATCTATCTGTCTTTTTTATTTGTTAAAATAGCTGAATTTCTTATTTTAGGATGAAAGTTTCTATTATCTAATCAGATTTTAGATACGCTCAGCGAAGTGGGCGGGGAAGCTAGTTTTGTATTATAAAACAAAGAATTCGGGAAGAAAACGATTAAGTCGAAATATAATAAGGAGGGGATTATTTGTTTTGATGGAAACTGGATGATATACGTCACACGTACTTTTGTCCCAAACAGGAACTAAAGCTCATATCCTTTTTGTGATTTATGAAACTTTTTTTTTTCATTTAATATTCGTATAAGATGATTAAATTAATTTATCAAACGATTAAGTTTTCCTTTGTTCTTCTTTTTTTTGTTCCTTATATAGCGTTTTTTGGACGTTATTGTAAGGTTATTAAATATTTTTGTTATATGTTTTTTATGTATTTATTGTTTAATTTTTCGAAAAAAACTTAGTCGATGGCGTTATATAAGTTGATGAACAAAAATAATGTACGATGGTTCGATTGATGAATGTTAAAACACTATATTTTCATAAAATTGGAGACAACATTTGACTTGAGTTCTTCAAAATTGATGTAATAACAAAACTTTTTGATAGTTCTTAATACTTTTTTTATTAAATTCTCATATTTTCTTGCATATTTTTACAAAAATTATAAGCTAAATTTTTAAATTGCTTAATATTAAATCTTGATAAATTATTTCTGTTGCCAAAAGTAAAAAGAATTTTCCTTCTTTTATGTTCATAAAGCATATTTTTTCTTTTTAGTGGGAAAAATAAAGTTAATTTTTACATATTTTATATCAAGAATTTTTCTTTTATGTAGGAAATGTCTTTAAAAATTATTAATTCATTCAAATCAATTTTAATCACATAGGAATTAATAAAGTACTTCAAAATAACGAAGCTCTTAACCACCTATTTTTATGACGTTGCAAATGCTAACGTGTTGTATTCGATAAACTCGTACGAAATACGATATGATTTTTTTACGTTCCTTTACGAATATGTTTGACACGGAAACACAAATTGCAGGTGTTTCGTTTCATTCGTGAAAAGGCGTTTTGACACCTCATTATATCTTCATTAGACATTAAACTGATTTGTTTTTCTAAAAAATAATATCATAATATTATTTTGTGCCATCAGAAACTTCCTTTCTGAAAAGGTATTATATTTTTTTTTATTTATTTACTATGGTAAGTTATAACTAGATATATTACAGGGTTATCTATAGGTAAATGTTTCATGAAAACTATTCTTTTCTAAAGATTTTTTTTTTCTTGAAAATTATCAAATTATTTTTTCAATTTAAGTTATTTTTATGAAAACTTTAAATAACATGGATGACGTTAGAAAGGTTGAGTGTGACTTTTTTTCAGAAGGCTGACCAGGCTTCCAGAAGCCCTGGGTTGTCTGACAGTACCACTATCGAATTACCATCAGATGGCAGTGACCGAAAAGGCCATAAAGAGGAGATGTCTGAGAGAATGGCAGGAAGAAGTAAATAACAAACTTCAATCGATCAAGGACTCAATAAATATCTGGAAGACCTATCTTAGAACTAATAGAGCATAAAAAATAAAAAATTTGGCATTGCATGTTCTCTCACGAACACATATTGTAGAAGGAAGTACCTCCAATGTGTGAGATGCTCAATCAAGAGTAATCTATGGACAGTAGCCGATGACCCTAACAGAAATGCTGGTAGATGATGAGGACAGAATAAAAAAGCTAGTGGTGTTTTTAAAATAGAGTATAATCAGGAGAACTAACATAGTGATAAATAATAACAATTATCAAAAGTACCATTGTGGTGAAGAAAATAAAAGTGGCAATAATTAGTGAAAGACAACTAAAATTCCAGTAAAATAAGAAAAACAGACGCAGATAATCGTGCAGTTTACCCCTTAAGTCATCTCGACGTCAACGCCCACGACGCTCACGACGCTTTCGCGTCAATATGTTAAAAACGCTCAGAAAACTATAGAATTTTGCTGGGTAGGCAATCTCAAAACGTCACTGGCTTCTGACAATTTGAAATTTTTATAATATAATCAAAATTACAGGGTATAATTTAAAAATTATATTAACTAAACAGTTTCATTTAATATTTCCGCAATATTCTTTCACTTTTCTGCTTTTTATTTTATATTTGCCTTTTGTTTTATATATTCTAGAAATTTTAGCTTATAATATTTTATTATTTTTCACCAATTTAATTAATTTTTCTTCAAAATCCATTATCAATTATCAAATTTTTTTTATTTATAAATTTGTGTAGTACACATTTTTAAAATGACAGACATACATTTGACATTTGGCAGCGTCAAACGCGTCAAAAGTTGAAATTCATTCTACTTTGACGCGTCGTGAGCGTACCGTCCGTCGCGTCGCCGTCAAGTAACTATTAATGTATTAGGTTGTTGGCAATGGCAATTGGCTTGCTTTTTCGGGCTTAACTCTTTAGGCCATCTCGACGTCAACGCCCACGACGCTCACGACGCTTTTGCGTCAATATGTTAAAAACGCTCAGAAAACTTTAGAATTTTGCTGGGTAGGCAATCTCAAAACGTCACTGGCTTCTGACAATTTGAAATTTTTATAATATAATCAAAATTACAAGGTATAATTTAAAAATTATATTAACTAAACAGTTTCATTTAAAATTTCCTCAATATTCTTTCACTTTTCTGCTTTTTATTTTATATTTGCCTTTTATTTTATATCCTCTTCAAGTTTTATCTTATAATATTTTATTATATTTGACCAATTCAATTAATTTTCCTTCAAAATCCATTTTACATTATCAATTTTTTTCAGTTATAAATTTGTGTAGTACACATTTTTAAAATGACAGATACACATTTGACATTTGGCAGCGTCAAACACGTCAAAAGTTGGAATTCATTCTACTTTGACGCGTCGTGAGCATACCGTCCGTCGCATCACCGTCAAGTTTAACCATTCCAATGAAATTCTATAAGTTTAACTTTTTTTTTTGACATTTTGAAGCGTCAGCGATGTGGACGTCGAGTTTGACTCAGGCATTAGCGTCTTTAAATAAAATTAAAAAAAGACAGAAATATTTTTTATTTTTGAATTTTCATAGCTTTAGAACAGTCCATCGTAACAAATATCTAAAAGAAGGGATTTAATGGAAATTTTTACAAAAAAGGTCCTAAAAACAAAGTTCCTCAAACCAACCGTTCCAAAGATATCATTAGAGCTTAAAAATAACACTAAATACATATTATTAATATTTTCTTAGTACTTCAGTTAAAGAAGAATTAACTAACTTTTAACTAACTTAAACTATAATAAATTGTTACTATCATTATTTGTTATCAAAAAGAATTATTAAATAAAATTGTTTATTGTTTACATATAAATTATTAAAATTTCTAAAACAAATAACCAATGAATCATTTCAACCATTTTTATTCACATATAACCGCTTATCATGAGTTATGTACTGAGTTTACTAACACAAAAAAGCTTTCAGTTTCAGGTCTACAAAATTTACGTGATTTTAGACAATACAATGTATTGTCAACATACAATGTCATGTCAACAGCATGAAAATAATTTTTTTATAGCTTTGTTGAAAAATATTAAAAAAATTAAATCAATGTTATTTTAAACTTTGATATTTTTAAAACGATTAATCTGAGGAACTTGGTTTTATGCTTTGTAGAGTGTTAAATTTTATTTAAATCCTATTTTTTAGATTGTTTTTTACAGTGAGCTGTTCCAAAATTATGAAATCTCAAAGTTCAGAATTTTGTCATCACGTACATAATATATATGCATATATGCATTATAAAAATCAGTTCGTAATTTCGTCAGCACTTTTATGGTTATCATTTTTTTGTCGGTAAAACAATTTAAATACTTATAAAATAACAACCTAAATAGATATACCTACTGTTACCTATGAACCATAAAAATCAAACGTTTATTTTAATATTCTTACTAATATTATAAACGCAAAACTTTGTGAGAATGGATGTATGGATGTTTGTTGCTCTTTAATTCAAAAAGTACTAAATAAATCTAGATGAAATTTGTCATAGATATAGATTATATTTTGGTGTAACACAAAATATACTTTATATCTAGAAAAAATGTATGGTTTTCGTAGGATAGATAATTTTTTTGTTTTTTACAGAGCAAAAGATTAACTTCCTTTTTTGCAATGTGGTAGTTGAGGGGTCAGAGAATGATATAGGTTATTTCTTATATCGGAATAATGAACGGTTTCCATGGGATAACAAAACAAATTTATTATATAAAAACCGTGTATTTTAAAGAAGTTTCGTTAAGGTTCACGAAATAGAGTCTTAGCTTATTTTCCTTAAAAAGACATGATCTCAATTTTCACTCAAAAAATTTTTCTATTCCCGTGGAATAGATATTATTTTGTTTATTACAAAGCAAAAAATTGATATGATTTTTTTAATGTGGTAGTTTGGAGAAGAATGATATGACTTACTTTAAGGCTGGAATAATGTATGGTTCCCATGGGATGGCAAAACAATTATATCCTATATGAATCGTATATTTAAAAGCAGTTTCGGTGATGTTTGGGAAATAAAATTTAGCACATTTTCCTCAAGAAGGCCTGACCAATTTTACACAGTAACGAAAGAAGTTCTCTAAAATGTTTTAATACAAAATGATAATTTTCACTAGAAAATAAATATGAATTTCATTTTAACTCCCGAGAAAATTAATAATGACATTTAATAAAATATGTAAATTTTCATGACTCATTGCCGAAGATCATAGTTAAAAATTAACGTATTTAACCATATCTAAAATTAAAAAAAATTTAACAATAACTTAACGGAACGGATTTTAATGAAATTTTGTTAAAGATACTTCAGATCTTAACATGTTGAATATCATGCATCCTAAAAAAGGTACGGTTCCTGCAGGATAGCTACAATTTTTTCTATACTAATTACGGGTCTCGGTAAATATCAAGTATTTTTTTTTAGGCAAGAAACAAAGAAATATTACGGAAAAATAAGTAAAACATTTTCACTTGAATATTGCCAAATATTCCATGATAATATTTATAGTGTTTTTTTAAATGCCGCAACGCATTTACACTAAAAACACACATTTTGAAAAATAATAAAGTAGATTGGAGATTGGGCATGGGTTATGTCAAATCTCACAAAAAAAATAAACTTACCATATCTAAAAGGAAATATAATAAAACTGTATGTTTAATATAGCAGATAAATAATTTTTAAGCTGCTAAGAAATAAGAATTGAATCGGTGTTGAAATATGTTAAGTAGCTGGGTGGAAGATATCTAGAAAGAGTAAAAGCTCACCCGAACAGGCTATGTGCTAAAGCACATAGACCCCAATCACTTTCTAAAGTTACAAATTACTGGAAATGTCACTATTTAAATAAGTGACTAAATAAATTTATATTAGTTTTTACATTTTCTCAAGCTTTTCCATCTTGACGATGGTCAATGGTGGCTTTTTTAGGTAATTTTTTTATTCATATACCTTTTATTATTATTATAAGTTAGTTTTTAAGAGGCGCAATAATTTAGGCTAGAAACACTGTGTGCTCAATTCCTATAATAAACGGATAAAATAAAGTTAAAATACATTGCGAGCAAGCTATTCGTATAAGCAATTAAGAGCTTGATATATTTTACTTTTTTTTACTTGAAATTCATTTTGTTGAACACGTTCAAATAGGTATTAAAAACCTATTATTGTGCTTAAGAATAAAAGGTATTATGTACCGAATTTTTATTTATTTTTAAAGTTATCAATTAGTCTCATCTTACGGTTGAAATTACAGAAGATTTCAAACTGCAAAGAATTAAATAAGAATTAAATTTTAATGCTTTTAAAATGGCCCAAATCTTAAAAACAGTTAAATAAATTTTTTATTTGTCTGCATTAGAACTTGTAACATGAAATGTTTAATTAAATTGGTTGTTCTGTGATAAAACAGGAGAAAATTTTCGTGCCTTGCCAACAGCAATTTAAATCCAATATCTTTATATGGTACAAACTGCAATTGAGGAATGAGTAAATGTCCTAATCCAAGAATATGAAAGTAAAAAGATGAAAATATTCGAATTTAAAGAATGTAATATCAACATTTTTATTGAGGGCGTAAATCTTTAATATTTAACATAAAAAGAGATCCATTAAAATTTTAACACTTTAATTTTTTGTTGTACAAAGTTATAATCCTTGAAAGTCGTTAAATTTTTATTTCAAGTTAAAAACTTTAAGGTTGGTTTTTTGATAATATTTCTTATAACCAGAACAATTTATTTTGTAAAGTTTTTAAAAAGTTGAATAAACTCGAAAACATAGTTTTTAAAAGATATAGTCTTTAACTTCATTTTTATTTTTAAAAAATGATGAACTTTTTCATTAAAATATTAATTTTTACTTCTATTATATAAAAACTTTAAACATGTTCTTTTATCAGAAAACTCATTTAAATTTTATTGAAAAGGTTCTATTTTTGTTATATATTTGGTGTGGAAATTTTCCGAGCAGTTTTAGGTATTTTATCTACGGTCCATATGTGTGAGACAAAGCGTTGGAAAGGTTTTTCAGTAGGGACGAGATATCGTAAAACGCATGGAGGTCAACAGAGTTAAAAATTTAAATTCCTTGTGCAGCTTTCTGAAACATTCTGCTTTAGATTTAGAACATTTTTTAGCAAAATTATGTAGTGACGTAAATAAAAAAAAAGCCTTTTTGAAAGCTTTAGTATTGAAAGATTTATTGATATTTCTTGTTTCTTTTTTCTTTTTTTTTTTAAGACAGCATTTATTTACTAATATTTAATTGAAATATCTGCTGCGAGGCGTCACAATACTTTATTTGACTTTCATTTTTTAACCAAACATATAAACAGAACTTGTACTTCGTATATGCATACAGCCTATATTATATACATATGGATATACGAATTCTCAACCTTCATCCCAGAACCGCCCTTATTCGAATTTTCCCAGGAAAAAGTTTCAAATAAAACTTGTAGGCATCAATGAGTCTAATAACTATAGGAAGTTTAAAGAAAATCGTTGGAGCCGTTTTCGAAAAAAATTTATAAAGCTCAAAAACTCCTAGAATAAAGTGGAACTTTCGATTAACCAATTTTCACCAAAAGCTTCGCGGCACAACTAGGTAGAATATGGAGAACAATTTTCAAGTTTGGTGATATTCGGATAAAGCTTTCAATACGATATGGCTGTCACACACATACACACACATACACATGTTTCTAAGAACCACTGTTTTGGACCCAGGGGACCTCAAAACATGTATTTCCGGTGAAAGCTCAAATTCGAAAATTCGACCCGATTTCAATACTTCCTTTACTATCTATATTCTATATAGTAGTAAAAGAAATTAAAAATATTAAATAGTACCCTATGATAGATATTATAATAAATTTTCAAATACTTTTAGTAGCACAAAATCATTGCAAATATTTTCTTATATATAACATGTAATTATTATAAGAATAGAAGGAACATTTGGTTATCAGAAGTTTAATCATCTTAGAAAAATTAATTATTAGTATTGAAAAAATAATAAAAATTTAAATTTTTGTATTTAAAATACAATAAATTTTTTGATTAAATTAAATTTACTACCTGAATAGGTAAAAAACTTACCGAGAAAGTAAAAGCTTACGTTTATTATCAATATTTTATTTTTAAAAAAGTGGTTGCGTGTACTTATGTATGCGCTTGAGAAGTAAAACTTCTATAGCAGCATTAAAAATTTGTTTTTATTAATTGCATTTTATTTAAAATTGCATATTTAATAATAATAATAATATACATGTTGAAAGATATAATTATTAAAAATAAAATTAAGAGAATACTATTTTAATTTGTATCAATAAATAATATCCAAAGAAACCTGCAGGAAGTTTATAAAATTTGTCAGGATCATTTTTCTGGTTAACAATTCAGGCATGCCTGAAAACGAAGCTCCAGAGAAATTTCGAAATAAAGTTAGTAGCTACTTTTCAAAGTAAATGTCTTAATTTTATTCATATTTTGTGTTACTAAATTATTATTCTAAGATGGTTGAATCATTTCAGAATGCCAGATTTCGTGATAACTAAGAATATGAATGAAATGCAGACGTCATTTTCATCACTAAACTATAAAAATGGTATAACAGCTACTGCAAAATTCGAGAAAAGTAATAACTTACTTTTTAATAATTTGTGTCATTTGTATATATAATTATTTTTAAGTTAAATATAAAAATAAATAAAACAAAAACTCAAATTACGCGCGACAAGAAACCGAGTGTTTCTGCGGCCAACTTTGTTTTGTTAATTTTTTTCTCAAGATGGCCACCCATCTAAAAATTTCACTCTCATCATTTTTTCATAACGCGCCTAAAGAAGTATAAATTCAAAAAAGTAAATTTTTAATTATTTACCTTATGTCAATCGTTATAAACCTCAATATCAAACTGATTTTTTTTTCAAATTTTCATTTAATAATTATCAACAACCCTTCAAAATAAAATCTACAATATAATAATGATAACGTCGACGTGTTGATTGATATCATGAAATCAGAGCAGCATTTTTGATGTATGTAAATAAATGACTTTGGTCGTATCATCGATTTGCGCATAATGAAGCAAATTATTTTCCGACGCCTATCTTTTTAAATGATGATTAATATGAAAACCTAACCATTAATAATTTTTAATAAAATCACCAATAATAAAACTAAGCTTTTCATATTACTATCCTCCAAATTGATGAATTGAAATATAAATTGCCAAAATAAGCCAGTCATAGACCATTTAAATTCATTTAATGAACAAAGTTTTTTAGAGTAAGATTTCAGAGTCGCCAGCCATATCTATATCATTTTAAAAAAGCTTAAATTTTGAGAAGAAGCCATTTTTATGCCTATAAAAGTTATTATAGACAAGTAAAAATCGACATAAAAAAAAAACAAAAAAAAAATAAGAGCGACAACAAAAATAAAATTTTTAACTTAAAAAAATAACTGGCTTATTTTATAAGGCCATAGCTCGATAACCCATTGACCTGTAGAGCTCCGGTTGGGCTTAATATGTAACAAATTTGTTGCTCTTAAAAAACGTATAGACTAGCTTTCGAGGAAAACTTACAAGGATTAGGAAATACCGAGCAGAATCTGAAACAAGTTCAAAAATTTCACGGTTCTTCCTCTATAAAAATTTTTCCACAACTTTTTGATAGTTGCAAACTTAAGAACGCATAGCCCTAATGGATCCAAACAACATACTAAAAAATCAGAAATACATCATGTCTTGTTAATTTATTGATGATTTTGACTGGCCTATTATGGTTAGTAAGAATGGCAGGTATACTAATCCGAAAGGCCAAACATCCCCAAGACATGACAAAAATTTTACTTTGTATATAAAATGGTATGAATCCAAATTAACTTTAAACTATACTTGACTTGATTTGTTGTGTAACATTCGGTTTGACTTTGATTTAATTTTAAGCCACATTTAACTTAAGAAGCTTAGATATCAAGTCAAGTATTTGAATTCGTATTTCAAGCATTATCGGTTAAGTTATTCATTTGGAAGCTACCGTACCGTAATTAGCTTTATGCAAGCAGAGAGTCTGTCAATAAGGAAGGTTAACTTTTGACATCATTCTTTGAAATATACCAATGTACCTATGTTAAAAAAAGCTTTGCAGCTTTAGCGTAGGTAGTGACGGTTTTAAGGTATTTTAAGTGCCTAATATATATTAAAGCAATCGAGCGAGAACAAACTTCTCATAAACTAAATAAAATAAATCACCTTAAACAAATGGAAAAAATGGGCCAAGTAATGGCAGATTAAAATAAATAACAACAAATGTGTCCAAGTCACATTTTCACTAAAAAAAGTACCCTCCTGGTACAATAGAAGGGCTTGAACTACCTCAAAAAAAATTTAGTAAGGTGGTTAGATAGACAAATTTCATGGTCTCAACACATATTTTAAAAATGTGAGAACAAGTAAATAATAAAACAAGAAAATATATTGGTTTTTAGAGAAAACCATGCCACTACCAATATAAAATAAGCTGCTTCTATACAACGTGATTTTTAAACCAATTTGAACTTAAGATATTCAATTGTGGGGCACTGCGTCAAATTTCAACATTAAAATTATTCAAAGATTCCAGTTCAAAACGTTTCGACAAATAATCGACAAAATAAGAAATTCAGCTATTTAACAAAAAAACCTTGTACCTTTTTTAGGATAAATAATATTTAACGTGTTATCTTAAGATCTGAGGTATTAGGTTTGGTTGCCTAAGATTCATAATTCTAGGATATAAAATTAAGGCCATTATGTCTTATCAGCAAGTCTGCTATTTCCCGGGCTTCAAGATTAGACAACGAATTCTTATAGATCTTGCTAAAATAAATTAAAAATTAAGAATATAGTCTTTTGGTAAAAAACAACGCGATGGCCACATCTAAGTTGCTATTTTCTCTTGAAAAATAAGCTTGGCTTTCTTTTTGTTCTGGGGGCTCTGCCTAACGGCTTCACCTCTCTTAGTCAAACTCCTAATCGGGATCACTTAAGTCGAACTGTCTGTTTTTGTTATATATTCTTACGGGTCTCATTTTTGAACTAAGATATTTCTTTTTATGAATGAAATCATATTTACTGCAGAGGATTTCCTTCTCCTCCGTCGACAATTCGAACGTTTACTCACCCGAACTATTAATAATATAATTAGCTACCCGTAAATTCACAATGGATTTATGGTTTCTAGAAATTTAACCTATCGCTATACTTTTATAATGGTTATAATTTTCAAATTTGCAAACATTAATTTATAAGAATAATAAATTAAATTGTTTAAAATCATGTTGTATTTACGATATGTTAGTATATGTACATTGTATCACAGCTGCCTGCCGATGTATGTTTTTCGTTGCGCAGTTTTTATTTTTTTCTCAGAAAATCAATATTTTTCGGAATAAAAAGTATTTTATAGCACTTTTTCTAACATTTACTACTTGTAGTAAAAATTTCGTTCAAATCGGACCAGCCGTTTTCAAGTTTACCAAGAACAAACAAACAGACAGGGAAAAGTATTCGAAATTTTAAGTAGTCTATATGTAAGTTACAATATTTAATAACTTTTTGTGAAAATTCCATTGTAATCGGCTCAGCTGTTTTCAAGTTTACTCTGGACAAACCCTATTATTACCCTGTTTTATTTTTGGGGAAAATTACAATGTAAATGGCATTTATTTTTTTGTATTAAATATATGAAAATGTAGGCAATAAAGAGTAATCAAAAAAACACTTTAAATTTTTTAGATTAGATAAAAATCTCAACTGGGAAAAATGATTCATTTTCCGTTCGCTCGCGCAGGTGAGATGGAACATTTTTATTAAATAGATATTCAAGTAGAAAAAACCTTCAATCTTATTGTTTGTATAGATAAGCTATTAAGCCATGAAGATACATACTCAAACACCAACAGTGAAAGAAGAAGTGAATAGGTATAGTGAAAAGTACCTTAAAAAGACTATATGACCACACCAATGTCCTAGCCATACACCTGTTGGATAATAAAAACTGTCTAAATCTCAATATAGAGCTTTAGGAGACACGAAATAAAACACACTTTTAGGTAGCACCTATTTTTTTTTTTGCTCTCAATTATCATCTTGTAAAATTCTGTTTATTTTAATTAAAGTATTAAACGTATTCAAGTCTCTCATTATATCGAGTACATGTTAAATAAAAGTTGTCTCACTTATTTATCTGTAATGGAATTAATTAATTAAATTTGATTTTTGCAATAGCAGACTTTTTTCAATCAAACGATTTCCTTTTCTAATATATGGCAAACTGATTCAATTATTTGACCTACCCAACCAGTGTACGACTAGAATTTCAATATAAATACATTCATTTCGAAGAAATCGTAATTACATTATTTTTTAGAGTCAAACTCCAACATTTTATCTAACAGAATAATCATTATTTAAAACTGTTAGAACTACGTTGAATTGAACAAACTTTAAACATTTTTATATTGGTGATGAATTTAATCAATCTGATTTTATGAAGAAAATATAAAGCTGTATTATTACTCGAGTAAAAACCAATTTTATTTCATAAAGAACATTCCGTGAAGGGTTTAAAATTCAAGTTAACATGAATATGTTTGATATAGATTTACTATGTACAACGTTAGAAGCTGATTAGTTTGAAAAAAAAATTGCAAATGTAACAGATTCTCAAATTAAATAACAAGCGCACTTAATTAAACTGTTGCTGTGAGTCGAGTGAAAAGCCAAAACCAAATTCAGTCGGCAGTGGAAGTTTTTTCCGATAACAATGACCACAGCCCATTTGATCGTCCGGTCGACTGACCACGGCTATTTATTTTTTACATGTGTACATTCACTCTCCAGTAACGGTAAATTCGATGTGTGATGAGGATGACGTTTCGGATTGAGGTAATTGATGTTCCTTTACCTCGCTACTTCCATTAATTTTGATTTTAATATACACGGGACTTTTGAAGTGCATCATTCCAAATAATTTTACACTGATTAATACTTTACAATCAATTGAAGAATAGACGATATTTTTAATAAAAAAAAAGATATATAAAATCTGTGCAGTTACGAGAGGTGATTCTAGTCGGACATTTATGACGTCATTGTTGTGAAGAATGTGAAACGAGTTTTAGTAGGTTAGTAGTGGGTCTTACAGAACTGTAGTAACATGCACGTACGACATAATCGACTGCATCACGTCTTACATTTCATCGGCATGAATATAAACGATGATTCGATATTAATGAACGAATGATCTCCAAAACAGACAAACTGAGAAGAGAAATATTTCTCTAATTAAATTATTGGTCACGGTCAAGGTTTTAAGACCTTGTTAGAAAAATATTTTTTTGTTGCTGTAGACCCGTAGCTTATTTGGAACTGAACTATTATGAGAACGATTGAAAGAGAAAATTTTGATTTGTAACCGTGATGTTGACATTGACATTTATCATCGAAAAAGTTAACGTTAATCAAGACGGACAGTTAATAATACTAATGTTACCGTTTTCTTTTTCAAGACGTCATATTCCTAAAATAAAATCTCACTCAAAATATTTTATTGTCTCACTATTATTAAGACCTTTTATTTTATCTGTATTGATTTTAAGTTCTAAAAATACATTTTTAAGAAAATGTGATATTTAAAGTATAAAAGCGATAAGGTATAAGTACTTAGTAATGATTAAATGTGGTAATTAAGGTTTTTTAAAATTTAAGATGCTCGAATATCTTAGCGATGCTAAGCTAGTTTGGAAATTCAAAGTTAATTATTTCGTTAAACAATCAGAAACATATGGCACATGCAAGCAATATTGGGCACAATATTGATTGTTGTATACTAAGAACTTAGACAAAATAATCAAATAAAAATTATGTACGCGCGTGAGAAGTTATTCTTCTTTGGAATCATTAAAAATTATTTTTATTAATTGCATTCAAATAATAAATTTTTAAAAAACTGTAAATTAATATTTAATAATAATAATAATTTGTATATATTTAAAGATATAATTTTTTTGGTAATAACTTTGCACAATCTACACCTAGGTGTAATAAGCGCAATTGCTCATGCTGATATAATTATTAAAAATAAAATTAAAAGAATAATATTTTAATTTGTATCAATAAATAATATCCAAGAAAAGCTGCAAGACGTTTATAAAATTTGTCAGGATAATTTTTCTGGTTCACAATTCATGCATGTCATGAAAACGAAGCTTCATAGAAATTGTAAAATAAAGTAAGTAGCTACTTTTCAAAGTAAATGTCTTAATCTTATTCTTATCTTGTGTTACTAAATTATTATTCTAAGATGGTTGAATTATTTCAGAATCCCAGATTTCGTGATAACTAAGAATATGCATGGAATGCTGACGTCATTTTCATCATTAAATTTTAAATAGTATAACAGCTACTGCAAAATTCGAGAAAAATAATAACTTATTTATTAATAATATGTGTCATTTGTATATATAATTATTTTTAATTTAAATAATAATAAATTAGTAAATAAATACAACAAAAATTCAAATTACGTGCGTCTAGTTAATAATATCGAGCCGTTTTGCGGGCAGCTTTATTTTGTTAATTTGTGATGATAATTCTATTACATTTTCATCATTAAACTTCAAAAAGTACCTATAACAGCTACTACAAAATTTGAGAAAAGTAATAACTTATTTATTAAAAATATGTGTCACTTGTATATATGATTATTTTTAATTTAATTATAAAAATAAATAAATACAACAAAAATTTAAATTACGCGCGCCTAGATAAAAATACCGAGCCGTTTTGCGGGCAACTTCATCTTCTTAATTTGTGATGATAAAATAGAACGCTACTAATGCTTCTTAAACCGCATCGCGGTGCAGACGTCATTTTCATAATTAATAAAGTATAACATCTACTGTAAAATTCGAGAAAAGTAATAACTTATTTATTAATAATATTTGTCATTTGTATATATATATATATATATATTTTTTTTTAATTTAAATATAAAAATAAATAAATAAGTAAATGAAACAAAAATTCAAATTATGCGCGCCAAGTTAAAGAAATCAAGTGGTTTTGCGGCCAACTTCATTTTGTTAATTTTTGTCTCAAGATGGCCGACTATCTAAAAATTTCACTCTCATCATTTTTTCATAACGCGCCTAAAGAAGTATAACTCTAAAAATTTTGTGGTATTTTTTAGTTTAAGATTTGCGGTAAGAAGATAAAGAAATAAGTACATGTAACATGTATAGCTAGTAGAGATTCATCAAGTTAACTCTTTGGACACATTGTGCCATGAATTGAGTTTAATATCTAAACTTTTAAATGAAATAACTTGCAAAAAATATAATTGGCTTAATTTTAAGCTAAATATAAGTCACGCAGCTTGAAAATCAAATCAAATAGCTAAAAGATCAAGCGAAGTTATAAACCTCTAAAAGCTTTAAAAACCTCTAAATTAAGAGCTATAATTTCCAAAGACAGGAGTTTGTGCGTTTTATACATAACAATTAGTTTTTAAAATTTATATACCCCCCCAGAATAATATTTTTTAAAAAAGTGTCTTGCAGAACACGTTACAATGAGTTGGAGGGCGCAGCTTAAAAAAAAATGGCACAAGTAAAATTAGTATGGCGCATCAAGAATTTATAATTGCCTTACTCTAAACTTCTGTATAATCATAAAGTGTGGGTTATTGAAGATAAATTTCATGTAAATTTTCCAATAATCTACAAACGAAATTTTAAGAGAAAGCGTTAAATGTTGAGGTCAGCATGAGGCCTAAGCAATCCGTTTGCAAAATTCACAGTATGAGTAACAATGGTAACTTACAATTAGATAATCGAATTTGAACAACTCAGTATTTTTGATTTGTGAACACTTTTTTTTATTCCATTTCCAATGATTGATGATAATTTTCGTATGTTTTGCAATTCAAGGGAAATTTTATAAAAACTACAAGTAATAAAGAATAAAACACAGAAAACATCATAAAGTTAACAAAATTCTAACTAAAGCGATTCGAGCTTTAACTCGATAAATACATAGAAAATAACTGACAAAATAAGCAACCATTCGATACGACATATGACTAGATATTAAAAATATTTTTTTTTTAAATGCTCTAAAGAGATCTGTTTTGATAACGATTTTCAACGAATAATGAAAATTAATAAACATACGAATAACTACAAATCGTATTTGTAGCATAATTATGATGTTAAAACATTTGGTTTTGAATAAGACTTCGCGGTCTCAGTAAGTGCACATTCAGTCAAATAATGAACTTCCAAAAGTGGGAAAAAAGCAGTTGTTTTCATAAAATGGCGGCTACTCGAAAATAAAGGTCGATTTTTTCACTCAGTTTTTAACTTTGTCGAATTTTTAAAAATGTTACAAATTTAAAATTTTCATTTTTTGTTAGTTCATGCAATTTAAAAATATTTAAAAAATTTTCATGCCAAATTTTAAGTAATTCGGCTGATTATAACTTGAGATATTGTGGCTACTGCATCGAAAAAAGTAGTTTCGAGAAAAACGCGTTTAAAGTTTTACGTTAAGTCTCAATCGGTATAGTTGCCACGACACTAAAACGGCTATAACTTCGGAAATAATTTGAATTTTGAAAAATCCTTTTAGGGAAATATTTTTGATTATATATAAGGGAAAGGTGTACAAGATGATCCCATTGGGTAAGATGATCCTTTTCGATTGCGCCCAAACAGCTAACGCTATCTAGTTGAATTTTTGACAAAACATAGCTTCGAATACCTCCCCGCCACTGTCCATTTGCAAAGACAGCATCACCAGCGTCTTGGGTTTTACAGAAAAAAATATAAATTGTGCTCAGTTAATATAATGAGAGATTGAATTCAATTTTACAATACTTCTATACTAAAAACTAGTAAGCGCAATGTCTATTGTGTTTGTAACATTCTGATACGCCTAATTTTTATTTTTGGGTTACTTGGAAACAGCGGCGTGACTATGGATTATGTTAATTAACTTTGAATAAAAAAGTTGCACTTGGGGCAAGATGATCCCCAGGATTTTTATGTACTTACATACATTAAGTTTAAGAAAACATTATATTTCTCGTCTGAGTCATCTAAGGAAGATGACACAAAATGCCTTGATTGCATGGAAAAATTTTCCAGCAATATCAAGGGTAGATGGTGGATCAAGTATTATGCTTGCGGAAAATGGCGGCATGAAGCTTGTGCCGAAATTGATAACGATGATAGAAATCCATTTATTTGTGAAATATGTAGCACAACACCGGCCAAAAAGCGATTACACTTTTAAGAAAAGTTGCATAATGAAGCCACTACTCAGAAGACTGGATTAGTTTTTTTAGAGTTTATTTTTTATTTATATAAACCTGAGTATATGTTCTGTTAAATTACAAAAATTATCTTAAATAAAGACGTTTTATAGTGTTGATTTTCGATTTTACTTACTTTATTCTTGAAAAAAATAAAAGGTTACTCGACATTCGGATAAGATGATCATTGGTATCATCTTACCCCAACCATTGGGATCATCTTAGCCACCCGGGTGTATAAGATGATTACTTTGTAGGGTTTTAAAAATATGTATATATTATAAAGTAAACTGAATTAATTAGAAATGTTGAGTATTATAAAAGTTAAATAAACAAATATGGCAGTAGTAAATGCTATCAAGTTTGTTTCATACGGAAATATGTATATTTTATTTCAATTTTTGCTTAGAGGGATCATCTTGTACACCTTTCCCCTACTATCGGATTATGAAAAAAAAAATTTTTTTCGATTTTTTCAAATTCCTAGACTAGAATACCTCCTTAAAGCGCAAGAAGAAAACCCTATTGAACATACTCACACATGCTTTTCCAACAAAACAAAGGACATCGAAATGCAATGGGAACATATCCGTTATTATCCACCATATTCTACATGAAAGTAGGACTATTTTTGTAATGAGTTCACTAAGTTATTTTCTGTGTAATGTTTTAGAGTATAAGGATGTATAAATAGAACAACTTGAACATCAAGAGCACGTAAAAATTAGTTCACGAAAAGTGAGTAAGATATCGATTATCAAAATTTCTTCAATACAGGTAGAAAACACAACTTAAATTTTGTGGAGTTTTATAATTGTTGAAAAGTATTCAAGTTAATTACTATACGAAATTTATCAATCAAATTTTAATACGTTTTCATTATTACTTAAGTTATATAAACCCAAAAATAAAAAACAAACTTTGAACTTGTTTAATTTCTGCATATCAATGTATTCCTCTTGAAGTACCTGTTTATTTCAATCAAAAGAAAAAGAAACTACTTATTCATTCCATTGTAGATGATGACAACAAAAAGCAATGAAAAAGGTCTCTAGTGGTCTCTAGCACCCTCTCATTACCATCTTTATACCTTCCCCTCTGCAGTACTACATCAAAATAATAAACGACTCAAACAAAATGAAAACTCTCGGCCGAATTAATAAATTTTGAACATGCACAAATTAAACATAAATTGTTGTAATAAAACGGCGCAAAAACAAACTTTATTCAAAACGCAATAATAATTAATGGGTCCACGAAAATTTTAACGACAAACGATAACGATGTGATACAAATTAATGAGCATTTAACTGACGCTTATTCATCGTTTTTTTCTAAGAAATATATCAGTTTGATGAAATCAACGTTTTTGAATATTTCTTTCAACTTAAAAGAGTAATTTGTATCTCTATTTGAGTTACGCGGTTATTAACGTATGTGGTTTGTTTGTTTGAGGTTTCTTAATAATTTTTATTTAAATTCTAATACGCTATTTTCAAACCAATAAAAATTTTATAGTGTTAGTTTAACACTTATGCGGCTTTTTTGATAGAACTTTTAACCAGGGTTTTATGTAAATGAATTTAAATTTTTTACGCGTTTATTTAACAGCATTTGTTATTTCATTTCCGCAAAAAAAGCTTGCAATTATTTATTTTCCCAATTTGGAAACCTTGACATCATCAAACCTACTCGAAATAATTAAAATGAATAATAAACATTGATTTCATTTGAAACGGTTAATTATGCATATAGACGAAAACATCACTTGATTTACTTTCATTGTGCAAATAAAGTAAATTATTCATAATTATTTTGCTCCAAATTTATATTTTTGATGAATTTATCAATGTATTCAAACTATACGTATGAGTGTAGTAGTGATTCAAATTTTTGAAAATTACACCATCATATCACATAATAAGAGAGATATTTGGAGTGAATGGTAACGCTAATAAAAACATCAAATGATTTCATTCATCAAATTCAACCACAAGTCTATTACGTATAGGATATTTCAAAAGTACTTTTGCAAATTTAACGATTGTTAATGGATGCTTTTCGATATAATTAATTATGTTGAAAAGATTGAATTTATGATGATATAACATAACATACATAATTCCTCTGTGCATGGTTTTATTTTGTATGTTTATAACAAAAATAATAAGATAATATAAAAGCCCAGGTCACTGATTCACTCACTCATTCTGTAACGCTCAATGCCTACTATGATTGCCTATACTATGCCTACTACTATTGAGCCAACCCCACAACAAGGACATTTACTCAATGATAATCGTATTTTCACTCGCAATGTTGTGTATCAAGAAATTTTATAAACAAATAAAGCATTCATGAATTAAAAATAAATTATTCATTCTTTTTATTGAACTCATTCATAACTTTTGGTTGTCAAACACACTGATACGAACGCATGCAATAACTTTCACGTAAGAAACTTGGGTTTTTTTTTAAAAAATAGGGCGCCGTAGGCGCCCCAGAACAACTAGTAAATTAATAATTTAAATATAGAACGTCAAGTATGAAATGAACGGCCGATTTTTATTAAAAAATATTATGAAGAAATATTTATTTTAGAAAATTCACAATGCCAAATCTTCATTTCTTATTTTCACTTTTATGTTTCAAATGTATTGTTCATAAGAAGATAAATTTTTGAAAAACAGAAAAATATTATAAAATCACACAACCTAATGAAATGAAGTTTTTTTTACAACTGACTGTTGACCTGCAATAATATTTGTTGAAAAATATTTACAACTACATCTAATATAACTAGATCTTCTTACAAAATAAGTTCATTGATTAGGTTATTTATGAGGGAAATTAATAAACGGTAAGGTTATTAAGGATAATTCATTTATAGTTCCTTATAATTTACTAAAGGTTTCTTCCACTTGTCCATTTGATGATGTTGAAACACGTCCATCGAATGACAAAGAGTAAGACACATTAACCAAGAAACAAGAGTGAGTGAAAATCATGGAGCAAGGGCTTTACCCTAATTTAAAACTGGTTTTGCGATGTTTAAACACCTCCAAATCAGTGTCTGGGGGAGCTATTGTCATAAAAACGTGCGTTCATAGCTCCGCTCTCGGCCTGGTGCAGCTAAACGGCTAAGGGCTGGGGCGTTTCTTCACTCACTCTTGTCTCTTGGTCAGTGTGCCTTGCTCTTTGTCTTACGTGAACCTGTTTTGTTTCAACGTCTGAAGCAAAACTTAGGTATTCAAATTATCAGTAGTGTAATGCTAACCATTATAACCGTAATATACCGTATATACCGTAACCAAATTCAATCTAAAAGTTTCGAATAATTTTGAATAGGGAAAATATAACAGTTTTGATACAAATGCCTTCTTAAGTAGATAACTAAGTCTTAAAATTGAGTAGCTTTAGTTATAACTTATATGACTTATCAAATGATAAGTTAGAAATAGAATCAAATTAAACACACTATGTTTTTCTTACCGTTAAAGCGTGTAATCTGATATTTCATGAAATAACTAGGTAATTCATGTAATTTATGGGATTAAATATCGCAGGGGGAAGAAGAGGGGTTCGCTCCTCTGTTCTGGGGTCCTAAGCTTATGCAGGGATGGGATTTGTACAAAACTTCCTCTTCTATCAACTTCTGGTTTCCCATACAAAACTTTAGTGGTTGTCCACTTAGCTATTCCATGAATTAACGGGATTACACATTTAAACGGTAACATTTAAAATTACACAGCCCTTACCAACAAATTACCCTTACCACACACCTACATATCAGAATCTATACCGATGGATCGGTTTTCGAGGATCACAGTGGATGCCCATTAGTAAGTCGATGACAGGACGTTCAACCATAAACTACCCAGCACGTCATTTAGCATTTTTCCTCCGAAGCAAACGCAATCATTGAAAGCCCAAGGTTTTTTTTGCTTGTAGCAGAAAACTAGGTTAGTATTATTGTACTCCTGTTCTGCTCATTCATCCTTGCAATGGAAGGATCCTTGCTTATTCCAGGTTCAGCATTCTGCCTAGCAGAAGCAGTCCCTGTACTAAGCTCGCGCGATTTAAGCCTGTTTGGGCGTCATCTATCTCATACAGGTGTCGCCACTTTGTGAGGGCTTTGCAGTCAAAAATTACATGGGTCGCGTTTTCCTCCCCATCCCCACACAATCTAAAATTGAGGTTTCGTTGAGACACCCCAATAGTCTGCAGATGCTTTCTCAGTCCACAGTGTCCGGTTATTGTCCTGAGTTGGTTCCTTCCCAGCCGTAAAACCTCAGCTGTGAGCGAGGGGCATATTCTCCCCATCATTCTCTTGCTGTGCCTCTGGCCAGGAATTTCATGCCAGTATTTGTTTTGCTGCCGTCTTAGCCGACTTTTCATCGCCTTTTTGACAGCAAATTTTGTGATCCCCACTGCAGGCTCCGGGCCTATAAGTGGGGTCATCGAACCAGCCCTTGCACAAGCATCAGCTTCTTCATTTCCCTCGACTCCCTTATGCCCCGGCACCCAACCAAGTTTAACTCGGTTGTGTTTTGCCAGGTTCTCCAGGAGTTGCCGACACTCCAGCACCAGCTTTAAGATTATCACCGTATTGGCAATCACTCTTAGCGCTGCCTGACTGTCAGAGAGAATATGTATGTTCCTATTCCGATAGCCCATATCTAGGTTCTCTCTAGCACATATGGCAATGGCCGTGCCCTCTGCTTGAAAAATAGTGGCCGAGTCCCCAAGCGGCACTGAAATGCGCCCCCATGGTTCTCCGCCCACTACCCCCGCGCCAAGGCTAAGGTTAACTGAACAACCAAAAAATTAGATAGCATACTAATATGCTCCGACTCCAAAGCCATTATCGATGCACTAACAAATTCAAAACATTTAAAACGAGATGATTCAGAAAGCACAAATGAATTTCGTTCACCTTTCTAAGAACAAAAGTTCAATAAATGCCTGAATTTTTTTCCCTTTGGAGAAAACTAGATCAGGGCTTATTCAAAGTTCAGCAATCTGCCTAGCAAAAACAGTCTCTGTAGTAAGCTTTTTGCGTGATTTGTGCCTGTTTGGGCGTCATTTATCCCATACAGGTGTCGCAACTTTGTGAGAGCTTTGTAGTCAAAAATGACATAGATTGCGTTTTCCTCCCCATCCCCATACAATCTACAGTTGTTGACTTGCTGAGACACCCCATTAGTCTGCAGATGCTTTACTGTCCGTTGGATACCATCCCACAAAGTAATATCAGGAAACATCAAAACAGACGAGGTTGCAAAAAGTGCTACCATTCATGGTCAAAACCGGACAAGCGCAAATATCACCTACAGCGTCTTCAGAAAGACGGTCCGGACATGTGTTCAAAGCTGGTGGAACGAGAAATGAGAAATAAAACCCACAACATTTAGGAGACCGTTCCAATGTTAATTCGACGATTGGATTAATTGCCTGTTGATCAGATTAAGAATTGGACACACGTCCTACAGTCATCGACCCATCTTAGAAAATACCACCATATAAAGTGCCCCCAGTGGAAAAGTAAACTAATAGTGACACATGCAATCAGTGAGTCTCTTTTTTTAAGTACACCAACCAACCTCAGTGAACAACAAACGACCCTGAACAAAAAGACAATGGATCTCGACGACATTAAGAGCTCGTTGTGACTCCTGGGTGTCCTGGAGGATTTATAAGCCAACCCAGTCAACACAACAATTGTCGCAATGGACAGAAATATTGATGCGACATTAAAGAATTGGTAAAAAAATCAAACTATTGCTACTTTAAAATTTTTCAAAATTTTTTATCATTACCTATACTAATTTTTACCTAAATATTAGTTAAATTAATTGAGCGAATATGGTATTAAGGCCTATCCTATATACAAGTACATATTGTCGCTTTTCTGGATAAGCCTTGTAACTTTGCAAAACCATAATTTCTAAGAAATCGATAAAAACTGTTAAGTATCATTATTTAATATATATATAAACGAATAATAATAGGAGGTTTGTGAATTCAAGAATGAAGATACGAGATATGAAAATAAATAAACCTCTAAGGAAAATTTTATTATCATTCTGAACATTTAAAGTTTATTTACTCTTAATTAGAGAACTCGACAATGTCTTCTGTTAAAAATTTCAATTTCACAAAAAAAAAACGTATTATAATTACGAAATTATCCAGAGAAGGGACGATTATTTTTAATATACCCAACGACAAAGAAGAAGAACTTTTTATGGATTTATTCAAAATAATAAAGATGTTTCTGTAACTTACAAACGAGTATCTCAACCACTTCAGTGCTTATATTTTGATTCAATTTAGCTAAGATGGTATTTTATTTATATTAAAAGATATTTTCGGAGATCTAGTACATCTAACCTCTGCGCCACTAAGTGGACTATATTTAAAGATATTATTTTAGTACTTAAAGGAAAAATATTTAAAATCTTAGTATTTATTCAACGAATGCTAATTTTAAAACAGTATTAAATAATTAATGAATGAGATTATAATGTTAAAGTTATATAAAAGTACTTTTAGATGTAAAAATGAAAAATGTCTTAATTGTAATATAAGAGGAAGTGGTTCTAATTCAACTTTAACGATAGATTCACCAACAAGCATTGCAAGTTAAATATAAGCTTGTAAACAGGCTTCGTAATTTCAGTTTTGTTATGGTTAGTTCAAAATCGAGTCTAGAAGTAAAACTTACGTAAAACTGTACAAAACTTAGAATAGTTGTTTTGATTAAATTCTTATATAAATGATTAAAACTTTTATCGCCAACATTCATCTTTCCTTGTGAACGTTAAATCGCTATTTGCATTAAAACTTTATCTTCCAACTATATGCAATTTGAAACTAAAATAAACATCCGTATGTTTTACATACAACAAAATATTTTATTGAGTTTATACGACTTTATAATATGGTCTATCTGTGTTACTTATCGTTAGTTTTCATGAAATAAATTAAGCTTTATATGTCTTATCAACGATGTAAAGTTTTTTTTATTAAAATTTATTTGTTTGCTACTAAAATTTTCTTTTCTATAAAAACATTACTGATAAGATAACAGTAAACAATAAATAATTAATAAAAAAAACTTAGAAAAAAGTTTCACAACTTTTACGATGAATACTAAGAACTGGGAATTTCCTTAATTAAAGTACCTACTTACGTTATTTGCAGTTTGTATATTAAAATAAGGTTTTGTTATATTTAAAATGTAGATATTTATGTTGTCTTTGTTTAAGAAATCAGTCAAGAGGAAGAGTTCTGTATTGTAATACCAGCAGACCATCTGAACTTGGTGGCCATTTATCAATTACATCATACATTAAGAGGTGTTCAATGAGGTAAGGCATTATATGACAAAGAAACGTCACAAGCACATTACATGTTGAAAGTTTTAATGTGAAACTTGAATTAAGCAGAAAACATTTATTTTGCTAATTTTCCAAAAAATTTGATTTAGATTTGATTTTATTTAAAAAAAAAGTGGTTGCGTGTACTTATGTACGCGCGTGAGAAGTTATACTTCTTTGGCATCATTAATATTAGTTTTTATCAATTGCATTCAAATTATTAATTTTAAAAAAATTGTAAATTAATATTAAATAATAATAATAATAATATATATATTTAAAAATATAATTATAAAAAAAATTAAGAGAATAATATTTTAATTTATATCAATTAATAAAATATCCAAAGGAAGCTGCTAGACGTTTATAACATTTGTCAGGATCATTTTTCTGGTTAACAATTCATGCATGCCATGAAAGCGAAGCTCCTTAGAAATTGCGAAATAAAGTAAGTAGCTACTTTTCAAAGTAAATGTCTTAATCTTATTCTTATCTTGTGTTACTAAATTATTATTCTAAGATGGTTGAATCATTTCAGAATCCTAGATTTTGTGATTACTAAGAATCTGCATGGAATGCAGACGTCATTTGAATCACAGCTACTGCAAAATTCAAGAAAATTAATAATTTATTTTATAATAATATGTGTCATTTGTATAAGTATATAAATATTTTCTAAATAAAATAAAAAAAATATATTTAAAGAATTAATTATTTTTAATTTAAATATAAAAATATGTAAATAAATAAAACAAAAATTCAAATTACGCGTCCCTAGTTAAAAAAAACCGAGTGGTTTTGCGGCCAACTTCAGCTTGTTAATTTGTGATGATAAAATACAACGCTACTAAATAGCCTAAAAGTAATATTAGATTAAACACGTTTTTTTCCGAGTATGTGTAGTAAATTTGTATTTTTATGACTATTTATTGGCTGAAATACTGTGAAAACTATGGTTTACAATGAAAATAAAATCCAAAGAAAGCTGCAAGACGTTTATAAAATTTGTCAGGATCATTTTTCTGGTTAACAATTCATGCATGTCATGAAAACGAAGCTTCATAGAAATTGCGAAATAAAGTAAGTAGCTACTTTTCAAAGTAAATGTCTTAATCTTATTCTTATCTTGTTTTACTAAATTATTATTCTAAGATGGTTGAATCATTTTAGAATGCCAGTTTTCGTGATAACTAAGAATATGCATGAAATGCAGACGTCATTTTCATCACTAAACTAGAAAAATGGTATAACAGCTACTGCAAAATTCGAGAAAAGTAATAACTTATTTATTAATTATATGTGTCATTTGTGTATGTAATTATTTTTAATTTAAATATAAAAATAAATAAATAAGTAAATAAATAAAACAAAAATTCAAATTACGCGTCCCTAGTTAAAAGAAACCGAATGTTTTTACGGCCAACTTCGTTTTGTTAATTTTTGCCTCAAGATGGCTGCCCATCTAAAAATTTCACTCTTATCATTTTGTCATAACGCGCCTGAATAAGTACATATAACTTAAAAAATATATATCGATATTAATTTTCTATGTGTACTAATATGCGCCCGATTTTTACGAAAATTGGTGACAAGGTGACTAATACATTAGTCGATCGACGACAAAATCGTATTGATCTGGTAGTGAGTCATAGCAAATCATTGCACTTTTACCCAAAAAAAAAACATTGTTTGTCCAGGGTAAAACGGCTGAACCGATTTCAATGAGAGTTTCACAAAAAGTTATTAATTATTCGAACTTACATTAAAGGCTACTTTAAATTTAGAACAATTTTCACTGTCTGTTTGTTTGTTCTTGGCACACTTGAAAATGGCTGGTCCGATTTGGACGAGATTTTCACTACAAGTAGTAAATATTACTAAAATTGCTTTAAAATTCTTTTATTCCGAAAAAATATTGATTTTCTGAGGAAAAAAAATAAAAATTATAAAAACTGCGAAACGAAAAACATACATCGGCAGGCAGCTGTGGTACAATGTACATATACATATCATATCGTAGAGACGACATTATTTTAAACTAATTTGTTATTCTTATAAATAAATGTTCGCAAATTTGATAATTATAACGATGATAGAAGTATAGCGATAGGTTAAATTCCTAGAAACCATAAATCCATAGTTAATTTACAGGTAGTTAATATCTTATTCATAGTTCGGCTGAGTAAAAATTCGAATTATCGAGAGAGGAGAAGGAAATCCTCTGCAGTAAATATGATTTTATTCATAAAAATAAATATCTTAGTTCCAAAATGACACCCATACGAATAAATAACCAAAACAGAGAGTTCGACTTAAGTGATCCCGATTAGAAGTTTGACTACTAAGCGAGGTAGAGCCGTAAGGCAGAGCCCCTGGAATAAAAAAAATCCAGCCCAACTTATTTTTCAAGAGAAAATAAGTAGTTGAATATAGTGAGTCTAAGGCAACCTTACCTAATACCTCAGATAGCACATTGAATATTATTTATCCTTAAAAAGGTACGCTTCCTAAAGGATAGCTACTAATCCATTCTACTAATATAAATAAATGATTTCATATGACATTTGGTGTAAAAGGTTCTCAAGTCTTAAAGGAACACAACTATAGGTATTTTACAAAATTCAAAAAAAAAAAAACGTAAAGAACCTACATATAAGATAGCTCACATAAATTCCTGGAAAAGAACTTTATCGGAATTTCATGAACTTTCTATGAAACAAAGGTCTGGAAATATCGAATTATCTTTTTTTTGTTAAAATTGCTGAATTTCTTATTTTGGCTAAAGTTTTCTATTATTCAGATTAATTTAGATACGCCCAGTGATGCGGGCGGGTATCAGCTAGTAAAAAAAAAAAAAAATAATAAAAGAACTTGATATTTTAACGGCTGCTGTAAGAATTCCTTGTTATTTTATTTTAAGACAAGTATTATCGAAATCTTTTTATTGTCATATGACAAATGCGAATTATTTTTTTATGGATAAAAATATATTCAAGAGATTTTAGTTTTCTATGCCAAAGCGGGTTGGTTATACCAAGTATACATAGTATAATTAGATATTGTATCCTAGTTTTTCTTATGTATCATTTTCCTACATCTTTTCAAATACAAACGTATTTTATAAAAGCTTTAATTTTTTTTTATTTATATAAAGAACGCATGTTCCTCGTAAATGTATTCCAACGAGAATAATCAAATCAGACTTTCAATTTTTCTATGGGGAAATCTTTTGAAAGGACTTTACAAAATGTTTCTCTTACCTGCTCAGCTCTGCTGAAATCAAATTACTATGCGGACTAAATTTGCTAGGATTTTTATACATGCTGCATAAAAGTCGCTCTCTACATCCTTCCGTATTGACGCCCAACTTAATGAAAATAGCATCGATTTTTTCCAAAATCGGACTATAGAATGGATCGTATTCACGAGAAATTGATTTTTGGACTGTAACCGATGAAACAGGAGCTGTGATTTGATCTTGTAATTTCAGCCCGTTCTGTTGTTGAATTAATTTTTTCTGCTCGATCAAGCGTTGTTGCTCCTGAAGCTTCAATATTTGTTGCGCTCGCAGTTTTTCCTGCTGCAATCGAGCCTTCAACTGTAACAATTAATAAAAGAAATAATTAACGTTGCACGCATCATTTTATGAAATTGTAAAATTAAGTTATTTATAATTAACGTGTTATTGAAGTGATTTGGTCGAACATAAATAGATTTAGCACGAAAACATTTTTTTTTTGGTTATAAATATTTGAAGAAAGTTTGAAATTGTTCACACTTAATAAATGTGCCATCAGATTTTAACGGTAACCGTTTCATTAGGTTTTGTTGATAAATTTTTGTTGAAAAGAAAAATGTGTTGGTGCCAGAATATAATCAAGCATAAATGATTTATTTGCTCGCTTTTATTAAATTACGAGTAATCCAAATAACATGGTTTCAATTTAAAGAATAATACAGAAAAAAAATGTTTAATAATTTTACTTAAAAACGAAATGAAAAGATGAAGAAAAAGGTTTTCAGTTTTAATTAAAATAAAATTTATCGAATCTGTTATTAAATTTTTACTCATATTGACTAAAGAAAATAATAAAGAAATCAAGTTTGACGCAACGAACAAAGATTATAGAATAGGTAATGATTATTTGATTGAGTTTTCATGGTTAAATGTTTAATAATTTGATGAAATGTGATTTGGTTTTTGTTCTATAAATTTTGTACGTGTTTGAAAACTTAATTGAGCTTATAATTCGTTTTTATATTTCATACCAATTTAATATATCAAATAATAATCATCAGTTTTAAATTAACAGATATTTTATCGTTGAAAATAAATATCGATTGAATATAAATGCAAATACGTACGAAGCTTTTTTTAACATATGTACAAATTTTTTAAATAATCTTTTATATTACGATTATTACCTATTTAGTTATATTATTTATATTTTAATTCTGTTTCAAATTAAAACAAATTTTTCACGACACAATTGTTCTATACATCATAAAATCGTGAAATGTTTTCATTTCCATAAATTGTCCTTATATTGACAAAAAAAAAATGTTGAATTGATTCTCTTTATTCATGTAGAATGTCTTTGATTTGATGGAAAAAAATTTACATAAAAATATACGGGACAAATAGCTTTTGTAGTCACGGAAATGAAAAGTCATAAGACCTTTTTGATAAAAAAAGGGTTGGTTTCAAGAGCTTTTTTTTAATTTTATAAAAATATGTTTATCGGCGAAACATTAAAAAGCTCTTCGTAAACACAAAAAAAAATGTGTTCTGTGTTCTAATGCAGTAGTCTTCAACCTTTTTTAACGAATCAATTAAGTTCAATTTGCAATCAAAAATAATTTTTAACCACTCGAATAATAACACATTGCTTTGGTGGAATATAATATGCTTTACATTTTTACTAACGAATTTTCAAGATAGAAATTATATTTTGTAAAAAATTTTATAAGGTATTTTCTTGGCTAAATATAGATTGGTTTGTGCACTTTCACTATTTGACTAAATTTTAAAAATTAAACACTAAATTTCATTTAATATAGGTGAATATATGACTCTAATTAACACTTAGAAACGCTGACATCTAACTTACTCCTATTCTTCGTAATTTTATGTAACTCCGGTTCTTTAGGGAAAAATTTGTTATTTTTTTATCTGTCTACTGCCATACATGGGTTGGGAAGCGCTGTTTTTACTTTTAAGGTTTTTATAATAAAAAAACCTTTACCGTAACAAAAATAAAAAAAAATTATAGACTAAAAATATTTACTTATTTATTATAGATCAATATTCAATACTAGATACTAGTGATGTAACGAATATTCGCATTCGCATTCGCAAGAAACGACGCGAATGTTTTAAAAATGTTTTTGACAACCAAAAAAAAAAAATGCATTAAATGATAATACAACTGATAAAATTTATATTTTTTTATTTTAATAGTCTTGAGATAGGCCACTAAATTAAAACTAAAAAACTGAAAGTATTATTACGTACATAGGTATGCTTTTCTAGGATATCTTTTGGCACATTATCCTTTTCAGATTTTCTTTTGTACGTCCTCATTTTCTGTAAAAATACAACTGTATTTTAAAATGTGAACAACTTCTCTTTTCCAAGATTTTTATATAAAAATTTAAAACTCCTTTAAATTCACGCTTTTTCTGTTTTTATTTTCAGTTTCCAAGCTCCAGTCATCAATCGTCTCACAAATGAACTGTAAAATTCATTTTATTTCTTTTCATTCAATATGGAAAAAGGATTACAATATATATATAGGAATACAATATTTTAAGGATACTTAAAAATTCAACCTTTTTGATAAAAGCATGTCCTTAAACGAACAATTTTCGGATTAAGTGTTAAACAAAGTAAAATACCTGCGTTGATTAAAATCATTCCGGTTCGCTAAACGTAATTTTATCATTACGGCGTCACATAATTTTTATTTTCAAGTTTAATTGTTTTGTAAAAATTGATTTCACAGCTCAATATAATTTTAAGTGAAAATTCACGATGGATGTAAGTCGTAAACAGATGTGAAAATCGTAACTTAATTCATAAAATCTGTTTAATGATGCGTCTTATAAGACTCAACAAAGATGTATAAATGGGCTCTTAAAAGTTGTAAGACTTTAATTAACTGTTTCTCTAACTACCTGCACAACTATATTCAAATTGTCTCGCCTGATTTTTTGTGCATATATATGCAAACTTAAGGAATATTATTTGTAATAATTTATTGTGTTCTATAAATTACTTTAAAATAAATTTCTAGATAGAGACATTTTTAAAAACAAGCTTTTTGATAAATGCTCTAAAAGAAAATAAAAAAGCATTAAAATAATTCAAACCTATTGATTTATAACATTTTACATTTGGTAATAAAAGCTTTTAACGATTTACCTTATTCATTACTAACCAAGTTATTTTACATTAATATAATGATTATTATGTTGGTGTTGGTGTTGCTACTGTTGGAATGAAAATAACGTTTTAAAAGAAGAGCATTAAAATGATATAGAACAATTAAAAATTGTATTTAAAATCAATAAAGCTATATACTGAGCTGAATACAACACAGTGTGTTATCTAATGTTACATTTGTGGTTATAGTGAACACAAAGTGCAGTAAAAAATATTACTAGTTTAGTATCCCTGTTGTACAAAGATTCTAGCTTATTCCAGGTTCAGCATTCTGCCTAGCAGAAGCAGTCCTTTTTTATTCCATACAGGCCAAAAATACCCATGTCAAAAATGACATGGGTCGCGTTTTCCTCCCCATCCCCACAAAATCTGCAATTGAGGTCTTTTTGACACACCCCAATAGTCTGCAGATCCTTTCTCAGCCTACAATGTCCGGTTATTAGCCCCATTACTGTCTTGAGTTGGTTCCTTCCCAGCCGTTAGACCTGAGCAGTGAGCGAGTGGCAAATTCTCCTCATCATTCTCTTGCTGAGCTTCTGAGCGGGAATTTCTAGCCAGTATTTGTTTTGCTGCCGTCTCAGCCGACTTTTCATCGCCCTTTTGACAGCAGATTTTATGATCCTTACTCCAGGCTCCGGGCCCACGAGTATGGTTATCGAACCAGCCCTTACATAAACATCAGCTTTTTCATTGCCCTCAACTCCCTTATGCTCTAGTACCCAATCAAGTTTTACTTGATTGTGTCAGTTAGTCCAGGAGTTCCTGGCACTCCAGCACCAGCTTAGAGCTGATCACTGCATTAGCGATCGCTTATAGCGCTGCCTGACTGTCAGAAATAATCTGTATCTTCCTATTTCGATAGCCTATATCTAGGATTTCTCTGGCACAAAGGGCAATGGCCAGGACATCCGCCTAAAAAATAGTGACCAAGCCGCCAAACGGTACTGAGATGCGCATCTTGGTTCTCCCTACTACAAAACAAGCTTATACAAGCTTATTTTTCGTTGAAGACGTTTCTAAAATAATTTAAAATAATTTTTGATTTAAGATCACAATAACTACTATTGTGATTAGACACCCACGAATCCGGAAACTCCCCAAAAACTCTTGGGTTTTTATTAGAGTTAAACTATAGAACCACTGGCGTCTAGGGAAACAATCTTTCCAGCACACCACTAATTTACCTTAAATTAATTGAATTCGACAATTTTTTTTTTAAATTCGTCTTACTACATTTAATAGAACTCAATAAAAACAGTAAAAGATCCAAACTGAGCGTTAAAGCAATATAGCTTGGAAAATTTTTATGAAAACAACAAAGAGCTTGAGTTCATTTCACATCAGTATTAAATTATGATTGAGCTTTGAATTTAAAAAAAAAAGCTATTTAGAGGTATACACTTGTAAAGTATCTTTGACAGGCGACCTTTGCGCCATCTCGTGTTTTATTTTCTAAATATTGGATCATCTTTCTTAACAATGAAAAAAAATTGAAATTTTTAAAAATGTCATAGTAATGTTTTGTCATTGAAACTGAACGAAGATGCAAAAATTTACCTTAAAAATATGATCTAAACAAACAATCGTTAGAAGTTAAATAAGACGTTAGAATGGAGTTAATTAGACGAGCGGGACATAAAATATGACTGTTGATTTATGACGAAAGTAAAATTTAAATCAATTTGTATTTGTTTAACAATTCCTTTTTTTGAATGATCCTGGATGTCGAACCAGGCTTTACCTTTCATAAGAATTCATTGTCATTGAATCTGAGTTAACATTCAAAAATTCAACTTTGTAGGATAAGAAGTGGTTCTAATTCAACTTAAAAAATATGATCTACACAATTATTGCAATTTCTATGTCATCAAAAGTTTTATTTTTTACTTTATCTACTAATATGGCTTAATACAAATGGAAAACTATAATAAAATAAAATTAAATCTTCAAAAAAAGATTATCTATTTTCGTCATAGTGACCTTCGATCTAAGATTGATATGTTAGACCTAGTTCTTAGAAAACCTGTCTTTGACTATTCAAATACTGCAAGCAAAATGATAATAAATGCATTTCTTGTTAATATAAAAGTTTAACCTATATTTAAGATGATTTATCAACGTCTTCGAAACTATTTTTAAATTACCTCTTTTTATTGGATAGTTACGGATCACCGAGTGAAAATACACTTTAAATAATTTCGATGCTTCAAGTAAAAAAAAAAATAACATGAATTAATAAAATATGTAAATGATCAATTACTACATGTTCTATGTACGCCCTTACGATAGCATATAATTTGTTTGAATCCAAACGAACCAATTTTTTGTTTATTTTTAGTTGCATAATAATTTATATGCACACGATTAAATATCAAGTTTGTAACATAAATCGTATCTTGAACAAACATTTCCGAGGAGAAAATACAAAATGAAAAATTAAAGAACTAAAGAGAGTTTCAGTCGTTAAAACTCACCTGTTGAACGTTGAAATTGCATAGAAAATGTTCCAAGGAATAAACGATCATGTGTGAAAAATAAAATAAATGGTTTCGGTCGTTCAGTAATAGAACATGAATGAAACGATTAAACTGCTATTGTAAATCATTTACATATTTATAGCCATTCCGTTATTTGTTGCCTATTTTATTTGGCATTTGATAAAATGAATCATAAATGGCATAAAACATAAAAGGTAAGTATTATTTTGTGAGTTTATGAATTTAAATGATAGAATTATTTTTTCAAGTTATTTATAACGGGGAAAATTAACGTTTTAATATTACATTGTGTGAAAATGTTCATAATTTATATAGCACAAAGTTATTAAGACTTAATATATTTTAATAAGAGATTTACGAGATTCTTTTGTGTGTTTTTATAATGCGTTCATAATATTTTTTTTTTTTTTGGTTTTTGAAAGCTTTTATGCGAATTTTTCCAAGAAAAGCAGATGAGTTTTATGAAAAGGTTTTTGAAGATCGTTGAAAAATAAAGCGAAAAAAAAATCACTGCGACAAAATTCGGAAATTTATACACGTAACCAATAAAGTGTATGCTAGTAATTTTTTCGAAGGCTTATGTCGAGAAAAATAAAATCGATAGAGGCTGAGAAGTTAAGATAGGCACTCTTGAAACCCTACGGCAATTTAGGGAACAGTAAATGACTCATTTATGAAATATTTACCATCGAAGCTGTTTTTATGCAAATATTTTCATTCAATACCTTTTTTCAAGTGGAGATCAAAATGTTTTTCCTTAAATTTTTTTCTTTATATCTTTAATTTTATAAAGTAAGACAGACCGTTAATTTTTCCGAATTATATCATCTTACAAATTACTTTTAATACCGGTAAAACATTAATAAGAGAAATAGTGAGACGAAATTAAGACTTTTGTAACACCTGGTTGAGCAAATCGACGCCGAAGGCTTTGTAATTTAGAAAGATTTTCTTCAATCGTTCGAAAAAACACTTAAAGTCGCATTTTATTACTAATGAAACGGAAGTTCAAAAAATGTGTTACTTAACTACTTCCAAATCTTCCGAAATCTGAATTTTTTGTTTTCTAATACTTTTATACTTTTGGTCTAAAATTAACGATTTAGATCATATCCAAAGGTGCTGGCCATCAAAAAGTGAAATAAAAATGTTTCAAATTTTGTAGTCAAAATTAAAAATGCCTTATCGTTAGTACTTTAGTCTCTTGTATCTGTATGTACGAGTTAGTTATATTCATTTTTACAAACAATTCTGATAGGTCAAATATATTTTAGGTTAGTAATTAAATATTTTAATATTAAAATACAACTGTAAGCGATATAACAGAGCGAATGTTGTATACAAACACACAGTTAGTGGGCAAAATAATGACTACACGGTAAAAATGTGTTGTAGATTTAACAACATTCCTTGTTAATTTTACCACATTAACTAGTATTATATAGGATGACACCACGTGTGGTAACGTTTACCAGTTAAGTGTAGTTAAATAAACTGTAGTATTATTTACAACACGAACTAGTTAAAATGTAGTTGAATTTTTGACACTTGCATTTATTTGTCAAAATTATTGGTTATGTTGTACGCGCCGCATGCGCAAACGCCAAAATTAATAATTGTACAACACTCAGCAGTTGTACCAGCTACATATATTTACTACACTATGGTAGTAAAAAATACTATACGTTAGAGCTGAATACAACACAGTTTGTTATCTAATGTTACATTTGTGGTTATAGTGAACACAGTGTGCAGTAAAATTATTACTAGTTTAGTGTTGTTAATTTTGCACTACTATTTTTTTCCGTGTAAGAATCTATATATTAATACGTGAAGCAAAAATTTTGAATCCCTTTTACCAAATATTATACGAACGGAGGAGTATGAAATTTGGCACAATTGAAGTTTATATGAGGAAGTTGCGTAGATAATATTTTTTTACAATAATGCTTCAAAATACCTTAAATTAATGAAAAAAGACGTCACACACACTACCACGCGTTTGACACACACAGACACAAAATACACACAGACACAAAATACACACAAATATGTAGATTTTTAAATCTCAGTTGTTCAGTTTGACCACAGACTTCAACCATATTCCAAATGTCATTAATTCCTCTCACAAAATATTGTGAGAGGAATTTAAATTTTGAAATTATAATTATTGAAATTGAAGGAAACAAATTTAACCGATTATTTGATTATTGAGTAATATTATTAAAAATATATTTAAAAGATACGTATAACTTCAAATACACAACGTTTCAATCATTTTTATGGTCTGCATCAGGTGTTTCTTGATTATTATATAAAGTATAAATAATTCATACTATTAATATATTCTTTTGGCAAAATCATTCAAATAAATTACACAAAAAATTAATTTAGGTAGGTAGGTACTATTTGATAAAAAAAAAGCTTAGCTTAATTCAAAGTTTTAAACAGGACTTATGCAGCCTATTTCCATTTTTTTATCTTTGGCTTTTAAATGAAATAAAAGCTTGTTAAAAAATAAACATAAAGGTACTTTTGTTTTACTTTTGAACGTAGGAAACTCACTTGAAATTACTTCTGATGTTTCATAGTCATATTTTTTTTTGTTTGTCTTAAAAATATTTCAGAATACTGTTATTTGAATTGACATACAACATTATAAAAAGAAAAATATCTGCTGCGTGGCGTCACAGTACTTTCTTTTACTTTCATTTATGATACTCGCTGTTGGTTAAAAGAAATATATAAGCACCTTATAACTATGCATAGTAGAACTATATACATACAAGTATACAACATATATGTATTTATGAATTCCCAACCTTCACCCCAGAACCGTCCTTAATCGAATTTTCCGAAAAAAAGTTTCAAATAAAAGTTTTAGCCAGAGAATAAAGTGGAGCTTTTGATTAACCGATTTCAACCAAAAGCTTCACGGCAAAACAAGATATAATACGAAGGAAAATTTCCAAGTTTGATGAAATCCGGAAAAGCGTTAGATACGATATGGCTGTCACACACAAACATGTTTCTAAAAACTACTTTTTTGGACTCAGGAGACCTCAAAACATGTATGATATGAACAAATTGATATTTAGTTTTGAAATTTTTAGAGAATATTCTGAAATAATTTTGTAAAAGATTTATGGAAGAAAAAAATAAATATTTTGAAACCTCTACACCTTTTTCCTTCCTTAACTTAAAATAAATATTTTCAATCATTATATGATGCACTTTCTTTAAATGAACCTTGAAGAAAAAATTAGTCAAGAAATTATTTATCTGTTGTAGTTATCTTAGTAACTAAAGTTTTTGAGGCAGTTACAAGTGAAGTGTACCCTTAAGTATGTACAGATTGTAACGAATTATGGTCGAATTTCGACCACTGGGCGACCTCTAGTAATTTTTAATAGGGAATCATCAATTCAAGTAGTTGGTTTGTTTTAATGTTTAATATTTTGATTAATATTAAATATTAATTTTTAAGCCTTTTCTACACTAACTGATCGCTATGTGTAATGTACAATGTATGTATGTCGTCGCCACAAATTTCATAGACTTCAATAGATTTCAATAGACTTCTATAGACTTCAATAGATCTAATATAATTAGTAATAAAAAAAGTAAAAAATTTATTGATGATGCACACATGTGAAGCTTAAAAGGTTTAAGATGCTGTAAAAAGTATTTTTTACGGTTGACTTGTTTTTAATATTTGCTTGATAAGATTTTAAAATTTTAGACAATCAGCTCGAAATTTAAGTTAAGTAACTTAAAAATTAAGTCAAATACTGAATCCCTAATTTTTCCCTAAAAGAAATAAATTAAGGTTGTTAACCCTTTACCTGTGACAACCGTAATTTTAATCGCTATGCAATTTTCCACACCTTATTTTAAGGGGTAGGTATAAACCCACCCCTTTGAACTGTTCAGTAACTTTTCTAAATCTGACCTATAGAGAGAACACCTCTTAAAATTGCATACAGTGGTTGTCCTATTCTTAAGAAATTTTTTTGTGAAAGGTCGACAGTAAAAATTACGTATACCTAGTCTCAAGTAATGTTGGAATAAGTGGTGTAATTTACCTGAAAAAAATTAGGTGAATGCTAAAGCTCTAAAAGTGGTTGTTTTTATGGGTATAAAAGTTTGATGTCACAGGTAGAGGGTTAAATGGCGTTATCACTAGATTTTTACCCAATGCAGCAGCGGTTTAATGGTCAAGTCGCAATAGAATCCCAACGTTTCTCTTGGATTTTTGGATTCAGTGGTCGCTAATAACAGAGCAGTTGAAAAGTGACCTTAAAAAACATTTAAAAAAAATTTAATAACTATCAAATAGTTTTAGGCAACGCTCAAAAAAGAGAGTGCTGTAAAATCAATTGTTCGTGGAACTTCGTTCGTGGATTTCATTCTGAACCAATTACGAATCAATTCAAGACAGATTTAGGATTTACGTCAAGCACATGCACGGTTATGAACGGATTCAGAATTTTTTTTCCGCAAACGACTTCAAAATTAACCGAGAACCAACATCATCTATATATCATCAATAAGAGAAAAAAAAATTTCGTCCTAACAAAAATCCGAGAATTACTGCGAATAGTCACTGAACTGGTTCAGAATCGCATCCGCGAACGTAGCTTACAAATAAGAAATCTACCACAAGTTTTTCTAATTCTTCGAGCTTATTTAAGTGTTTTGTACGATAACTCAATTTAATTATTAACAAGTAACCTTAAAATTTTAGAATTCTGAACTATTATTCTGTACTTCCCTAGAATTTGTGACAGACAAGAATGAAAATAATAAGCTTCACATTAAAACAAGATAAAAAGTTCAACAATGGCTCATTGAAAACTATGGAGAGTTCTAAAATGATCGACAATTGATTTGAATCAAACAATCCAGAAAGTTCCATTATCAACAGAGGAAACCTCGAGAAACTTCTAGAACATTCCACTCGTGTATTTAATTCAGATTAAATATGCTGCCAACTATTGTAATGTATACTCAAATAAACTTGTGAAATAGATTTCATTTGACTCTTAGGCTAGTACTTCAACAACAATAACCCATTTCTGCAAATTATATATAAAATTCTTTTGTTTTTTTTAATCGTCGCATCCATAACTATAGTTATGCGCTATCTTGTAACTATCAATAAACTTATAACTATTTTTACTTTCTTTTACAACAGTAAAGGATGTATTATAATTGGGTTGATTTTTCGAATTTGAGCTTTCACCGTAAAAACATGTTTTGAGGTCCCCTGAGTCCAAAAGAGTGGTTTTTCGAAACATTTCGATGTGTGTGTGTGTGCGTGTGACAGCCATATCGTATCGAAAGCTTTATCGAATCACAAAACTTGAAATTTTGCCTTCATATTACATTCAGTTATGCCGCCAAGCTTTTGGTCGATATCGGTTAACTGAAAGCTCCACTTTATTCTTTGGATTTTTAAGCTTTTTAATTTTTTTCAAAAATGGCTCCAACGATTTTTTTTAAACTTTCTATAGTTCTTAGATTCATTGATAACAACTTTTATTTGAAACTTTTTTCTGGGAAAATTCGAATAAGAACGATTCTCGTGTTAAGGGTGGGAGTTCATATATACATAGGCTGTATGCATATAGTTGGCGCCTCGTAGCAGATATTTATTCATAAGTTTTTAAATTATGTACAAATATGTAACTTGACAGCTTTTAATTTTAACAACATATGATTATAAAAAAAAAAACTCGTTTATTGTGCGTTGAATTATTCAAAGATATAAGCTTTTAATATTATTAAAATATTTTGTAATTGAGCGTTACGTTAATTGTAGCTTTTCATTAAATAAAAACAGAACCGTTAAATGATAATTTTATTATAAATATGTAAACAAAAATTTTACAAGAGTTAAAATTTTCATAAGACTGAAGAAGCTTTCGCATTGTGTAACGCCGTATTCAATTCAGTTTAATTAAAAAAAAAGTTATTAACGCCATTTTTAAATAAATAATTAGGGGTGGAAAAATAAAATACATTAAATTGTTATATTCTGTAGATGTATGAGAATCAATATTTACTAAGCCATATACTTAATTACAAATTAAAATAAAAATCCACAATATAAGATTTTCTGATATATTTTTAAAAGTGTATTGTTTAAAAATGTTAATTTCAAGGAAGTGTTTTGTGTTTCTTTGAATTTCAAACCTCAATTTAATAATGCCTATAATAGTTAAATATTTTATATACAAAATTTTTAAAATTCGTATTTAATACCCTCAGGTAATTTGGACACGAAAATCCCAATCAAAAAGGAAACTTCTTATTACTGCCGTAGAAAGAAATTTTCTTGTTTACTAATTAGTTTGTAGTCCGTGAAGAAATAATTTCCCTACCCAAATTTAATTAGGGAACAATTACGGCCTTGGCCTTTGATCTCATGACTTACATTTTCGTTGTTCTTTTTTATGCTCTTCACGCGTTATCTGTCTTCATTACTTCTATTCTATAAATCAGGTTGGTTCATTCTTTTTGTGTATGAAAAATAAAACATGTTACCTTCAAACGTATATTTTTACTATCCTTGCCACGTTTTTATAAATCTGGCTTCCATTTCAACAAAGTTTTCTCTTGTTACAAAACGATTATTCGAGGTATTTATGATAATGTGGTTCACTTATTTTCAGCATGATAAAATTATCGAAGATACTTTTAAGTTTTGTTATACAATATGATATTAGAGTTACCCTAAAAAAATAATTCCCTTTAAGCTTTTAAAAATGTAGCTCCTGGTATCTCTTAAAACCCGAGGTATTGAACATAAGACACGCAGGATATTAAGCAATATATAAGTAAGTCATATAAGTTACTTAAAAACTAGGTACCATAAAAGCTCCTTATACGCGCTTCCTTCATTCGCGTTTTCACTATTCGCGAATTTAAAAAATGTGACCCAATTTTATATTCGCGGCTAAAAATTTACTTATTTACTTATTTTGAGGACATTATATGTATAATAGAACGTGAAATTTCTTTTCAATCACTTTTTTCAGATCGTTGTTACAATAAACTGGTCCAAAGTTATGAAAATTTAACAATAAAAAAAAGTTCCTCCTGTGTTATTTAAATGAAAAATGTGAGGTTCCTTAACTTTTAGTTACTTTATTTGTTAATAAGTTCCTTAGTAAGTTTCCTTACAAGATAAACCAAAAAATTATATCGTTAAACACAAAAAAAAAATTCTTAAAATTTCTTACGATTCTGAATTTTTAAAGGCTAGAACTTCTGAGCTGCCTTAATATATCATTTATTACTGACAATCTAAAAAAAAAAGGTTGCGTGTAAGTATGTACGCGTGTGAGAAGTTATACTTCTTTGGCATCATTAATATTAGGTTTTATTAATTGTATTCAAATAATCAATTTTTAAAAATTGTAAATTCATATTTATTAATAATAATAATATATATATATTTAAAAGTATAATTATTAAAAATAAAATTAAGAGAATTTTATTTTAATTTGTATCAATAAATAATATCCAAAGGAAGCTTTCAGACATTTATAAAATTTGTCAGGATCATTTTTCTGGTTAACAATTCATGCATGTCATGAAAACGAAGCATCATAGAAATTGCGAAATAAAGTAAGTAGCTACTTTTCAAAGTAAATGTCTTAATCTTATTCTTATCTTGTTTTAAAATGATTTTAAATTGTTTTAAATTATAATTCTAAGATGGTTGAATCATTTCAGAATCCCAGATTTCGTAATAACTAAGAATATGCATGAAATACAGACGTCATTTTCATCACAGCTACTGCAATATTCGAGAAAAGTATTAACATATTTTTTAATAATATGTGTCATTTGTATATATATAAATTTTTTTAAATTAAATATAAAAAATATATTTAAAGAATTAATTTAAATATAATAAGTAAATAATTAAAGAAATAAATAAAACAAAAATTCAAATAACGCGCGCCAAGTTAAAAAAAACAGAGTGGTTTTGCGGCCAACTTCAGCTTGTTAATTTGTGATGATAAAATAGAACGCTACTAAATAGCCTAAAAGTAATATTAAATTAAACACGTTTTTTTCCGAGTATGTGTAGTAAATTTGTATTTTTATGCCTATTTATTGGCTGAAATACTGTGAAAACTATGGTTTACAATGAAAATAAAATCCAAAGAAAGCTGCAAGACGTTTATAAAATTTGTCAGGATCATTTTTCTGGTTAACAATTCATGCATGTCATGAAAACGAAGCTTCATAGAAATTGCGAAATAAAGTAAGTAGCTACTTTTTGTTTTGCTAATTTTTGTCTCAAGATGGCCGCCCATCTAAAAATGTTACTCTCATAATTTTTTCATAACGCGCCTAAAGAAGTATAACTTCAAAAATTGTTATTTGGAAAATCTGAAAGTGGTACAATGTAATAGGTAGTGCTAGTAGTCGACTTTCCCCTATCTACTTAAAAATTAATTCATTAATATTTATTTCATAAGACTAAATATACAGGCATTCTTTTTAAATTAGGCAATAATTACAACTTTAAATGTAGATATCCGGATCTTAGATGAAAAATTAGAAGTTACTCGACCAAGTAAACGGTTCGTCTTTTCCAAATCAATTCGATAAACTAGTTTAAGAAAAATTAAGCAACTTCGTTAAATCACTACAATTTTAAGACAAATAATTACAAAAATAACTTCTCTAACCGCCCTAATTAGACCAAATTTTCAACAAATAAAAATTATAACGGACATTGGATTTAATGTGTTAATTTCTGAAAGTGCATTTAATTTGGTCAAATTGAAATATATTACCAAGAGTAAAATGAGAGAAATATCATAAAATGAAGGTCACAATTTACATAATTCGGGCATCGAACTTGCAAGTCGTTTGTAATATATTAGTAAAAATGAAGATTTGTTTAAAAGTTATCTAATTTACATTTTCGGAAAGTTGGAGATGGAAAATTTTTCCTCTTGTGGCAAAGACAGTGGTGTGAGTTTGTCTGAGTGATATAATTAAGTTAATTAATACGGAAAAATTAAAATAATTATGTCAAAGAATGGGATTTGCGTTTAATTGAAATTATTCACAGTGTACGTATCATGGTGGTGTCAGCCAGTCATTTCCATTCACGATTTTCCTTTTCACTATGAAAGTTTGTATTGAAAGAGTGAGTGCGAATATTTTAAAAAGGCGTGAACTTTTTTCTTAGTGAGAGACTTTTGCCTTTAAATGTGTGAAAAACTCGCACACATTTAACCAAGATGTCAAGTCCATATTTTTATTTTATAATCAATGAGTTATCATTCATCATTTAACCATTAACTACTAACATATATAACGTTTTCAATGCCGTTTCCGGCATTTCTTCGATCAATCTATCCCACTTTTTTTCCTTTTCTTTGGCACAATTTTTTATTACTTTTTTTTAATTGAAATTTTATTCGATTTGATTTGAATTGTGCTATAACCTGCTTGCCTACTCATTATGCCATTTTTATTGCGATTGTTTGTGCAAACGGGGTTGCACTTGCATTAATAGCACAATATAAATGCATTCGTGCACAATGAAATGATACTTTTATTAATCTTCTAACTATTTACATTTTTAAAAAGATCTTTGAAAATTTCGTATTAATTTTATTGAAATTACATTCACCATGATCAGCTTTCCTGGTTTGTATGAATTTTATTTTTTTTAAACCAGGTCAAAGAATTCGCGCCGCAGTGAAATGAACATTTTTAAGTGAATGATTTTTTGTTTATTTGAAAGAAACTTACCAACACTTCTTGTTCGGCTTTGAGAGCCAGCTCGGCTATTTGTTCTTTAGTTAGTTGTCCCTGTGGTACTCCTTTACTGTAGGGTATTTGAATTCCCGATGACGAAGGCAATTTTCCACCTGGCGCCGTTGGTCTGGAATATGGTACTTTTCGGTTGACCGCCGACGTAATTGGAACTTTATAAGGAGCCGCGGGGGATGACCAAGCTTTTAAATTATTCACATCGTTTTTATTGGGCTGGAAATCGTAATTTCTATTACTGATGTATCTGAAATCAAAACAAGAAAAAAAATTATTTTTTGTCCTCGTTTTCAGCGGATGACCTCTTCGATTTTAATTTAAATAAAAGTTATGTATGAACGAAATATAAAAAACCGGATTGTCTCGTTTGTTCGTATCCAATGCAAAAATTGACCTTAGTCAGCTGCATTTTTTGGTTAAAATTTTTTCACTCTTGAAACAAGCAACGTTTTTTTGAATCGGAGAAAACTAGGTTAAATATATAAAAATTTGAAACGATTTAAACGCCTAATAATTTTTATAAAACAGAAAAATTAATTTGTATGAATAAAATTCACTATTAAGTCAAATGGAAAGACGATAAAATAGAAAGGTTTTTTCAAGAATTTTTTTCGTAAACAAGAAAAACCAAATACATTTGCAACATTTTAGTAATTTTTTAAGCATTTAAAAGAATGCTGAGAATCTTAAATTGCCTATTTACACATTATACGAGTACACTTGTACAATTAAATTTTGAATGATAAGTAAATAATTCATACAAATATATATGCAAGTAGCAATTGTAGGTTAAGTATAGAATAAGTATCTAGAGATCAAAATTTTGGTCCGATTACTACTTATACATAATATATTTATTTTACAAATAGGTATATACTTTAAAAGAATCCTTATTGGAATATTTATATTGTATGCATATTAATAAGATTTAAAAAAAACCTTAGTTCAAGTCCGGGTCTCGTGAAGTAGCTAAGAATGAATCTCTCTAAAAAAATTTGCTTTAGACAAAATAGATTTCGTTTTTTTAAATATTGGGGATGTATGCATAAATTAGCTAAATTTTATTTAAAAATACTTTTAAATTTCTAAAAGTGAACTTCGACCTAACATTTTTCTTAAAAATGTACTTAATTATTTGTTAAGAGACTTTTAAAAGAAATTAAATAATTAATCTTACTAATATTATAAACGTGAAAGTTTGTATGGATGTATGGATGTTTGTTGCTCTTTCACTCAAAAAGTACTAAATAGATCTGGATGAAATTTGGAATAAATATAGAGTATAATCCGATTTAACATATAGTATACTTTATATCCTGAGAAAATTACGGTTCCCGTAGGATAGGCATTTTTTGTTTCTTACAAAGCAAAAGATTAACTTCTATTTTTGTAATGTGGTAGTTTAGGGTCCAGAAAATAATAAAGATTATTTCTCATACCGGAATAACAAACGGATAAACGGAATAGCAAAGCAAGTATTTATTCTATAAGAACTATGTATTTAAAAGCAGTTTCATTAAAATCCACGAAATAGAGTAACAACTCATTTTCCTGAAGAAGATTTGATCAACTTTTACTCAGGAGAGATGTACTTTTTGCGTGGGTTAGATAATATGTTTTTTGTTTATAACAGAGTTAAAGATTAATATGATTTTTGCAATGTGGTAGTTTGGGGGAGAATGATATAGCTTACTTTTAAGGCTAGAATAATGCATAGTTCCCATGGGATGGCAAAACAATTATATCCCACAGGAACCGTACATTTAAAAAGTTTCGACAAGGTTTGTGAAAAAGAAATTTAACGCATTTTCCTCAAGAAGGCCTAACCAATTTTACACTATAACGAAAGAAATCTCTACAAAGTTGAAATTAAGAAATTGACAATTTTTACTGGAAAATAAAAATGAATTTCAATTTAACACCAGATAAAATTAATAATGAAATTGTTTAAAATATTTGAAATGTTTCATAGTTAATTTTCGAAGATATTAATTAGAAGTAAACCTTTTAAAATAATAAACTAAAAATTTCAAAATTCAACAATTACTTAACGGAACGAATTGTAATGAAGCTTTGCTAAAGATCCGGTAGGATAGCTACTAGTTTATTCTTTTAAGGGAACATCCATTTATTACGTAAGGCGGTCAGGGGCCGATGGGGTCGAGTTGAATTTCATCTAATCTTACTTTGAAGAAAGGGAAGGTCTCTCAAATATCACGAATTGTTTCGTTTTGAAAAATATCACATTAAATTGCGGATTGGGGGAATGATATACGCCAAATCTCATAACATCTTACCAGAGGGGAGGGGATGGGATTTCAAAAAACGCCTCACGCAATTAATGGATGCCCCCTAAAATAGCTGTAAGGTCTTCAATGACATTTGGTATGAAAGATTTTCAAGTCTTAAAGGAAGGAATACAAGTACTTTTTTACTAAAAAGCGTATAGAAGCTGAAGTGAGATAACTAACATCTCTTTTTTGAAAAGTATTTTTACGAATTTTGATTAAGTTTCTTTGGATATAAAGTCTAAAAGTATCTATTATTTTTTTCTGTCAAAATAGATTAATTTTGATATTTCGCTATGAACGTTGGGAATCTTTTAATCAATAAGTTAAAATTAGGAACACTCAGCGAAGCGAGCGGGTATCAGCTAGTAGTATAAATATAAAAATTTATTATATTATATATATATATTATATATTAAATATAAAAAATATAAATATAAAATATGCAATTACCTGAATTAAATTAAAAAAATTAATTTCTGTACGGGCCTTTGTAGAATATTAAAAACTGGATGTTCACCTCATACCATATATGGGTATCATACTTTATAATAAAAAAACAGATTGTTAGAAAACTATGGGCGATAAGAAAACACTAAGACTTTTGAAATAAAAATCTTCAAAATATAAATTAGTGATGAAAGTAAATAAGAAAAGTTTTCAGAACTATTTTTGCTGGCCTGTATTATCATTAAAATCGATTTGTAATTCTGGAGAACATTACATTTCGTGTTACAACATTAACCTCTAATGAACCATTAAAATGCATCTTTCGTCTCACTAACTATTGATGTTATTTTTTTTAGACAAATAGATTTTTCTAATTATGATAAATAATAGATAATAAGGACAATATTTGTAAAATATTGCTTATTTCATTGCCAAAGTCTCGTCAAAATTTCTAACTTCACCACGACTTAATATTCACAGTCTTCAATATAATTTTGTCTTAATTAGGAAAGTATTAAAATAAAAGTTAAAAATTAAAAGGACCTGATGGACATAAAGACAAAATTAAGAGATTGTTTTACTTAAGGGTTGTTAATTAATAAAGTTTTAATCAAAATGTTGTACGAAACTGTTTCAACCATTTTTTTTAACTTGCTCTATTCTTCTCGTTTTTTCTTAAGCCTTTTCTACACTTACTGATCGCTATGTGTAATGTGCGGACTATGTATGTATGTCGTCGCCACAACTTTTATAGACTTCAATAGATTCTATAGATTTCAATATAGACTTTAATAGATCGAATAAAATTAGTAATAAAAAAAGTAAAAAATTTATTGATTATGCACAGATGTGAAGCTTAAAAGGCTTAAGATGCTGTAAAAAGTATTTTTTACGATTGACTTGTTTATAATTTCGCCACTCTTTATTACTTAATTAATTATGTTGTGGTTGAAACTTAGGTTAGGTGTCAGTTTTTCGAATCACAATTCTTCGAAACACAATTTTTCCAATGCACAATTTTCGAAAAATTAATTATTTTAGGGACCGAAATAATTAAAATAAATTTAGTTTTATTTGCCAGTTTACACAAAACAAATGTAATTGAAAAAAAAACTTCTATTTAATAAGTAAAATATAATTGTTTTTGGACATTTTAACATAGGTATATTTACTAAACAAAAAAACTATGTAATTTACTTATGTTAATAAGTATAAGTTACAGTATACCTATTGTTCATTTTTGGTAAAATTAGCGTGACGCTTTGAGTATTTGAAATCGCCCAATTATCCCAAAATCGAAAATAGAAATTTCAAGAAAAATCGATAAATTTTGACGTCAGCATGAGGCTTAAGCAAGCCATATGCAAAATTCAAGGTATGAGTAACTATGGGAACTTAGATGGTCCAACTTGAACACTTAATATTTTTTTATTTGCGATCACGTTTTCAATATTAAATTTCCATTGAGTGATGATAATTTTTATTTTTTTGCAAATCAAAGGACACATATTTTATAAACATCACAAATAACACAAAATTTCAGGAATAAAACACAGAAAACACCATCAAATTAATGAAATTCTAACGAGTTTGAACTCAAGTAATATAGAAAATATAATAGGCAAAATAAACAATCCTTAGATACCACGTATTTTAAAGATGACTATAGATTTTAAAAATATTCTATAAATTTAAAATGCTCTAATAATTCAGGATATGTATTCATAAAGATTTTAAATGAATTCTGAAAACTCATAGATATTTGCAGCATAATTTTTATGTTAAAACATTTAATTTTGTGTAAAAACTTCGTGATGTCAGGAAGTGCACATTCAGTCAAATAATGAAATTCGGGTGACTACAATCTCTTTTGTTGGAGGCTCCGCCAAACCACCAATTAACTTAAAATACATGACAGTTCCCATAGTTACGTGTTAATTGACAGATTTATGAAAATCATTTCCCATAAGAAAAATGCGTCTTGAAATCCGGTTTTATCAAAAACGAAGCGAAAACTCGCAAATTACCATTCGTTTTTTTCGTTTCCTTTTGACTTGTTTGATCAGGAACCGTCGTCAATTCTTGGCGTCATGCTTTTCTTACTCTCTCCTTCATTTTAAGTACTACACTATCGCTATTTCCAGAACGAAAAGGAATACAAAGATAGTACAAAATGAAAAAAAAGTTATATGTACTGACTAATTTCCCTTTGAAAATATTTTTTAATTGTATTTATGTACCTATTTCTTTTACCCTACCCGTCGAAGTTGATTTACACTGATTTTGGTTTAAAAACACCCACCCTAACCGAAGAAGTTGATTTAGACTGCATTATTTCGAAAAATTGTGCATTCGAAAAATTTTGTTTCGAAAAATTGTGTTTCGAAGAACTGTGATTCGAAAAACTGGTCGGAGACCGAAACTTAGTACCTAGAGACAACCCTCTGTTTTTTTTTTACATAAGGGCATCTGGAAAGTGAATCTGTTCCGATATAGACGAGAAATAAATCTTCAATCCCTCTTGAATGACATGGACAATTAGTAGAGGCTGAGATAGAGGACAAAATACTGCAATATTGCATTAAAAAACTACATTAATATGATCTAACAAAAAAGTTCTATACGAAGTGGATTATTTAAAAAAAATCAATTACTCAAGATTTAAAAATAATAATCGCTATTTAAAAATAGAATTTTTATTAAGCTTCGCACGTATACATTAAGTAGTATGGCAGAGATTGAATATTTTATTTATCAATTCGGATTCGAAAAAATAAATCGTATATAGGGTTTTCATAATGCAGCTCGCTGCATTCATGGTTAGATGCGATTAATCTTTAAAAAAAATCATTATTACGCCCTAATTGTCACGTTTAATTCGAATTAGTTCAATTAAAAATTTATAAAAGAGTAAAAACAATGAGAAAAACATAAAAGAACCATAAACGATTACATAAATAGTGATGTGAACATATGCAATACGTAAGCCATATATAAAACAAACAGATATAATATTCAAGTGCGAGGCTCCGCCAGGTCGTTCCACTTTTTTCCTCGCTCGGCTTCATCTGACCTTCTCTTCAACGGGGAAGTAGGTTAAAATATACAAACAAAAAAGACGTATACACAAGAAAGGAATGAAAGAGTGGAAGAAAAAATAACCCAACATAGTCAGCTCGATATAATCATTATCATTACCATTGCCGTCCTCAACACATATGAACATTGAAAAGTGATAATAATAATAATATGAAGTGACGAGGGCATTAACACGTTAGAATTTCTTTTGGTTTTATCAAAAATATATACATAAGTAGAGTGGTGGCGGGGTATATACCAAAGCTTCTCAAGATGTGAACAACAGCAAAAGCTCACAAATAAAGTAAAAGCTTTGTTAAGTACTTCTATTAATGCCGTGACATTGCTTCTAAATTAAATCAATAATTTTGCCACCAAGCTTATTGAGTATTTAATTTTTTTTTGTACTAACAGACTGATTTTTTATGACTCTTTACTTATACTTATACAATACTACATCAAAATGTACAAAACTTATTATTTAATTTAAGAATACTTCGTTATTTTATTTTCGAGATGCTTCTGATTCTAATTCAATAAAATAAAATGAATGGTCACTGTTTTAAGGTCTTGTGAATTATGAGGTGTACGATTCTCTTGAAACGTTTCAACCCTTAAAAGTACGTGTATAGTAAACCGAACATACGTCTATCAGGAACCCTTAATAAATGAAAAATGGTTTCCCTTTGGAGAAGCTGAAGTTCTTCAAATATGTTTTATAACTTTTCTCCCTTTTGGCACCAAGTGTTACTCATAAAATTTAAGTATTTAGATAACATAGACATTATAAAGTTTGTAAGTCGGATAATTTACTTGACTTGTTTCGTTAAAAATGTGTTTTGGTAGTATGTGGTCGAAATGGTATAAAAAGATAATTTAAATCTCTTTGTCCCTTCTTGTTGTTTTTATGAAAAATATTTTTTTATATGTTTACAAACTTTAAATAATATTTCAAAATTTTTTTCGATATTATACCAGTCTTAATTCAATGGGGAACGGTGTTTGATAAAAGTAGTATAAGAGTTAGGGTTAATCCATCTCTTGCAACGCATACCAACTATTTTTTAACCGACTTCAAAAAAAGGAGGAGGTTCTCAATTCGACTGTATTTTTTAAATTTTTTTTTATGTTTGTTACTCAGCATTTCCGACTGGGTAAAGCGATTTTGATGATTCTTTTTTTATATGGAAACTGGTGCTTTCCGAATGGTCCCATTTTAGTTTGAGGAAAATCTTTCACTTCTAAAGGGTTGAAAACTAAGGGATGAAATGTTAACTTCTTATTGGATAGCTCGATTTTGATAATTCTTTTTTTATTCGAAAGCTGGTGCTTTCCGTGGGGTCCAGTTTTAATTTGAGAGAAATCTTCTACTTCTAAGGGGTTGAAAACTAAGGGATGCAATACTAACTTCTTATTGGATAGCTCGATTTTGATAATTCTTTTTTTATTTGTAGAACACAATTTTAAATTAATCTCCTTTTTTTTATAAAAAAAAACTCCACTCATAAGGGGTTAAAAATTAGAGATGAAATAATATATTAAAAATTTTCCCTGGCTAACCCGATTTTGATAATTTTGTTTCTATTACGTAGAACGTACTTTTAAATTGTTCACATTTCAAATTGAAGAAAAAAATTCACCCCAAGGATGAAAATAGGAAATGAAATAGTGACATTTAACCGAATTTTGATAATTTTTTTTCTGTTGGAAAGAGTAATCCACTTAGTTTTGTTTTTACATTTAAAAGCAAAAAATTTCAACCCTTAAGGGCAAAAAGGGATGATGTAGTAACTTTTAATATTAAACGGCGCTGCCTCATATGAGCAGCGCGTTTGGAAGGTTAACCATTTTCAAGAAAATAAAATCAGTTATCAAACTTCAGATCACTAAAACGCGAGAAATAAATAAATAATATAAAAAAATGAAAAACCGACTTCAAAATAAATAACAAATCTTAAGCAAGAAATGCACTAAAAAGTAACAAAATAATGGCGTATCCTTGCAGTATCTACAACTTACAAATTATTAGGATAATACAATGTACAACTATTGTTATTTTTGGAGTTGGTGTCAGTCAAGAAAAGAAATATTAATGGTAATTTGTAAAAATTGTAAAAAGGTTTAGTTGGTAATTGGTATTTTGTAGTTTAAAGGTCGCTAGATATTGTTACAGTTCGAGTATATTGTTTAAAAGTTCATTTGAAAAATAATTTTCATAAGGTATTCTCGTTTTTTGCTAAGTACCAATATAGTCGTATTTCCTTGGCTGATACCAACTCCAAAAATAATAATAGTTGTACATTGTATCATCCTAATAATTTGTAAGTTGTAGATACTGGAAGGCTACGCCATTATTTTGTTACTTTTTAGTGCATTTCTTGTTTAAGATTTTTTATTTATTTTGAAGTCGGTTCTTCATTTTTTTATAATATTTATTTTTTAATATTAGAAAACGAGTTTAATATATTCATCGAAGAAGTGTTTTTTGTTTCCTACTATAAAAAAATTTATGTTCAAAGACCTTGGTCAGACTTAGAATAGGTCAGACAAGGCTAAACCATCTCCGATTGTTCACGAGAAAATACGGTGTTGAATTGACAGTGGGCCACATTTTGCTGACCTGTCAAGGGTTGGGATGTCGAAGGAAGAAATTAAAAATGCCTCAGACAATGGAGGAGTGTTTTACTATAGAAAAAGGAGCAGAAGCATCGCTGAAATTCTTAAAGGGGTATTCTAGTCTAGAAAATTGAAAAATCGCTTTTTCTTTTCTTTGATATTTTCAAAGCTTAAACCTTTGAGAATATGTCCTTACGAAGATTTTTCAAAATTTTAATTATTTTTTAAGCAAGAATGGCTGTTTGAAAGATGGAAGTATTAACTATCATTGTATGGCCACGGTACGTAGTTTTACCCGAAACTTTAAACGCATTTTTCTCGAAACTATTTTTTTCGAGACGATTGCCATGATTTATCAAGTTCTACTGAGCCAATTTACTTGAAATTTGGTGTGAGCCTTCTCAATATATTATTCTATTTCCTTAACTAAAACTTTAATAATACTTCAATTATTACTATTTTTTAAAAGTTCGAAAAATTCAAAAAAATGCTAAAAAAATTGTTTACTTTTCCATAGTTCCAGATATTGCAACATTACTCTTAAGACTAGATTAAAAATCAATTATTTTTGTTTGTTTCAAATTGTTAGGAGGGTTGGAATCGTGGGTATGAACACGGGCCAATTTTTTGAGACCCACTTCATCAGCTGCTAATTTTTTGAATTTTAATTTTTTTTCTGTATTCTTGTGATGTTAATAAATAACTTATAAAAAAATGTATATTAAAAATATTGATTGCCTTTTTTTACGGTGCTTCAAAGATTACCTGAAATCCATGCCTCTACACCAGAATAACTAACCTTCATACGTGCTGGTTTTCTAATATAAGTTTTATTTTTACCATTGTTGTTACTGCGAGTGTTATTGTTAATATTATTTATTATTATTAATTGTTTGTGAGCTATTGTTGCTATTATTGTTATTAGTCGCTTATAACCAAGATGCTAAAGCTACTATAAATAAAGGCAAATAAAAGCTTTAGCTTCATAACTATGGAAACAAACAGTGACGTCATAGCAATGATTTTATAAGCCGTTTTCTTTGAAAGTGGTACAAATTATTGATTATGATAACGTCAGCAATGATGAAAAACTACGAAGAATTTGATAGTCTACTAAAGTAACGTTTACCATATGAATGTACAACAACAAGAGAAGAATCTGACGTAATTTTACTATAAAAAATAAAAAAATTTTTGATTGTTATGATGGTATATATTAATTGTGTTTCCCAATCTGTGCATCGAAATGTTCTGGGACGTATGTCACAAACATTTTTCCGAGCCAGCTTTTTTGTTATTATAAAATGGTTAAAATCGAAACACTTAAGGAACAATTGGATTATAACCTACTGAATAATTTTATTAACTTCAGATGATAGAAAACTGCAACGAATACAATAGGTATTTGAAGACTGGACATCAATAAAAGGATAAGTACTAAAAACAAACAAAAATGAGTTATGCCTGAGTCAAACTTGACGTCCACGACGCTGACGCTTCAAAATGTCAAAAAAAAGTTAAACATATAGAATTCCATAGGAATGGTTAAACTCGACGATGACGCGACAGACGGTACGCTCACGACGTGTCAAAGTAGAATGTACTTCAACTTTTGACGCTGTCAAATGTCAAATATGTATCTGTCATTTTAAAAATGTGTACTATACAAATTTATAACTGAAAAAACTTGATAATTTAAAATTGATTTTGAAGGAAAATTAATTGAATTGGTGAAATATAATAAAATATTATAAGATAAAACTTCAAGAGTATAAAAAATAAAAGGCAAATATAAAATAAGAAAAGCAGAAAAGTAAAAGAATATTTCGGAAATATTAAATGAAACTGTTTAGTAAATATAATTTTTAATTTATACCCTATAATTTTTATTAATTAATAACAATTTGAAAATGTCAGAAGCCAGTGACGTTTTGAGATTGCCCACTCAGCAAAATTTTAAAGTGTTCTCAACGTTTTTGACATATTGACGCGAAAACGTCGTTAGCGTCGTGGGCGTTAACGTCGAGTTTCCCCAAGGATTTAAGCCCGAAAAAGCAAGCTAATTGCCATTGCCAACAACCTAATACATTAATAGTTACTAACAACAGTAGCACTTTGAACTTGAAGTATTTAATTTCTTACTGAAAATGAATCCACATTTTTATAAAATGTCCTTGAAATACTCTTCGATAATTTTTTTTCAAAATTGAAACATTTAATAAGAAAGTGGTTGCGTGTACGCGCGTGAGAAGTTATACTTCTTTGGTATCATTAAAAATTAGTTTTTATTAATTTTATTCAATAATCAATTATAAAAAAACTGTTATTTAATATTTAATAATAATAATATATATATTTAATTATTAAAAATAAAATTAAGAGAATAATATTTGAGTTTGTTTCAATAAATAATATCCAAGAAAAGCTGAAAGACGTTTATAAAATTTGTCAGGATCATTTTTCTGGTTAACAATTCATGCATGTCATGAAAACGAAGCTTCATAGAAATTGCGAAATAAAGTAAGTAGCTATTTTTTGTTTTTTTTATTTTTTATTTATTTTTTTTTTTTTTGGTGTTTTAAGTCGCTTTAACAGCTATGGTCATATCACGACTGTCTAACCACGGAAAATTTCTGTTGGTCGATTATAATCTTAGTTCTAGGATCTTAATTCTAGGGTTCAACGGGAATCGAACCCGGGCCACTTGACGCATGAAGTGGAGAGAACTACTCCTCTAGCCACTGCGCCAATAGGTGGCAAGTAGCTACTTGTTAAGGTAAATGTCTTAATTTTATTCATATCTTGTGTTACTAAATTTTTATTTTAAGATGGTTAAATCATTTCAGAATCCCAGATTTCGTGATAACTAAGAATATGCATGGAATGCAGACGTCATTTTCATCATTAAACTTCAAAAAGTACCTATAACAACTACTGCAAAATTCCAGAAAAGTAATAACTTATTTATTAATAATATGTGTATATATAATTATTTTTAATTTAAATATAAAATTAAATAAATTAGAAAATAAATACAAGAAAAATTCAAATTACGCGCGCCAGTAGACCCAGTCTTTTTGCGACTAACTTCATTTTGTTGATTTTTATCTTAAAATGCGCGCGCATCTAAAAATTTCACTCTCATCATTTTTTCATAACGCGCCTAAAGAAGTATAACTTCAAAAAATTATAACGTTAATTTCAATTTTTCACCCTTAGAGATTAAAAGTAATAAAAAAAGAAGAAACTATTATTTAAATTAGATATTTTAAAAATCCTGGAAAAATCCATCGTTATTTGAATTTGTTTAAATTAGTAGGTGATTATTTTATTTTTCCCAAACATTAAGGCAATATCAGAGTCTCGAACCCGAAAATATGTTATTAAATATGTAGTAATGTTCTAGTTACATCTTGCATGTTTTAATGAAACCAATTACTTGCTTAGATATACTTATCACAAAATGTCATAATCAATGGTAATTCTGACTTTAACAACAGCAAATCTACATTAAGATTTTGCCAACATTTCCATTCTCTCTTTTTTATCTTTGCTTCAGTTGTACATGTTTTTTGATCAATTAAGAAAATATAGACAAACATTTTCCACATGAGTAACTTTTGCGGTCAAATCTGTTGATAATTGTTTTACTTTAAAATAAAATCCAATTATTTATATGTTTTAGACCAAAAAAGGAAAATCATTTTTGCCTCAGTAAAATTATTATTAATAAGTTCCAATAACATAAATTTAACTTGCCAGTTTTTGTGTACATACATTACTAGTTTTTGTTTCTAAATAATGACGTCACTTTGTTATTTTTATGAATTTCTGGTTAGAAGAAATTGTTTAAATTCTAAAATTGATCCAATATTCAATTTAGCATTTGTAAAGTTTGAGTGTGCAAAATATAATGGAGAATGGTTTGTGTGTGTTAGAGGCGTGGATGAAAGGCCACAAAAAAATTTTGTCCCGTTTTCCGAACGAATGCCACAATCCCACCTTCCCATACCACACAGCGTAATATTGTCATTGTGGCATACTTTTTCATCGTGTTTCATTTCACTTTTTGTCGCTGATAATAATAGAAAAAACTGAAAGGTTTTGAACTTAAATTCTCATTTTTTAGCTTTCGTATATAATAATTTCTCAACTATTAACTCTTAGTGGGATTACAAATTTTTTTTAAGTTTTATTCCGGACATAAATATTAATACAATCTTCCCTTTTTTTCTGTTAGTCATAACTAAAATGAAAATTGTAAAAATTATAACACCAGCGAAAAGAGTAGGTACAATCGTTTTCTATTACATGCAAAATGTGCCCCACGTTTTCTTTGTTTGATGACATAATTAATTAATTTTAATGGTGAGCATGTAGTGAAATAGAAACACAAACCAGAGAGCGAAAACATCAAGTTAAAACAACTTCTGAAATTACAAAGGTTATAAAACATTTATTGTTCTTTTCTTTTTATTTTCAAATGGGATAAAACGCGTCTGCGGTTAAAATAGAAAACGGTTAGGGTAGGTTTTAGCTGTGAAATAGGTAGATATATCCATCACAGTACAATGAAAACCTTTTTGCGAGAAAAGTCGCTTTTTGTTACGAAATTCATAAAATAACAAATGTCTTTAAGGGTAGTTCGTATTGGTACGAGTATTAAGATAAATAAACTTGTGTTTTTCTAAGTTTTGATCAGTCAGCAAAAAGGAACAGATCGCAATGTTTTTTTCCGCAATTCCTTTCTATTAAGGTAATATTTGGATACTTGGTGTAATGCATTGAACTGAAAATTTAACTTTTGAAATGAAATAACTAACGAATTCAATACTCAATTAGACTTGTTATGTGTATATTAGCATTTGATTCTTACTTTTAAGCCAAATTTTGGGGATGCTTACAAATCGAGTCAAGTAGTGAATTTATATAGAAGATAACCATATTTCAAAAATAACTCAATGGTCAACAGTAGTTTTATTGCCCTTGATATATGAATGATTTATGCTCACAATTCATCAACGATTTTGGAATATTTGCTCTCTGATTTTTTTGAAAATTTTTATTTTAATTTTACGCTACAAGAATCGAAAAATATAAAAAAAAATTAACAGTGTTAATATAGAATGTGAATTTTATTATTAATATGCATCAAAGTAAAGAGACAGGAAAATGTAGAAAACCCATGGTATACTTCAGTGAAATGCCTTTTATAAGATTTTCTTCTATAATTTTTTAGGGGACAATCTCTTTTTAAAGGTCAGCAGTAATCTGTCATTATGTGGCGGTCCCATCTACCCTGATACCTTTCCTCCATCACTTTATGATCCTAATGGAAGCGCTCTCCCTATTTCTCACAATAATTTCCTAAAATATCAGAAAACTTATTCAGATGACTGTGGAAAAAGTGCAACCCTATGTTTTACTTTATATTTGCTCCTAGATTCTTAAAGCTTGTTAAAATTTTGCACAATTTCTTTATAATTTGGTGCTTTATATTTACCTAGAAAATTTTCTACTACCAATATAAAAATTTTCCAAGCTTCATTTTCAGGAACTGTCATAATAAATATTGATATATATATATTTTTAACATTTTTTACATTACATTTTTAATTTACGTAATAATGAAATGTATCACTCATAAAATTGGCATAGTTTACCAAATCAAATGAACTGCAAAAGCCGAATAAATGCGTTGACGAAAGTAGCATGCGATTCTTTGCTTCAAATTGGTCGCGCATGCGCTCTAGTACGGTCGAATACTATCTCTCTCGGCATTTCACACAGCCGATTAACAGTCAGCAAATGCGTTTGTCGTTTTGAATCTTAACAGTGAATTTAATTGTTACTAATACTTTTCGTGAGTTATTTTGAATTATTGACCCAAAGGCCATACAAATGTTCTATTCCTTAGGATAAGAACAATTTTCGTGGTTTTTAAATACTTTATATGATACGGTTGTTAATGATTTTTTTAAGGAGCGGCGAATAAGGCTAATTTAAAAAAAATACTTATAACACCACGTTTATCAAATAAAAAAATAAATTTAAAAAATATGGTTCTTATACCCCCCCCACTTCTAACTGCATGCCCTGTTTCAAAAGTCACCGCACGCCACTGATATACACATATATATATATAATGATAAAATTTAAATCTTTCATCAATTGCCGAGTTTCAGGACCATCAAATATTCCTCCTATTAATTTTTCAAGTAATCTTTTTTGAAAATATATTTAAAACAATCTCCTAATGGTGGAAGTTTAATTTTGTCTCAGTTTAATAACGGAATCTTTACTTTGTGGTTATTTAGCTCTACCAACAGTTAAGGGGGTATTCTAGTCTAGGAATTTGAAAACATTGGAAAAATTGAAAAAAAATTGTTTTTTCATAATCCAATAATTTATATATTCAAATATATCTTCCTAAAAGGATTTTTCAAAATTCAAATTATTTCCAAAATTATAGCCGTTTTAGTGTCGTGCCAACTGGACCGGTTGAGACTTAACGTAAAACTTTAAACGCGTTTTTCTCGAAACGACTTTTTTTGATGCGGTCACCATAATATCTCAAGTTCTAATCAGCCGATTTACTTAAAATTTGGCATGAATATTCTTTAAATATCTCTCTATCGCATAAACTAACAAAAAATGAAAAATAAAAAATTGGTATATTTTTAAAAAATTCAACAAAGTTAAAAAATGAGTGAAAAAATCGACCTTTATTGTTGAGTAGCCGCCATTTTATGAAAAAAATTTCAAAAACTTATTAGTTAGATACGGTGAAATCATAAAAACTAGAGCACATTGGTTGGTATCAAGCGTTTTGATTCCCCGACAAAATATACCCGGACAAAATATCCCTATGACAAAATATCCTCATGACAAAAATATTTGCAATAAAATATTCCATGCAATTTCAAAACCTCACAATTTTTTGATAAAAGAGCACTCTTTGATCAATTCTGTGGGCAAAAAGTTTTTTGAGTTCAATAACTAAAATTTTATATTTAATAATTTTTAATAAAAACGTGTTAAATTGACCCCCACGTGTCCGAGTTAAATCCGCAAAAAATGCATTAAATTGACCCCCATGTGCTCGTGTTTAATCCGTAAAAACTGTGTTAATTAATACCAAAGGAGTCAAGGAGGTCCCCTGGCGGGGGTTTGGGGTTGGAGTTTGCGTATTACCCAACAAAATAAATTATAGTCATTGTTCGTTTACCCGATTTTCATTCATTGACTGAATGTGCACTTCTTGACACCACGAAGTTTTACACAAAACTAAATGTTTTAACATCAAAATTATGCTGCAAATACGATTTGCGGTTATTCTATGAAGACTTTTTGTCAAAGGGTATTTTGTCATGGCGATATTTTCTCTGAGGGAATTTTGTTGAGGGGTTATTTTGTCATGGGGATATTTTGTCGGGGGATCAAAACGCATAGAACCCATTGATTACTTTTATAAATATATTCGTAAGTTGTGCACTTGAAAACATAGAAATTCGCATTTTTTGTGGACTTGTATAACCATTGCAATCGATGCAATCTTAAATAACCAAAAAAAATTTTTTCAGCCTTTTCCTGCTTACTTCTTACGGCAACTAAAAAAATTTAACTCCTCCCAATAATTTGAATGTTTATACGCTTTACGAGGGGTCGAATTTGCATAGTCTCTGGACAATTCGATTACATTTCTCCACATTTGATATTTGGCTAACAATGGGATTTCTAATTTTTTAAAAATTTTCAGATACTGCGTAGTATTTTACAATAACTTTTTTAGAACCTATAATTCAATTGAAAAATAATATCCAAAATCACATCACCAAGTGTAACTACATTTAATTACCATTTTCATTGCATTTACTAAGACGTAGAATAAAAGTATTTGAAGATAAACGTAACCATTATATATTGTATAGTGGGGAAAAAGAAATAAATATTATTAGATTTAGACTAGGAACACGCGAGATATAGACCCAGGATGGCAGAATTTCGGGAACTGAAAAATATATAATATGATATAAAAACTTAATGCCATAAGAAATTATGTGACTTTTTATATTCACCAAGGGTTTTTGGGCTACGTTCGCGAACTGACTCTAGTTTGGCAAGGTAATGATATGTTAATTTGATTTAGACCTTTAAAGTTCTATGGGGCAATGAACTTTTATGTTAGAATAGAAAGTTTGAAGACCGGAAGAATATAGAAAAATAATAGGGCAATAGGGTAAAATATATTATTCCAAAGCTTTAGGGTAGATCCAACATTGGCTGTAAATTGAATAATTTCTAATTTGTGTTCAAAAAAATCAAAAAGTTATAAACCTGACCAACCGAAAATATTATTCAAAATTTCTCTTACTATTGATTGATTTTAATACAAAATTGAGCAATTTTAGGCTAATTCTCATTTTCAATGAATTGAGTATAAGTTACTATGTGACTGTATTGTAATACAGTCCTTACCAATATCTTGAATTGTACGTGTATATGAATAACATGTACGAGTATAACATGTTCAGTGGGATTTTACGGTTCGATGAAAATTTAACCAAGCTTGAAGGATGCAGCCCATAATCAGCTCCAAGTTCTAATAAACGCTTTTGTCGTAACAATTGATATTTTGGGCTCAATAAGATCAATACAAATACACATAGCAATTGAAAAAATCATTTTTAATTTTTTATATTATTAACTATTGGTTTCATATTAAATATTTGCTTTATATTCAAATATTCTCTGCCATAATATACACAATCTAATTGCATTATTAACAAGTTTTCTTATTTCGCATTAGCGAAAGTATCAAACGATATAAACGTTAATAATTGATTACTATTGTTATTGCTTTTAGAACAACCATTAATAAAAGCAAAAGAAAACGAAGTCATAACGTAAAAAAGCATTGTAACATTAAAATATGATTTCCGGTGTTTTAATTTTGGCTACGATTTAACTTCATAATTTAGTAATGAAAATTGATCATCCAATCTGTAATTTCGGAAACGAAAGAATTTAATGGTAATTGTTAGTCGTTACGGGCATATAAGAATTATATTTAATGTAGAGCCTTATATATTTTTGACGGGGTATTTACGGAAGCTGTTATTTCAATATTTATGATGTTCAAGTGAAGTAAAATGCTATAAAATGATGATTTATTAAGTTTTTATTTTTCAAGATATAGTCTCCTGGAGTTACGATTGTGATAAATTATTTGCACTTTTGCATCTTTTAGCAAATATCTATTGATTTGCTATCAAAAACTATAAAGTTGTTATATTTTAATGATTAATTTTAATTAAATTTGGCGGAAATTTATATTTATAGTAATAATTTTTTTTGTTAATAATTATTCAAAATTATCCTCGAATTTCATGTAAGTAACAAAAACTCGTATGTCTCTTTTTTAACCGACATCAAATAAATAAAATTATAACAAAATGAAAAACCGACTCTAAAATAAATAAAAAATGCACTAAAAAGTAAAAAAATAATTGCGTATCCTTGCAGTGTCTACAACTCACAAATTATAAGGATTTAATAATGTAAAACTATTGTTATTTTTGGAGTTGGTGTCAGTCAAGAAATACGACTATATCGGTAGTTAGTAATAAACGAGAATACTTTATGAAATTTATTTTTCAAATGAACTTTTATGCAATGCAATAGTACTGTGGCAATATCTAGCGACCTTATTACAAAATACCAATAACCAACTAAACCTTTTTACAAATGAACATTAATATTTATTTCCTTGACTGACACCAACTCCAAAAATAACAATAGTTGTGCATTATCTCATCTTAATAATTTGTAAGTTTTAGACACTGCAAGGATACGCATTTATTTTTTTATTTTTTAGTGCATTTTTTATTTATTTTGAAGTCGGTTTTTCATTTTGTTCTAATTTTATTTATTTCTCGATTTTTAGTGATCTGAAATTTAATGACTGATTTTATTTCTTTGAATATGGGTAAACCTACTAAACGCGCAGCTCATATGAGGCAATGCCGTCAAATGTTAAAAGTTACTACTTTATCCCCTTTTGCTCTTAAGGGTTGAAATTTTTTTCTTTAAAATGTAATGAAAGAACTGACTGGAATAATATTTTCAATAGAAAAAAAATCATCAAAATTCGATGATTCAGTTAAAAATCACTATTTCATCTCCTATTTTCATCCTTAGGGGGTCGATTTTTTTCTTCAAATTTGAATGTGAATAATTTAACGGTACGATGTACGTAATAAGAATAAAACTATCAAAATCGGGTAAGCCAGAAAAAAATTATTATTTTATCCCTAATTTTTAAACTCTTATGGTTTTTTTTTATAAAAAATGGATATGAGATTAATTTAAAATTATGTTTTACCAATAAAAAAAAATTATCAAAATCGAGCTATCCAATAAGAAGTTAATATTTCATCCCTTAGTTTTCATCCCTTAAAAGTGAAAGATTAACCTCAAATTAAAATAGGACTACACGGGAAGCAGCAGCTTTCAAATAAAAAAAGAATTATCAAAATCGAACTATCCAATAAGAACTTAATATTTCATCCCTTAATTTTCAACCCCTTAGAAGTGAACGATTTTCTTAAAATTAAAATGGGACCACTCGGAAAGCACTAGCTTTCAAATAAAAAAAAATTATAAAAATCGCTTCACCCAATCGAAAATTCTGAGGTAACAAACATAAAAAAAAACAATACAGTTGAATTGAGAACCTCCTCCTTTTTTTGAAGTCGGTTAAAAAGGATAAGGTTCTCAATTTGACTATATTTTTTTTTTAATGTTTGTTACCTCGGTATTTTCGACTGGGTTAACCGATTATGATGATACTTATTTTATTTGAAACCTGGTGCTTTCTGTAGGGTTTTTTTTTAATTTTAAGGAAATCGTTCATTTATAAAGGGTTGAAAACTACGAGATGAAATATTGACTTCTTATTGGATATCTCGATTTTGATCATTCTTTTTTTTTTATTGGTAGATCATAATTTTTAATTAATCTCATGCCCATTTTTTATGAAAAATCCACTAATAAGAGGTTAAAAATTAGGGATGAAATTATAAACTTTACCTGGCTAACCCGATTTGGATAATTTTTTTCTATTACGTACAACGTACCTTTAAATTGTTCACATTTCAATTTGAAGAAAAAATCGACCCCCTAAGGATGAAAATAGTGAATGAAATAGTAACGTTTAACTGAATCATCGAATTTTGATGATTTTGTTTCTATTGAAAAGAGAATTCCTCTAAGTTTCTCTCATTACATTTAAAAGTAAAAAATTTCAACCCTTAAGAGCAAAAGGGGATGAATAAGTAATTTATAACATTTAACAGCGCTGCCTCTTATGAGCAGCGCGTTAAGCAGGTTTATCCATACTCAAAGAAATAAAATCAGTTATCAAACTTCAGATCACTAAAAATCGAAAAATAAATAAAAATTATAATAAAATGGAAAACCGACTTCAAAATAAATAAAAAAATCTTAAACAAAAAATTCACAAAAAAGAAAAAAATAATTGCGTATTCTTGCAGTCTCTACAACTTACAAATTATTAGGATGATATAATGTACAATTATTGTTATTTTTGGAGTTGGTGTCAGTCAAGGAAATACGACGATATTTTAGTACTTAGCAATATACAAAAACGTATATACAATATGCTAGTACTGTGACAATATCTAGTGAAATTTAAACTACAAAATACCAATAACTAATTAAACCTTTTTACAATTTTACAAATTACTATTAATATTTATTTTTTTGACTGACACCAACTCTAAAAATAACAATAGTTGTACATTTTATCATCCTAATAATTAGTACGTTGTAGACACAGCAAGGATATGCAATTATTTCTTAACTTTTTAGTTAATTTTTTGTTTAAGAATTTAAAAAATTTATTTTGAAGTCAGTTTTTCATTTTGTTATACTTTTAATATTCTGTCTGAACGCTTTTTGAACCGTTTTTTTTCTTAAATTTTAGCCACGCAGTTCATATTTTAAAAGAAAAACTTATTATGTAATATATTTAACAATCAAAGATATCACATTTATCAATGGGACCAGTATATACTCGTGCACCTGTTTATATGTATACACATATTCGATATCTTAATAAAAGAAAATCATAAATGAGTAAATATAAAAAAAAAAATTTTCTTAAATGAAACCTTTGTAAATAAAAAAAAAATAATATTCTTCTTGAAAATTTAAAAAAAAAAATGATTTTTCGGTAAAATTTTTGTAACTGTTACGTTAATTAGTAATCAAGAAAAGAGTTCAATTTAAATAAATAAAATCTTATCGTTTGAACTATAACTTGTTGTGAAAATACTTAAAGAAAATTACCTACCAAAAAGAAACACTGCGTTTTAACAAATTAAATCAAGTTTGTAACAATGATTGGATCTAATTCAATTGCATATGGTGTAATTGAATACATGGATTATTAAGTTCAAGCGCACAAACAATGCATTCAGTGTTAATAAGTTGATTATCTCATATTAAATTATGGAATAAATTTCTATTAAGAATTAAATTAAACTAAAAGTGACATATTGAGATTACATCGTACTTATTATGAGAAGAGTGATACTTTATATTAGATAACAAGCGACTAGTTTTTTTTTAAAGAACGTCTATCAAGTTTACTTACGTGAAAGTTGTGTAACTTCCTCTTTGTATTATATGTGCTATTATAACAATTTTCTAAAAATAAACTGTATCATATATAAGACTTAACACTTCATAATTTCCATTTTTTAATTGATTTTTTTTAAATAAACAAAGCTACAAACTGAGTATCACGGTAAGTATCAAATAATTCGAACACATTTGTTGATTAATTTTCCCCATTTCTTTTGTATTATACCAGTTAAAAAAATTTTCCTCTCCACTTTGAGGTAAAATCTTATTGCCCCCATCCCCAAATCTACAACCTAAAAATTCCTAGGACTCGTCTTCGACCAACGCCATACATGGCTCTACCAAATAAACGAACTAACGATGGAATATAAAAAATACAGTCGAATTGAGAACCTCCTCCTTTTTTTGAAGTCGGTTAAAAAGAAGACTTAACATAGTAAAAACCAGCCCCTTACAACTCCATGTTACAAAAATGTGACCATTTTTACTGGATTTGCAGTAAATTAGTAGAAAACGAGTTGAACGAAGACCACAAAAACTGACGAAGACCGAAGAATTTATGGAAGTCGGAGGTTGGAAATAATTTTTTTTAAACATCAGGCAAATTAATAAATAAAATTTTTTTTTAATGTTTTCATTATTATTGTTATTATATGAGAATAAATATAAGTATTTTTATATAACTAGAGGTCGCCCAGTGGTCGAAATTCGACCATAATTCGTTACAATTTTTACATACCTAAGGGTACACTTCACTTGTAACTGCCTCAAAAACTTTATTTACTAAGCTAACTACATCAGATAATGAATTGCATTTGCGAATGTTTGGAAAATAATTTCTTGACTAAGTTTTTTTTCAAGGTCCATTTAATGAAAGTGCATCATATAATGATTGAAAATATTTATTTTAAGTTAAGGAAGGAAATAGGTGTAGAGGTTTCAAAATATTTATTTTGTTTCTTCCATAAATCTTTTACAAAATTCTTTCAGAATATTCTCTAAAAATTTCAAAACTAAATATCAATTCGTTCATATCATACATGTTTTGAGGTCGCCTGAGTCCAAAAAAGTAGTTTTTTAGAAACATGTCTGTGTGTGACAGCCATATCGTATCGAATGCTTCTCCGAATTTCACTAAACTTGGAAATTTTACTTCATATTATATCTTGTTTTGGCGTGAAGCATTTAGTTGAAATCGGTTAACCGAAAGCTCCACTTTATTCTCGGAGTTTTTGAGCTTTTTCAAATTTTTTCGAAAACGGCTGCAAAGATTTTTTTTAAGCTTATGATAGTTCTTAGACTTATTAATGGCTAAAACTTTTATTTGAAACTTTTTCTTGGGAAAATTCGATTAAGGACGGTTGTGGGGTGAAGGTTGGGAATTCATAAATACATATATGTTGTATACTTGTATGCATATAGTTCTGCTATGTATAGTTACAAGGTGCTTATATATTTCTTTTAACCAATAGCGAGTTTCATAAATGAAAGTAAAAGAAAGCACTGTATTCTGAAATATTTTTTAGACAAACAAAAAAAATATGACTATAAAACATCAGACGTAATTTCAAGTGTGTTTCCTATGTTTAAAAGTAAAACAAAAGTACCTTATGTTTAGATTTTTTCATTTAAAAGTCAAAGATAAAATATTGGAAAAAAGCTGCATAAGTCCTGTTTAAAACTTTGAATTAAGCTAAGCTTTTTTTTCCAAATAGTACCTACCTACCTAAATTAATTTTTTGTGTAATTTATTTGAATGATTTTGCCAAAAGAATATAGTATGAATTATTTATACGTTATATAATAATCAAGAAACACCTGATGAAGACCAAATAAAATGGTTGAAACGTTGTGTATTTGAAGTTATACGTATCTTTTAAATATATTTTTAATAATATTACTCAATAATCAAATAATCAGTTAAATTTGTGTCCTTCAATTTCAATAATTACAATTTCAAAATTTAAATTCCTCTCATAAAATTTTGTTTAAATAATGACATTTGGATTATGGTTGAAGTCTGTGGTCAAACTGAACAACTGAGATTTAAAATTCTATACATATTTGTTTCTATTGTGTGTCTGTGTGTGTCAGACGCATGGTAGTGTGTGTGACGTCTTTTTTCATTAATTTAAGGTATTTTGAAGCATTATTATAAAAAAATATTATCTCAAAACGCAACTTCCTCATATAAACTTCAATTGTGCCAAATTTCATACTCCTCCGTTCGTATATTATTCGGTAAAAGGGGTTTAAAATGTTTGCTTCACGTATTAATATATAGATAAGTATAATAACTCTGATAAGTTTAAGTGACAGGGCTATTTGAGACGTATGACTCTTATAACAACACAAATAGTGAACTGCTGTTTTTCCACTGGATACCAGTGCCACCCAAAGGTACTAAGATTTCCGTAGAAATCGGTCACGTTTTTTAGCCTTTCTCGTATCTAAGTGACAGGGGGCTGATAAAAACTGAATAAGCGCAACAAAATGGGGAGCAGACCAAAAGAACCTCGTCAATATTTTCAGAACGTTAATTAGAACAAAGATGAACTATGGAGCAATGCTTTTCTTCAACGCATCTTATTCGCCAAACTTAACCAAACAGCTAGAAACTATCAAAAACTCAGCTCTAACTGTTTAGTCCATCAAAAGTTTACTGACAGAAGCGAATGAAGTCCCCATCACCCATCGATGGAAACAACAAACCATTCAATTCATTGCCTCCCATCAAACATTACAAAAGAACCCCCTGTCCTCCAAAATTCTAAACTCATTCAATCAAACCATGCCCGAACCATACAAAAACTCTCCTAAATCCAGAAGACAAAAACAAAAAAATAAGTCAGAGAAATTAATTTACAATTTTCTACCCTCATCCAAAGGAGGAAAACCCCGCCATCTTACTAGATTTGCATGACGACCCGAAAGAAAGAACCTCTCAGAAAGTATTCCAACAGGTCTTCTACGAAATAAAAAACATAGGCTATTATGATCAGATCATATACCCACAGATGGGTCAATAATTGAACAAGACCAAGGATGCGCTGTAACCGACGAAAACACAATAATCACGAGCCAACATCTTCCTCGCTACTTATCTATATTTTCATGTGAGCCCACGCAATTGAACTAGCCTTCTCCTCCGCGAGCTACCAAAATAATAATAGAATCTTAATACGAATCGGCTCCTTAGACTGTCTTAAAGCCATTGAATCCCCTAACCATTTCCTAACAAAAATATATCTTCTATCGAAACCAACATAGCCTCCTAAGATGAATCAGGGAAATTATAAACCTTATATAGATACCTTCGTACGTTGGAATAAAGGGCAATGAAAGAGCCGAGGAGGAAGCAAAAAATGCAACCAAAATTCTTGCTGTGGTCCCAACACCTGGATCACTCGAAGAATTCAAGAAACATCTCAGCGAAAAGATCAGGATGAAAGATCAATCCTCCAAACTCCACTCCATTAGAAAATTGACATTGACTAAATCATCCATTGACACCATCCCCTGACCAACCCAGGTCATTGTAATCTGACTGAGGATAGGACACACAAAATTAACTCACTCATACCTTCTGCAAAGGACTCAACCACCAAACTGTATGAAACGCTCATCCCCACTCACCCCTAAACACTTAGTCGATCTACATCCCTGATCTCCTAAAAGGATTGAGGAAGGAGACGAGTACGCCAAACTCCATTCAGGAGGCGATGGGAAACCCAGAACAGTAGGACAACGCTTGCTGTTTCCTCCAGAGGCTAGGGATTTAGAACGACGTATAACGAACTAACATAACCAAAAATTAACCCATAATACCACTGTGCTAGTAAATTGCAACATTTTAGTTCCAGGTGCGATAATGACCAAAGCGGTAAACATTGCATGTCCGTATAAAAAAAGACTTAAAATAAAGTCAAATTTAAACTTTTCTATTAAAACAATAACAGAAAAAATGTCTATCAAAATAAATAAAATGATGACAGTTTTGTCTTTTTAATTGCTTGGTTTTTATTATTAACATAGAGGAAATTTGAATTTGAATAGAAATACTTAGATGTTCGTCTAGACTTATTATTTTTATCAAAAATTCAATAGAAACTTCTTTTTAAAGAAGATTCTCTTTGATTGTTTTCTCTCAAAACAAATATGATTTGATAGAATATTAACACCAGCGAATTAGAATGTTAAATTTTTTGTGAAAATCCAGGCCACCATTTCAGTGTCATTCAAATTTCAAGTGGAACTTTCAAAGATTTACGAAAAAACTTAATGCTTATAAAAGACAAGTGTTACGATGGAAAAAGAACTCAATGAAAAGAATTTTTAACCTTTCATGTAACTATCATATTCTGTCATTTTTAGACGAAAGGATAAAATGACTTCTAAGGGCAAGAGAAGACTACTAGGAATTTAATATTTTTTGCTTATGTTATATAACTCGTTCAGTAATGCTCACGAGATTCGATTATAATTTTGTCACGTTTCATTTTCGATATACTATTTGCACTGGGTTCTAGCTATTCTAGGTCGCTAGCGACGCGTATTCCCCGGACTTCTTTTTATTCAAGCAGCCTTTTGAGCGTGGAACTTTGTGTTTCTTAACATCGAAGTTATTAAACTCGTAACACCTTATCGATACCGGTTTTGTTTGAAAGTTAAAAATTAAATTTGCCAACTACCGCATAATGCAAAACTTTTTTTCCAAAAAAATTTTCTATTTTTATCTCAATTACGTTCGTAAGGAGTAGTCAAAGAGCACCGACTCTTAAAAAAATTTCACTTATGTATGAGCTACCATACGGTATATTTGTGTATGTCAGCTGAAGATAATATGTGAATATAATTCGATAGAAACGTTTTTCGTGTTAACGTTTTATGTGATGATCGATTGAGGCACAGGTTATTGAGCTTTAATGTATCGGAATTGTTCGTGATTTAATCTTATCGCTCAGTCTGTAAGACTTTTTCGTTTTGAGTTATCAATTTATACGAAAGAAAACTGAAAAGCAGCAGTTGTAGTTCATTTTGAACGCTTCTTTTTGAAGAATGACGCATGTTATTTTCAACAATTAAATATCTCTCCCTATGTAACGATTCATCAACATATATAATTACCAGTTTGGTAGTGAAAATAAACAACGAAAAACCCTATAGTAAATGCGAGGGAATTATCTCGACAATTCTGGTAGTTTTGTACAGTTCCTAGTTCTTTTAACCAATATCGAGTGTCGTAGATGAAAGTAAAAAAAAAGGACAGTGACGCCTTGTAGCAGATATTTTGTCCCGATTTTGTACGTAATAAAAGCCAAGATTTTGGCTAAACTAGTTTTGAAATTTTTTATGGTTGTTGTTTAAATGAAATCAATTTATATCTTTTAAAAAGATGTCTATGGACATTTTTAAAACATCGTTCCCACTACAAGATTTCTCTTTATCTATATCTAAAGATAGGTATAATAAAACTGTAGAAGATTTTTGACTCTTTGTTTGTTGTGCATCTTTCACGCAAAAACTACTGAACGGATTTTGATGAAACTTTTTTTGTTATATAGCTATTAATCCTCGGTAACATAATAGTTATAATTTATATATAATTATCTAGAGAAAAGTTGGGAAATTCAAAGATTTGTAATGTGATGTCATACCAAACATATTTTTGTGCACTTACATTACAAACGCTGGCTCAACCTTACGAGATAGATCAAATTTATATGCGGCGAAATTGTGTATCTTAAAAAGGTTGATAAAAAAGTCCGCGACGGTATATGTCTATCTCCTAAGAATAACCCACAGGAACCATTTTTATTATTTACAAATGACAAAAAAATTATGTTGGCATAGCGGCCGTAGACATACGTATTGCCTGTTTTATTGGTATCTTCTTCTATATTATATAAAACTGTTAAGTTGGTCCTTATTCTGTACCAATTGAGCTCAAATCTTGATACAATATACAATGGGGCTCCAGAATAGTTTATATCTATATTTCGCGTTAGATTTAAACAGTAAAAACACATAAATCCCATAGGATAGCATAACAATTGTATCCTACAGGAACCGTGTATTTGAAAAAAAAGTTTCGTTAAAGTTCGCGAAATAGCAATTTAACGCATTTTCCTCAAGAAGACCTGACTAATTTTACACATTAGCAAAAGAAATTATCTACAAAGTTTAAATTAAATAACTGACAAAATTTTACTGAAAAATAAAATAGAATTTGAATTTAACACCCGATAAAATAACTAATGGTTTTTTTTAAATATTTGAATTTCTCTATTGATCATTGTCGAAGAAACTAATTAGAAATAGGTAAACGTATTAAAATAATGTACTTGATTTTTAAGTAATTAACAATTACTGAACGGAACGAATTTTAATGAAGTTTTGTTAAAGATACCTCAGATCTTAACATATTATTAAATATCATTTATTCAAAAAAAAAAAAAAAAAGGACGGTTCTCGAGGATAGCTCCTAATCTTTTCTGCTAAAATTGCTGAACTGTTTTAAATGCCATTTGACAAAATCTTATAGAACCTGTAAGATAGCTAATATCTCTTCCCAGAAAAGTAGTTTTAAGGATTTTGATGAACTTACTTAGGATCTAAAGTCTGGAAGTATCTATCATCTTTTTCTGTCAAAATATTATAGATTAATTGTTATATTTTGCTAAGAAGTAAGGAATCTATTAATCAATCAATTAAATTTAGATACTCTTAGCAAAGCGAGCGGGTATTAACTTTAACAGTCGTTTTCAAATTTTGACCTTAAGTTCAAATCACAATTGTTTTTGCACCGGCTACGTGTAACGTTTTCATCTTTATTCCTAAATAATTTTTTTTTTCTGTATTGAATAGTTTATTAGAATATAATTTAACATTAACTTAGCTACAGCAACACGTAGCCGGGTCTGCTAGTTTTCTAATAATTTAGAAACTGTGACTTTCCCGTACGACTAAAATTTAAATAAAGCTTAAAAATATAGAAAAATTACAACCTTTAGATAATTTTATAAACTATAGTTAATATTCACAAATTTTTTTTAGATCGTTAAAAGCTTTAGAGAAAATATTTTACATAACTGAATTTTAAATATAAAACATTCGGTAGAACACTTACTTTAATGTTTTAAATATGAGATATAATTTATTTTACCTCTTTTTCACATGAATATTTCAACATTTAACATAGACGCATGTTTCAAGTTCTTTTTAAAATTTCCGTGAAATATTTCTTGAAAGTTTCCATAATTGATGTATAAAATTTCTTTAATATTTCCTTGTGCGTACTTTTAATTCATCTGTCTGCGTAAAACTTAGTAAGTTTATATCATGGAGGGTGCAAATAAAGAGCAAACACTTTATTTATAAAATACACCAAGTTTATTGAAATGTCTTTATTCTACGTCTTTATTTCAATATAAAAAGAACGGAAATTAAGACAATAATAATTAATTTAATGAGTTGAAATACTTTTAAATAATGATAGAAAAAATCTACAGTAATGAAGCTTTTTTTGCTCTAACAATACTTTTTGCAGACTAACTCAGTAACTAGCAATGGTATTTATTAAGAAAACTTTTTTTCAAAATATTTTCTTTGTCTTGTTTTGTCTATTATAAAATATCTCAAAGCGAAAAAAGCATTTTGTTAGTATTTAATCATTCCAACAGTTATTCGATAAACAAGGCATCAATAAAGTGACACAAACCAACAAAAAACTCATTTTACTTTCGAATGTAATAATTGAGGTAAACGATCATCTCATTTGAATCTCATTGAAAAAATACGAGCAATTGACAATTCATACTGCTAGTGATGACATTCTCGTCAAACCAAAAGTCATTTTCTATTGTCAACGATAATCAAAAAGAAAATCTACTGCTGCGATAAAATGACAAAATCTTATAAAACTCTAATAAATAGAGCTGTATGAAGAGCACGAAGAGCAAAAGTATGAGCAATAATCTCGTGCATTTAGTTCCACTCTAATTCGTCTAATCATATGGTTTTCGGTCTTTTAAGATTTCCATTTTTTATGGTTTGATAAAAATAAATCATTCATTTTTAATCTGATCTCGATGCGATCTTACAGGTTTGTGAGCATAATAAATGCGTAGAGGTACAGTAAGAGTGTTAATTATTGAGATAAATTTAATTAAATTTTCCGCTGACACAAAAAATCAATATAAAAACTTTTAAGTAAGGTACTCACTCAGGTCCCAATCCTGGTCCTGATAATTCGAAAGAGTCCGTTTCATGTTGGAAGAGTTTAGGTGGTGGAGGTGCGCGAATATCTGGATTGTGATGTAATGAAATTCCAGATAAAACATGCGGTGGAGGACCCTGGAAAACAAAGACAAATATAATTAAGTATAATATTTTTGTTAGGTAGGTTGAAAGGTTTCATCCTTACATGAGAATGCGGGGACTCGACATAGTGTTCCGTGAGGGGTGGAGGATATGAATATCCTCCACTGTGATGATGTGGTGGTGAATGAGAGGCTGGAATCTTTAAAAACATATTTTTAAAAATAAATATTGTGTCATTTTAAGCAGTAATGAATAAAAAAATTTATTAATAGCTCATTTTACTAGCAGTTTTATGTACCAAAATGTCTTAATCATTTTAAAATTATCTCAATCCCATGATTCGTAGAATTTCCCATTCGAATAATTTAAAAAAAAAAATAAATTTCAACAATGCATTGGTTACTTTAAAAAAAACTGGTTGTATATACTTTAAACTAGTTTTTTATGAAATAAACTTCGAACTATACAATATGTAAATGATAACTGAGAATACTCATTAGGTTCATTCGCGGATGTGATACTGAATCGATAACGAATCAGTTCAAGACCGATTTAGGATCATCGCCAAGCGCATGTAAGCTTATCAGCCGAGTTACGGTCCGATATTCGTGATTCACACGAAATGCGTTCGTTACTGATTCATAATTGGTTCTAGCGATCCTCAGATTTTTTTTGGGATGAAAAATTCGATTCTCTTACTCATGCGCAGTTTACTATATTGTGGCTAGTTCAAAATCCAATTTCGCTGTCATGCTGCGTTCACACGAGTCAATTCTAGTAGCCCGTTTTTAGTTGATCAAAAAAAGTTAAATGAAGAACCTCATGTGAGAACCGTAATCAACTTTTTAGTGGATCAAAAAAAATTTGAACGAGCCATCACATTAGAATTTTCATTCAACTTTTGATCGATTTACTAAAATAGGTCAACTAAAGTTGACTCGTGTGAACGAGGCATCAACGTCTGTCAACGTTAAATTCAATTAACAATTTTCGTGGGTTCTCGTTAATCATCGTCTTACTTCCGAACATTTTGAAACTCGTTCACAGGAAAATAACCTTTAATCAGTTCATAAGCGTGCATGCGTTTGGCGATTCTCCTATCCGCATGGATTGATTCGTTATCAGTTCAAAATCATCTCCGCGATCTAACCTATTATCTTTGCGTATAACAATGCAGTTTAAAATCTATTCTTTTTAGTACTAGACCGGAGTCGATAATTTTTGAACCCAAAAAAAATATAATAGGATAAAACCCATACGAAAAGGAATTTAACAAAAATAAAAGGAAAAATAAATTACGGTCGATTTGAGGTGTGGAAGTGGACAAAAGGAGGGGAGTTATAGGGTAAAAACGGTGTATCTCGTTTTCTGACAAGACTACAAGTCCTATGGAAAAAAGTTAAATAGACAATAGACCAATAGAAAAAGTTGTAGGTAATAAGAAGATCTACAACTTTTGTACTAAAAAATGTTTTCACATAACCTCAAAATTTATGTGAAAATTCCAATACCCAAGGTTTTGGTTTTTTATTTTTTCAAAAAAAAAATATTTTTACGAAATTTGGGAAAAACTTACCTTTTAATGTCCCAAACACAATGAATTTTTTTGATTTAAAATATTTATTTTTTCACCTTACTATGACTTAATATCAAAAAAGCACCCTAATTTTCAATCGAAAATTCTCCCGTCATAATATCTACTTTTTAAAAAAAGTCGGTGAGCTTTTTGTTCATTGAAATCTCTTCTTTCTGACAGTGTGAAAAAAATCCATTTCTATGTAAAATTTTCTCAGGAAATGCAATAATTAAAGTGTACATTTTAATAAAAAGCTCTAAATTGTGCATAATGCAATTGTACATAATACAATTTTGAGCTATTTATTAAAATTGTTGCTGTTTTGCACCATCAGAAAGTAGAGATTTTAACGAACAAAAAGCCCGCTGACTTTTTTTAAAAAGTAGATATTTTGACGTGAGAATTTTCAATTGTACATTAGGTTGCTTTTGTTAAATCATAATAAGGTGAAAAAATAAATATTTTAAATAAAAATAATTACAGTGTTTTTAGGACATGAAAAAGTAAGCTTTTCCCAAATTTCAAGAAAAAAAAATATTTTGTAAAAGATAAAAATAAAAAACCAAAAACTTGATTTTTGGAATTTTTCACATAAATTTTGAGGTTATGTTAAAAAAGTGTTAGTACAAAAGTTGTAGATCTTCTTACCTACAACTTTGCTATTTAATTTTTTCCATAGGACTTGTAGTTTTGTCGCTAATCGTGATTAACCGTTTCTACCCTTAAGCTCCCCCCCCGCAATTTCCACTTCCCAACCGCAGATCGACCGTAATTTATTTTTTCCTTACATTTTTCTTATATTCTCTTCCGTTTTATTTGGGCTTCATCCTACTTTAATTTTTTTTCACTTTTAACCATATTCAAAGGCTTTAGTTCTGGTCTATATCAAATGAAGTTAACATAAAAAACCCATAACATAAGGAAAAGTTCAATGTTTAAGCCTTAAATTTTGTGAACTGGATCAATTTTAGCCATAGAAGTTTCGTTTAGCAACCAAAATTCAATAGAAAATAATACAACAAATTAATAATAAAAGTTTTTCTTTTTAAAAAGAAAAAAGATCTATAAGAAAGAATTATTAAATAATAATTAGCGAATAAAATTAGATTCGTCAAATTAAGTTACTGGATATTTTGGGAAATGAAATAACACATACTGACTTAATTCGTTATTTAAATATTAACATTTGACTTGATTCAAAGCCAAATATATTTCAAGTAGTTAAAAAAGTTTGAAACAGATCAATTTTTGCACATGTTTGATCAAATTACTTATTTAATTACTTATGGCTTTTATTTTCAAACTTTTACTTGTATCTATTTGGTGTTCCACGTACAAAAATAGTTTGTATTCGTTAATCTTAGAAATTGTAACAAACGTAAGATATAAAAAATTCTAGGTCAACCTTAAATTTATACGTTTATCTTAAAAAGATTACTTAAATATGTTAATTCCTTGAAAAATTTCTTACATCTGTTAACATTTTGTAAATAAAACGATACCATAGCATATGAATTGGTGTTACTGGATTACAAATTAGCGGTATTTTCAAAAATCATTAGTAATTCAAACACGATCCACCTATATCTTTCCAAAACCAAAAATAAATAATAAATTATGTTATTGTCTTCCTTCCTCACTGCAAAGCAAGTAAATTTTTATGAACTTACTGAATTAATTAGAGCATCCAAGATTTAAGAAGCTATTAAGTTAAACATTTTAAAAATTTATTCCTATTTTAGAAAAGCGTTTAACGTAATGTTGCATTTTCTTGAAAATGGTTTTTAAAATTTATAAAGGAAGCGGTTAAATCGATTTTTTTATAAGTAAGATTAGTAATTATTTCAATTAGTATTGGTTTTGATTGATAAAAAACCAAAGAATTTCATTGTTATTCCAATAAAAGCAAAGCAAATTTTGGTGCGTTAATTGTTGCATTTTCCGAAATTGTGACTTACTTCATATATTTCAGAGGGTGGCTCGGGAGGGTATTGCGAATATGTGGGATGCTGTAAAGAAGATTTCATCAAAAAAATCGAAATATTTTTCTATTTTTTCCCCGTTTTCATTCTGGTTATCATTTATGACCATCTTATTTGATACAATCTAATATTCATTGTTAAATACCTGGTGATGAACGTGTGAAATTTGATGGTGGTGATGATGGAATTTCGTTGGGTGGTGATTTTCGTGATAATAAGAGCATAACTTGAAAATATGCGATATAGCCGGAAATAGGAAGAGCAAAACTTTCAGAATGATTTTCTTAGCTGTGCCGACTCCAACCAAAACGGGTAATAAGAACATCAATTTTACTTTGATCAACTTGATGACCAACAAAAGGGCCATAAAGGACATCAATAACTTCTTACTAAAGTATTTCTCTATAAAAAAAATATATAATAAGATCATTATCATATTGTTATCCTTAGAATTTAATCACTCACTGATTTTCTTGAAGAAAATCCTCCCAACACCTTCTTTAGGCTTCTTTTTAATTGCTCGAGATTCTTCTTTGTCTTGAGCAATGTCTTCAACAGGAAGATCTTTTGGAATCATTTCCAACTTAACGAGAACGCCATTTCCTTCAAACCCACGTGGTGAGACTTTAAAAGTCGCGCCATCGAACATTACTTCGGGAAGTTGTAACTGTAAATCATGAGTCATCATGAATTTGACGCTTTTACCGTAAAGCGAGTTGGTAATTTCCTGGAACGGGGATACGTCTAGTCCTCGTCCTTCGTCTTCTTCATCTTCGATATCATTTTCTTGAGAATTAGCCTCCCGGGTATATTTTGTATAATCGACTAGATTTCTTTTGAAGACGAGCGAGTCGGTTACTTGAAAATCATGAGGGTCCTCTAATTGAGAGTTCATGTAAGTATAAACACTTTTTTGAATACAGGACATTTTTTGTGTTTTCCCGCATTCATTTAATAAACTGTCCCATAGTACGTTTCCACCTGATAAACTTCGATTGCTGAATGTTTGAATTTTTTCCGTAAATGTCTCGGTAGTTGTAGGATCTAAAGTTGATTCAGTTACGGCCTCGGTTGATTCTTCCGCAAATATTGCAGAAGTTGTTGAAAGAAGTAGTAAGACAGCGTAAAAGAATGCCATTTTCAGGCTTATACTTCCTCGATTTACTAATATAACATCTAATTTATTGAGAGGACACTTGGCCATTTGTTGTCAATTTCGTAACGGGACTCTATACCGGGTGTTTCATATGTTCCTTACCACTTGATATTAATGATTCGATTTCATGTCAGACGATCGTCTTTCTTATTATCTTACACAGTCATTATGACACTGACCCACATTTGATACCTCGAGCAATATCCACGTGGTCTTCTGCAAAATTATAACTAGACTTAAAAAAAAAACCGTTTTTTTTTTAATCAAATTTAAGCACAGTTTCACTGTTTATCAAATTGATTTTTCCAAAAAAAAATTCCACTAAAAATCACTTAAGAACAAAAGTGAAAAATAAACTTTAGTTAAGACGATCACAATTTTTTAAAACTATTTGTTTAGGGTAGAAAAAAGTTTTCTTTTCGTAAATTTCGATTGATTTTCCCGTCACGTTTTTCCTCGAATTCGGATGAGTTTAATAACGACGATGATGATGGTCAAGTCGCGTCACGACGAATGAACGCGTCTTCTTCGTGTTGAGGTTTTAATGAAGACCAAAGAATGAAGGTAGGAGAAGACAAGGCGAAGAAGTCGGAAGAATTACGTTATTAGAGATTTCAATGCCGGTACGGTAGAATATATGTAGGTAATATCAATATAAGTGAGATGAGAGAAAGATCGACAATCAAAAAAATGGTCATTACTTATAACAAATTCTTAAGACATAATATGCAAATAATTTTTATGAAAAATGAGGGATTTTTTGTTGGTATGGCAAAAAAATGATGTTAATTAATCGATTAATTTCGATAAAACTTTGAATTTTTGTGAAGAATTAGGTTCTTCATTAAGGTTTTTTTGGTCTGTGTGAATTTTTGTGTGTTGATAGTGGTATGTAAAATGTTAAGATTCCGCTATATAAGATACCGATTTATTAATAATATTTTTACTTGAAAAAAATGATGTAAGTAAAGTAAAAATGAGTTATCATCTTATATTTTTTTAGAAGACGCAAGAAAAAACGCACGTATTTGGGTTATGTAAATAAGAACATTTTTTTGTCGGTCCAAACAAATTTTTGAAGTATACTCACATATAAAGTTAGAGTTGGGACATAAAACATGATTTTATTGCATGATTGAAAGGTTAAGATCTAAGTATTTAATTTTTACCAAAATAGTTTTCAACTAATTTCTTTTTGAAAATTATTTTTTTACTTCATTGATTAAAACACCAGAAATGGTTAGACAAACGTTTCATCTTTACTTATCAATATAAAAAAAATATTCGTGCGTATTTTTTGTCGCTTAAGCGTTAACAGGTATGTTATAGTAACTATCTAATTTTAAGTATTCTTAAGAATATAAAGGAAGTACAATCGGGAGAAAAAGTGCTGAACACTTATAATTCATGAATATCTACTGCTTTTCTCCAATACTTCCCCAGTATTCTTTTTTTTATCAAAAAAGCATTGACAATTTAATTTCAAAGAAAATTAAAGGAAAAATTATCAAATTGTTATATATAAAAAAAAAACAATACGAAAAAAAAAGTCTAATTTAAAAAATGCCCTTGGAGAATTCCGTTCGTCTTATTCTTCAATAATACCCAGTCATCATAACTACGAGTATATATTACATATGTATGCATGAAAATACATTGTACAATATGAACGTTACATTTACCCTGACATTGTGCTTCAAACTTGAATTATTCCGTGTTCCTTTCAACCTCACCTGTGATCTACCTACCAGTTATCTTCTAAGAGATTGAATTTTCTTTATGAAAAATGTAAAATAGATTTTCCAGACAAATGTACGTAATAAAGCTTATTTTTGGATTGATAGATGGTAAAGCCATCATCATATAACAAATATTATATGTTACCTGTCCACTTGACTGAATATCAACATCAGCCTGTAGATATCATTGATTATTTTTGAAGTTATACTTCTTTAGGCGCGTTATGAAAAAATGATGAGTAATAAAGTTAGCCACAAAACTACTGGGTTTCTTGGCTCGCGTTATTTGAATTTTTGTTGTATTTATTTACTTATTTACTTATTTATTTATTTTTATATTTAAATTTAAAAAAATTATAAATACAAATATCACATATTATTAATAAATAAGTTATTATTTTTCTCGAATTTTGCAGTAGCTGTTATAGGTAGTATTTCAAGTTTAATTAATGGCGCGGTTTTAGGAGCATTAGTAGCATTCTATTTTATCATCACAAATTAACAAGATGAAGTTGCCCACAAAACGGCTCGGTATTTTTAACTAGGCGCGCGTAATTTGAATTTTTGTTTTATTTATTTACTTATTTTTGTATTTAAATTAAAAATCATTAATTCTTTAAATATATTTTGTATATTTTATGTAGAAAATATTTATACATACAAATGACATATATTATTAAAAAATAAGTTATAACTTTTCTCGAATTTTGCAGTAGCTGTTATACTATTTGAAATTTAATGATGAATATGACGTCTGCATTCTATGTATATTCTTAGTTAACACGAAATCTGGGATTCTGAAATGATTCAACCATCTTAGAATAATAATTTAGTAACAGAAGATATGAATAAGATTAAGACATTTACTTTGACAAGTAGCTACTTACTTTATTTCGCAATTTCTATGAAGCTTCGTTTTCATGACATGTATGAATTTTTAACCAGAAAAATGATCCTGACAAATTTTATAAACATCTTGCAGCTTCCTTTGGATATTATTTATTGATACAAATTCAAATATTATTCTCTTAATTTTATTTTTAATAATTATATCTTTAAATATATATATTATTATTATTAAATATTAAATTACAGTTTTTTAAAATTGATTATTTGAATAAAACTAATAAAAAATATTTTTTAATGATACCAAAGAAGTATAACTTCTCACGCGCGTACATAAGTACACGCAACCATTTTTTTTACAATAAAAATCACATTTTTAGATAAAAAGAATTTTTTTTACCAATTTCGTAAACACAAAATGGTGCAAAATATACCCTTCTTGGTGTCTGTTACTCAATTAATTTGACCTATCCATTTTTAAGGAAAAATTCAAAACAGAAAATACTTCAAACACAATATGTGATTAATTACATGCAGTCCTTACCAACAATAACTCCACATACAACAGAATCTATAGATACGAGATATTAATCGATGATAGGACGTTCTTTTTTTCCGTTAGCAGAAAACCTAGGTTAGGGCTTGTTCCCCCCGCACTGCAACCTTAGTCTTATTGTACTCCTGTTTTGCGCATGTATTCCTGTTGTGTAAGGATCCTCACTTATTCCAAGTTCAACATTTTGCCTAGCAAAAGCAGTCTCATAACTGTTTGGACGTCATTTATCCCATACAGGTATTGCCACTTTGTAAAGGCTTTGCAGTCAAAAATGACATAGGTCGCGTTTTCCTCCTCATTCCCACAAAATCTGCAATTGAGGTCTTGTCGAGACACCTCAATAGTCTGCAGATGCTTTCTCAGTTTACAGTGTCCGGTCATCAGTCCCGGTACTGTCCTGAGTTGGTTCCTTCCCAGCCGTTACACCTCAGCGGTGAGTGAGGGGCAAATTCTCTCCATCATTCTCTTGCTAAGCTTCTGGCCAAAACTTTTCATCTTCCTTTTGTCAGCAGATTTGGTGATCCCCACTCCAGGCTCCGGGCCCACAAGTGGGGTCATCGAACCAGCTCTTGCGCAAGCATCAGCTTCTTCATTTTCCTGAACTCTATTATGCCCCGGCACCCAACCAAGTTTGACTTGGTTGTGCTTTACCAGGTCCTCTAGGAGTCACCGACACTTCAGCGCTAGCTTTGAGCTGATCTTTGTTTTAGCGATCGCTTTTAGCGCTGCCTGATTGTCAGAGAGAATCTGTATGTTCCTATTACGATAGCCCATATCCAGGTTCTACCTAGCATTTATGGCAATGGCCGTGACTTCCGCCTGAAACATAGTGGCCGAGTCCCCAAGCGGCATTGATGATAGGACGTTCAAACATACACTACCTAACAGTTTAAGAATTTTTTTCTGCACAGCATACGCAATCACTGAAAGCCTAAATTTAATTTAAGAGCAAAAATTAGGAAACGTACTTATTTACTCCGACTCGAAAGCAGATCGACTGATGACGAGATGATCCAGGAAGCACAAAGAATCTAGTTCGACTCCCAGGAAACATTGAAGTAAACGAGGCTACAAAAAGGACTACCACTTATGAGAAAAACCGGACAAACGAAAGAACTACGAACAGCGACTTCAGAAAGGCAATCCGGAAATGTGTGCAAAACTGGTGGAATGAAAAATAGAAAATGACACCCACAAGGCTATATAAGGTTTGGGATAGTATTTGAGAGACTGTTCCATGGCTAAACTGACGATGGGATCAATGCCTGTTGATTAGCGATTGGACACAAGCCTTCTCACATCGACTCATATTAAAAAAGACAGCTCTAAAAAATATTTTTTTTAAATAAGTAAATAAAGAAAAATAAGTTTAAAAAAATCGTCAACGTAAACAATCTTTCGTGAAAGTGATCAGTGTGAAATAAATCTTCAACCGGTGTTAAAATAAATAGTGAAAGTGAACAGCGTGAAATAAATTGTGAACATTGTGAAATAAAGTGAAACAGGGAAATAGTTAGTGACAATAATTAGTGATAAGTGACTGTGAAAACTGACTATTTAATCAGTGAACTAACTCATTGTTAACGTGTAGTTTAAACGAGTAAGTGACAATAAAAAGTAAGATAAATCAATAAAAAATTGTTTAAAAATAAATTTGCTGTCATTAAAAACAAATCCTCGAACCCGTAAAAAAGTTACAATTTTAATTATTCACACCCCGGGATGGTGTTTTAGACATTTTTAGGAGCTGTTATAATTATTGATTAAAATTTTTTTGTTTCCTTACTCTAAAGATCTTAACAAGTTAAAAAGTAGTATTAGCCAAAAAATAAAAACAAATACCCAGAATCAAGTTTAATCAAGTGAAATATGATAGCATTGATTACGTTTATAATCAATATTTAAAAAGAGCGGAAAAGTTCAACTTTTCAAAAATGTGTTTAAAATGCATTTTCTTGTGTTAAAGTTAATTCAATTTTATGTTTTCAATGACGGCATGATAAAAAATTTGACAACGTTTAATTGAGTTTTAAAAATTAAATTACAGTTGGTACTCGTCTTTCCCTTAGAAGTTATAATTTGAACTTCAAAAACAGTACTTATATAGGAGTACATATATTATATAAAAAAATTTCTCGATGGTGGTTGGTCTGGATGCAATTTCATTGAATTTCGTACATTCAATCTCCATTTATTACAAAAGACATTGATAAATTACCGTTGGGAAGTGAGGTTTATGGATAAAACTAAGCTATCCAAAATCATTAATCTTCCAATTACATTAAAATTATACGTTTTTCAAACATTATCACACACAAATTAGATTGAAATTACTAATAAATGTAATAGAAAATTTTTAAACATATAATTTTCAACACGAAACGCCTATTTTTAACTACTTAAATCACTATTATTTTTCACACTTTAAAAATAAAAAAAAATCAGGTTTATAAAAGTGACACTTTTTAAATTTCTTATGTATATTAATTCTAAAAAAAGTGGTTTCGTGTACTTATGTACGCGCGTGAGAAGTTATACTTCTTTGCTACCATTAAAAATCAGTTTTTATTAATTTTATTCAAATAATCAATTTTAAAAAACTATAATTTTATACATAATAATATATAAATATTAATATATATATATATATAAAAATATATAAATATTTATATATATATATATGTTTATAAAGGTATAATTATTAAAAATAAAATTAAGAGAATAATATTTTAATTTGTGTCAATAATTAATATCCAAAGAAAGCTGTAAGACATTTAAAAAATTTGTCAGGATCATTTTTCTGGTTAACAATTTATGCATGTCATGAAAACGAAGCTTCATAGAAATTGCGAAATAAAGTAAGTAGCTGCTAGTCAAAGTAAATGTCTTTATCTTATTCATATCTTGTGTTACTAAATTATTATTCTAAGAAGGTTGAATCATTTCAGAATCCCAGATTTCGTGATAACTAAGAATATCCATGGAATGCAGACGTCATTCTCATCATTAAATTTCAAATAGTATAACAGCTACTGCAAAATTCGAGAAAAGTAATACCTTATTTATTAATAATATGTGTCATTTTCATATATAATTATTTTTAATTTAAATATAAAAATAAATAAATTCGAAAATAAATACAACAAAAATTCAAATTACGCGCGCTAGGAGACCCACTGGTTTTGCGACTAACTTCATTTTGTTAATTTTTATCTTAAAATGCGCGCGCATCTTAAAATTTCACTCTCATCATTTTTTCATAACACGCCTAAAGAAGTATAACTTCAAAAATTAAATTAAAACAGCTTAATTTCGAACAATGATTTAACTTTATAAAGAATGATATGTTGTGTGATTACTTGTTTCGATTAATTTTGATGTACATAATTATTAATGCCCTAGTAAACACCTATACTTGAAACATCTAGTTAAAAAAATTATAGGTTTAAAATCAAAAATTCAACCTCAATTCAGATGAACGTTGTGATATTTCAATAAAGATCAAAATTAACACATTAAACTTGTCAAAAAAACTACCTAAACATATGGTGTGATCAAACTATGAATAGAAATTAAAAAAACTAATAGTCAATTATATGAATAGTATGTATTTTGAATCAACATACTATTATTTAAGAAGTCATACTTCCGAAGAAAAAACTTTTCAATAGATCTGTTAATGCTAACATGTAATAATTTGTCATCTTTTGTCTAGTTTTTTTTTATTGGACATAAGTCATAATCATAGAGGTAAGAAGAAATTCTTTTTATTGTTTCAAAGGCTAAATATTTTGTTGTCAAAGAAGAGTTTTTAAATGTTAACATATAAAATAAGGAAATGGCATAGCATCTAACTGTAATCGTGCTTTGACAAAATGTGGCCAGTTAAAAATATTTTTCCTGGGTAAAAAAAATGGATAGAGAAAACGTTTATAATTTTACATTCCATTTCATTGTTAAAAAAAACAAGAAGTGTATCGTTTTTGAACTTTGTAAAGCAAATACTTTTAACTCAAAAGCTTTAAGCTTAGCAAATAAATTGAATTTTTGTGTTTTCTGTAAGGTATCAAGCTCAGAGGCAATAAAAATCCTTTTTTCAATGTAACATTTTTAATTATTAAAGCTTCAATACAAATTTTTTACTTAATAAATATTACTAAAAAGAAATCTGTTAGTGCATTGAAAAATAAACATTTATTTATTTAACTCAGCAGTTACATTAACCTGTATAGCAAATTCATTACCTTATACATTTATATATATTTTTTTTAAATAAATTTATTTATTGCTTTATATACATTAAAAAAATACATTATGCAATGTGCTCAAGAAATAAAGAATAAAAATAAAATCTGCTTCTTCGGTAGAGATATTTATATATATATATATATATATTTAATTTTAGTTTTATTATTTTTGTTTTGGTATTCAGGCATTTATACTATATATGTAATTTAATAAAAAAATTAATGTGGCGACTAGAAATGGAATTACGTAACATGCAGTGATACCTCTCGCAACTGCCCTGACAAAACGACGTTATGTAACTTAAGCAATTCAATTTTTGGGGACGGTGCTGGTCACTGCAATTGTAAATATTATCTATACCAATAATAAGATTGGAGATTTTAACTACTTGAATACCTATATAATAAATAATTATGTTCCATCTCTCCTGCGCGAGAGAACGGAAACGGAATCATTTTTCCCAGCTAAGATTTTTATCTAATCTAAAAAAATTAAGATGTTTTGTTGAATAATCTTTATTGCCTACATTTTCATATATTTAATACAAAAAAAAAAAAAATGCCATTTACATTGTAATTTTCCCAAAAAAAACAGGGTAATAACAGGGTTAGTCCAGGGTAAACTTGAAAACAGCTGGGCCGATTTCAATGATATTTTCCCAAAAAGTTATTAAGTATTGTAACTTACATTATAGGCTACTTTAAATTTCGAATACTTGTCTCTGTCTGTTTGTTTGTTCTTGGCAAACATGAAAATGGCTGATCCGATTTGGACGAGATTTTTACTACAAGTAGTAAATATTACAAAAAGTGCTTTAAAATACTTTTGATTCCGAAAAAATGTTGATTTTCTGCGCAAAAAAATTAAAACTATAAAATTGTGCAACGAAAAACATACATCGGCAGGCAGTTGTGCTACAATGTACATATATGTACAAATATATCGTAGAGACGACATGATTTTAAACTAGGTAATTTGTTATTCTTATACATTAATGTTCGCAAATTTGAAAATTATAACCATGATAGGAAGTATAGCGATAGGTTAAATTCCTAGAAACCATAACTCCATTGTGAATTTACGGGTAGTTAATATATTATTAATAGTTCGTCTGAGTAAAACGTTCGGATTGTCGAGGGAGGGGAAGGAAATCCTCTGCAGTAAATATGATTTTATTCATAAAAATAAATATCTTAGTTCCAAAATGACACCCATAAGAATAAATAACCAAAACAGAGAGTTTGACTTAAGTGATCCTAATTAGGAGTTTGACTAAGAGAGGTGAAGCCGTTAGGCAAAGCCCCCAGTACAAAAAGAAATCCAGCCCAACTTATTTTTCAAGAGAAAATAGCAAGTAAGATGTTACCATCGCGTTGTTTTTTTACCAAAAAACTTTATTCTTAATTCTCAATTTATTTTAGCAAGATCTATAAGAATTCGTTGTCTAATAGTGGACCTCGGGAAATAGGAGACTTGCCGATAAGACATAATGGACTTAATACTATATCCTAGAATTATGAACCTAAAGCAACCAATTCAATTTCGGTAATATGTATTATATATATATAATACAAATGACACATATTATTAATAAATAAGTTATCACTTTTCTCGAATTTTGCAGTAGCTGTTATACTATTTGAAGTTTAATGATGAAAATGACGTCAGCATTCCATGCATATTCTTAGTTATCACGAAATCTGGAATTCTGAAACCATTTATAAAATTTTCTCCATCATTTCGAAAAAATAAATTAACTTGACACCCTGAAAGCTTAAATTTTTACGTTTTTACAGGTGTATAAAAACTTAATTTTATAAAAAATATCTACTATACTATATATGCTTGTAGATTGTTGTTATGATTAACTGTTACAAAGTTATGAAAATTAAAAAATAAATATTCCTGTTAAATGGAAAATGAAAATATAAATTGAGGCAAAATTTTACTTAAAAGGTTTCACCAATTGAGACTCGTACATAACATCATACACACGTATACAAACTTGTTATGCTTTTCTAAGCATAAACTTATTATTACATCAATTAAGACTTAATAGACAATCAACGTTTGACTTTTAAAAGAAGTAATGCGTACTCGTTAAAATAATTCCCTGGTACCAGCATTTATTATGACACAGGAACGTAATAATGCATAAACTGATAATATAAATTTTTCTGCTTAGCAAAGCAAAACAATTTTAAAATCTTACAGAATTTCGAATATTATTTAAGATAATGTTAACTTACTCAAATTTCAACGAAAATGCGTAGAATTATTCCCTCAAAAATAAATTCTCAGATATAAATGATTAGGTCTGTATTTGATTTTCATATAAAAGTTTGTTTTCCTTTTTCGCATTGGTAATGATCTAAACGTATTAGCTTATGTCATTTTTCTTGACATATTTCACATTTAATAAGAGGACTTTTAACTTTCCAGGAGCCCGAAAGAATATAAATAGGCGATTTAAGAGATTTCACTGCGTGGGAATTAAACTGTAATAATCTTTTATTAAAAATAAATTAAATTAAATATAAAAGAAACGTTTATTTTAAGATTTTTAGTAAATTAAAGTTTGTCAGAATTGGAAAATTTTAATGGCAATAAATTATTTGAAAAATCTTTTATAAAATACAATAAAATGAGACTATTTTCCGTTACGAAAGATTAAGAAAATTTAAACGGTTAATGACATACAAACCCTTTTGAATTCTAAATTAAACCATGAACCTTTCAACCTAAGGATGAACCATTGATGAACATATTTTCTATAAAAAATCAAAAATTCATCGTATCGTTTTCTTAATTATAAAAGATATCTCGTGTTTTCATCACTATCATCATATCTGAAACGAAAATGCCTTCAAATGATACTTTTCTTTGTTGTTTCAAAATGTTGACATGGGTAAGAGTGTTTTATGATTGGCAATTCCGAAATAAGTTAATATGTCAAACTATGGAATTATAGAGACTATTAAGCAGCCTTTTTGCTGTGTAAGGTTATTTTTGATTTTCCAGTCATCTGAACTTACTGTATTACCATCAAAAGTGTTTTGGAAGGTTTTTCATCAAAAGTTTTAGTTCATACTATCATTGTAACGTTAATAAAATTTAAGCTGTGACAATTAAATTTTAATTAAAAACTTAATAGAACAGGGTCGATAATTTTTGAAGCCAAAAAAAATTATAGTAAGATGAAACTCATTGGAAAAGGAAGAGAATATAACAAAAATGAAAGGAAAAATAAATTACGGTCAATATGAGGTGGAGAAGTGGATAAGCGGTAGGGGTTTAAGGGTAGAAACGGTTTATCTCGATTTTCGATAAAACGACAAGTCCTATGAAAAAAATTTAAATAGCAAAGTTGTAGGTAATACGAAGATCTACAACTTTAGTACTAACACTTTTATACATAAGCTTAATATTTATGTGAAAAATTCCAATAACCAAATTTTGAGTTTTTTATTTTTATCTTTTACATATAAAAAATATTTTCATAAAATTTGGTAAAAACTTATCTTTTAACGTCCCAAACACACTGCATTTTTTTGATTTAAAATATTAATTTTTTCACCTTATTTTGACTTATATTAACTAAATATTGAAAAAACACCCTAAATTTTAATCGAATATTCTCACGTTAAAATATCATTTTTTTATTAATTGGTAGGTTTTTTGTTTGTTGAAATTTTCTGATGGTGAAATAAAAAATTTACATTTAATTTCAAATGTTCCCAAAAATTAAATAATTAAAGTGAAAAATTACTAAGTATAAATTACTCAAAGTTGTATTTGTACAATTATTGTATTAACATAATATGTACAATTTTAGTAATTTATTAAAATTAACATTTTAATTACTGCATTTTTTGGGAACATTTAACATTATATTGTATATTTTTATTTGCATTATCAGAAAGTAAAGATTTCAACAAAAAAAGCCCACCGAGTTTTTTAAAAAGTAAAAATATTTACGTGCGAATTTTCGATTAAAAATAAGGGTGCTTTTTCAAGATTAAGTCAAAATAAGGTGAAAAAATTATTATTTTAAATCAAAAAATTTACAGTGTGCTTGGGACAGTTAAAAGGTAACTTTTCACCAATATATGTGAAAAAAGTGGTTACGTGTACTTACGCGCGTGAGAAGTTATACTTCTTTGGCATCATTAAAAATAAGTTTTTATTAATTGCATTCAAATAATCAATTTGAAAAATTTTAATTAATATTTATTAATAATAATAATATATATATTTAAAGATATAATTGTTAAAAATAAAATTAAGAGAATAATATTTTAATTTGTATGAATAAATAATATCCAAAGAAAGCTGCAAGACGTTTAAAAAATTTGTCAGGATCATTATTCTGGTTAACAATTTATGCATGTCATGAAGCTCCATAGAAATTGCGAAATAAAGTTAGTAGCTACTTTTCAAAGAAAATGTCTTAATCTTATTCTTATCTTATTTTACTAAATTATTATTCTAAGAAGGTTGAATCATTTCAGAATCCCAGATTTCGTGATAACTAAGAATATGCATGAAATGCAGACGTCATTTTCATCACAGCTACTGCAAAATTCGAGAAAAGTCATAACTTATTTTCAATAATATGTGTCATTTGAATATATAATTTTTTTAAACTTAAATATAAAAATAAATAAATATGTAAATAAAAAATTCAAATTACGCGCCTCAAGAAACCGAGTGGTTTTGCGGCCAACTTCATTTTGTTAATTTTTGTCTCAAGATGGCCACCTATCTAAAAATTTCGCTCTCATAATTTTTTTCAAAACGCGCCTAAAGAAGTGTAACTTCAAAAAAAAATTTTTGTAAAAGATAAAAATTAAAAACCAAAAACTTGGTTTTTGGAACTTTTCACGTACATTTTGAGGTTATGTGAAATATGTGTTAAAACAAAAGTTTCTGATCTTCTTATTACCTACAACTTTGCAATTTAATTTTTTCCATAGCACTTGTAGTTTTATCGGAAATCGAGATTAACCGTTTTTACCCTTAAAAACCCCCCGTTTTTCCACTTCCCGACTTCAGATCGACCGTGATTTATTTTTATTTTTATTTTCATTTTTGGTATATTCTCTTCCTTTTCTTATGGGTTTCATGCTACCATCAATTTTTTTCACTTCTTACCATTTTCAAAGATTTGAGCTCGTTTATAAGGAAGCTTGAAGTTTATAAGAGGAGGTAATTTTAAATGAATCAATCTAATTAAATTAAAGTACTTGTAACAAAATATGAATCAACTGTATCTTTGTATCTCTTTAATAAGTAAATATTTAAGCCACCAACATCAGAGCTTTAATTGATATATAAAATGTGACATTTATCTTTGATATCATATTTCTGTATGAATGATACATTTATAAATTTTATTCAATTGTAATAACCAAATCAAAGTTTCTCAGCTTTTGACCTTCTAGAAATTCGTTGTTACTCGTATACATATTTAATGTTCTCAATTTGTCGATAAACTAAACGGAAATTTGAAAATTACTATAGAGAAAACAATTACCTACATATATACAGAAACTTGTTCATATTGAAAGTCGAAACCGTATGGCTTTAATACTCCATATTACGTGTAAAATTAAGCGAAGCTTCATTAATATTGCGGAAACTTTCCATTTGCACAAATTAAAGTTGTTCGATCGATATTCAGTGAAAGTGCTTTGGAAATGTTCACATATATGCCACATTTTAAACGGGCGTTAGCAAATACGGTACAGATAATATGAGGATATGGAGAAAATCGTTTTTCTAATATTAATTTTTTTTTTTTTAGAAATCAACTACCCTTATAATATAATATGTAAAAGTAACTAATTAAAATAAATTTTTGAAATAAATGTTTTTTTGATCATAATATTGTTGTTATTTTTTAGTTGATTGAAATAAATATTTTTGTTGTTGAATTAATTAGTTAACATTTTTTTTTTGTGATAGAGCATTAAATGTTATTTGTATGCACAATATGCAATTGCATCTGACAGCTGTCGTGATCATTTTTGTGAAATGAATATTATGTTGTCGAGACAAATAAGTTACATCGTATAAACATCAATCAACTGCAAAATAGGTTGCTTTATGAAAAATTATTACAAAAATATACAAATAATATTCTTAGAAAAGTGGACAAGAAAATAAAACAGGGGAAATATATACAAATTCCATGAGAAATGATTTAACAAGTAACCGGATTTGAAACATTATTATCTTTAATTGAAACTCGTATTTGTTTGTCACTTTCAATTGAAATTTTAAGTATTAAATTTAATATAATTAATGGCTCTACTCTTACAAAGCTTTATACTTTACAAGGTTAAGGTTAGTTAAGTCAAGTAATTAATTGTGAGATTTGAACGGCAATATTTCTTGGGGACAGTTTTATATAATGTCTATAAATCGAACAATGATTGATCGATTGAAATAAGAGGAATTTGTTACAATATGCTTTTTTAAAACTAGCTAATTTAATTAAGCTTTTTTTTTGCCAAAACATTTTAAATTTGATCCTACTTAGTCACTTTTTAATGAGATATTATGTTTCCTAAAAAATTTAAGTCCTCAAAAGTTTGCAAATCTAATTTAAAAATATCGAAGGTTTCTTTTATTTTATGCATCTTTATCGCTATAAGTGCTTAAATCTCTACTATTATCTAAATATGTATAATTGGTGGAAAACATTGGAAATATCAGTGAGAGTATCGATGAGAATCCAGGAACATTAACACATCGTCGTTCTCAATAATTAACCATTACTAGAAGCAGTTTGCTACGAATTCTGGATTTCTGAACTTTTTGTGGAATCAATTGGACGACATGAATTTCGAAAAAAATGTAGTTTCAACAAGATTGTGCCATATGCCAAACAAAAAGATAATCCATTGATTTGTTAAGAGAACGTTTTACAGGTGTTGAGATTTTTTCCTCTGGAGTTTTGTAAAATCCAAAGTTTATGTTAACATATCAGTAAATATTTCAGAACTGCAAATAAGGATTCAACGCGTTACTTCTAAAATTAAGCTAACTGTCTTGCAAAAAGTCTTTGGCAGAGCGACTGGATATTGTACACATAGGTAGTGGCTGTTTTATTGCTATCTTTTTCTAATAAATATAAACATGTTATGATGGTCCTTATTTAGGACAAAAATTCTAAAAATTCTACACCAATTAGGTATGTAAGGTACATTTATTTTCGTTAATTTTTGTTAAAGTTCGTGAAAGAGCATAATTATTAACGCATTTTTCTCAAGAAGGCCTGACCAATTTTCCATAGTAACGAAAGAAATCTCCACAAAGTTTAAATTTAAAAATTGATATTTTTTACTGGAAAATAAATACGAATTTCAAGTTAACACCCTATAAAATAAATAGTAATTTTTTTTTAAATATTTAAATTACAAATTTGTACATTTGTACAATTTCTTTATTTTTCATTGTCGAATATATTAACTAAAAATAAACGTATTTAAATAATATACTAAATTTTGAAATAATTAACAATTACTTAACGGAACTAATTTTAATGAATTTTTGTTAAAGATACCTCAGATCTTAACGTATTGAATACCATTTATCTTAAAAAAGGCACGGTTCCTGTAGGATAACTATACGAATAAATTCTACTAAAATAGCTGAACGGTTATAAATGATATTTGAAATGAAAAATTTTCAAGTCTAAGGGAACATTTTATATTTTAAATTGTACTGAACCTGTAAGATAACTAATCTCTTTTCCTAGAAAAATAGTTTTAACGATTTTGATGAGCTTACTTTGGATCTAAAGTCTGAAAGAATCTATCTTTTTTTTTGTCAAAATAGATTAATTTTTAAATTTTGTTGTAAAGGTAGGAAATCAATTAATTAATCAATTAAATTTAGATACTCTTAGCAAAGCGAGCGAGTATCAGCTAGTTATTAACAAATTAAAAATTAAATCAAACTTTTGACGATAAAAAAATACCATTTATGAAAGACAAAAATGTCAACTTTTCAAATACTTATAAATTTAGGGTGAATTTAGGGTTATCAAACAATCGGCCCTGAGAATGAAAATGAAAAAGAACGGTTTAGAATAGAAATGAATTTAAAATAGCTTCAAATAAATCAACGTATATCTACAAAATTCAACTGGAATAAACTTTCAAGGTTACAGAGATATGATATTATACAAGACTTAGAATAGAAAAATTTATATTTCTTGACGTATTTAATCCTAATCGATAATAAAATGGGTAAACCTTACATTCTTTGTTAAAGACAAAAAATTAAGATAAAATATTAATGACATTATAAACATGAATTAGCATGTTATCTGAATTTTCAATTTGCTTTTAGGTAAAATCATAAATGATTTACCTTTCCGACCTTCGCTTTTAATTAAAAAAAACAGGAAAACCGAGTTTTAAGCTACAATATTTACGAGTAATTCAAAAAGAGGACAAATTCGATTTTAGCGAAATCATTAAGTAAAATTGATAAAAATATCGAGAAAATTGATATTGAACGCAGTGATACTGACTGATCGAATAAGCTAGTCCAAAAAAAATTCAACTTAAAGTGAAGGTTAACACCCACGAAAATATTGAACTTCCTACGATCTTAAATAAAAAGGCTAATCAAATTATTAACATAAATGTTCTTCCCCTGATGAAATTCAATGTTATCTTTAAAGCCATATGGATATTCTTCTACACTCTCTGTACAGTTATATCTTCCGATAAACGTCAATACTAAACGTGATTGACCTAAAGAACTATGATTTGGATACATGACGAAGACAGAATGAATAATTTAGATATTAACTCCAATATTAAATTGATTCATTGAATTAAAATTTACCTACTTTTTGAGTTAACGATCATTGCCCAGTTGCAAATCAAAATTTTGACCAATGCCTATTAATTTAATAAGAGATATAAATTCTTAGTTAAATTTATTGACAGCCAAATAATTAAACAGCGATTAATTAAAATATATGGTAAACGAATTTATTCGTATGCCTTTTTATTGGATAGGTACTATCAATTACTTTAAACAAGTTAGCCTAAATATATCTGCATACGTAAACATTAACTTCGATTGGTATAAGATGGAATTTGATACTAAAGTTAATTTGCAAAAAAAAATATTTCTAAAATATTAGATTTTTAATACTTGTTCTTTAAGTTTTTATGAAAAGAAAAACCACTTTACATATTACGGTGGATTTTTTTATTTTGATTTTTGTAGGCTATTTAAACATTTTTAAAATTATGAATTTTCTTTTATTAATTTCAATTTTTAAATTTTTTTAATTAAATGGAATATAATATTACAACGTACGTTTTGCCTAGAAAGTCGACTTACGTAGAACCCACTCACAAGACTGAAACGACAAGCCCTAAACAGACGCTTTGGACTCTTACGAAAAATATTAAGGCCACAATCTCCTATTGACGTACCAACAAAATTAGTTTTATATAAATCTCTCATTAGACTTATTTTGACTTATGGAATAGAATTATGGGGATCCACTAAACCTTCTAATATAAAACGCATCCAATCATTTCAGTCCAAAATCCTGAACGTTCCTTATCTATATCTATACTAATCTATAAAATTGAAGAGTTTGTTTGATTGTTTGGTTAAACGCGCTAATCTCAGGAACTACCGGTTCGAATTGAAAAATTCTTTTTGTGTTTGAAGCTTAGTTATCGACGAAGGCTTTAGGCTATAAGACATCACGTTACGACCAATAGCAGCAAAGCATCAATGGAAAATGTTGCAAAAACCAGTACATTTTTTTCCTTTTGAGAGCGTTTGTTGCCTTCCCTGTGTAAATGGTTAAAGTTACGCAAAAAACATAAATAACAAAATTGTTTCTCTTAAAAAGTTCCAAAAAAAAGTCTCCGACGAAATATGTTTATCTTTCAAGGTTGGCCCGCTATAACCTTTTTAATGGTTATTAAAGTTGTTTCAAAAATAAATCATTATTAGCGAAATTGTTTTTAGAAACATATTATTAATTCTTACCCAAATAAATACGGTTTTTAATAAAATTTGGTATGATGATAAATGACAATCTGAGTCATTAAAAAGAAAACTTTTTATTACGGGAAAATATCTCATTTACCCGGGAAATTGAAAAACAGGTTGGAACAAAAAGTATGCATAAACTATACATTTTTAGTTGAAAATGAATATTGGTGATATATGATGATAGCTAATTATGCGAATCATTATCTAGAATACGTTTTATTTCGGAAAAATTTCTCACTTCAACGGGAAAATAGAAAAACTGGTTTAAAGAAAAATCATGCTGAAACTAAACGTTTTTAGCTGATTATAATAAAGTATATTAATAAGGCAAAAAATAATTTTCTTATCCTACAGTCTTATTTTTATGCAGGAAAAATGTGCGGTTCTACGTAGGATAGATATGTTTTTATTTTTCACAGAGCAAAAGATTACCATAATTTCTTACAATGAGGAGGTTAATTGAGAGTCAGAGAATAAATATAGGCTACCTTTTATGTCAGAATATAGCACGGTTCCTGTAGGATAGGATATGAATTGTATCCTTTAGGAACTGAGTACTTAAAAGGAGTTTCGTAAAATAAGCGTTTTAAGATAAGCGTTTTAAGGAATTTTCCTCAAGAAAGATTGGTCTACCTTTTACCCAGGAAAAATGTACGGGCCCGTGGGCTAGATACGTTTTTATTTTCATAGAGAAAAAAATCGACATAATTGTACTCTTCCCGTGGGATAACAAGACAATTGTATCTTAGAGGAACCGTATAATTAATAGAAGTTTTGTTAAAGTACGTGAAATAGAGTTCTAGCGCATTATCCTCAAGAAGGCCTGATCTCTTTTTTATCCAGGAAAAATGTACTACTCTCGTGTGATAGATATGTTTTTGTTTGTTATAGAGCAAAAGATTGACATGTTTTTTTGCAATAGGGTAGTTGAAAGGTCAGAGAATAATATAGATTATTAATTCGTATGTAAGAACAATGCAAGATTCTCGAAAGATAGCATAACAATTGTACTTATCCTGCAGGAATGGTGTTTTAAAAAAAGCTTACCCTAAAGTTTGTGAAATAGCGTTTTAACACAATCATTCCATAAAAGTTTAAATAAAAATTACAATTTCTACAGCAAAATATAATTTTAAATTTAACATCCGATAACATCGGTCTTCTTTCATTGTTAATTTTTGAATGTCTTTAATGCTTAAAAATAAACGTGTTAAATTACTATTGAAAAATTTGAACTTGTTGAAAAAGTCAGTTAAATATATAATACATTCAACATTTTCTTGTATTGCTACTTAAGGAACACAAGTATAGGCATTTTATAATATTCATAAAAACGTATAGGACCAATAAAATAGCTCTTATAGATAGCTATACAGATTATTTTCCTAGAAAAGCATCTTATCGGTTTTTCATGAACTTTTTATGAATCAAAGATCTAGAAATATCTATCAGTCTTTTTTGTTGGTGGGATGAAAGTTTCCATTATTCAATCAGTATAATTTAGATTCGCTCAGCGAAGCGGGCGGGACCAGCTATTATATCATAAATGAAGTGATGCATAAAGATCTTAACATTCCTTATATTTCCGAGCTTATTTCCGATAGAATCAATAAATTTAATGACCAATTATTTTCCCATTTTAATCGAGAAGTTCAAATTCTTTCCTGTGTCAAACAACCAAAAAACCCTCCACGTCGTTTAAAACGACGATGGACAAGCGATCACCTTCCAATTTCTTAGAGAGTTCCATTACTGGCTGGTGGCTTTCATCTACATAGGTAATCATACAATTTTTTACCTTTAATTTAAAAGTTTTTAATTTGGATCTGATAACTCATTTGCTCATTGTATGAATGTGTAAATAGATTGCAAATAAATAATTAAAAGAATCTATAAACAACAATGTTGACTGACCCCGAAAAAATTGAATTGCTTAAGGTATATAACGTCGTTGCGTCAGGGCAGTTGCGAGAGGTATCACTGATCATTCGCATTCCATTTTTAGTCACCACCACACTCCCCTCCTAGTGAATTGGTTACGATTATTGTTGTCGTTGGGCTGTGAGACTCTGGGCTGCTGTGATTGGAACCGTCGTGGAGCTCGGGCCGCTGGGAACGAGCTGCTGTGGTTCGAGTCCGAAGATGACGTAAGACGGGTATAGAGTAACACAACCAAAGCCTAGGACGCCGCTACTCCATAGTTGAGTCCTTCGTGAGAAGTGCGATGTATGTGGCGAGTGTATGGTGTCCAAAATATGAGGCAAAACTTGCACTTATGCAGAATGGACGTTCCTCTCTGCTGCGTTGCGTGCTGCAATTCGAGGTCACCAGAATGTTAGCTGGGAGTGGTTACCCACATTTATTTACATATATTTATTTACAATTACAATGGCCAGCAATGAACACCAAACAAATTAAATTGCTTAAGATATATTACGTAGTTTCGTCAGGGCAGTTGCGAGAGGTATCGCTGCATGTTCGAATTCCATTTCTAGTCGCCACAGTTTTAATTGCAAAGTAAACGTTTTAAGTACCCTTTATTGATTCAGATATTAAAACAGGTGATTGTCCCAATAGCATCCCATTTTTAGCAAAAAAAAAACCCAAAATATAAATAAAAGGAAGTAAAAAATAAAATTATGTGGGCATATATTTTAATAACTTTATTAATACTCTTAATTTATTGTTAAAAAAACAAATAATTTCGAATGCATTTTTTTGAACCGTTCTCATTTTTTCACTGATTTTTTTTGAATATGTATTTTTTTTCTTTTAAAACGCATAGTCATTCAATTCATAAAACTTAAAACTTCACTTTGGCTTTTTTAGGCATCGTTATCTTGATATTTTAAGATTGAATATTTATAAATATTATATTTCTTTTATCGGTATCTACTTTAACATAAGAGATATAAAGTTTCCCACCACTCTGAAACGAATTGATGCCATCAACTGACATTAATTAAAACAATTCATCGTCTGAGTACACTTGAATTGTGCTTTGTTGCGTTGATAATTTTAATTATTACATTAGTATCTATCAGTTACAAGTCAAAGTAAATTGTGTAGGTGAAATTATTAGAATAATGCATCTTGATCATTTTTTATTCATTTGTGAATGTTTAAGCACTTAAAATATTTTATTAAATTTAGACTTTCTACTTCTTGTTACTATTTGAAAATTGCACTAAGAATTTTTATGAAACCTATTAATTTAAGTGGAAAATATTTTTAGTTATTTACATTTTTTTTTAATATGATAAAAAATTTAAAATGTATTTATATATTACATTTGCATGACCTATTTTACTTATTTAGTGACCTAATCAAATATTGAGTTAATCATGATTTCTCAACACCAAAGGCAAAAAAAATGTCACTACCTCCACCAATTCCTTTTTACGAGCTTTCCAAAGCCTCTCATTTTCACAAGATTAATTTATGTGACTAATAAATAATTTATACCAGCATCTTTTTCAACACCTTTGCTACCTTTCTCATAAATATTACTTTCGGAAAGCTTTTTATTTGTTGAAAAAATAAAATGTTGTCTCATACTAATTTTGTAGAAGTACATTTTGTGTTTACTCATTTATGAAATCTTTCCAACGTATTATATGAAGCAGAAGGAAATGAGAATATGATAATATGTCAGAAGTAATACGACAAAAACATATCCCGACTTCATTGTACTTCTTAACGTAATTAAGTCAACAAATAATGAAAAAAAAATATTTTCTTTTAAGAACAATGAAAGAGGTCTTTTTAGACAAATCAACAATATAAAATAGAATTACTTGCAAAAACAATTTGTCTTATGTTGCCTATGCAATATGTTTGCTTACTATTTTGGTCTAGTCAATTCAAAAAAGACGATTGTAAATAAATGGTGTAACTGTAGTCTGAATTTTTTCTTATAAGAGTGGAAGGTTAATATGAAAAACGTAATGAAAATCCCTATTGATGAGATATGGGTATCGGGTGGGAGAGAGATTGAAAAGATCCTCTTTTTAGGTTGTAATTTTCATTAATTATTTCAAAAGCTGTGCTTTCGAGTGGAAAGTCTGTTGTTTACCAAATAAAGGAAAAAGATTTTTCTTTAATAAAAATTTTTTACATTTTTTTTCTAAAATTAATACCAATATGCCTAACTTAAAATGCTCTATTAAATTCTTTAGATATCATTTTAGTACCTATGCATTTTGTAATATTGGATATATGCACGGAAAAAAAATGTGTTGTAGAGTTAACAACATTCCTTGTTAATTTTACTACATTAACTAGTATTATATAGGACTAGCTGGTCCTCGCCCGTTTCGCTGAGCATATCTAAATTATACTGATTGATAAATGGAAAATTTCATCCCATCAGCAAAAAAAGACAGATAGATATTTCTAGATCTTTGATTCATAGAAAGTTCATGAATGTCGAAATGTCGAAAATGTTGAATGTATTATATATTAAACTGAGTTTTTCACCAAGTTCAAATTTTTCAATAGTAATTTAACACGTTTATTTTTAAACATTATAGACATTCAAAAATTAACAACGAAAGAAGTTTCAATGTTTCAAAAATTTTCATTATTAATTTACCGATGTTATCGGATGTTAAATTAAAAATCATATTTTGCTGTTGAAATTGTAATTTTTATTTAAACTTTTATGAAATGATTGTGTTAAAACGCTATTTCATGAACTTTAGGGGAAGCTTTTTTAAAAACACGATTCCTGCAGGAGGATAAGTACAATTGTTATACTATCTTTTGAGAATCGTGCATTATTCTAACATACGAATTAATAATCTATATTTTTCTCTGACCTTTCAACTACCCTATTGCAAAAAATCATGTCAATCTTTTGCTCTATGACAAACAAAAACATATCTATCCCACGGAAGTAGTACATTTTTCCTGGATAAAAAAGAGATCAGGCCTTCTTGAGGATAATGCGCTAGAACTCTATTTCACGTACTTTAACGAAACTTCTATTAAATACACGGTTCCTGTAAGATACAATTGTCTTGTTATCCCACGGGAAGAGTACAATTATGTCGATTTTTTGCACTATGAAAACTCTCATTGCTTGTCAAGCAATGTATCACACACCGGCGCTATCCACTTAAAATATTGGTTTGTAGTACATGCTATGTATCATCAGAGATGGCGCTGTATGTGAAAAAAAATTTTCCTGCTTTTCTGTTTAAATTTTTCCTGAATTTTCTTTGCTATAAACCTCACACAGCTCGAGACCTTCCCAATGATTGCAAAACCGTGGAAATCGGTTCGTGCGTTCTGGAGTTAAAGCGTCAGGAAGGAAAACCCGACTTATTTTTATATAATAGATGACACCAACTGGTAACGTTTACCAGTTAAGTGTAGTTAAAAAATTGTAGTATTAGTAACAACACGAACTAGTAAAAATGTAGTTGAATTTTTGACACTTGCATTTATTTGTCAAAATTATTGGTTATGTTGTACGCGCCGCATGCGCAAACGCCAAAATTTGTTAATTTAACAACACTCAGCAGTTGTAACAGCTACATATATTTTCTACACTATGTTAGTTAAAAATCCTATACGTTAGAGCTGAATACAACACAGTGTGTTATCTAATGTTGCATTTGTGGTTACAGTAAACACAAAGTGCAGTAAAAATATTACTAGTTTAGTGTTGTAAATTTTACCTTCACTATTTTTTTCCGTGTGCTATTGTATATAGTAATAGAAGCTTTATAATTTATATATCGTAGACACATCGTGAAAAAAGTCATTTCATACACATTTCACAAGAAACCTCGCTATTCCTCTTTCAACCACCATCCACCCACCCCCATAGTCTTACACAAAAAAAAAGCTCCTCTCTCCTTCCAACCTACCACTCACTCTACAGATCTATTCAGTTCGTAAACATCATGAAATTCGTGAAATTAGACACATCGTGAAGTTTATAGACATTTCACGAACTGCATATAGATCTGGTGGGTTGGTGGTGGTTTGGAAGAAGAGAATAGTGTTTTTTGTGTAAAACTATGACGGTGGATGGATGGTGGTTGAATAAGGTAAAGCGAGGTTTCTTGTGAAATGTGTATGAAATGACTTTTACACGATATGCCTAATTTCACCATGTGTCTACAACATATATCTTACTTATATTATAAACGTGAAAGTTTGTGAGGATGTTTGTTGCTCTATCACTCCAAAAGTACGGAATGGATCTGGATGAAATTTGGCAAAGATATAGATTATAATCCCGTTAAAAATATAGTATACCTTATATCCAGAAAAAATGTACGGTTCCCGTGGAATAGATATTTTTTTGTTTTTTACAGAGCAAAACTTTTTTTTTGTAATGTAGTAGTTTAGGGACCAGAAAATGGTATGGATTACTTCTCATACCGGAATAATAAACGGTTCCCATGGGATAGCAAAACAAGTATTTATTCTATAAGAACCTTGTATTTAAAAGTAGTTTCATTAAAATCAACGAAATAAAGTCTTAACTCATTTTCCTTACGAGGACTTGATCTACTTTTTACTCAGGAGAGATGTACTATTCCCATGGGATAGATATGTTTTTTGTTTATCACAAAGTTAAAGATTGATATGATTTTTGCCATGTGGTAGTTTGGGGGAGAATGATATAGCTTTCTTTTAGGGCTAGAATAATGCCTAGTTCCCATGGGATGGCAAAACAATTATATCCTACAAGAACCGTACATTTAAAAAGTTTCGGTAAAGTTCGTGAAATAGAATTTTAACGCATTTTCTTCCAATTTTACACAATAACGAAAAAAATCTCGACAAAGTTGATATTAAAAAAATGACATCACAAATTTAACACCCGATGAAAGTAATAATGAAATTGTTTAAAATATTTGAGTTTTATCATTTTTCATTGTCCAAGATATTAATTAGAAATAAACGTATTGAAATTATAAACTAAAAATTTCAAAACTTAACAATTACTTAACGAAACGAATTTTAATGAAGTTTTGCTAAAGATCCTGCTGCTAATCTATTCTTTTAAAAGAACATCAATTAATTACGTGGGGTGTTCAGGGGCCGATGGGGTCGAGCCGAATCTCATCTAATCCTACTTGAGGAAAGGAAAAGTCTCCCAAAAATTACGTATTTTTTTGTTTTGAAAAATATATACTTAAACTTTCTGTGTTTAGATCGTATTATGCCTTAGTTATTATTATGCCTTTTAAAGTGACTTAAAAAAATCTTTCATTCATTCTTATTTCGGAAAATATAATTTAATTTTTCTTTTCAAGTTTTGAATCTTATCAATATAATTGATATTTACGTTTGTAGATGTCTGTTATTGTATGTATTTAATTAAAATTGTCTTCTTGTATATTTTATTTGACGAAAATTTAGAACCATTTAGTAAAGATCGTCTTACACTATATATTAAATTTTCACAAAAAATTCAAAGTATTGGATTGTCTTAATGTTTATCATAAACTTTGCTATTTTCTCTTTAGTCGATTTATGTCTTACTTTGTTTTTCAGTAGGTGAAGTGAAAAATTCCCTTTTATAATATGTTCATAAACCCTTTTAAAATAGGTAATGAGAACCCATCTCACGGTTCAATTTTTTTCTTGTTCATTAGATATATTTATATAGTTTATAATTGCAAATGTAAAAAATGAATTCAATAATATAAATATTGATGAATACGTTTTCTGTTTTATTTCACACGTAATCAAATGTTTTAAAATCGCATAAGAAGACTGCACTTATTATCTTCTTATTTAATGATTAAACTTCATGCTAAATGAATTTTATTATCGAACATAATTTTTCTATATGAATTTAATAGGGTCATATTTGAGAAGGTGTACCGTTTGGTTTTCTTTGAAACAAAGCTATCAAAATGTTTAAATTATATTTGAAAAAGGAGAAAATAGTCACACGTACAAACGTAAATTTGATAAAAGTTTTTTCGATTATTATCAAAGAAATAATGTGAATTTTTTTTTTATATGGGCTTAAATATCTTATGTATGTACATTGTACATATTGTCAATAAATTCTAACGGCATACCAGCGTTATTTTTTGTGGCGACATTCATTAATTTCTGCGGCATTTGCCGTCTAAATAAGTTTTGAATAATTTTATCAAACCATTAAAATAGGTTGTTAAATGAGGGTTTGCATTCATGACTTAGATTTGCATATTAATTATATAATTAATAAAGATAATTCCATCAAAATAAAAATATTAGAACATTACTGTAATGTCTCAAGAATCCACCAAAAATCATTTCAAACTGAGACGTTTTAGTAGACTTATTTTAATTACATGTCAAAAATACTTGAAACAAATTCTTTATGGATCTTACAGTTTTATAAATCATATCGTTTCTCAAGCATAACATTTTCAAGTTATCGTCAGCTTAACCTTTTTTTTAATTTTCCATTGAAAACTTAAAACTTCCTGAAAATTACCACTTAGCATAGTCTTGTTTAACAAGTCGAAAAATTTGAAGTATTAAACTTTTTTTTTTATTTAAGAATGATAGTTCTTCCAAGACCATTATCAAGCAAAATTTTTTAAGATTATATTTTATCGGAGATCTTAAAGTGCTCATCTTAAAATAGTTTCGATTTGATTTAGTCTTCATTTTTTATTAAAGGTATGATATATTGATAGCCTTAGGGAAAAATTAAAACAGCTATAATTAAATTGTGTTATATTTAATACAAAATCTGGGAGAATTTAGTTTAGTACGTGACTGAAAAAACGTACACCAATAAAAAAGTATTTAATACTAATTAACTAATATTTATTAATTGATAGCGCATATAATTTCTATAAAAGTCTGTCATAATTTAAATCTGCTTTTAGAAAATGTAAACTTTAGCCATTTAAAAATATGATTATATCAAATTTTTTACAAATATGTGCAACTGTATGCTAATGGGTTTTCTTAACTAAACTATTACCTTAAAATTACCTTATAATAATCTCGAATAGCTTTACCAAACTTAAAACAATTTAAATATTTGACAAATTGGAGTTCAATTACCAGAACAATTAACATGCTTGAAATCATATAAATAAATGTATTCTTTAGATGATGCGACGCTTAGATTAACTATAGCAAATTATGCGTTTAAAATCGTAGAATATCTATGCGCTTTTAGCTTTTATGTTGTTAAGCGTTATGTGTATCGATATAATATAATGCATTACAATGATCATTAATAGTTATAGCTTAGCGCTTCTAAATGTTCCGGATAATAATATAACAACAAGAATTACAATGGTTTGATATAATCTACATAGTATCTTTTAGAAGATCAACTTATACCACTCGGGTTTTTGTGGCTTTTATTAGCTCTTCATTCATCCCTGAACCAAAGATTCAAAATACTTCTTCAAGAAAAATTTTAATACAAAGTTTAATAAAAGTATAATAGTAAATAGATGTGTACTTTCTGTTTTACCGCGTTCACACGAGTCAACTTTAGTTGACCGATTTTAGTTGATCGACAAAAATTGAATGAATAACCTCGAGTAAACCTTAAGTTGATCAACTTAATTGAAACAGAGGTTCACACGAGGTTTTTCAATCAACTTTTGTCGATCAACTAAAATCGGTCAACTAAAGTTGACTCGTGTGAACGTGCCATTAGCCCTTGGATGTCAGTGATGAATTCTATTACGATATAATTTACGATTCGTTTGCTGTGGTTCAACTCTATTAGACTTTCGAATTGGTTGATGGTGGGAATTAGCTTGTTGGATTCTAGCGATTTTATATCCGTCTTAAACTCCATCCACATAGATTCATCCTCGTTTTGGGGGTCCGATGTTTTCTTTTCAGCTTGTTTTATCTTTTTTGTTCTTTTCGGTTTTTTTTTTGTGGCTCCTTCGTCTTCTAAGAAAGTGTAGTCTGTAGTTCTTTCTTCAACTATCTGTATCCTTTCCTCCAATTCACAACTGGATGAGTCGCCTCTTCCTCGCTTTTTACCTGTATCCTCGTTTTCTGAGTTTGGGTCTTTTATTTCAGTTTCTTTGAGTGTAGTTTTATCTGGGATTTGGTCTGGCCAGCTGTTGTCGTTAAATTTTTTTTTTGACTATTTACTGACGGTGGTACTGTGAGAGCCCCTTCAGGTAATGCACTGATTGGATTGGTTTTCTTGGGCACAATGCTACCACAGTATGCAAATGTCTTCGGTTGAACGTCATAAGTAATCAACGCCCTCACTCCGTTGAAAATAACATATGATGGAATATGCTGTTTTAACATAATTCGTACCTATATGTTCCCGGTTCTTATCGGCTTGTTAACTTTTTTAATTGATCCTACCCAATCTTCATCCTCGATATTAATAATTTCCCCATATTTAACCAGTTTTCTTTTTATTTCTTCTTTATTTGTTTCGATGGGCAATCTCATTATTTTTATCTTTCTTAGACCCAATCCTGTCATTTTCATTTTACTATTCAACTATAGTAATAGAATAGTAAATCTAGTTTATCTTTTTTATTCTTACTGTATAAAGTTTCTTTTTATTATCATCCATATTTTCAAAAATTTCTTGACACGATCTTGTTTTTCAAATTTTTTGAATAGCCAGTTTAGCTCGAATTGCACGCCTATCAGGTTGTTTTCAAAATCCGTACAAACTTAAATCTGATTGTCAAATCGATCCAGTTAAACATTTTTTGACTTTTTGGTTTTTTTTTTCCTGAGAGGTGCAATATATGATGGTGTTTACTCGTGTGGCCATGCTTTGTAATTTCATAGTCTAAGAAGCTGAAAAATGGAGGAGCGTCGTCATTTTGTGAGGTTGGGAGTGGCACCGTTCTTCAAACTTTCTCAGCCGTGGGTGAGCCCAGCTAATAAACTAGCCAGTTGAGAAACGGCGTGCTAATAGGATAAGAGACAAATACAAGATTTCCAGGAACTCTAGAAAGTTCTCTAGAACCGAATTTGGCGCTAAAGATTTGAGCAAAAGGATTACTCGATAAATTAAGAAAGAGCGGATCTTCTAGCACATGCTATTGTTCCAAGAAAAATAGTAAGTTTTGGAAAAAGAATAATAGAATCGAATGTTCTGGAAGAATTCCGAGTTCCTATGTAAGGGGAAGACAAGCGCAAGCAGTTCAGTCTTAGATAAATCGACATCGTGTAAGAAAAATTGGGAGTGATAAATCGTGAACACTGAATCGCGATGTGTTAAATAAATTGTGAACATTTTTAAATAAAGTGTAATAGTGCAATAGTGAGTGACAGTTAACACTAGTTAAACAGTGAACTAAATCATTGTTAACGTATAGTTAATCAGTGCAAATTGTGTAAGATAAATAAATAAACTTTTGTTAAAAATAAACTTGTTGTCATTAAACACAAATCCAAGAAACCATAAAAACTTTACAGTAATATCTAAATATATATAGTAGCGCCATTTTAACGCCTACACTTACCCGGCCCAGCAGAAGTGGGCGTCACCATCAGCCGGCCAATGAGAAGGCGATCTGTTATCAGATTAGTGGTGGTGAGGAACCCCATATGGAGAGGGTGGGCCGAAAAGGATTACTGGATGAATTAAGAAGGAGTAAGGATTCCGGAATGATCGATAATTCAGCGAATTCTAGAAAGTGGTGTCGACAAGAATAGATTCCGAGAAAAATAGAAAGTTGAGAGACAATGACGAAAATTCCAGAAAAACTCCCGAAACCCTATATAAACCCGGATAAGCATAAAGTGAGCCAGTATTCAAATAAATATTCGACAGTGTTCAAAGTGATTAATGCTTAAATAAATTATCAGTGCATTGTTAAATAAAGTGGATCTGTGCAGTGTATATAGTGAAATATAAACAGTGACTGTGACTATTGTAATAGTGAACATTGTAAATAACAGTGTGGTATTATATAAACAACAATTGCGTAAGATAAATAAAGAATCAATTGTTAAGAATTAAATTCGTTGTCATTAAACACAAACCATTGAACCCGTTAAACGTTACAGTATGTTAAAATCTCTTTTAAATGTTAAAGCTTTCTTTGAATCAGTATCGGATTTCCTAGAAAGCAGAAACAATAATTTGCGATAAAATTTAATAAAATCAGAAAACAATGTAGCCTAAATGTGACTAATTTATTTGCCTAATTAAACAAAGTTAATTTGAAACGACAAGGTGCCCAATTATATTTAATAAAAATTAAGAGCGTAATTTCTGGGATTGTTGTAAATATTTTTCTGTACAAACAAAACTAAGGAAGAAGAAAATGTTCTGAGTTTCCAAATCTTTCAAAATTGCATAATAGAGTTGGAGATTACCTTGTTTATTGTCAACACTTAAGGGCTCTTCATTAAACCCTGAACCAAAGATTTAATTAGCTTAAGAATTTTTTTTTAACATTGATATTTTTATACTATTTAATGCATTTATGTCGGTTTTTCACTTTGAGGTCCGTGGGAAAGTTTTTCCTATATAAAAAAGGGCCACTGCTCCAAAAAGTTTAGAGAACACTGCCCCAATAAGTGGTCAAACCACTCTTATGCTTTTTATTACAATTTGTATATTACAAAAGTATTTCGATCCCTTAAGTTTCATTATAACCATATTCCACTGAATTTAAATAGAACTGACCATTTTTTAATTCAATATATTGAATATTTTAATTTTTATAGGTCATTTTTCTCATAAATTTGGCACTAATTTATTTTTTTTTTAATGATAATTATTACAAATTGCATCTATAATAAGACGTTCAGTTTAAAAAAATTAATAAGCATAGGTATGTCATTAACAGCTTTACAGTTATATTAGCATTCGAAATATGAAATCTATTTATATCAATTCATAAAGTGCATGTATATTTTTTATTTAAATTTAAATTCGATTCGATTGTGAAACAAAGAAAGTTATAAATTGTATATGTCCTAAAATTGCTCAGTAAAGCTTTAGTGAGATAACTTGAAGCGTAAATAACATTTCGACGCACTTCATTAAAAAGTTGTTTTTGTCTAATCTCAAAAGTAAAAATTGTAATATATTACAAATGTATTAATATATTTAATATTTATGTACCTATGTTAATTTTGTTCTCTAATCAAGAAAAATGTTTAGCGTACAGTTAATCGTCAAATTAAGGTCGGCTTTAATAAGACCGGACAAATCATTAAAATTAACGAGAGACCAATTTTTATCTCGATACTATTAAGAAAAAAAGATTTCGGAAAGTAGAAAATGGCTCAAAATATTTTTGAATAATTTTCATGTTTTAATAATCATATTTTTTTTTTGAATGAACTTAGCAAAATATGAATGTATAATCAATTTTTTTGTAAATTTCTTGCAGAGTTCAAAGAAGGAATTTTAATCCTATGTTTATTTTAGCTTTAAAAGCCATATTATGCCTAATTAATAATTATTATTCTCGTATAAATAAGAATTTGAATATGATTGATAATAATTATAAATTTGATTTTTTTCATTGAAATACAACAGACTGTGAATAATTCTTGTGATTTGGATAGGTTATCCTTAAATTTTTTCGTTAATTAAATTCCAAAAAAATACTTTTAAAATTAGTTTCTATTAAAATTATATTTATTGTTTAGTTTATATGATGCAAAAAGCACTGGTAATTAAAATAAAAGTGGCTGCGTGTACTTATGTACGCGCGTGAGAAGTTATACTTCTTTGGTATCATTAAAAATTAGTTTTTATTAATTTTATTCAAATAATCAATTTTAAAAAAACTGTAATTTAATATTAAATAATAATAATATATATATTTAAAGATATAATTATTAAAAATAAAATTAAGAGAATAATATTTTAATTTGTATCAATAAATAATATCCATAGGAAACTGCTAGTCGTTTATAAAATTTGTCAGGATCATTTTTCTGGTTAACAATTTATGCATGTCATGAAAACGAGGCTTCATAGAAATTGCGAAATAAAGTAAGTAGCTACTTGTCAAGGTAAATGTCTTAATCTTATTCATATCTTGTGTTACTAAATTATTATTCTAAGATGGTTGTATCATTTCAGAATCTCAGATTACGTGATAACTAAGAATATTTATGAAATGTAGACGTCATTTTCATCACAGCTACTGCAAAATTCAAAAAGTAATAACTTTTTTTTTAATAATTTGTGTCATTTGTACATATGATATTTTCTAAATAAAATATTAAAATAGATTTAAAGAATTAATTATTTTTAATTTAAAAATAAAAATAAATAAATAAGTAAATAAATAAAACAAAAATTCAAATTACGCGCGCCAAGTTAAAAGAAACCGATTGGTTTTGCGGCCAACTTCATCTTGTTAATTTGTGATGATAAAATAGAACGGTACTAAATAGCCTAAAAGTAATTATACATTAAACACGTTTTTTCCGACTATTTTGTGTAGTAAATTTGTATTTTTATGGCTATTTATTAGCTGAAATACTGTGAAAAACAATGGTTTTTAATGAAAATAAAATCAAAAGAAAGCTGCAAGACGTTTATAAAATTTGTCAGGATCATTTTTCTGGCTAACAATTCATGCATGCCATGAAAACGAACCTCCATAGAAATTGCGAAATAAAGTAAGTAGCTTCTTTTCAAAGTGAATGTCTTAATCTTATTCTAATCTTGTTTTCCTAAATTATTATTCTAAGATGGTTGAATCATTTCAAAATGTCAGATTTCGTGATAACCAAGATTATGCATGGAATGTAGACGTCATTTTTATCACTAAACAAGAAAAATGGTATAACAACTTCTGCAAAATTCGAGAAAAGTAATATCTTATTGTTTTATAATATATGTCATTTGTATATATAATTATTTTTAATTTAAATATAAAAATAAATAAAATAAAAGGTCAAATTAAGCGCGACAAGACACTGAGTGTTTTTGCGGCCAACTTCGTTTTGTTAATTTTTGTCTCAAGATGGCCGACCATCTAAAAATTTCACTTTCATCATTTTTTCATAACGTGCCTAAAGAAGTATAACTTCAATAATTAAAAACCAATATATCATTGTAACGGTATTGCTTAGAATAATAATAAATATGAATGAGATTTTTATTTATCATCCGAAAATCCCATGAAAAATCATTTTATTTAATTTTAAGATTTTTACCAACTATTATATACTTGGGTTCTTTGCTTAACATCTTCTTGTGGTCAGTAAAACAAATTGTGGTTAAAACTATATTATCCTTGTTTTCTTCAAACATAAGCTCTCAATAGTTTAATTCCATTGGAAGGCATTTTATATAAACTTGCTCGTAAATGAAAGTAAATAAGCTCATGGTTTGTAAATCATAAACTTAAAGTCTAATAGCCTTTAACCTTCCGATAGTTAAAGTTTGAAACTTTGACTAATTTGTTTTTGAAGACTCTACAATAAGCTTTTTTTTTTACATATTATAGATCAAAATAATGGACGCAATATTAATAATATAATTAAATATATTTAAACCCATTAAAATAATAAATTACCATCATTGAGAATTTATTTCTTATAATGTTTTTAACATTTCAAAAGAAAAAGAACAAATTTTCGTTCGTGCTTTTCTTATTCAGTCTTTGTTCATACTCTTGCATTGTTGTAACATTACTGCTTTCAATAGAAAAGGTCCCTTTAACATTTACAGAAAATGAAGCGTATAAAAACTGATAGGTATTGTATTTACTATACGCTACATTTAAGATAGAGTGTAGTTATTTGTATTGGTTGAATTGTCCTCTATTTCACAAGTATCAGAAGTATAAAGGTCATGTTTTCCAGAGTTTTGCTGAATTTACTTATTTACAATGAGTATATCGAACATGTTTTCTTATTGACGTGTTTTCTTATATTTGAATTTTTTTTGTTCCATTGTAAAAATGAGACATCTTTTTAATAATCAAGAAATTATTATTTGAGAAATAATTATGTTGTGCAAAAGTATTGTTGATGGATATCTTAAAAACAAGAATAGAACCCCTTATTATTCTATTTTATATCTTTCACTCACAATTTATTTTTAATTTTTAATTTAAACTTCTGTTTCTAAATAAATACATAGTAATACATCGTACACTACATATTTGTCTACAGAAACAGAGAAATCCAGGCATAGGGCCTATTATTAGTACTGTAAACCAAGGATAACCAACACTAGACGAAAAGAAAAAAAACTAGATGTAACTTACTTGCCTGAATCAGATTGAATGTACACTTACTGAGACCGCGAAGTTTTACACAGGTAAGATATTTGGTTTTCTTTAAAACTTCGTGGTGTCAGTAAGTACACATTCGGTATTTTAAACTAGAGTATAAAATAGACCTTGGACGTTCCAAGCGACTAAAAATAACAAAACAAAACAAAAATAACAAAAAAAAGTGAAAGTATCAGTATAAATGCTTAGCATTTAATGCCATTCATTTAATTTGCCCAATAAATAGTGTGGCTTACAGTATCAAACGCTTTAGCCAAGTCAAGGAAAGCGATAATAGTGCTATTAACTGACTTGTAATTTTCTAATAGGTATTTATTGACTAGCTGATACCCGCCCGCTTCGCAGAGCGTATGTAAATTAATTTGATTGAATAAAAGAAAATTTTATCCAAACTAAGAAATTCAGCTATTTTAACAAAAAAAAGATAATCAGGTATTTCTAGACCTTTATTTCATAGAAAGTTCATGAAAATTCGTTAAACTACTTTTCCAGGAACAGATGTAAGCTATCTTATAGGTAGGATCTTTACGTTTTTTTGAATATTGTAAAATATTAAGAAAATTTTAAGCCTTGAGAACCTTTGACACCAAATGTCATATGAAATCATTTTTTTGTTTTAGTTAAATGGATTAGTAACTATCCTTTAGGAAAAGTAACTTTTTAGAATCAATAATATTTTATGTGTTATCTTAAGATCTGAGGTATCAGGTTTGGTTACCTTAGGTTCATTATTCTAGGATATAGTATTAAGTCCATTATGTCTTATCGGCAAGTCTGCTATTTCTCCAGGTCCAAGATTAGACAACGAATTCTTATAGATCTTGCTACAATAAATTGAAAATTAAGGATATAGTTTTTTGGTAAAAAAACAACGCGATGGTCACATCTAAGTCGCTATTTTCTCTTAAAAAATAAGTTGGGCTGGATTTCTTTTTGTTCTGGGGGCTCTGCCTAACGGCTTCACCTCTCTTAATCAAACTCTTAATTGGGATCACTTAAGTCAAACTGTCTGTTTTTGTTATTTATTCTTACGGGTCTCATTTTTGAACTAAGATATTTCTTTTTATGAATGAAATCATATTTACTGCAGAGGATTTCCTTTTCTTTCCTCGACAATTCGAACTTTTACTCAGCCAAACTTTTAATAATATATTAACTACCCGTAAATTAACAATGGATTTATGGTTTCTAGGAATTTAACCTATCGCTATACTTCTATAATGGTTATAATTTTCAAATTTGCGCACATTTATTTATAATAATAACAAATTACATATTTTAAAATCGTATCGTCTTTATGATATGATATGATATATGTACATTGTATCACAGCTGCCTGCCGATGTATGTTTTTCGTTGCGCAGTTCTTTTTATAATTTATATTTTTTGCTCAGAAAATTAAAATTTTTTGAAAAAAAAAGTATTTTATAGCACTTTTGGTAATGTCTACTACCTGTACGTGAAATCTCGTCGCAATCGGACCAGCCGTTTTCAAGTTTGCCAAGAACAAACAAACAGACAGCAAAAACTATTCGAAATTTAAAGTAACCTATAATGTAAGTTACAATATTTAATAACTTTTTATAAAAATTCCATTGAAATCGGCTTAGTTGTTTTCAAGTTTACCCTGGACAAACCCTGTTATTACTCTGTTTTTTTTTGGGGAAAATAACAATTTAAATTGCATTTATTTTTTTTGTTTTAAATATATAAAAATGTAGGCAATAAAGAGTATACAACAAAACACTTTAAATTTTTTAGATTAGATAAAAATCTTAGCTTGGAAAAATTATCCTGTTTTTCGTTCTCTCGCGCAGGAGGGATGGAACATTTTATTATATAGATATTCAACTAATAAAAATCTTCAATCTTATTATTGGTACAGATGAAGGCATGCACTTCAGTGCGTTTCAATTGAGTAAAATTCATGATCCAATTTACGTATACCTTTTTCTTGATTTTACTAAATGGTAATAAAATGTTATTGCCATATTCTATCAACAAGCTAATTTTAAAACCTGAAGGTTGTGTTTCAGCATAAGTTTGCGCAAGAACTAGACAATAAGCCACTGGGCAATATACTTATGCTGCAATTTTATTTATCCATGTGTTCTAGTCTTTAAGAGCTTTCATTTTAAAGGGCTTTTTCTGAACACCACTTTTACTAGATTACAAAAGCATTAAAAGCAGAGAAAAATTAAAAGGGTTTAGGTATTTACTAATTTGTGACCAACAACAAAACATTAATGTACCAGTATTAACAATACGAGGGTCGCCAACCTGTAATCCTTCACGTGCTTTAATAAATCAAAACTTTTAACAAGAAAAGCAAAAAAGTGAATGATAATCTTCTTTATGTGATTTTTTTGTATTAAATAATTGAATTTACTCGGTTTTAAACAAAGGATATTACAATGCTATGTAAAAAAATGTACCAATCTGTATTGAGATTGTGTTCACCTAGAATTGTAACTAAATGCCTCATCGATTTACTGCAATTTTTGCATTTTAATCAATTTAATGTAAAAACCTTTCATTACCACTCCTTCAACCTTAATATATTCAAATCAGATCTCTCTTTTATAACAGCACTAAATACCAGTTTAACCATTGCAATATTATTAAGCTTATTTCACAAAATTTTTCCCAATTTTTTGTTACGTTTTATATAGTAAATCATTTTGACAAACGAGCCATATAGATAACTCTCAAATCGATATTCTAATTATTTCAAATAATAAAAAGGCTGCTTCGAAATAAAATAAATCAGTTGGAAAATTCTTAAGTAAATTTATTTTTATATTTTAAAAGTTCGTGTACTCTTGTCATGATATTCAAACACAAAGCTTATAAAAATGGAATTTCGTACATATTTTCGGTAATGTTTCCTGTGCTCTTAGATACATTTTTAATTATTTCAAAAGATTAAGAACTTTCTACAAGTCGTATTTTCAGAAAATTTTCAAACGATTTACTCTTTTTTACTCAAAGTTTTAGATTATCCAGTCTGATTTCCGTTTCTGAATTCCTATTTATTACAACTTTTTTTTTTACCTGGCCTAATAGGTATAATTAAAACTAATAATTATAGAACTCTTTACATAGTTCAACTAATATAAATAATCGTTATATATATAAATAACTATAGTGGCCTAGTGGACCTATAGACCAGAGTCGATAATTTTTTAACACAAAAAAAAAATATAGTAGTATGAAACCCATTAGAAAGAGAAGAAAATATAACAAAAATGAAAGGAAAAATAAATTACGGTCAATCTGAGGTAAGGATGTTGAAAAAGGTGGTGTTTTTAAGGATAGACACGGTTTATCTCGATTTCCGACAAAACTATAAGTCCTATGGAAAAAAATTAAATTATAAAGTTGTAGGTAATAAGAAGATTTACAACTTTTTTGCTAACACTATTATAAAGTTTTTTGTTTTTAATTTTTATATTTTACAAAAAAAAAAAAGTTTTTTCATGAAATTTGGTAAAAAACTCACCTTTTAATGTCCAAAAAACACTGTAATTTTTTTCAATAAAATATTTTTTTTATCAGCTTATTTTGACATAAAATTGAAAAAGTACTATAATTTTCAATCGAAAATTGTCATGTCAAAATATCTACTTTTTTAATTAAAAGTCAGTAGTTTTTTTGTTCGCTGAAATTTCTACTTTCTGATGGTACCAAAAAATATATTCATAACAATGTTAAATGTTCTCATAAAATGCAATAATTAAAGTGTAAATTTCAATAAATTGATAAAACTTACCTTTTAATTATTGCATTTTCTGAGATCATATACAATGTTTCGTATATATTTTTTGCACCATCAGAAAGTAGAGGTTTCAACAAACAAAAAGCTCACTGACTTTTTAAAAAAGTAGATATTTTGACGTGAGGATTTTTGATTGAAAATGAGGGTGCTTATTTGGTAAGTATTTACCAAATTTCATGAAAAAAATTTTAAACCCTTAAACTAGTGAATGTTGTTAGTGCTGTATTTGTTTAATAATATATTGACATTTTAATCTTTTACCATAGTAGTAAATTAACATTGTATTTTTTTTTTAATTATTTTAATTTTTTAATATTCTTTACTTATTTATTAGATAACTTTATAATTGACTTATTTCTTTTAGATTTAAATAAATCTTTGTTTAAACCCACTTAAAGATATAATATATTCCTTCAACAACGGCTAGACCAATTTGACCATTAATTTTTTCCTCGTTATAATACAGGGGAGTTAAAAGAAAAATAATAGAAAAAATCCTTAAGAAGAGCTAAAAATTTAAAAATTATATTGGATTGTATTTTGGCATGAAATCTCAATAGAAAATGTGACGTCAGATATGCTGTTTTATGTTTTCATAACAACAGCAAATTTTGCAAACAAGAATGGAATTTAAGATAATGGTAATGATCAAATTAATTGTAGATACATTTAAAGCTATGAAAGTTATAATAAACATAAAAGATATTATAAATAATTTATTATAATGTAATAAAAGTGAGGATATGGCAACAATTCAAAAATATATATTGTATTGAAAATTTATTTGGGGTTCAGTACTATTTTTATTATGATTAATTATTAGAATATTCATGTAAGCGTTCACATTTATTTATTGTTTTGAACTGAACTTACACCATTGTTAATTGCCTCAAATGATGATATTTACTTGAAATTTAAGCCACCATTCCTACAGGAAGTAATCGCGGAAAGATCTCAAAGTTACAGGGTGTGACAACCAAATACCCTGATAACGAACCTACTATCCGATCCGCTTATAGAAGGCTGAAACGAGCATGGCCCAACGACCTAGAGTGAAGTTGATTAGGACAGCCTTCCATAACTGATAATCCTCAGTGATTGACTGAAATTCACACATCAACGGACGTTATCCTACCAATCCCAACTTCTTCCTAACCGTACCCTCTACCCAATTCCAACTTTCTCCTCCACTTCCCAACTCACGACCCTATCCACATCAATCCATCACTTTTACTAAATGCTCTAAGAGCAGATTGTACAAAATTCTAGTTTTAAATAAATAAAAAAAGCAAGCTTATAAATACTTACAGACAATTAATCGATTTTTTTTTTTAGAAAAATGTGTTGATTAACTGTAGTTAAGCGTAGGTTTTTAACTAGACAATCATGAAAATTTCTTGCAGAAAAATTCACCTGGCATTGTACCAAAAAAATGAGCTAAGTAATAATCGTACGCCTAAGCTATAGCCTATATTTATATAACCAGATTCACTAGCAGGTACAGTAATTCTTTACGAAATAGATATTAAATCACCTGGCCAATGCCGTTTTAATTTGTATAAAGAATTCTAAAATAAAATTAGGTATCGATACTATATTTAAAGGTTTGTTTACAAAACCAACGGGATTGAAATAATAGGTTCGTTCGCGGTACCGATCCGGAACTGGAAAAGAATCAATCCAAGTGGATAGGATAATCGCCAAACGCATACACGCTTATGAATAAACTGATTAAGGGTTATTTTCCCGTGAACCAGTTTGAAAATGTTTGGAAATAAGACGAGGATTAACGAGAACCCACGAAAATTATTAATTGAATAGAACATTGACAGACTTTAATGCCTCGTTCACTCGAGTCTACTTTGCTTGATCGATTTTAGTAAATCGATCAAAAGCGGAATGAAAAACCTAGTGTGATGACTCGTTCAAACTTTTTTTGATCCACTAAAAAGTTGATTACGGTTCTCACATGAGGTTTTTCATTCAACTTTTTGATCAAATAAAAACGGGCTACTAAAATTGACTCGTGTGAACGCAGCATGACAGTGAAACTGGATTTTGAATTAGCTACAATTTAGCAAACTGCGCATGAGTAAAAGAATCGAATTTTTCATCCTAACAAAAATCTGAGGATCGCTAGAACCAACTATGAGTCGGTAACGAACGCATTTCGTGTGAACCGCGAATATCGGACCGTAACTCGGCTCATAAACTTGCATGCGCTTGGCGATGATCCTAAATCGGTCTTGAACTGATTCGTTACCAATGCATTATCACATCCGCGAACGAACCTAATGTAACAAACAGTTCCAGTCTAGTGTTTTATATCAGAAGAAGAAGAATAGAACAAGTCCATCGTAAAAAAATACTTTTTACAGCATCTTCAGTTTTTTAAGCTTCACATCTGTGCATCATCAATAATTTTTTTTTTACTTTTTTTATTACTAATTTTATAAGATCTATTGAAGTCTATTAAAATCTTTTGAAGTCTATATTGAAATTTATAGAATCTATTGAAGTCTATGAAATTTGTGGCGACGACATACATACATTGCACATTACACATAGCGATCAGTAAGTGTAGAAAAGGCTTAAGAAAAACAGGATACATTTTACCAATATAATCTACTATGTATTGAGACTCTTAAAATCGGTGGTTATTAATACATGTCATGATTCAAATAAACAGAAATATATAAACTTATTTCAGGTGTCTTAAATTTGATTAATATTACTACTCTTCAAATATCAAAAAAATGAGAAAATAAATTATGCTTTACGGAGTTGTAAATGAGCTACTTTGTCAAAAGAAATGCTTAAATTTTATTCCAGTTTTTTCAAGTAAGCTTTTCTTACATTTTTAATAGCAAAGAAGACGACAAATAAAAAATTATAACTACAAGTTCCATATATGATTTTAAAACGTCCTAGCGCTCAATTATTTTCATTAGTGTCCCATAAATATGTGTACAAAATTCGAACAAATAAATAAATAATATCGTTTTAAAAGTCTTTCAATTACTTGTACAGTTTGTCCGTATACTTTTACATACTATGTACATAGTACATTGTAATGTTAGCTAGAAAATATCGAATTCCTACGTTTAATTTATAGTATGTGTACGTTTATATAAAAAAAAAACTTTTCATCATCATTTTTTTAGTATTTGTGCTGAAATTTCAGAAAAGCGAAAATTAAATGAGTAATGAGTATGCCTGAGGCAAATACGAGTACGATATACGAGTATGACTGGGTATAGAATCTTCGTTAGTATACATTGATGATTGTTTCTTATCGTTTCGGTTCAAATAATTGTCTCTTTCATTTTCCTTTATTGTTCGCTTTCGCCAAGATTCGTTTGACACTTACACGATTTGAAATAACTGCGTCTACTGGACAAATGTATTAAAATGCAAATATCACCAAAACATTTTGTCGAAACTCAGGCGCTTTTATTGTAAATGCGACTGAAAAAATATTTTGAAATAATTACGCGTTTTTCGGTTTACATGAAACTCACTCGAGCTTTAAATTAAAAAATAAAAGAATATAAAGTACCTATATTTATGATTAATACATGAGAATTTCCCTAAAACATTTCGGTGTTGTATTGATTTGTTGTGAAACTAGTATAGTGCTGAAAAATGCATGTAGATAAAGTTGCAGCATGTTGCAATTTTTATGTTTTATGTAAACATGCTTGTGTAAATTTTTTCTTGGAAAAATGTGAATTAATTTTTATCCAAGCAAAATATTTTCTAGGAAACAGCACGAATACATTTACCTATACGTATACCACAATTAAAATTGGTTACTAATCATGAGGTCTTCGTAAAAAAGTTTAAATTGTTTTGAATTTTTAACCATTTGTCAAATATCAGAAATTTTATTCTCTTGTAAAATGAAAAAATAGCATAGTTTTTTTCTTTATGTTAGCGAAACGATTAGCATTCACTAAAATTTTTCCTAATAGTTATAATAGTTGAAAACTTAGCTTACAGATTTTTTGTTTCTCATTTTAATATTTTAGAGTTATATGTTCAATTTTTCTTAATTTTTTTATCCAAAAAAATTATCTTACTAAAGCAGAATTTAAAATATTAAAGAAATTAAGCAGAATAAGTGATATTAATGGTTTTAAGTTTAATAAGATAGAAGCAAATTTAAAAATAATATTTGCCAAATAGTTGTAACTTTTATTATTCTGAAAATCAGCCAAGAAATAAAATAAAAAAATTAACCACAAATATATTTTTGGTAATCTTTCTTCTGAGGGCAACCACCGTTCATATAAGCAATTTAAATTTTTCGAATGTTAGTAGCTGTAGTCATTGTAAGTTAGCTAATGTTAGCTACGTAGAGTCATCTATCGGCGACATGTTGAATTTTATATGGGCATAGCGATGTACAGTTAAAAAGAAAATCAACAATGATGACGATGAACTACGATAAACACTAAGACCATTGATTCTAAGACCAACTAAGATAACATCGACCAACTTTTAGTTCTTATTTTTTCATTAAAAAGTTCAGCATGTTGCCACTAGACTACTCTATATGTAGTTTATTTTATTATCACTTCGTTATTATCCCTATATTTATTATTACCACTTTAAAAATTCTTAAATAATAAACTTGGTCCATAACTAAAACAAATTCAGATTTATTCTTTTCCACATTTTTGTTGCTATTCTGAGATTATTTCAATATTTTTTTTTGTTTTTAGACTCCTCAAAGAGTTTCTAAGTTTATTACAATTTTGACGTCAAAAAGTAAATAGTATTAAGTTCTCTATTCTATACTAAGATCAATAAAGTGGTATGGTTGACTAGATAGGTAGTTGTCCTAGGGTCGAATCCCAATGAAATCCCAAGTTTTTTTTTCGTAGTTCTTAGAATTCGGTGGTCGCTAATGACCATAGTAGTTGATGCGACTTTAATTAATAACCAAAAAAATGATCTTTACTTTTTAAAGTATTTAATTTATTCCATTGTTTTTGTAATACACTCAGACCTCGTATAACACGGTTATATGGTCCCACAAAAACCTCGTGTAATACAAATCAGTGTTATACAAGGTTTGAAGTAAAAAGCTTTTAGCTATAAATCTTTACGTATTTCCTAATAAGATTTGAAAATCTGTTGCAATTCCTTCTTGAACTTTGAACTTCTTTCCATTATAGGATCCTTTTCAATAGAAAAATTTTCTTATTTAATAGCCAATTCCAAACCCTTATTTAAAGTTTTTAATGTGAAAAATGTAGCTACCTCGTTTCAACTGCTTTATGACTCATTACTTGTGGTAGGTTCATTCAAAATTTCGATTAATTCTTCTTCGTTCAAGGAAAGATCTTCCAATATTTCTTGAATATTATGGATATTATCAATGCCATTACAAACTTCTCCTCCAATACCATACCTTATATTATTCGATGCCAGAAATTTCCATCGTCCTTTGTTGTTATTGTCTCCTTTTCTTATCCATTTGGAATTGCCGGTAGAAATTACTAGAAGTTTTCTTCGTTTTTATTCACCGAGTAATACTTTTGGTCAAACCCTTCGCGCCATGGGGGTCCGAAAATTCTAGAAGTTTTGCTGTTGTTCTACAACCATGTCGCTCCCCCATTAGCTGGTTGATTGGCTTGGCCCACCCACGACTGAGACAATTTAAGGAGCAGCTACCACTCCCAAACTCATAAAATGGTGACATTCCCCAACTTTAAGCTTCTTAGACTGTGACAATATCAAAAAATGTGACACTCTCAGAATTTTATTGAAAAAAAATGTGAGAATAATAACAATTTTAAAATTAGACAAAGCAATGACTTTTCACATTGTAAGTATTAAGTGTAACCTTACTTCATGTATTTTAATTACATAAAGAAAAATTATTAAGTTAAAACGGCTTATATCAATAATTATAATGACAATAATAAAATTAAATTTTAGTTGTTAAAATTTAAAACGTTGATGAAATTTTTGTTGGACTAATTGAAAGCGATCAAACCTGAGATAAGAAAACTTTCTAGCTATGGGTTAATTAGTGAATTTTTTTAGTGGTTTTAACTTGACTGGCGATGAGATCAGGACATACCAAAGCTATGTGGTAAATCTACGGGGAAAGAATCGACCTATAACACCTGATAAATCCCAAGCAATGTCGTCGTGAAAACTTCATCAAATTATACATCAAAATTTTTTTAGATCTGGAAATCCCCAGATTTAAAGAAAAGCGGGATCTACTAAAAATTGTATTTAAGACCGACTTAATCGCGAGATGACTTTGTAGTTGAAGTGTCTTAAAGCAAATAAAAAAAATCTTCATAACTGAATTATGCATATACTTTGCGACTTATATTTAATTTTTACAATCTTGCGTGTAATATCTTATTCTTAACAAATTGAATTAGATTCATAATAATTAAATATATCAAAGTCGAACATACTTTTCACTTTATGTACCAGTAAAAAAATATAACTAGGTTCGTTTTTTTTTTTTTGGAAATTTTTTAACGGATTATTTTTACTTTTAAAACTGCTGATTTTCTATTTTTTTCATAACCATTCACTTTTAGAGTTTTGGGTCAGAAAAATCAAACAATAGTTAGAGCAAAAAATAAACAAAACCCATCATATTGGATGTCATTTTCTTATTACTAAAGAAGTTTAAATGCAGTAACCTTATTTTTTTAAAAACATTTTTTTTACTTGTCAAAATATGAAAAGATTTCTTTTTATATTTCACGAAGTACATGCTTCTGGAAAGTATTTTAAATGCTATTAAAAAAATAATGGATACATATTTATTACATGCTATAGTTAGGCCAGAGTTAAATAAAATAAAAAAAAAATTGAAAATGATGAAAAATGAAAAAAAATACCTTGAAAAGCCCACCGACTTTTTAAAAAAAAAAAGATATTTTGACGTGAGAATTTCCGATTAAAAATTAGGGTATTTTTTCAATATTAGGTAAGTCAAAATAAGGTGGAAAAAAATATTTTAAATCAAAAAAATTACAGTGTGTTTGGGACATGAGAAGGTAAGTTTTTACCAAATTTCATAAAAAAAAAACATTATTTTTGTAAAAGATAAAAATAAAAAACCAAAAACTTGGTTATTTCAAATTTTCACATAAATTTTGAGGTAATGTGAAAAAAGCGTTAGTGTAAAAGTTGTAGATATTCTTATAACCTACAACTTTGTTTTTTAACTTTTTTCCATAGAACTTGTAGTTTTGTCGGAAATCGAGATAAATCGTTTCTACTCTTAAAAACACCCCCTGTTCCACTTCCCGACCTCAAATCGACCGTAATTTATTTTTCCTTTCATTTTTGTTATATTCTCATCCTTTTCTAGTGGGTTTCATCCTACTATAATTATTTTGGGCTTAAACATTATCGACTGTAGTCTAGAATGACAAAAGTTGATATTAAAATTTATTTTTTACAATTAATTCAGTATAGAAATATTGATATTTTAATTCAGATACAACCCATTTCTGAGTATCTTTAGTAAGACTGATGTACATGTAAAAAACAATAAAGAATCGGTTTTCTTTTACTCTATTAAATTTTTTTAAAACTATTTTAAGCCCTTTCATTTATGTATACAAATTTTTCGAATACTAGTTTTGTACTATTGACGAAGCCCTTGTCGAAAATAAATTTAACTAATAATCAAAATTTTAAAATTTCACAATCATTATTCGCTTTTCTTCGGTTATTTAAAGTTGCATCGACTGCCACAATTATCAGCGACCGGCTAATCCAAAAACCTATGATGAAAATAATCTTGGACTTGGAAATTTGACCCCAGAACCACTCGTGTAAAAGACAACAATCTGGTCAATCGCGTAATCATTTTAATAATAGTTATATTTTACAAAAAAGCATTAATGTGAAGACATGAAAAAAAAAATTTTGACAAATAAATTTTCCTAACAGTCTTAATAAAATCGTTTTTGTTAAAATTGTTGAAGTGAAAAATTTAATAAATTTTTCTTTAAAAATTTTATTTTTCTAAGATTATTACAAATAAATAACAATTTTATATAAAGAAAGAATAAATAAATAAATAAATTATAATTTCGAATTGGAAAATCAAGTTACAAAAGTATTTAAGTCTTGTTTAGTTAGTGTTCAAATATTCTTGAGGAATTTCATAAGGGTAACTACGACGATGGTATCCACCATGACCACCACCGCCACCATATCCACCATGTCCTCCTTCTTCATGTGAACTTGAATGTGTATGGGACGAAGTATAAACTGGCTTAGAAATAATTTCATAGGTCGCTGTTTTGCCTCCACCAGACATTGATTTCAATCCAATGATAGCCGAAAGCATCAAGGACATAAGACCGGTCATTAAAGCTTTTCCAGCTAACATAGCCAAAGCTCCCATTCCCATCGGCAATAACATTCCCTTCAACATCATCATTCCAGCCATCATAGTCATCGCCATGCCTCCCTTCTTCCGACGTCCATCTTCAATCAAAGAACGTGCTGCGTCCATGCTACCCTTATCCATCAATTTTAGTTGAATGGAATGCGAGTTTAGATAACTTTCAATTTTCTTCAACAAAAAATTATCTAATCGGGCCTCAGGATCATTTGGAAAATCTCTGGCTAGTTCAGCGACTAAATCAGCGGTACGAGCTTCCGAACTATTAGCCTCGCGTACAACACTAACTCCAGGCATTAGTTGGTAGGTTTGTGTTTCGGACATTTTTTCCACAAATGAAACAATATCAAGTTTCAAACATGTCGTACTATACGCTTTGGAACAATCCCGTGAAAATGCACGTCCTGTATCAATTTCCGCGGCAGCTACCGACAACAACAAACCCACAATCAAAACCAACATTTTCACAAGCATTACGAAGCTAGATATCTTCTGCACGCGTTTTCGTCAACACTCAAAACCGTTCTGGATCACGTCGATTGGCTAATCCGCTCTTTTATACCTTCAATAATGAAATTGGAAGTAAAAAAAACCGTCATATTAATAATAGTCATAAGCAATTCTCTCTAAGATATTTCTTCTCATATTTACAAAGAATTTACTGGAGCGAAACACTTTTCAATGTTTTTACCAATCACTGCTGAATTTTTTGCTCATCTTTCGATTCTTCCTCGTCTGTCTCTTACAATCTTTCTTGCTCTGGGTTTTCCAATGTCTTTCGTTTTTCTCTTGTGGATATTTTTTAATTGAGGTAAGTAACTGTGGATCAATTCTCAATTTGTTACTATCTAATAAATGAAAAAAAAAATTAAAAAAAGAACCCTTCTCTCTCTAACAATGTTTAGTGAACGTTCGATTGACTATTCAAAAGTTAATTGTAGAAACACCACCCGATTAAGTGTAACATCCAAATAAATGACCAAAACAAACAGATTAATCACACAAACGAGTTATAGATAAATGTATAACGAAGAAAATGAACCAAAAAGTAGCGACGTTAATTGTTGCGATTACTTTTTTTCGAGCTATAGAACAATCAAATTAGTTTCTGTCACATTGTTTGCAATGTTTGTAGAACAAATAAGTAAGGTCTTAAAAAATTGTAATTGATTCAATCGCTCTTTTTCATTCATTCATAAAAAAATGAGACTTAGAATTTGTCACACTTCGAATTTACTTATTCTATTTTTGGTTTGGTTTTGAATCTTTATTTTTATGTTTTGTATAAAATAGTCTTTATTGGGGCATGAATTATTCAATTTAACGTTTCCTTTGATATTCAACATTATTGACAGAACTACTGACATTCTTTCTCATTGAAAGATATTTTGATGTTCTTTTTGCTTTCGTTATAAAATATTTACTGGAGAAATGCATCATGTTTAAATGTCCATGATGAAAGGCATTGATTTAAATCAGCCCTTGAACGTTTGCAAAGGTGTCAAAGTCATCTTAATAAGTTTTAAAAAATAATAATTGGTCTAGTGGCCAAAAGTGTTGGTTTTAGTGTACACTTTAATACAAAACTATATCAAGTAGTTAATTAAAGTTACATTAAAAACATAAAAACAACTTTTCATTGAAATGGAAGTTATTAAATGAACTTTTCGTTAAAAAATAAAAAAGTAGTTGCGTGTATTTATGTACGCGCGTGAGAACTTATACTTCTTTGATATTATTAAAAATTAGTTTTTATTAATTGCATTCAAATAATCAATTTTAAAAAATTGTAAATTAATATTTAATAATAATAATATAAAAGATATAATTATTAAAAATAAAATTAAGAGGATAATATTTTAATTTATATCAATAAATAATATCCAAATGAAGCTGCCAGGCGTTTATAAAATTTGTCAGGATCATTTTTCTGGTTAACAAGTCATGCATGTCATGAAAACGAAGCATGATAGAAATTGCGAAATAAAGTTAGTAACTACTTTTCAAATTAAATCTCTTAATCTTATTTTTATCTTGTCTTACTAAATTATTATTCTAAGATGGTTGAATCATTTCAGAATCCCAGATTTCGTGATAACTAAGAATATGCATGAAATGCAGACGTCATTTCATCACAGCTACTGAAAAATTCAAGAAAAGTAATTACTTATTTTTTTTAATAATATGTGTCATTTGTATATATAATTATTATTAATTTGAAGTTCCTTCACAAACCAACTTTGGACGAGCATTAAACAGAAAATTTTTTTCCTTTTATCGAAACGAATTTTGGTCGTTCTTTTGTATGAGAACTTTGTAAACATAACGTTGTAAAACTTACGTCTCTGTATTATCTATATTTTTACCACTTTCAATTAAATGTTCAGATCCAAGAATTTTATCTGCGTTTATAACATTTTTCTGAAATGGGTGTGATTTCAATTAAATGTCCAGCTTCTAGAATTTTTTCTGGGTTCAAAACATTTTTCTTATAGATAGGTATGATTTCAATCCAGTCGAAAATTGGCAAGAAACTGTGTTTTATGAACCATCTTCCAATATGGCAAAGAATATATTAAAATCTATAAAATTATAAATTTTCAAAACTTTCGGAAAACTTTCCATGGAAAACTATAAAATGATTTAAGTTTATAGTTTCATTTAAGTAGATGATCGTCACTAAAGATTCATCATTAGATGTCTTACTCAAATGCCAAATATTTTATCTATTGCATTCTTTAACTTACGAAATATCAGTAGGTTTATCTATATATTAATAAGTGAAGCAAAAATTTTAAACCCCTTTTACCGAATATTATACGAACGGAGGAGTATGAAATTTGGCACAATTGAAGTTTATATGAGGAAGTTGCGTTATGAGATAATATTTTTTTATAATAATGCTTCAAAATACCTTAAATTAATGAAAAACGACGTCACACACACTACCATGCGTTTGACACACACAGACACACAATTCACACAAATATGTAGATTTTTAAATCTCAGTTGTTCAGTTTGACCACAGACTTCAACCATATTATTCCAAATGTCATTATTTAAACAAAATATTGTGAGAGGAATTTAAATTTTGAAATTGTAATTATTGAAATTGAAGGAAACAAATTTAACTGATTATTTGATTATTGAGTAATATAATTAAAAATATATTTTTACATAATATACTATAACATATTTTTAATTATTATGTTTATTTATTACAATATTTCAACGATATTTCGCAGAAAAGAATCTATCATCCGTTGATTGAGCTTAATTCAAAGTTTTAAACAGGACATATGCAGCCTATTTTCAATTTTTTTAATTGTAAAAATTAATAATTAATAATTCAAAAATTATAATTAATATGTTAACAACAAATTTAATTTATAGAGGAAAAACATTTAAAAAATTGAAAGTAAAAATATATTAAAAATAACCGGAAAGAACTTACTGTAGAACATTTTTAACTATATGCCAAAAAATTGCTCCTGCAGAATCCGCTATTGCTCCAAGTGTATAGTTATAAGTAATTCAATTTTTTAACTATTCATGTTTATAAAATACAACGGCAGTTGATGACGTCATAATACAACAATACATGTATAAATAGTTAAAAATAATTAATAATTAAAATTTTGAAAGAATTTGATGAATTATTTGCGTAATGAAAAGAGCAGATAGAGAACTTAAAAAAAGAAAAACAATTTTAATTCTTAAACGATTTTAATTCTTGACCTTAAAAAATTTTTTAGTACTGTAATTATTAATTAACTATTTACTATACACCTGGAGCAATTGCGGATCCGGAAATAGCATTTAAGGAACAAGTTGAATAGAAAGATTTAAAAATAATGACGTCTTAGTATTTTACAGCAATTTTAATTTTTAGTTTGCAAAATTTTAAAAAATTAATTATTTTTCAATTAATAACTATAGGTACATTTGGAGAAATGGCGGATCTGAAGGAGTATATAGCATTTTTAGCATATAGTAAAATTAAAAAAATGTCTCCCGCGACTTAACTCTTTCTGGCTAAAAAATATATACAATAATAAAAGGGAGTGTTGAATTGTAATTTGATTATTGTAACGGTTGCAACTTAATAATGTATTTCGAATTTATATTGACAGTAAAATATAAAAAATTCTAAAATAGAATTAAAAAATTATTTATTCTAATATCTCACTTAGCTGGATGTCGTCGTTAAATATGAAATAATCATTAGGCAGTGGAAGGAGCAACATTGTCCATGCTCATAACAGCGTTTGCCCCACTTTATCAAAGCAACTAAAAAACAACGAAAGCAAACGCGGTCTGCTTGGAAAAATTGCAATTTTTAAAACTTTAATTACTTTGTTTTTAATGAAGATATTGTGATAATTCTTTTTTAAATAAGGGCCAAGTATATAAGATGTAAAACAAAAAATTGATGAAAATTTATCGAAATCTATCGAATAGTTTTTTGAGTTAAAAGCGAACACAGGAAAACAGCTATCATTTTATTTTTACAGATAGATTTCATTTCAATTTATGCCAGTCTTATGGCCAGTCTTTTCTAAAATTGAAAATTTTAGATTTTGAACTGTTTTGGACCGAAGTAAACGTCAAAACCATCGATTGAGGGATTGAGGCAATTAAATTTGTTTTAAACTAAATGCAGAGCGAGGTCTGTAAGCCTTGTAGTTCACCTTAAAATCTCAGAGACTTATAAGGTAAAATAATTTTTTTTCAGAAATATATCTAAACACTTTTTTATTGCATGAAATGCTTTTTAAATATGCATGACCTCAGATGGACCCATCCACATTGCCAGTTGGCAAGCTCCTGTCTCCGCAGAGCTCCTAAAATTCCTCTCTTGTTAATGCAAGAAGGGTGACTGTACTTGCCTGTAAGCAGGGCTTAGATTTCCGTGATATGTGCTACCTACTAGGGAGAAATTTGCAAGAATGCTGTCCTTATTATCATCAAAAGAACGACGGTGGTTAGCCTCAAGACAATCCTGACGATCCATCAATACTGGAGTACCCACCCAAATGTGATTTTACCTGAAATGGGCTACCCCGCTTTGCATTTGATTTAAATTTAATTAAATTGCCTACAAATTATATTCACCAAGTTCTGCTCGTAGCATCAATGGTTTCGACTTTCGGCCCAACTCGGTACAAAAAAGGTCTAAACATAAAATTTTCTGGTGTTTAATTTGTAACAAATTTAATGCTCTTAAAAACGTACAAAAAAGCTTTTCGGAAGAAAATGCCTGAGTTAGGAAATACCGAGTAGAATCTGAAACATTTTCAAAAATTTCACGATATTTCCCATACTTTTAAAAAATTTTCCACAACTTTTTGAGCGTTGCAAACTGAAAAAACATAGCCCTAATGGGTTCAAACAACATACTAAAAAGCAGAGATACATCATGTTTTGCGAATTGAGCGTTTTTTATGTCGATTTTGACGGGCGTATTAATTAAGTAATATAACTGATACAAAAAGCGTTTTTAAGTATTAATTTTGAAAGTATACAAGCTATTTATGGTAATGTTCTGCCAAAGAAACCTTATGCAAAATCAAAATAATTTTTTAATCTTATCATTTATCTATACTTTGATTTAAATCGAGTAGATACATATAAAACTGTTTTAAAATTAAGAAAAAAAATTGTCTTTTTTTTAACAAATTATTATTTGGAATTAAGAACATACGCTTACAATTTTATCGCCTTAAGAAAATCTAATTTCAAATTTTTTTCATTTAAATTAATCTAGGTAAACATTGAAAGTGGCCAATTTTTCGATTATGAATTTTCTTTTGAACATCCACCTGAAATTAACCGCAAAATTAGATAGCTCTATATAGCTACAAATGTTACCAATAACTCATTTAATTTTAAAACTTATAAAAGTGTGCTCACTATTTAGATTTTAAATGGTATTTGTTTTATTAATGTGCCAACACCAGTGCATTAAATCGTTTAGAAAATATTGACGTTAAAAATAAAATTGAATTAAGTTCATTTTTTATTTCCAAGAAATTTCCTTTATTTTACTTTTACCGAATGGGGGTCAAAGAAGAATGCTTCCAACAAGAATGGATGAGCAGTGATTGGCATCTATTATTATAAAGAATCATCTTATTATGGTCGTTGAAAATTTCGATTTTTATTTTGATGAAAATTCATAATTACTTATGAACACTTGTTTGCAAACAGTAGCAATTTTGAGACTCGTAAAAACAATATTCCATGATTTGGAAGCACTGTTAAAGAAAACTTTAACTTAAGTTTCTGAGATACAATACAATACAATAATTATAGACAAGCAGATATGCAGGGACGAGAAACTAGTTCACTGTGGTTTGTATATGATTTTAATTTTCAATTACAGTTATAAATTGAATCTTTAAGTACCTAGATAGTAATCTTAAAAAATATAATGTATTGATGTTATCTTTGAAATTCAAATAGCATATAAATTAATTGTAACGAATTGGTGTAAGTTGTTAAAAAACTATACATTAGCAAAGTTGAAATTTATCAAATTAAAGTCAATTTTTGAATACAGCTACGTCAATGATGGTTAAAAAAAACACTGTTTTAAAAGTTAATAAAATATAATTTTCTCTGTGTAGACAAAAAATAGAAATATAAAAACGTGAGTGACGCTTATTAACTTATATCATTTGAATTTAATATTTTTTGAGTCGGTGCCAAAAGAAAACATACCAAAAATAATTTATTTACACTAGAAAAACTGGATAACTCTAAGTAAAAAGCTACAATGCTCACATTAGGTGTAACTATTACAATTTTAGTTTGAAAAGTATGAGAATAAATTTAAAAAAATTGTAGAAAAAAAGGTTGGTATAAACTGAAAATTCACGTATTTATGAGGATCATAGACGAAAAATGTTAAGCTACTTTCTTTATCTTATGAAAGAGCTAATGAAGTTCAACTTATTCAGTGACTAAACTAGGACTCAATATTAACAAAATGCATTTTAAATGTTGTTCATAATAAAACAATAAGAAATTTTGTAAGTTAAAAAATGTTGACAATAACAGAATGATGGGTACCCTCATGTGTAGAATGTATCATCATCTTCAGAAGCGGTTACCAATCATCAGTACTACGTTGTCTTTAAGCTTACCTTTGTCCTTTTAAAAGCTGAATATCCTATTGTTATAAAATACTAGCTGATCCCGGCCTGCTTTGCTGGACATAGCTTAATTAAACTAATTGATTAATACAAACCATCATAGCAAAATATATAAAAGTAAGTTTAGCTATGTTGGCATAGAAAGTAATTTCTCAGGAATCGTAAATTTTCTGTAAATCTTCGTATTTTTACCTGCCTTGAAATCTCACTATTTGCAGTTCAGTATATTTCAATGAATTATTAATTATTAATTTACGTTTCACATACTTTAAATGAATCTCTATGAATCGAACTCCTAAGGGCTTCAACTCTCTAAACCAAACTCCTCCTAATCGGGACCACTTACGTCGAACTATATGCCTTGGTTATTTATTTTTACGGGTGTAATTTCGAAACTTGGATATTTTTTGTTAAGAATTCAATCATATTCACTGCAGATAATTTCCTAATTGCTACAATTTTTACAGTCAATGAATCGAACAATGGATAAGTAAAACTTTTCCTTCGATAATTCGAACGTTTACTGAGCTGAACTATAAATAAGTCATAAGATAAATACCTTCAAATAACTATGGTTTTATGGTATTTAGGAGTTCAACTTATCGAAAGTTCTCTGAATTTAAAGTTCAATTATGGAACTTAAAATATTTATGTTTTAGAATATTATGTATTATAAAAGTCATGTAAATAGGTCCAACTTGTAATTACTTCATAATGTAATAATTTAGCTAGTAAGAGAAAGAAATTTTTAATACTGGTTAAGTATTTTCCGTTACTTATCTATACTAATATATAAAATTGAAGAGTTTGTTTGTTGGTTTGTTTGTTTGTTTGTTTGATTGTTTGGTTAAACGCGCTAATCTCAGGAACTACTGGTTCGAATTGAAAAATTCTTTTTGTGTTGGATAGCTTAATTATCGACTAAGGCTTTAGACTGTTCAAGATCACTCTACGACCAATAGAAGCACAGCATCAATGGAAAATGTTGCAAAAACCAGGAAAATGTTTTCCTTTTGAGGGCGTTTGTTGCCTGCCCTGCGTAAATGGTTAAAGTTACGCAAAAATCATGTGCAGCAAAATTGTTCCTCTTAAAAAGTTCTAAAAAAAGTCCACGACGACATATGTTTATCTTTTAAGGTTGGCCCGCTATAACCTTTTTAATGGTTATTAAAGTTGTATCAAAAATAATTCATTATTAGCGAAATTGTTTTTAGAAACATATTATTAATTCTTCCCCAAATAAATAAGGTTTTTAATGAAATTTGGTATGATGATAAAAGACAATCTGAGTCATTAAAAAGAATACTTTTTATTACGGGAAAATGTCTCATTTATCCGGTATATTGAAAAACGGGTTGGAACAAAAATTATGCATAAACTATACATTTTTATTTGAAAATGAATATTGGTGATACTTAAGTATGATGATAGCTAAATATGTGAATAATTATAATACGTTTTATTGAATACGTTTTATTTCGGAAAAAGTTCTCATTTCAACGGGAAATTAGAAAAACTGGTTTAAAGAAAAATCATGCTGAAACTAAACGTTTTAAGCTGATTATAATAGATTACATTAATAGTTATAACTCATAATGTCCTCAAGGCAAAAAATAATTTTCTTATCCTATAGTCTTATTTTTATGCAGGAAAAATGTGCGGTTCCCGTAGGATAGATATGTTTTTATTTTTCACAGAGCAAAAGATTACCATAATTTCTTACAATGAGCTGGTTAATTGAGAGTCAGAGAATAAATATAGGCTACCTTTTATGTCAGAATATAGCACGGTTCCTGTAGGATAGGATAAGAATGGTATCCTTCAGGAACTGAGTATTTAAAAGGAGTTTCGTAAAAGTTCATGGATAAGCGTTTTAAGGAATTTTCCTCAAGAAAGATTGGTCTACCTTTTATCCAGGAAAAATGTACAGGCCCGTGGGCTAGATACGTTTTTATATTTCATAGAGCAAAAAATCGACATAATTGTACTTTTCCTGTGGGATAACAAGACAATTGTATCTTACAGGAACCGTGTATTTAAAAAAAGTTTCGTTAAAGTACGTGAAATAGAGTTCTAGCGCATTATCCTCAAGAAGGCCTGATCTATTTTATATCCAGAAAAAATGTACTACTCCCGTGGGATAGATATGTTTTTGTTTGTCATAAAGCAAAAGATTGACATTATTTTTTGCAATAGGGTAGTTGAAAGGTCAGAGAATGATATAATAGAATGATATAATAATAATGCACGATTCTCAAAAGATAGCATAACAATTGTACTTATCCTGCAGGAATCGTGTTTTTAAAAAAGCTTTCTCTAAAGTTCGTGAAATAGCGTTTTAACACAATCACTCCAAAAAAGTTGAAATAGAAATGAAAATTTTTACTGCAAAATATTATTTTTAATTTAACATCCGATAACATCGATAAATTAATAATGAAAATTTTTGAAACATTGAAACTTCTTTCATTGTTAATTTTTGAATGTCTATAATGTTTAGAAATAAACGTGTTAAATTACTATTGAAAAATTTAAACTTGGTGAAAAACTCAGTTAAATATATAATACATTCAACATTTTCGAATTGTATTGCTACTTAAGGAACACAAGTATAGGTATTTTATAATATTCATAAAAACGTATTGAACCAATAAGATAGTTTTTCTAGATAGCTATATAGAATATCTTCCTGGAAAAGTAGTTTATCTGATTGTCATAAACTTTCTGTAAACCGAAGATCTAAAAATATCTATCTGTCTTTTTTTGTTGATAGGATGAAAGTTTCCATTATTCAATAAGTATAATTTAGATACGCTCAGCGAAGCGGGAGGGGATCAGCTAGTTATAACACAAATATTTCAAGATCAAAATTAGCATAATCGGCCCAGCCATTCTTGAGTTTTAGCGAGACTAACGAACAGCTATATATTTTTATATATATAGATATATACTCGTAGCTCTCTATTGTTTCGTTCTCTTAAAAGTTGAAAAAAAATTGTTTGTCTGTAAAGTCAGTTTACGAACGATAGTTTTACGTGATAACCTCATAAAGAAAAGGTACTTAATTGATGAAAAATTGCGCACATTTATGAATTAAATTATTATCACTGAATTATCATTATTTTGTATAGCACAAAAAAGAAGTTAATTGAAAACTAACAATTTTTATTCAAAATGAAATCAGACTGAAAATAATGAAGGAAAACCAATCAAATCTTATTAAGTAAATTGTAAAAGAAAAACACAAAGCACGTTGTCAAGGATTCAACAATAATATCGTGCCGCACTATCACTTGTATCGCGTTTTCGCTTGCACGCACAGGTTCAAATGGAACGTGACAAAATGGACGTTCTTTTTCAGACTGGCTGCCGTAATTTAAAAAAAAAAAATAGATACAATCAATAACTTTAAAATTCAACTAATTTAAAATTTAAAGAATTATCAAGATACGTACACCATCGAAAAAAGCGTTAAAAAAGTATGTTATCAAATACATACATAAGGTCCAAAAAAAAGTTTCATTGTCACCAATTATTAATGGTAACTTACCTTGGTACTTGTGGTAGCTTACGTACATCCTCCGTGACGATCAAAATGAGGATAGTCCTCTCAAGAATCATACATTGTTAATCATTAGGGAGGTATTTAACTTGGTCTCGTTGGTCTATGGCTGGTTTCCCAACACTTCCAACACCACTTATAAAATAAGAGAATTGTATCGTTACTTCTAAATAAAAATTTTAGTTTGTCTGCCGTTTTTTGGGTCTAGAGATTTTCCTTCCCTTTATCATCGTGACCAATGAGATTCTAATGTGATGAGACCCTCTGTTCTATCTAAGGGAGAATTATACTACTAAAGAAAGCCAGCACCTTCCTTAGGGCAGCCATCGCTATCTCGCCAGATATGACATTATGACTATCTTTTCAAGATGTAGCAGTCTCCTTTTAAAAGCTGCCTCACAAGAGCATAGTATATGCTCCACCGTTCCTGTCGCTTTCAAGCTGAGACGGTATATGTTGATGTCAGCCTTGCCAATCTTATGAAGATGGTAATTTAAGGTACAATTGCCCGTATAAATGCTTATTAGGAGCCATACGGCCCTAGCTAGAGCCATAATTGCGTTTTTTGTTAAAATTTTTTGGCTTGTTGATCGACCTTTTCGAGATGTATGTCGAAAGCCCCTTGAGAACTGCTATTAACAATGCTGTCTGATTGCTATTAACAACGTAAATGTGTGCTCCAAAAGGATTGTTCCAATCGTCTTTCTGGTGATGTTTAAACACAGACAAACAGACAAAGAACAAGACAACATTGACCAAGAGACAAGAGTGAGTGAAGAACATAAAGTGACAAGTTCACTTGGGTTACAAACCGGCTAACCAGTGTAGCCAAATTAGTGTCGATATAAGGCGATTGTCACGAAAATGTACGTGCATAGCTCGACTCCCGGCCTAATACGGCCGAGCAGTTCTAAGCTGAAACATTTCGTCACTCATTCTTGTTTTTTGGTCAGTGTGTCTTGCTCTTTGTCTGTCTGTCAGTGTTTGAGCATCACCATAGCTAGTTATATGGAACAAACCTATTAAGACCTTTCGACAGTTTTATTTTCCCACATTCCTTTATTGCAAGCATTTCTGTTAGGACGATGGTGGTGGATGTCCCAAAGGAAATGGTTAATTTAACCATATGGTTCATTAAAGCCCATTTCTGCTCTTCCATCAATGACTGAAACATCAATGCACCATACTGGCCCCCTTTTTGAAGACCAGCACTACCGACGTTCACGTTGGTCTGCCTGGTATGTATATCTTGTATTGTTGATTTGGGTGGCTTCTAATTAAAATGTTTTTAATTTTTATATTCACCCCCCCCCCAATCATAACAGCTTTTCATACAGTATCTTAAAGTATATGTTACTATATAATGAGTAGAAAAAGTCAGTTTAAAAAAAAATAAATGAGTTAGTGAGGCGAATTCTTTGGAGATAATCTTGAAATTCTTAAAATGATTTTCAGTCCTTAAATGAATGAATTAATAAACTACAAAGGGAGTGTTTTTTTTTTTTAATTTATGTACATTTTGATAATTGCAAGAAAAAAATCTGAAAAAGTTGATATTTTAAGAGATACGCTTAAAAATTCAAAACTACCAACCACCTTTTTGAACTACTTTTAGGGGAAATTTCAAAAAATCGTTTCTTAGTGGGTACCATAGTCCAGTCAGAAATAACTCTTCAACAATTCATATTTGTATCTTTAGTTGTTTAGTTCTCAACGTATCTGTCAGCCAATCAGCTTTGTTTTTTATATATGAGATATCTAAAAATAGTAAAATATCATATTGCTATTTGTCTGTTTTGTACCGATTCAAAAATGGTTGTAATCCAATGGTAGGTAGTTAAGTAAAGATCTTAAACGAGTATTTTTTTTTACTTTTTGTAGTAAGTACCCTTTTTTATCTTCAGATTATTTTTTTTATAAAAAATATTTTTTTTTTTAATTTCTGCTATTTCATATATATTAACAAAGATAGCATATGACATCACTTTAAGTGTAGGTATTTGATGTTATTTAAAATTAAACTCTAAGTACACAATGAAAATATTTGCAACAGATTTCGGTAAAATCAATTATAGTATGAAGTTACGAGTTGTTTTAAAAGAAAATATTTTTTATCCTATAACTAATAACATTTAGTAATAACCGTATAAAATTGAGAAAAAAATTACCGTTTCTTGATAATAAAAAAATGGCATGTTCTTTATAACCATTTAAGGCTTTTAAGTAATTATCCGAATATTTAAAAATCTATTACATTTTATTTTTTTTTATAAATAAATAAATACATAAATATATTTCAATAACATAACAAAAACACTGATACATCTTATTTAGGTTAGTCTCAGATTACTGTTGAGGTAATGTGTGATAGTAAGGATCTAATTCAGCGTAATCATAAGCTGCTCCGGTACGGCTCCAATGCTCATGCGGAAGCTGTACTACTCCATACGCAATTCGTTGGGTGGAAGTTTTTCCATCTAAAACTCCCTTCAATGCGCTGAAAGCTGATAAGGCGAGTGCCGTGAGACCAACTCCCAATCCTTTAAGAGCGATTAAGGCGATTACAGTAAGCACAATTGGAATGATAATAGCGGCCTTCAACTTGAACAACAACAAAATTGGCAACAACATCTTACGAATACGACGATGACGAGATTCTGTAAAAAATAATCAAAACTTAGTTACTAATAAAAAAGTCATTTCGATTTAGATTAGACAAATCATATCAAACTAGAGCAAACCAAATTAAGTCCTGCTGTTACAGATATCGTTTGTAATTAACTTCCTCGTTAATTATTTTTAGATTGATTTTAGTAAGACCTAATTGACTTCTTGTTATTATTTCATTGCTGGTTATTATAAAAAGGTTAATTGAATGGAATAAAAAATGGGAAAAAAATTGCCGACTTTAATTTCTGAGATATTTAAAACGATTATTAATCATTGAAATAAGTGCGATGGATAATTTGAACGGATCAATCATAGTAAATAAAATAATAGCATTTCCATCATTTGATTGATTAAAAAAACACTTTTTTAAATCAATTTTTTCACTAAATATAATATACTTAAATATACTTCTTAAAAGGGCTTTGAAGGACTAAGTAGAGTAAGTTTTATACGTAAATGACACTCTTGTCACTGAAGCTTAATCTACTGACTATTTCTTCCTAATTATTTCTTAAAATTATAATTTATAAGTGAAAGAACTTTTCGTCTTCAAATTTCATTCTTAATTACCCTCTTTCGATATTCAACTATAAACTTCTCTAAACCTTGTAAACTTTTCTCTCAAAAAGTACTGAATGGATCTGGATGAAATTTGGGATAGATATAGATTATAATTTGGTTTAACATTTAGTATACTTTATATCCAGAAAAAATGTACGGTTCCCGTGGGATAGATATTTTTTTGTTTTTTACAGAGCAAAAGGTAAACTTCCTATTTTGTAATGTGGTAGTTTAGGGGTCAGAAAATGATAAAGATTACTTCTCATACCGGAATAATAAACGGTTCCCATGGGATAGTAAAATAAGTATGCGTTCTATAGGAACCGAGTATTTAAAAGCAGTTTCTTTAAAGTTCACGAAATAGAGTCTTAACTCATTTTCCTTAAGAAGGCTTGATCTACTTTTTACTCAGGAGACATGTACTATTCCCGTGGGATAGATATGTTTTTTGTTTATCACAGAGTTAAAGATTGATATGATTTTTACAATGTGGTAGTTTCGGGGAGAATGATAAAGCTTACTTTTAAGGCTAAAATAATGCATGGTTCCCTTGAGATGACAAAACAATTATATCCTACAGGAACCGTACATTTAAAAAGTTTCAGTAAAGTTCGTGAAATAGAATTTTAACGCATTTTCCTCCAATTTTACACGATAACGAAAGAAATCTCTTCAAGGTTAAAATTAAAAAATAAAAATAAATAAATAAATAATTAGGTATGAATTTCAATTTAACACCCGATAAAATTAATAATGAAAATTTTTAAATATTCAAATTTTTTCATTGTTCATTGTCGAAGATATTAATTTGAAATAAATGTATTAAAATAATAAACTAAACATCTCAAAAAATTAACAATTACTTAACGGAACGAATTTTAATGAAGTTTTGCTAAAGATCCTGTAGGGTAGCTACTAATCTATTCTTTTAAGGGAACATCCATTAATTACGTAAGGCGTTCAGGGGCCAAAGGGGGCGTGCCGAATCTCATCTAATCTTACTTTGGGAAAAGAGGAGGTCTCGCAAATATCACGTATATTTTTGTTTTGAAAAATATCACATTAGATTGCTGGTTGAGGGAAAGATATATGCAAAATCTCATGACATCTTACCAGAGGGGAGGGGATGGGATTTCAAAAATCCCAAAAAACGTCTCGTGCAATTAATGGATGTCCCCTAAAATAGCTGCACGCTTTTAAATGACATTTGGTATGAATGATTTTCAAGTCCTAAAGAAAGGAATACAGGTACTTTTTTTTACTAAAAATCGTATAGAAGCTGATGTACGAGACAGCTAACATCTCTTTCTTGAAAAGTAGTTTTACGAATTTTGATGAACTTTCTTTGGATCTAAAGTCTGAAAATAACTACTTATCATTTTTTTCTTTTAAAATAGATTAATTTTTATATTTTGCTATGAACGTAGTGAATCTTTTAATCGATCAGTTAAATTTAGATACACTCAGCGAAGCGAGCGGGTATCAGCTAATACTTCATAATATTCAGTCAGTTTAAAATTAAATTTTTTTTAACATCAAAATACTGTTGCAATAAAGATATAGGTAAACAAATAAAGCTTCTCATATTAACAAAGCTCAAATAAATGTATCTTAAAGCTTTTTGTAATTGTTATATTATTTCCAATTCAATCCATTAAAATTAAAATTTTCTTTTACGTTTGCCTTACGTTCATTGAATTTATAAAGAAATTGAGGTAAATACAAACTATTCGCGTCATCTTTCAGCGACTCGAGAAAGTTTATTCTTACAAGAAATGTACACAGATGGTACTATGATAACGAAAATTTTCAATCAAATTTTAATATTCTTATCTTATAGTATAAAATATTCACGATCACTTATCTAATCAATTTTCATCAAAGGTGGTATACTTTACTTAAAAATGCTATGCTTAAGTGCAGCTTTATCAACGACCTCATCAACGGTAACGATATCAATCACATTGCGGTTTAAATATTTAAACTTCTAACTTTTTTCCCATGAATTTCATACAGTTGTAGTTAATCAGGTGTATAAATCAATAAGCCTTGCAAAAGTATCTGACCTAGATCATTAAATTTGTATTAATTTTGTAGTTGAAAAACGAAAATATGGTTTTGCGGAAGATTAATATTCTTGTCTAATAACCAGTAGCTAACTTTATTGAAATCAATTGACTGAAGCCTAATAGTTTAATGTAAATACAGATTTAGAGATTTCGGAATGAAGAAAATGAATGAATGAGTATATTTTTCGTTCTTAAAGAATTTCTTCTTACAAGAAAAAAAAACTAATAGCATTATCAAATTACGTATTTAGTAGGGACCACAATATTATTTCGTACTAATCGAATTACGTGTTTTCGTTAGACCATATCCTTGAAACTAAAAGCTTTAAGTATAAAAAATTCCTTTAAGAAAATTTAAAAATCTTTCATACCAAATGTCATTTTAAAAAGTTCAGCTATTTTATTAGAAAAGATTAGGAGCTATCCTACAGAAACCGCCCTTTTTTTGAATAAATGATATTCAATAATATGTTAAGATCTGAGGTATCTTTAACAAAACTTCATTAAAATTCGTTCCGGTCAGTAATTGTTAATTATTTAAAAATTTAGTATATTATTTTAATACGTTTATTCCTAATTAATTTCTTCGACAATAAACAACACAGAAATTCAAATATTTACAAAAAATTGCATTATTAATTTTATCGGGTGTTAATTTGAAATTCTTATTTATTTTTCAGTAAAATTCTGTCAGTTGTTTAATTTAAACTTTGTAGAGAATTTCTTTGGCTACTGTGTAAAATTGGTTAGACCTTCTTGAGGAAAATGCATTAAAATGATATTTCGTGACCTTTTACGAAACTTTTTTTAAATACACGGTTCCTGTAGGATAAAATTGTTATGCTATCTCAAGGGATTCACGTGTTTTTCACTATATATTACTGACGCGAAATATAAATAAAAACTATTCTGAAGCTCGATTGTATATTTTATCAAATTTTGAGCTCAATTGGTACAGAATAAAGACCAACACAACATTTTTATATAATATAGAAGAAGATACCAATAAAACAGGCAATACGTACGTCGCACAATAGCCAGCCACTATGCCAACATAATTTTTTTGTCATTTGTAAAAGATAAAAAAGGTCCTGTGGGTTATCCTTAGGAGATAGACATATACCGTCGCGGACTTTTTTATCAACCTTTTTATAAGATGCACAATTTTGTCGCATATAAGTTTGATCTATCTCACAAGGTTAAGCCAGCGTTTGCAATGTAAGTGCACAAAAATATGCTTGTTATGACATCACATAACAAATCTTTGAATTTCCCGACTTTTCTCTACTAAATTATGCATAGATTATAGCCATTATATTACGAAGGACTAATAGCTAAATATCAAAAAAAGTTTCATCAATATCCGTTCAGTAGTTTTTGCATGAAAGAGGAACAACAAACAAAAAGACAAAAATCTTCTACAGGTTTATTATATACATATATACCTATATAGAAGAGTGATCGTGGATTAAGCATCCCTGGTTTAGATCATAGATCAAAAAACTAATGCTAATCTCCTTCGGTTGATGTTGAATTTTCATGAATGATAAAGAAAATGTTCATACGGAAATATTATATTTAATTATATAAGATCTGGGTCTAAATACGTTTCATAAGAGAATTAGATTTGTTTAAAATAAAATAAAAATACCTAAGTAATTAAAGGTTGCTAAGTGGGCATTTATTGAAGTTTATAGCTTAAATTTTTTTCAACCCCCCTTTTGCACCCATTTTGGGTTGGAATAGTACAATACATTGCTCGAGAGGGTTTGATTTTTTTGCACTAGATATCCAGTATCCAAAAATTAAAAACGTAGCTTTAGTCATTTTCCAGTTATCTTTATATGTTTATAAGACGTAGATTAGATCTAAGAAATTATTATAGGTACCAATTCAAAATAATTTATTTTCTTAAAAAATCATTTTATCCTCTTAACTCAAATTCGCATAATGTAAGCAAGCAAACATTCAACAACAGAATGAATTTTGTGAAAGGTATATGTGAACCTGAATACAACACACGAAGACATTTACTGGCTATTAAGAAACCATTCACAGCTTTAAAAAATTATAAAAACTAAAATATTTCTAAATTTTTTTCAAAGAAATTACGTAAGCTATGAGAGAAGGGGGTAGATTTTTATTGTTGAAACAGTTTATTAACAAAAAAAAAAAAAAAAACGAGTTTAGAAGAAAAAGAAGTAAAATGATCCTGTTGCATTAATTTTATGAGGCAATATATTTTGCGATCAACGACACCGTAAGGATGTTTAAAATCGAGGTCAATTTGTCGAAAACGTCGATTACTTTTGAGGCCTTTAAGTAGGCATTTGCATCAAAAAGAGTTACATATTTAAAAATTTATTGAAATGTAATTTACAGTAATGTCGCGTAACTTCATCATCATATTATACTAACGGTGTTGTGGAGACTTAAAAAATCAAAAAGAAAAAATCGAGATGCCGAATCCATGAAGAAGACTGTTGATGATAAATGTTCTAAAGGTCTTTTATACCAAACAGTAAATTTGGAAAGAAAAAAAAAAGTCAATTTGTATGTATATATTTAATATTTATGCAAATGAAGACTTGACGAAAGGATGCGAGGTTAGGTGAGGATGAGGCGTTGTTCGACCTTAACCGGGGTCTGGTGGGCCACATTCTGGGTCAGTCTGTGTGAACGCGGAAGTGGCTCAGAGTGGGTCAGTGGGTCAGTAGTAGTTACGGGTAACGACGTCAACGTTGAAATGTCAGGTGTGGTCTCGCACTGACGTGAGCCATTGAAACCCACTCTCCGAAAGTTATGCGGCTGTTGTCAATAAATAAGCCCATAGTGGGGATCGATGGGGATTACGACAAATCGGCTGCGGAAGACCCAATCTGACTCATTCCACTGTCACTCAACGAACGCATCGCACGCCACAGATCAACGACTACGTAAAAATCTCGTGTTAGTTCCCAATAACACCTGTTCTTAACGGTTTTTACTTTTTTTTTTTTGGCTTCTGAAAAATCACCTGTGAAACTAAACAGGTGATTTGCTTTATCCTATAACAAATTTCTAGGTTAATTTTTTCAAGGTTTTTCTCAAAATATCGAAACTGTATTTGTTTGAATTAGCATAATAGCAGTAAAAAATTTTATCAGTTTCAACTAATTTTGTTTTTGTTTTTACTTAATAATATTTTAATTTGAAAATGGTTCTTAATATTCATTGTAATCAGTGATTAATCTCGGAGGAGCTAAACCGATTCAGGAAGGTGATATATCGATCAAAATATTGAATACTCTTATTGACTTGGATCTCCGGATTATTATATTATAGTGGCCCGTGCTATTTGAAAATAAAATATTTTGATGGTGCATGAGATTTAAAAGGTTGTTAGCTACTGTTTCAGGGGGACCTAATTAATTTTTTTTTTTTGAAGCGCTAGGCTAAATAATTTTGGAAACCTCTTATATAAATAAATAAACGTTTCTCAAGATCCATTGAAAACCGACAATCCAATAAAGTCCTGTCCAGCCGTGTGTGTATTTATTAGTTATTTTACTCCCAAAATATTGGTCCTATGATAATGAAATTTGGAGGGTAGGTGCATCTCCTATATAGTGGTGACGTGAGGTTACAAATAAAATAAATACGGTTGATACTCCACCCATTTAAACGAAGAATGAAAAAAAAAAAAAGGTCTACATAAAGCGCCTTTGGATAGTAACTAAACAACTTTATTAAGGTAAATTTTATGATTTGAATTAATAATTCGGGAGTTATTTACTTTTAAGCCAAACATATTGTGATCCTTTTTTAATTTTTAACTGTACGACTGATAATTCTGAAAAAAATTGAAATTTTAGAAGTTTAAAAATATTTTCCCTAAAAATTAGGTTAAAAAAATTAATTTTGTATTTTATATATCCATGTATATAAATGGATAATTTTCATTAAATCTTGAAATTACTGTTCTAGCAGTTTTTAGAATAAACCTAACCGACTTAGGATGTTTTTTTTTCGAAAGTACATCATCAAGGCTAAACATGTTGGTTATAACTTTGGGATTGTACAGGCATTTGTGAGGAACAATAAATATATAGTTCTCTGAAAATCATTCCCTCACTATGTCTCAAACTCCAGATAAGAACATTGTCTAAAGTTTTTATTGAGAAGTTCTTAAAAAATCCGTTTGTAACTATGACTTGTCTACTGTAAATACAACAAATTTTGAAAATTTCTCTGAATTTCAGATCATAAGTCATCAACAACTTGTCTAATATTAACTCAACACTTGTCCCATGAAAAATAATCATTCCCTCACAGCATTACCAACAGTCGATAAGTAGGTATATTTTTGAGGACTTTGGTAACACTCTCATTAGTTTTTTACAGTTGGTAGTACTGGTTACTTGTTCGGAATGGCGAATTGACTTCAAATTTGTTAGAGTAATTGTCGGAAGAAGATTTCATTGCAATATTTTAAGGATTACATTTTATTCAATCATTCCCTCACAGTGACGAATAAAAAAAGTAATTTTAATATTTCAATTTTGATGTCGTACTAAAGTATATTTTTAGAGGTAGAAAGCGTAGCAAAAAGCTAGCTGGTAACGAACGGTTGTGTTGCGAGATTTTTTTAGGTGATGATTTTTTTTGTCATTCCCTCACCATCATTTCCTGATTTTGATTAAAAGTGAGGGGATGATGAGTTATGACGTAATAACTTTCAGACTAGATCGACTCGGTTTTCGTACATCTTTGTTTACAGAAACTTTTTAACTACCATCATAATTTCTAAGTTAATTTAACCTAGTAGAATTCTAAATATATTTAAAAAATAAATAATACAATTTCATATGAAAATAAATATAATCATCATTTCCTCACCTCAGTCATCATTCCCTCACATTTAAATCGTCAAAACTCATTTATTCTGGGGACCACGATATTTTTCACTTCTAGTAAAATAAATAGTACAAAAAGAGCAAATGAAGATGAATTAATTTAAATATTTTTCATTAATTTATTGATAGGTAATTTTGAGATTTCATGAGAATTACCAATACATTAAATCAGGATTAATCAATTTAGAAGTCTTAGTTGCAGCTATGGTATAAATTTTATCTTTTGTTTGTTTATTTAAGGTCGCATCAACTACTATGGTCATTAGCGACCGTCGAATCCGAAAACCCAGAAAAAACATCTTACGCTGGTATAAATTTAAATAAAAACAACTTAAGATTTTTGGACAAAAGTTTCTAATAATTATTTCAACATATAGACTTGGCTGATTTTTATGCAGATTAAATATTACTAAGCTTTGGATTTTTAAGCTGTCAAGCCCAAACTATAAACTCTTAAGGACTTAATTCCATGCAAATGTATAACTATTTCTTTCTTAAGTCACCAGAACTATTTAAAGTTGTGTCAGTATCATCAAGGTTCAAGTAATTGAACATTTCAAACAATTTTGAAAGTATCTTCATTTTATTCTATTGATTAAAATACTTTGGATAAACGATAGCACGTATCTTCATAATATTTTCTGACCAACTATTAATCCATTTTCTTCGACTAACTAAAAAATTAATTTTCTTGTAACATATGTATGTTATACTAAAGTAAAAAATAAAATGAAATTATCTAATACACGTTACAGTTCAAAAAAAAAATAGTTTCTTACACAAACTGTATCATTAGACCTCATGTATTTTTAAATACTCTTCCAACTTCTACACAGAAACAGCTGATATAAGTACACAATAATTGGTGTTTCTTACAATTTTGATTCTGGCCTCATTTTTGTTAAAACAAAGTGAAGAATCGTGTAATGTCGGATAAAACTTAAAAGTTTTATTTTACAAAAAAAAAGTTTGACTCTTAATGGCTTTAGTAGATTTCTTACAAAATATCTCAATTACGATTATGATTTAAGCAAAGTCGTTTTACTAAGCTAAGCGAAGCACTATAAGACAATTAAATTAAACAATTAAAGTTTCTTGAATTCCTTTCACGAGTCAATTTGTTTTCCTGAAATAATCCAAGTTTAAAAAAAGTTGCCCAAAAATCTTATGAAAATAGTTCGAGCTAATCAAATGATGAATAATTTCAAATTTATTTCTTTTGAAATTTCACTTTTTGGTTCGTAACTGTAGTCATAACAGTAACCACGTACATATTTCATCTCACAGAATATTATTATCTTACTAAGAAATTTAATTAGACAAAGTTTTGAGAAGAATATTTAATTAAAAGGAATGTGCTCGTTTTACGTCTACTTGAACAAAAATGTATCTATGAGACGATTTTAAATAGAGGAGGTTGATTTAATTTGTTAAATTGATTAATATTAAAACAATGGTCTCAAAGCATTCAAGCATTAGAGATATAATTGCGTTTTAATATTATTTAGACCATATTAAAGTAAGTAGGTGTTGTGTAAACCACATTAATAGCATAGTCAAGAACGATAAATTTGCGGAACTGTTAAGATATTAAACAATTGAAAATTTTTGAAAAAATTCACTCTTCAGTTTTGGTAAAAAATATGCTTGTATTATACATATAACGTATGTAGCAGTGTGGGACAAAAACGTTCAGGAAGACAAATTGTTTGTATCACAGGGTTCCAGTCAAATCAAGAATATATCTTCTAGAGCACTTAAAATTTTTTTTTAGATATTTAGCCTTTACATATTAAAATAGGACCAGTCAAAATCGACATAAAAATCGCTAAATTCGCAAAACGTGACGTATCTCTTATTTTTAAGTATGTTGTTTGGATCCATTAAGGCTTTGTATTCTCAAGTTTACAACTCTCAAAAAGTTGTGGAAAAATTTTTATACAAGAGAAACCTTGAAATTTTTGAACCTGTTTCAGATTCTGCTTGGTATCTCCTAATCCATCCATTTTTCTTCGAGAACTATTCTTTACGTAATTTAAGAGCAAGAAATTTGTTGCAAATCAAGCCCAACCGGAGCTTTTCACAATAATGGATTACCGAGTTACGGCATTTCGAAAATAGGCCAGTTTTTTTCAAAAATTGAAAATTTTAGTTTTTGACTTATTTTGGACCGAAGTTGCGTCAAAATCATTGCTCCTACGAGCAGAACTTATTGATTGTACTTTGTAGGCAATTTAATTAGCTTTAAATAAAGTTTAGAGTGGGATCTGTAAACCTCGTAGTCCTCTCAAAATCCTAGAGAACTCATATAAGGTTAAATCACATTTTGGTGGGTACTCTAGTATTGGTGGATCGTCAGAGTTGTCTTGAGGCTCGTCTCCGTCGTTCTCTTCAATGTTTCAAGAGGTTTGTTGCACGTGTACATTTGTTGATGTTAAAACACGTCCATCGAATGACAAAGAGTAAGACACATGAACCAAGAGACAAGAGTGAGTGAAAATCATGAAGCAAGGGCTTCACCCTAATTTAAAACTGGTTTTTCGGTGTTTAAACACCTCCAAAACAGTGCCCGGGCGAACTATAGTCATAAAAATGTACATTCATAGCTCCGCTCTCGGCCTGGTGCGGCCAAACGGCTGAGGGATGGGGCTTTTCTTCACTCATTTTTGTCTCTTGGTCAGTGTGCCTTGCTCTTTGTCTTACGTGGACGTGTTTTGCTCAAACGTCTGGAACAAACCTATCGGCAGAATTTTTGTACATTTCCTTAGGGCAGGTATCACCCATCGCAGAACATCTAAGCCCTGCTTTAAGGTAGATGCAGCCAGCTCTGCACTTCTTCTTGCATTTACAAGAGAGGAGTTTTAGGATATCTGCGTAGGCAGGATCTTACCGACCGGCAATGTGGATGAGTCCATCCGAGGTCATACATGTTTAAAAATCACTTCATGCAAAAAAAGTGCCAAAATACATTTCTGGGAAAATGCAATTTTACCTTATATAAGATTTTATGGTGAATTACGAGGCTTAAAAACCCCGCTTTGCACTTCATTTGAAGCTAATTAAATAGCTTACAAATTATATTCAATAAGATCTGCTCGTAGGATCAATGGTTTTGACGCAACTTCGATCCAAAAAACGACTAAAATTAAAATTTTCAAATTTTGGAAAAACGGGGCTATTTTCAAAGTGCCGTAGCTCGGTAACCCAATAACCTGCAGAGCTCTGGTTGGGCTTTAGTTGTAACAAATTTAATGTTCTTAAAAAACGTACAGAATAGCTTTCGAATAAAAATGTATGGATTAGGAAATACCAAGCAGAATCTGAGATTAGAACAAAAATGTCATTGTTTTTCCTGTATAAAAAATTGTCCACAAGTTTTTGATAGTTGCAAATTTGAAATACATAGCCCTAATATTTTAAGAGCTAGCACCGTTTTCGAGAGAGAATTTTAGGTCGGCCAGTGTTTATATATGTTTTCTCTCGCACTATCCCGGACATCATACGGGCTCCCTGGTTGTCGGGAGAGGTTGCGTTTATTAGTGCGCATCGCACCTGTACAGGTAAAATATTGAAACTTTCAGAAAAAAGAAAAAGTTTCAGAATAAATTTGTAGAAAATAATATTTTACATAAAAAATGTCCAGTGATTAATTTTTGTAAAGTTGCTAGTTTGCCCGCTACAAGCTTGGAAAGGCTGGCGCGACGTGACGTCATTTGAGTGGCCGACCGTTCAAAGATACAGCCGTTGTGCCGATATGTATACAATGAGTTTTACAAGCTTGTAGCGGGCAAACTAGCAACTTTACGAAAATTAGCCACTGGACATTTTTTTTTATGTAAAATGTTATTTTCTACAAATTTCATCTGAAACTTTTTTTTTCTGAAAATTTCAATATTTTACCTGCCATAAGTGCGATGCGCACTAATAAACGCAACCCCTCCCGACAACCAGACAGCCCGTATGATGTCCGAGATAGTGCGAGAGATAACATATATAAAAACTGGTCGACCTAAAATTCTTTTTTTTCGACGTCGCTAGCTCTCGTACTTTAATAGGTTCAAACAGCATACTAAAAAATCAGAGATGTATATCATGTTTTGTTAATTTATTGTTGATTTTGACTGGCTTTTTAGTAAAAGAATAAGTAATAAATAAAATATTAAAATTTTTTTAAGTTTCATAATCACTACTTTCTTTGCTTCTCTTGCTTCTTTGCTAGAAGAGCCACTGGTATAAAGTAGTCATAGTGGATGATAAGGTTTATGCAATCTTATTTTATTTAAAGTTTTTTTTATTTATTTATTTGTATTGGTTGTTATAATTAATATTGAAGAATTTAAGAAGGGGTTTAGACAGCCTGTTTCTAAATCGTCGATGAAATCTTTATTAACCTAGATTAAATTAGGCAATACTTCGAAAAAGATGGCTTGTAGTTAATAGATAAAGGGCCGAAGAATAACCTTCTTAATACTTGTTAAAATATTAAGTTCTTTGTAACTTGGAAAAATTCAAATGTATTTTTCAAATTTATAAGCGACATCTTGAAAAAATTAATGCTCATACCCATGTTCCCATGTTAAATCAATAAATAGCTATTTGAGATATAAATAAGACTTCAACAGAAGTTGATATAAAATGTATGCAGTGGGTGCAGCGGTAAGATTAAGTAACAGAGAGATAATCTTCTAGTACAAATCATTATTTTAAATAAATTTTAGAGTTTTTTTTTCTCAAAACCTGATCATCAAGTAAAATCTTACATCACACATCCATATAGTCTCTTAAATAAGCTTACAAAATGTATTGATTTTGATCAAAATACGTTACTATATAGCTGTAAATAATAATTTGTTAAATTTTGATGTCAATGATTCAATTTGACTTTATAAAAATTAGCTCTAGTGATATTATCATAAAAGAATTATAGTAAAAAGCAATAATTAAGTTAAGTGCAATAAAATAAATTGCCTAGCGTGTTATATGTCGATCGCACAAATACACGCTATTATATAGGTAGGTACATGTAGTGTAAAAATATTCAAATTATAACAAAAGAATATGTGATAACGGTTGATTCGTTTCAATAAAACTATGAGAACTTTTCTATTATTACAGCTAAACATTACACTTACAATAATTTAGCTTTGAAATGTAATAAGCTATTGTAAAAAAAAAATACTTGGTAATAGCTCAAAGGTCCCTGATCGACATTGAAGCCCGAATTGAGGTTAAACAAATTACACAAAAAAATGTTTAAGTTTAATAAAATAACTTTGTCCTCCTACTTTCTATTGATTTTTAAAAAAATTATCGTGAACTTTTTTGAATAACTACATTGGTTTAATGACCTGTATTAGTTCAAAATACGTTTTTAAGCCTAATTTTACCTGTAGCCATTGATCGGGCAGAGCTTTCGATAGTTTCAGGAGCTCCAATTCTGATCTCGTGATCGGCAATGTATCGAGCGACACGTTCAAAAAGTCCTTGGTTTGAGGTAACAGGCGCTGCGGGCGCTGAAGCTTTTTTCACAATCGAAACGCCATCGACAAGCTCGACGGTATCCTTTCGGTCAATGTTATCGATAAGGGAAACGAACCGGTTTTCGGCACATTCCACATTAGTATCACAATCATCGTAGATTTTTTCGACGGTGTCATCGGCTCGAGCCGCGAGCGCGACAATCGCGAGAAAAACCAACACTTTACAAAGCATTTTCTCGATGTATTTTTTTCTTTGGTAAAGCGTAACGGAGGGTGCAATCCAATATGAGCCCATTAGGATATCGTAATGTTCTTTTTATTGATATTGCATCGTTAATGGAGGGGTTGTCTCAATTCATCACGAAAATGTGATTTAAATTTTAATTAAAAATATTCTGATTTCAATCACGTAAATGGGAATCAAATTCTAGGTGTTTGAAAACGTGCAAATCACTAATCATGTGCCAGCTATTGTATTATTCATATTTGAAAGAAAAAAGTTAACGTTAACTCGAAGCCTACAAACGAATACATTTTAATTATAATTCCAAGCATAAGCTGGTCGAGTTTTCAAGAAATTTTATCGATCAACGCTTATTGTTTTGTACAGTTTAGTCAAAACCGGAATTTCACTATCGAAATTATAAATGCAAGGTCGAAAAAATGGATTATCGGAAGCTTAAAGAGTAAAAGTAGAAAAAACTTTTCATTTTTTTATTAAATGAAATTTCACAAAAAAAAACTAGATAATAGCCGGTTTCGATGTAATTAAAGTCTCGTTACCGGTTAAATTTATAGGTTAATTATTATAATTATTAAGAGGTTATGTTTTAGAGTCATTTTTTTCGTTCGTCATCATTTTTTATGACGGTCATCTTTTTCGTGATTGTTACACTTGATTTTCAGATGACTTTTTATTGCATTGCTGAACTAGATTTTGTGGTTTTTAATGTTTCACTTTCATATTAATCAAAATACCGATTTGCCGCAATCGATACGTTAAAAAAATATGTTTTGATTGCGGTAGGGGAAAGTGGGGTATTTGAGACCACTTAACTTAAAATTATCCTAATTAATAAAAAAACACAATTTTAGTAAGCTCTTCTTATTACATAAACATTACTTATCTACTTTAATAATCTAAGCTCGACACTTTTTAAAATTAACATAATAATAACAAATACATATCTATACCAATAGTACGATTGAAGATTTTTACTACTTGAATACCTTTATAATAAAAACGTTCCATCTCTTCTGCGCAAGAGAACAAAAAACGGTAATATTTTTCCCAGCTAAGATTTTTATCACATCTAAAACAATTTAAGGTATTTTGTAGATAACTCTTTATTACCTACATTTTCATATATTTAATACAAAAAAATAAATGCCATTTACATTGTAATTTTCCCCAAAAAACAGGGTAACAACAGGGTCTGTCCAGGGTAAACTTGAAAGCAGCTGAGCGGATTTCAATGGAATTTTCACAAAAAGTTATTTAATATTCCAACTTACATTATAAGCTACTTTAAATTTCGAATGGTTTTCCTTGTCTGTTTGTTTGTTCCTGGTAAACTTGAAAACCGCTAGTCCGATTAGGACGAGATTTCACATACAGGTAGTAAACATTACAAAAAGTTTTATAAAATACCTTTTTTTTCCAAAAAATTTTAATTTTCTGAGCAAAAAAATTAAAACTATAAAAACTGCGCAACGAAAAAAATACATCGGCAGGCTGCTGTGATACAATGTAAATATATATACATATCATAATTCGTAAAGACGACATAATTTTAAACTATGTAATTTGGTATTCTTTTAAATTAATGTTTGCAAATTTGAAAATTATAACGATGATATAAGCCTAATAGATAAAGAATAGCTTTAGGTTAAATTCCTAGAAACTATAGATCCATTGTGAATTTACAGGTAGTTGATATATTATTAATAGTTCGGCTGAGTAAACATTCGAATTGTCGAGGGAGGAGAAGGAAATCCTCTGCAGTAAATATGATTTCATTCATGTAAATAAATATCTTAGTTCCAAAATGACACTCGTATGAATAAATAACCAATGAATAAAACAGACAATTCGACTTAAGTGATCCCGATTTGGAATTTGACTAAGAGAGGTGAAGCCGTTAGGCAGAGCTCCCAGAACAAAAAAAAATCCAGCCCAACTTATTTTTCAAGAGAAAATAGCATCTTAGATGTGACCATCGCGTTGTTTTTTTACCAAAAAACTATATTCTTAATTTTCAATTTATTTTAGCAAGATCTATAAGAATTCGTTGTCTAATCTTGGACCCTGGAAAATAGCAGACTTTCTTCTAGGACCTAGAATTATAAATCTAAGGCAACCAAACCTAATACCTCAGATCTTAAGATAGCACATTAAATATTATTTATCCTAAAAAAGGTACATTTCCTAAAGGATAGCTTCTACTCCATTCTACTAAAATTAATAAATTATTTCATATGACATTTAGTGTGAAAGGTTCTCAAGGCTTAAAAATTCTTAATATTTTACAATATTAAAAAAAACGTAAAGATCCTGCCTATAAGAAAGCTTATATCTGTTCCTGAAAAAGTAGTTTAACGGTTTTTCATTAACTTGCTATGAAATTAAGGTCTAGAAATACCTAATTTATTTTTTTTTGTTAAAATAGCTGAATTTCTTATTTAGGGTAAAGTTTTCTATTATTCAATCAGATTAATTTAGATATGCTCAGCGAAGCGGGCTGGTATCAGCTAGTATAATATAAATTTTAATGATTGGAAACTATGTTTCACACAAATCATAGACGTTATCATTAGCGTGGATTGACCGCTCGTGCACTCTTCGTGGGCCCATATATTACATTTCTTACACATAATTTAGTCTTCTTTAGGGGCTGATTCAAATTCTTAATTGACCGCTGTATCCTTAATTGATGGGGGCTTCGAATTTAATGTTGTACTTCTTCGTTGTTGTAATTGAATATTTTTATTTTTTTTTTCAGTTTGTCTTTTTTATTTTTATTCTAATTGATGTTTTATGGGAGTGCTGGATAAAATTTCAGAATTTTTTCTTTTCTTCGTTGCAAAAATGTTGTTTTATGTATGATAGGTACATTGGCTATGTCAGACAGGAGCACAGGAGTTATTGGAGAAACAGAAGTACTAATGGTTAAATCGGTTTGATGTTCATGAACAATAGTGGTGTTGTGGCTATGATGATTGTGTTATGTTGTCGCTTGATCGTCCACAGGAATTGTTTTCTCAGTTGTTGTATCACAAACGAAAGCAATTGGATTTCTAGACTTCATAGATTGATGGAGGGATGTCAAGACATGAATGAACAGTACCAGTCTTTACCAACCAACTGAGATTTTTGGGTAAATTTATATTTCAATTTGCTGGCTTCAGCAAATGTAAAGGCAATCTTTCGTATTGACTTGGGTGTTGTGCTGTAAAAAGACTCACAACAATCGAGGATGTATCTTTCCAATTTATTTTTGTTACTTTGATTGAAGACAGGATGTCGTCCTTTTTTTACAAAAAAAATAAATAATTTTTGCAAAGATTTTTACATACTGCAAAAATTGTAACAAAAGTTCAAATTTTAATGATTTACTTACCGTGACTAATGGTCATCAAATATGTCCATTCAAACACTTATGAACATTTTCACGAAAAAAGAAATAATTAAAATTCAACTGTTTTAAACAACCCGGTGTTCTCAAATACCCAACCTTCCCCTAATTTCTTTTAAATTTAAATTCACCGACATTTTTTAACATGGAACTTAAATTTCCTCGTTACATTGAAATGTTCAATAATTTCTCTTATATTGAATTTTCTTTTTCAAGTATCATTTGATCGTGAAGATGAACTCGTATTGTTACACAAAGGTCAATATATGATTTGGGTCAACATGATTTATGATTCATACAATGAAAAAAATCAATCTCATGCCTTTTATAGCTTATAGTTCATGCATTTATTCAATAGGAACTAGGTAAGAGAAAAAAAAAACTATTTCAATTTAAATTTAAAAAAAGTTACCATGTGGTGGATTAAACAGTGATTATACGAATGATGCGACATGTGTATTCGATCACAGGTAAATCTCATACTCTCTACTTTTAATATAACTGTTAAAATAGAAAGCTAAGTACTTGGAATTGTCTTGAATATTTTAGAGCTTACTGATTGAAACAAATCAGTTTTTGAAACTCGTTTCTGTAAAAGGAAAATTAGGTCTTCATTCGAGTAAAAGAAAATGAAATTTCAAAAAAAAATTATATATATTTGAAAATAAATAATAATTTACTAAGAACATGGCATGACAAATAAATAAAATGTATGACAAAGGATTTGTTAAATAAATAATACAATTAGGTTAAGAAGTCTATTGAGCCGAGTAGGCCAAGTCGTGTGCGTCAACATCTGGTAAGGATCGAGCATAAGGTCCTCCATGTCCTCCCGAGGACCATCCTGATCCGCTTGGTGGTCCGTACGAGGATGAAGCTCCCCATCCTCCACTAGCTGGGGCACCACCACCACCAATTCCGCTACCTCCCTATATTTAAAAAACAAATTAATTCAACAACGCAAAAGCAAAAAGATTCAAAGCATACCTTTCCTCCGAAGAGTCCTCCAAGACTTCCAGCACCACCAATGAGAGCAAGGATCAAAGCGATCTTGGCAACGATCAAGGCCTTGACAGCGATCAATTTAACAACGATGAGGGCAATGGGTAAGAACATCATCAATTTAGCTCCAATCATCATCATCATTGGTCCCATGAATTTCATTTTCTTCATCTTTTTGCGTCCTAAAAGAAGACGATTTTTCGATAAGCAAGTTACCAACAGTTTCTAATCGTCAAAGCATATGCGTACATATTATAATTTTACTTCGTAAGACACGTAGGACAATCAACAAAATTATTAACCTCTTTTTTGTTGCAAAAAAGAAATTCAGAAACTACGTGACTCAAGACGAAATGGCCATAATAAGCCCAAAAGATGTGTTCTCTTAGAAAAAATTATATAAATATCTATGAAAACGACTGAGGGGATAACTTGGATTTCTGCTTGATCGCATATCATTAATGCTCCTTGATAGAAATAATAATTTATGTCAAAAGAAATGAAAATATTGTAATCATTTTTAAATGAAAATGATACAGGGATTTAAGTATCAAATGTCAATTAAGAAGATCCGTTAAGATCTGAGTTAATTATGGAAAATTGAAACCTTTCAATTAGCTGTCGATTGACCCAAAATTTCCGAGGTCGTTTTGTGTCCACCTTAAATATTTACTACGCATAAATAAATCGAATAAAAATATTATTCCCGTGAAAACAGTTATACAAAATGTTAGAATTGGCCATCGATTTTTTGTTGCCCTCAGGTGAATTTCTATAGTTTAACGTGAATTAATTGCCCGTTAATTTGAAAATTTATAATCTTGAATAATTTTTTGTTAGTGTCGTATAATCTAAAGATAGATTTTCGTGTTAGCTCTCGAAGAATTTGAATAAGTCAGGCCGACGACCAACGACAATGACGCGACCGAAACAAAACAGTGAGAACGGAAAGACCCATTGAACTTGACTCGCAACAATTGGGTTATGAGCAATCGTATCATGTGAGTTCTAATACAAAAGATGGAGGCGGAAAAAAGTATGAGATGAAAAAAAATCTCATTATAAACGAACATAAGCTGAGATGATTAATTTTTTTTCTGGCTCAAAAGAAATGGATAAGTATTTGAAAATTGTATTTTTTCGATGAGAGATTTTAACGTGAGAATCGACATGAAACCTCCAAAAAAGTGTTCAAGTAAAAGATAATTACATCATGATAATCTAAGCGGCTTCAAGATGTAATCTGGAACTTTTTTTTTTAATTTTTTTTCAAAAAAGTTCATCGTGATTAGCTAAGGTTCTGTGTCTATTCATGCATTGAAATCACTGAAATCTTTTAAAATGATAATTAAGAGAAAATTTTTTTTTTGAGTATTTAATCAAAAAGTTGGACTAAAGAAACGATTTATTGCAAAAAACTTGAGAAATGGAGTGAAATTAGAATCAGAAATCGAAATTTTGAGTTATAAAAATTGGTCTTGAAAAAAATTATGGGGAATTCATCTGATCAAGTGTAGGTAATAATTTGTAGCTTCTTATGTAAGAAGTCGTAAAAATTCGTAAGAGTCTTCAAGATCATTTTTTACGCTTTCATTCAGAGATACTCTCATTGAATTATTACTATTTTACTTTCTTGGTCAGTTGAACTGTCCATTTGTTGCAGATCAAGATTCTTCTATCTTACTTTAGAAAGTGAATGTCTTGTGACAAATAAGTTATGTAACCGAGGACAAGGGCAAACAAGTTCATTATCAATGTCAGCCCGATGAATTACCTTCTTCCAAAGCTCGGCCAAGTTCTTGGGTGGTTTCTGATGGCACTTGCACCTGTAATGTGTGAGTGTTGAGGAAGCTGGCGGTGGCCTCGACAAGCATATCCAACAATTTAGCGGTCTTTTCCGACAATGTGGTTGGGAGGGTGGCTTCGATTTCGTTTTCACTTAAGGATTTTCCATCACGAGCTGAGTATGGGGTGGTTCTGCGAAGATGGAAATTATTTAATAATTTCATGTGTAGATCAAGCTTGAAATCTCGATCTTACCGGACTAAAGTGAGTCCCGGAACGACTTCGATGCTTTGTTGACGAGCAGCTCGGTCTAAGGCGGTTACACTTTTAACAGCAACACATCCGATTGCGTCCGTAGCATGCGTGCATTTTCCGAATTCTCGACCTATCCTCGACCATACCGACTCCTGAGGCAAAACTTCATTGTCCCGAGTATCGGGAGTTGGGACCTTTAAAGAAATGTTTCGATTAGTAAACCAAAATCACAGAGATTATCAAATCCACGAGTCACTTCGAATAGGTTTCCATAGGATAAGATCCTATTAAATCCTATTAGATCCTACATACCGCGGAGGCCGTGAGGAAAACAGCACAAAACACAACCACAGAATATTTCATTTTTAATTAATATTGTTAACACAGGTTTTTGTTAAACCGATCAATCTTGGATTGGATCACGTTGCCAAACAAATTGTTCACCGGATAATGTCCTTAGTGGCAGAAATCTCGTTATTTATATTTAATTCTAACTCCATGTGCCTATTACGATATCCCCCACCACTTGAATAGCATGTGTATTTCATTTTTTTTCTTTGGTCTCTTCTTCATCATTCTTCTTCGAGTTGAACGTCTTCTTCGTCTACGGCGTTCTTCTTCTCAAAAATAAAAAAAAAATCCAAACCGGAGAAACTGATTCATAAAACATAAGGCACCATCTCTCTCAGTAGTGTCACGATCTCGGTGACGTCTTCCTTATTTTTTCTTCTTCGCGTATTATTGTTATTCAAAGTGGTTATTTACTGAAAACATTAAGAGTCACAAGAGTGGAGGCCCAACCTTGTTAAACATGACCCACTGAAAAACAGGTACACACATACATCAAGGAAGCCTGTCCTACACATATACACGCACAAAAAATAAGCCCAAGCCTATTTGCCTAAAAATATTTAGGCACTAATATAGAACAAAGGCGTGAAGAAAATGCTCTCAGAAAGTGCGGTCAATACCGTGATAATTAGCGGCCCTGGCCGTGACACCGACTTCATCAGTTTCCCTTTTCTCTTTTTCATTTGTTCAAATTGAATTTTTTTGAAACCTCTACGTTAAACATGAAGAATAAGAACAAATTAATAACATAATAACCAACATTTAATTAACCCATATATACCAATAATCTATTCGTGTATTTCAATAAAAGCAGCTCAATTTTAATATAAAAAAAAAAAACAGCTGGAGAAAATTTATTATGAGCAATTTTGTTTAATTCGATTTATAATTAAATTTCTTTGTACTACATCTCATCATCTTCGAGACATCCCGTCACCAATTTCAGTCGCGGAAAATCAAAGAAAAAAGTTAGATCTAACTAATTGTTCAGCACCGATATATCTAGATACTTAATAAAATCTAATAAAAATACGAAATTAGACAAATAAACCAGATTTGTACAAATTTCGTATTTAAATCAAGACCAAACTACGTGCGTTAATTTAAATTGTATTCGAATGAAATTAAGTTATGAAAACTTAATTTGAAATAGTTTGATATAACTTTGTAACCGAAAAAAAAAAAACTGTGCCAATATTATCTTGAAAAAATGTGAATTAACCAGTTTCGTTGATCGCATCTGTTTTGAATAATTTGAAATTTTTGTTGTAAATTGAATGAAGAATTTGGCACATTAAGCCAATCAAGTAGGTAATAATGATTCATGCGGCATTTTTACGTTTTTTTTTTCTTCTCTTCAGTGTCTTGGCGAAGAGAGAAAATTTCGATGAATTAAATTAATTCTCTGCTTTGTAATTAATTATAATGTTATTTGAATATTTTGTTATATATTTTTTTTAACTTAAAAGAAGCTCGTCCTATTTTTTTTTAATTTCCATTGCGGTTTAAAGTTTGAAAGTAGTTTTGTAGCTTTTACATTATCCTCGTTTAAAATCTGTTTCAATTTCATTTGGATAAAAAGGTTCGTTGAGAAATTATCTCGGAAATAAAATACTCTTACTTTACATTTGAAACCAATCTTGAATTAATCGAGTTAATGACCTTAGTTGCATTCTAAAAAAAGATAAAGAGTTGCTCAGTCAAAAATCAATCACTTTTTCTATATCTTACTTTCATACGAGCTCTTACTTAAAACATGTAAGATGACTTAATTCTTTAAATAGTTTTGCATACAATTGCGACTTTTACCTGAACTTATTTTGCCTGATAAAATCAAAAGTATTTAACAAATTTTTTTTAGTTTCAGATGTGATTTTTGTCAAAAAAAAAAGTAACAAATATTTTTTATTCGATGGTTTAAGCTATGTTATCTCATAAAAAGTACAAGTCATTTAAGCATTAAGTTCTCTTTACCAATTGTAAGAATTCTTTGAGCAAATTATTTTTATTCAGGTGTGATATAGGTATTGTAACGTTTTTTATGGATTCACAAATGTTTATTTTTTAACACTAGTTTACACTCGTTAACAATGATTAAGCTCATTGTCATAATAGACTAATTGTCACTGTTTATTTTTCACTATAAACACTGTTTACGATTTATTTATCACTGCCGATTTATGTTTCACTCATGATGTCAATTTATTTAAGACTGAACTACTTCTATTTCTCTTCTTCTCATATAAGAACTCGGCATTCTTCCAGAGCATTCGGTTCTATTATTCCTTTGCCAGAACTTTCTTTTTTTTTTTGGAACAATTCGTTGCCAAAACTTTTTATTGCCACTTCGCTGTTTTTTTCTTATCCATAAGGAATTACACACAGAAAATTCTAGAAGATTATTTTCTCTCTCTCATACATCGATTAATCCTTTTGATCAAACCCTTCGCAGCACGGGTGGTCCGATGTCTGGAGATCTTTCTAGATAAGGTCTACAATCACGTAGCTCCTCATTGGCTGATTGACTGGCTTGGCCCACTCACGGCTGAGACAGTATTTAAGAGCAAGCATCGCCTCTAAGCTCACAAAATGGCGACACTCCCCATTTTTAAGCCATATTCCTTAGACGGTGACAGTATGCACCTAAATGTTTTAATTATTAGACATGGCATCCTAAATACGCTGTAAATTTAATTATTCTAATATTTTGGAATTTCTTATACAAAAGAAGCTCTCCAATTTTTAAGATCAGTGCTTTCTATTTATGTTTAACTTTATAGCTCGTTGTTTGCACTCAATTTTATGAAATGTACACGAAAATTTAAGTAGTACTGAATTAGTACTTATATCGTCTACGGTTTTAACTATTGAACGTTTGAGAACTTCGATTGCAAACGGAAGTTGGAAAAAAGAGAATATTTGAAAATAACAACGAAAGGCCATTAGAACGAAATAACATTAGAAAGGCCTAATTTTGTAATAAATTTTTGACCGACCGAATCATATTAGAGAATTAGCGTTATAACATATTACATATATATATTAGAGCTAAGTATTCTACACTGGAACAAGTTCATAGAATCATAAAAACAATTCGAGAAGCTCAATAAAATAAAAATTATTGCTCAGTCATGTTTCAAGATATACCACAAGCGTTTGGTAAAGTTTGGCACCAAGGACGTTTATGGAAAATTAAACAAGAAATCCCAGAATCTTTGCCAGTACTCTCATTGTACCTGGAAGGTCTATAATTTAAAATAAAACAAAATATGAAGAAACGGCACTAAAACCAATAAAGGACGGGGTTTCACAGGGAAGCTACCTGAGTCTCCTCCTTTATTTGTTATACACAAGTGCTATGCCAACGACAAATGATGTCGTGATAGCTACGTTTGTGGACAAGACTGTAATAATAGTCGCTATTATTCAAATCTTGCTTCTGGGGTTTCTGCCCAGAACCAGAACCCAAATCACCGTCCGCAAAATCGAGGAATGGACTAAAAAGTGGAGAATTAAATCAACACATCTAAGTCAGTGCATATTACCTTCACACTGTTTCGTGAGACATACCCCCCCCCCCTAATATTAAATGATTCAGAACTTTCCCAGAAAGACACTGTCCAATATTTAGGAATGTATTTGTATAGGAGATTGACTTGGGCTCACCACATCATACAAATTAGAGGTCAGCCAAATAATTGTATTGGCTTCTCGAAAAAAAAGCTCAGTTATCTATCAAACACAAACTCTTGGTATACAAAGCAGTTTAAAGTCAATTTGGACTTACGGGATCCAACTATGAGGAACAACTTCCAACTCTTAGATTGAAATAAATTGAAATCCTTCAAAGATTCCAGGCGAAAACTTTGTCAAAAATTAATAATGCTCCTCGCTTTGTAAAGAACATCAAAATATACCAAGGCAGAAAAATTTTAACAGTAAAGGAGGAGATATACAGAATTAGCGTTAAATGTTTGAAAAGATTGGATGAACATCCAAATGACTGCGTTGAACTTACTGGATGATAGCGAAGCGATGGTACGGTCAAAAAGATGGGACCCAAATGATCTACCTGTTAGATTTCAATAGATAAATCATCAATATAGAATAGTACATAGGGACTACTCCTTTTACGAGCTAATCACGACCAGAAGTACTAATTGCAACGCTGAGAATATAGCACTGCAAGAGAATATTTTCAAATTTTCAGGCATTCTTTACGAAATTTTGATTTTTTTTTTAGTTATTAAAGATCGCATCAATTAGATACTATAATTAGTCCATTGGGGCTTCCATTAGGACTCGCCCCTAAAAGGGTTACTGACCTAGAAGATGACACTATATGTGACTTAAAAATTTGATTTAAATCTGCTTTATGGAATATTAGAAAGATATATTGTTGTCAACGACTTTATGAATATTTAAGATTTTCATTTTATTTTAGATTCTGGTCACTTTTAACAGCTAAGGTCATGTCGTGATTCATGATGTCAGTTGGGTAGTTGTGTCAGTTATTATAGTTCGTACGATAGTTACATGAACTGTCAGTGGAGCAGGAGTTTTTTTTTTTTATACGCTTATCTTGTTATTTGGTCTATCAGTTTTGTGCTCTCCAGGAAGAGTCTGAGGCTCGCCAGGGCAGTCTCGTCCTCCTCGAAGATCTTTGTGAGAGTCCGTAGCAGTAGCGATGTGTATCTGGTTGTTGTTAGAGCATCACAATTGATTAGAGGGTATCTAATGGGTCCTATACACGTTGAGATCGGTATCGATGCATGTTGTACGCAAGTATCAATATCTTGAAACAAATCTCACAGTGTATTTGTCTGTCTCAGTAACGATAAATCGGTATCAGGTGGTATCCGTAGTATTGCTGTATGTATCACTGTACTGCAACCTCGATACCGATACCTGACGCGATACACGTATCGATACCGAACTCATCGTGTATGGGTCCCATAACTGTCAGATGGTCATTGCAGAAACGGCATTTTGGTGGCGGATCACCTGTTAACAGATGTGAGTTTATCCGACATGTGTAGCTCATTCTGAGCCGCGACGTCGAATTTCCTGTCATTCGTGGTGCGATCGGGTTCTGTTCCTGGGCTCTTGAACTTCGGTCTGTATTTAATTTGCTTTATTGCGTCTTCTTTTGGAACTGTAACTTGTTTCAGTTTCTAGGGCAAGGTTCGTAGCTTCGTCTGCTTTTTCGTTTCTATGGATGCCAGCGTAACCTGGCACCCATTAGAGTATCAGGCCCTGATTTTGTTTTTCAGCAGTTATAAATTGGTTTCTGAGTCTTTCAATCAGAGCCGCTTTGTTTGGTTTTTTTTTTCTATAGCGTTTAAGATACTCAGAGTGCCCGTTACAAACATATACTTATTAGGTTCGTTCGCGGATGTGATACTGAAGCGTTAACGAATCAGTTCAAGACCGATTTAGGGTCATCGCCAAGCGCAAGCAAGTTTATGAGCCGAGTTACGGTCCGATATGCGCGGTTCACACGAAATGCATTCGTTACCGATTCATAATTGGTTCTAGCGATCCTCAGATTTTTGTAAGGATGAAAAATTCGATTCTTTTACTCATGCGCAGTTTGCTAATTTGTGGATAATTCAAAATCCAGTTTCTCTGCCATGCTGCGTTCACACGAGTCAATTTTAGTAGCCCGTTTTTAGTTGATCAAAAAAAGTTGAATGAAGAACCTCGTGTGAGAATCGTAATCAACTTTTTAGTGAATCAAAAAAAGTTTGAACAAGTCATCACACTAGGTTTTTCATACAACTTTTGAGTGATTTACTAAAATCGGTCAACCAAAGTAGACTCGTGTGAACGAGGCATCAACGTCTGTCAACGTTAAATTCAATTAACAATTTTCGAGGGTTCTCGTTAATCCTCGTCTTACTTTCGAACATTTTCAAACTCGTTCAGGGGAAAGTAAATCAGTTCATAAGCGTGTATGCGTTTGGAGATTATCATAAATCCACTTGGATTGATTCGTTACCAGTTCAGAATCACCTTTCATGAACAAACCTATTATTATTACCGTTTTTGAGGGTTTTTTAGATGGCTATTGCTTCGCCTGTGAAGCTGAATGTGATAGGATCTAGTTTTACTTCCTCTAGTAGTTGTCTGACTAGTAAGCAGCTGATACTCCAATCTCTGTTTTAGATCCATCTGTGAAGATAATTGTATGATCTTTGTATTTCAAGTTTTTTATTTCTAAGTAGAGCTTCTGGTAGATTATTGGTGCTGTTGTATCCTTTGGATATTCAGTAAGAGTTAGGTCTGTATTTGGTTTTTGTTCGTTCTAAGGTGGATTATATTGGATATGTTTACATTTTTTATTTCGAGGAGATGTTTAAGCATGAATGGGAATTGATAAAATATAACCCACTTAGTTAAGCATCTTTAATAAGATTAAATATTTTATTTTCCTATTTTTATAGGTAGGCTTTTCATATGAATTAATAAATTTAATTCAATTAAAAGAAATAAAAGCTTTGGCCAATTTCGAATTCTTAAATACTACATTTAGTTTAAACGCACGATTTTTTAAACGGCTAAATCAAGTTGACAAGTATGTAGTGATAAAATTCTTCATACTAAATTTATTTTAATGGCTAGTTTATAAAATGTCTAAGTCATGTTATGTTTCGATAATACAATTAGTAAGAATGTCAATAGTTGTTTTAATTCCTCTTCCAAAATTCTTCATTCGTTTCAAGTAAGATCTAAAATTATTCCGTTGATTACACGGATATTATATGACATCGCTTTACGTGTATATAAGCAGTGTATAACAGAAAGAAATAGTTGAGAAGAAATGAGCTGTATGGCTCATTTGGCACTCGTGGCATTTGAATTTTGTTGCCCTCAAAATTAGTCAACGCAGACGAGAGATGTGGTGAGAAAAAATTCAAACAAAAATTAAAAAAAATAAAAATAACTCACACACATTCAGTCGTATTCTAAACACTATGGATACGTGTAGAAGAACATAAATCTCAAAGTGTTTGAATGAAAATTAACGTTTTCGTTCGACGTTGATGGGATTTTATTACCGAAAAAGTTTAGACTGAAAAATGATGACATACTTTTGAAAAAAAATTAAGAAAATTTATGTTTCTTTTTTTTTTTCGTTAAATTTGACTTTATAAAGATAATTTGATTTTTTCACTTTAAGCGTCTGTTAGATTAATTTTTAAAAAGAAAATTTGCTATTTTATATGCATAATAAAAGTGTTATTATAGTGGAAAATTGAGATTTATAATTAAATTGGTGCGAAATTTTCGCTGAAAGAAAGCATAGTTTCAAATTGTCTACTGTATATTTTTGACCTTTGTATAGTTTAAGCCGGTTGCGTTTAGCATAGTTTTTCTCATCAATAAGTGACTAAAACCTCATTAACGACAAGTGCCATAAGTATTTAATTATTTAAAGGTAATTACGCCTATTTGGTTTTATTAGTGGTTTGCGTCTACGGCGACGCATTTCATCGCATTTTTCCTCATCGTCATAATTTCCCATTAATGCGCCGTAATTGCTTAAAAAACGGTAAAACCGGAGACAGATTTTTTTATTATTATTATTATTATTAATACACAAAAGCAAAGTGATACAAACCACGCGATCATTGGCACCATTTTCTGTCTATTAATTTGTCAGGATGTTTTTAAGTTCACGTGTAATTTTCATTTGAGTTTAAGCGTGAAAGATTTTCGTTAAAAAAGAAAAGTATAAGAAACGATCGTAATTATTTCGAATCAAAATTTTCGTCTCGGTCTGTAACAGTGGTATACTGACATTTAAAAAGTAGGCTATGCCTTTGTAAGTAAGAGAACCACAGACGATCGAATAGCTTTTCGTTTGTGTCTACATGATTCTTTTGTTTATTTAAAGGTTTTGTGCGCTTCTTAGCGTAATTAACTTTAATGTATACGTGAGTAATTCGTTTTCAAAAAAAAAAAACTAATGATTCTTTTTTTGATTTATATTCTCGCTTATCTTCAAGCACGTGAAGCGGATGTACTTCCTTAAGCCTTAACATTTTACCTAGAGTACTTATGGATCAGTTTCACCTATTTAAATTTTTTTTATGAAATTTTTGTTTATTGATCTTAAACAATTTCTTAACTATTTAATCCACAAAGTTTTAAATATTAAATTTTTTTCGGCAAACTGCATCAGTGATATATCATGTCAATGTTACTAATTAAAATCACCTACTTGAATGGATCAAACCAATTTTATTAGACCCACATCTTTGCGCAGCAAAATGCAACAAATTTGAATATTATTAAGAACTATGTGAGATTATAGAAGTTTTAATGATGTGTGGATTAGAAGAGTTAATATATTCTAGTTTTGCAAAGAAACATTTTTCTATTATTAATGATCTTTTTAATTTAATTTTATGCGGCTTAAGATTGTATTTTTTCGATGAAATATCCATTGTTTAAAGAATATGAGCAATTTTATCGGTGTTAAAATGAACTGCTATGAACTTTGGTTACTTTGTTGGTTGGAATTAAATAATTACTATCATCGATTTAACTCCTTCCTTTAAACTAAAAGTGAATTAACTTGTACGTGTCCTGATTCAGCATAGGCTTTTTCATCAAAAAGCCTTTTGTGTATATTTAATCGAATTTATAAACTACTAGCGGACCCGACAGACGTTGTCCTGTACACAGCACACGTCCTAAATACAAAAATTTTACACTTTTTTAAATAAGTTGTTATAAACTGGACCGTTTTGATGTATCCAAAAGTATTTAACAAATGTACAGAAAATTGTTCTGAATTTGATCTCAGCGCTATCTACCGGAAAAAAAATTAAAAATTAAAAAAACAAGTCAATCGTAAAAAATAATTTTTACAGCATCTTAAGCCTTTTAAGCTTCACATCTGTGCATCATCATAATTTTTTTTATTTTTTTTATTACGAATTTTATTAGATCTATTGAAGTCTATAGAAGTCTATTGAAATCTATTGAAGTCTATGAAAATTGTGGCGACGACATACATACATTGCACATACATAGTCCGCACATTACACATAGCGATCAGTAAGTGTAGAAAAGGCTTAAGACAAACATCTAGGCAATTGTTAATTGAAACCAATATCGAATAAATAAAATAAAAATTATCTAGTTGTAAATCTAAGCCATTCTCAAAACCACTTGAACACACACAAACAATTTCATCAAAATCGGTCCAGCCGTTTAGGAGGAGTTTAGTTACAAACACAAGCATTCCAGATTTTTATAGATAATAAATAAATATTATAAAAAAATGAAAACCGACTTCAAAATAAATAAAAAAATCTTAAACAAGAAATGCACTAAAAAGTAACAAAATAATGGCGTAGTCTTGCAGTATCTACAACTTACAAATTATTAGGATGATACAATGTACAACTATTGTTATTTTTGGAGTTGGTGTCAGCCAAGGAAATACGACTATATTGGTACTTAGCAAAAAACGAGAATACCTTATTAATACCTATTAATATTTAATATATATATTTAAGAAAATTATTTTTCAAATGAACTTTTAAACAATATACTCGAACTGTAACAATATCTAGCGACCTTTAAACTACAAAATACCAATTACCAACTAAACCTTTTTACAATTTTTACAAATTACCATTAATATTTATTTTCTTGACTGACACCAACTCCAAAAATAACAATAGTTGTACATTGTATCATCCTAATAATTTGTAAGTTGTAGATACTGCAAGGATACGCCATTATTTTGTTACTTTTTTGTGCATTTCTTGTTTAAGATTTTTTTATTTATTTTGAAGTCGGTTTTCATTTTTTTATAATATTTATTTATTTCTCGCGTTTTAGTGATCTGAAGTTTGATAACTGATTTTATTTTCTTGAAAATGGTTAACCTTCCAAACGCGCTGCTCATATGAGGCAGCGCCGTTTAATATTAAAAATTACTACATCATCCATTTTTGCCCTTAAGGGTTGAAATTTTTTGATTTTTAAATGTAAAAACAAAACTAAGTGGATAACTCTTTCCAACAGAAAAAAAGTTATCAAAATTCGGTTAAATGTCACTATTTCATCCCTTATTTTCATCCTTAAAGGGTGGATTTTTTTTTTAAACTAAAATGTCAACAATTTAAAGGCACGTTGTACGTAATAGAAACAAAATTATCAAAATCGGGTTAGCCAGGAAAAATTTATAACATTATTTCATCTCTAATTTTTAACCCCATATGAGTGGAGTTTTTTTTTAAAAAATGGATTAGGGATTAATTTAAAGTTGTTTTTTTTTCTTCGTTTTAAGTCGCTTAAACAGCATGGTTATTTCGCGACTTTAAATGTTCACAGTTTGTTGTGTCTATTAATCACATAAGGGTTTATAAGTTAGTCACTTAAAATAGGTTTATTAGAATATTATTTTCCTTTAGTGAACACTGTTTTAATTATTGTTATTATTCTGACCACTTTTCGATATTTTTATTTGTTGTTTTTGCTTTGTATTTACACTTTCACTAGTGTTATGGTTCTTTTTAAATTTTGTCTATTAGTCCGGTCTCCTTTAGGAATTTTATTGTTTTTTTTTTTACTCCTTCACTTGTGTTTAGGTTCGTTTTTATGTTTTCGATTTTACACTCTCTTCTCCAGTCTGCTAAGGCTGGGCACTCTTAAAGTTGTGTTCTACAAATAAAAAAAGAATTAGCAAAATCGAGCTATCCAATAAGAGGTTAATATTTCATCCCTTAGTTTTCAACCCTTTAGAAGTGAAAGATTTTCCTCAAATTAAAATGGAAAGACACGAGAAGCACTAGCTTTCAAATAAAAAAAGAATTATCGAAATCGAGCTATCCAATAAGAAGTTAGTATTTCATCTCTTAGTTTTCAACCCCTTAGAAGTGAACGATTTCCTTCAAATTAAAATGGAACCACACGAAAAGCACTGGGTTTCAAATAAAAAAATAATTTTCAAAATCGAGCTATCCAATAAAAAGTTAATATTTCATCCCTTAGTTTTCAACCCTTTAGAAGTGTTGGTAATTCTAGGCGAAACACGGTGAAACATTGTCAAACACGGCTTTTTCGAGTGTCGCGCAGTGTACAGCCGTTTTCGACACTGTAATAAATGGAAAACACTGTGTCGAATACTGCGTTACACAGAGGTCGTTTTTGGTGTAAATGAAAAGCAACCTTTAATAGTTACACTTCGCACAACCTACCTGTCCTATGTGCGACTTGCAATGGAATATGGAAACGAAGTTATGATTACTGCAGCCCAGGCACAATTGCAGAAGCTGGATAAAGTTAGGAACGTGGCACGAGGAATCATCACGGATGGTGCAAAATCAATTCCGATCACAGCACTGCAAATACAAGCTGCTGTCGAACCATTACAGACACGCCCAGAAGTGGCCAAAGATCAAGGCACACGGACTAAGAAACAAGAATGAGTAAAGAAACACCCCAGCCCTCGGCCGTTTGGCCGCAACAGGCCGAGATCCGATCTATGAGCGTACGTTTTTATGACTATAGCTCGCTCGGGCACTGTTTTGGAGGCGTTTAAACACCACAAAACCAGTTTTAAATTAGGGTGCAGCCCTTGCTTCATGATTTTCACTCACGCTTGTCTCTTGGTTAATGCGTCTTACTCTTTGTCATTCAATGGACGTGTTTCAACATCATCAAATGTACAAGTGGAACAAACCTATTGTATAACGTTAGGTGATCCTGCTCCTGTCAATATACAATTAACGATACATACAGCCAACTCTTCTCCGCCACCCTTCGACTAATGGGTCAAAACTTATCAAAATCATCATATATGGATATCAAGCTATGGAAAGCCTCTCTTGAAACCATTCAGTCTATGTACCCAGGGTCAGAGTTCCTGCACGTCTATACAGATGGTTCATCTATCCCAGGATCCGGAAAGACTGGTGCTGGTTACTACAGCGATATATTTGAAGGATGCGACGCAGTTGGAGAACCTCTCAGCTGTTTTGATGGGGAAGTAGAGGTAGTTTTACTGGCTACGTCCAAACTTCACCAAGTTAAGACCTATAATAAAGCTGTTCTCTTTATTGATTCTCAAGCCGCGATAGTAGCACTATCCTCTAACTACCCTTCCGATTTCGTCCGTACCAACAAATGTCGAACCGTCTTGGAATGTTCCGCTAAAACAAGTTGGCACCTGTTACTACAATTGATTCCCAGTCATGTTGGTATCTTGGGAAATGAAAAAGCAGACCTTCCTGCTGAGTCGTCTGCCACCTCTCTAAATCAACCATCAACCCTTATGTCTCTAACATCAGCGCAGAGCCACATCGCAAGCACTATCAACTGGCATTCATATAATATTCAAAAAAAATTGACGCACAAGGAAAAAAATGGGAATCCTTACTGGATTCTCCTATTTCATGACTTCTACCCTACCAGGTCGCAGTTTTCCGAACTTTGACGGGACACGACTCCCTATGCAAGCACTTGCATCGTATTGGCAACCTACCGACTCCAATCTGCTCTCTCGGTAGTAAGGAACCTATGAACATCATGCATCTTCGAAACTGTCCTGCACTTGCAGATGTCAGTGAGATAAACGAAAACAACCAAAACCAATTAGTCTCCAAACTCTACAGGACGGCGCGCCACCGAATGGCAGAAATGTCAAGAGTAGGCATTGGATAGGAAGAAGAAGAATTCTAGTAGAACAATTTTTTTTTTGAAACATAGTTAATGATAAGAACTTGTGAAAAATAAAAACAATGTTTATAAAAATTTATAATTCGTAATGTTATCGAGAATATATATATATAGCAAACGATATACGATACATAAAACGCATTGAATGATATTTGTTTGAGTTGAGCATTAATTTTTCTTACTCATACGCGATCGACATCAAAGGTAAAATAAAAACAATCACATAGGTAAGTAAAATCAAAATTTTCAAATACCTAACTTTTATTGCAACCGATCTCAATTATGGATTTTTTCTTCTGGCAATAAATTCCATAAATCTGAATCGATTGTGAATAGTAAGCTAAGTTCGTCGAAATTGAATTGCAGGCGCCAATTATCACCTACATTAGTTATAAATTGATAAAACATATTTCTTGTTATTAAATTTTATAAAGAGTTTTTAAGCTTTAAATAAATGGAAGCTATTTAAGTTTGCCCATAAGCAGCTTGTTTACCATAACTAGGTTAATAATCAATATTAAAGCTTCCTCTTCAAAAAGAAAAAAATTAAACCTGAGTAACCATCACCAATTATCATATTATAGATAATAAACGTACAAATACTCTCATTTCTAAAACTTTTCACTTTTTATAAACTAGTAGTTGATTAACCAAATGATATGAACGTTCGTTGCTTTTTTTTATGTATTTAATTTGTTTTTTCCATTTCATTTGACTCTATCTACTTTCTACATTTATGAAAATATGTTAAAGTGCTATCCTGAAATCATTGTTCATCCTTGGTATTCTAAAACGTACGTTTTACCTAATAACGACACTGCTGGTATAAAAAAGCAGTTATAAACGATAAAATATTGGCACTTTGACTATCTTTAAGAGGGCAATTTTTGGCAATTGATAAAAAAATAGCATTTGATATTTTTAACATCCATTTTTTTATCATTTGCTTATTCATATTCAGAGAGTACACAAAATTAATTTTAAAACAAAAAAAAATTTCATTGAGTTATGCGTATTTGAAGTAGAGGGGATAAAAAAAGACCGTGTCCTCGTCGCTATGATTTCTACCCTTGTGGTCATTTGAAAAATTAAACAATGATGGATTCTTGATAAGTACAAATGTCGCTAAACCTCCAAACTGAAAAAAAAAATTTTTTCATAAAATGGCGGCTACTAAAAAATAAAGGTCAATTTTTTCACTAATTTTTTAACTTTGTCGAATTTTTAAAAAGATATAACAAATTTAAAATTTACATTTTTTATTGGTTCATGCGATAGAGAGATATTTAAAGAACATTCATGCCGAATTTCAAGTAAATCGGCTGATTAGAACTTGAGAATTTGCGGCTACCGCATCGAAAAAAGTAGTTTCGAGAAAAACGGGTTAAAGTTTTACGTTAAGTCTCAACCGGTCTAGTTGTCACGACGGCTATAACTTCGGAAATAATTGGAATTTTGAAAAATTCTTTTAAGGAGATATTTTTGAATATATACACTATCGGATTATGAAGAAAAAAAAAATGTTCGATTTTTTCAAAATCCTAGACTAGAATACCCTCTTAAAATAGGATAAGAGTCATTTTACTATAAACTTACTCAAGATAAATAAAAAAATTATTGTATGGTCTTACGAAATCTCGATGCAAGAGAAACTTTTTTTTGGATTTTAGGCACTCGAGTAACTGAATATTTTCGGAAAATTATTCGATTTAGGGTATGAAAATTAAAATAGAAAGAAAGGGATGTGACACGAATTCGCTGTCTGACCTGACGCGCACCGTTGCAACTATTTTTGAATTTCCATTATTGATGTTAATACTCGAATGTTATTTTCATTATTGAATTTGTTGATCATTGTTAAATCGATCATCTGCCTGTTGTTATCTATTGTGACATCACCGTCGGATATTTTTTCACTATTCTCACTATCTGTATCTTTGTCTATCATGATCAAGGGAACAATATCATTTATATCAATACACTGATCAAAATACAAACACCAATACAAATATGATTGACAATTAATGACAATTTATAATACAATAAAGCGTTGTCATGGAGAGGAAAATAACTCATTTCATTCAGTAATAGCTCGCGCAATAGGCCTGGGAAAACGACATGGTATATAGTTAACAATGTGTACACGAGCTCTGTGGAACACATGCCGATTCCCTGCCGAGAATGTGTTACATTTAGCGACATGCTAAAGACAGGCCAAAAAATTTGAGACGATGTATAAAAAGTTTCACTTTAAAAACGTTTTTTCTTAATTCCACTAGCATAAAATTTGTCTATATATGCTTTGCTTATCAAAGTTTTCGTCATACATAAATTATATTGTACCAACATTCTCCTTTAAAGCTTGTGAAGATTTTATTAGGTACTCTAAAATATGTGTGCTTTAAAACCAAAAGTCATGAGTCTAGTCATGGACTTCAAATACAAATTCAATACATTCAAAGCTTTCTCTATCAAACTTGAGATACGCTGTTGCATTAACACTAAGAAATTTCACGATTTAATTGAAATCTTATGATGTTTTGGTTTAACTGTAATATAAGAAAAGGTGTTGAATAGTCTATATTTCATGTAATGCCCATCAGCAATTTTAACATCTCCTCCCTACAATAAGCATCATTCTTATTAACGCTCTTGAAAGCAAACCTTCAATCAATAAGATATTCAAAGAAACTACATTCAGTATAATTGTTTGATGGAGTCCTACCTTTATCCACATATGATTCAAAAATAAATGGACATGACTGATTTAGGAAATAGTGACATGTGTGGAGTAGTTAAATAATTTTCAAAAATTCGATTTTTTAAAATTTTACTTTTGTTATGTAATTATATTTAAGAATACACAATGCAAAAGTAAAGTCAATTCGGCGATTTTTTTCAAAGGTAGATGTAAATTTTTACAGACAGTTTTAACTCTATGTAAAGTGCTTTGGAGACTTTAGGCGCGTTTTTCTCAAAATTGTGTTTTTAAAGTCGGTGACCAGGATATCTTAGAAACGGCTGAAGCGATTAGCTGTCTAAGATTTCAACACAAGCTTAAGTTTATTTTTTAGCAATTAATTGAAGGTTTTTTCGATCCTTTTCTTTTAATAAACAATCTAAGGTCAACATTATAATAAAAAATCAAAATGTGTGCTGGGACACATAGTAGAAGTGAAACTTAAACAAGCAAGTGGAAAAAAAAATTTTAACTTAAAGTTTTACGGGCAGGTTTTTAAATTGGACAACTAAATTACTGTCCATTTGTAAATTTTGTTGCGATACGTTCTTCTACTTGCCCTCAACTATCGAAATTGGATCAGCAGATTGTTATTGTACTTGTTCAATTTAAAAACATGCCCGTAAAACTTGAAGCTAAAATTTTTTTGCGATTTGTTTTTCCACATGTACGTTGAAGTTTCACTTCTACTATGTGTCCCAGCACACATTTCGATTTTTTCGCAAGTTTACTGCAAATAATGATTTGGTTAAGTCAGGTACATTTTAAAGAATTTATTTTTTATTTAAACATATTTAATGTTATTATGCATTATAATATTAAGATGTTGTTCATATTGAAATAATTTTACGTTATATAGCTGTTAATTAAAGTTTAATGCTGTTAAATAACCATTGTTGCAGTTTTTCATACAAAGATGTCAAAAATAATATTAAATAATATAATTTTCACCTTTTTCGGTGAGTGTTTATTTAAATTGCGCCCTTTTATTTTATCAATCAATTATTTAATTATATATATACGCTTTACTTTTTTGGTCTCAAACAAATCCCAGCCACGTTCTAAAAGTCAAGTCAGTCAAGTTTCCCTTGGGCTATTAGTACGGTGCGTTGTTCATAGAGGCACAAGCAGTAATATAATCACAGCGCAAGCGCATAATGCATAGATGTAATTTGAATCAAGTTGAACATTACACTGCCATCTATGTTTGAAGCGTCGGACTAAAATTAAGAAGAACCGCCTTCCTGATAAAAGTGTCCGCTCCATGAGTATATCCATCTAATACAGCCATTGCTCTCTCTCGGTCACCACCAGCGTTTTCGTGACAGAAAAAATCCTAACACCACGTCTATATAGAAGTTTCACTTCAAAAAAATTTAAAGTAAAATCTAAAATTATTTCTTAGTTAATCATTTCCTGAAGCTCTCATTGAATGTAATTGTAAATATCTACAATTAATTAATAGAGATCACATTAAATAATAAAACGATAAGCTATTATAGAAACTAAAATAACTTCATTAACATGTAATATTTTGATTTTGTTATTTATAAAAACTTTCAAATCTCCCGTAGATCAGAGCAGGTAATAAAGTTTTGTTTAAACTGTAATTTATGAATTGTCGAAGGTCGTAATTATTTCCAACGTTTCTTTAGAATTATCTCACTTTACAGTCATTGTTTCCATACAACATAGCGCTAGTCGCTATCAAAAGAGCCACGGAATGTAGTCAAATGAATAACGTGAACGAAAGAAATGGACGAGAGGGTGTATAACACCATAATTATCAACAGAGACAAGCATCGAAGAAGAAGCTTTTTTTCTTCTCGGTTCGTTTAACATAGATTTTTGCATTTATCCATACCGTGTTTAGAAAAACGTGCCGTTCGAAACCGAGTTCGAAAACGTACCAGTATTAAACAGCAAAAAAAGACGTATCGATTAATTCCAATTGAAAAGAAGGTTAGTGTAGGTGATTTGATTAGATTAGTGAATTGATTAAGAATTGAAAATATTAACGTAGGTTCATTAAAATTTAGATTTCGGTCACGTAACGGATATTTCAGCACGTTTAATTGGTTCAAATTAGCAAAATTTTAGTTTTTGAATATTAATAAAAATTTTATTGATCTTTTATCGATTGTGTCATCTAAATATGGGACACAGTGCATTTTAATATGAAAGAAAATTAAGTCTACCATCGATGTTTCACTAAAACAAACTGTGAGAACAGAGCAGCTATTCGAATTTTTGTAGGTGTGAATTTTTATATTATTAGATATTTATTTTTAATTCACACAACTTAAAATAATTCATAGAGTTAATATAAGAGTAAAAAAATTTTTATATTGTCTTACATAGTTCAATTTTCTTCCGTGATTTGAAATAATTTATCCTTTATATATACCAATATTAAGATTGAAGAATTCTGATTTTTGAATACCTATATAATAAAAATGTTCCGTCTTACCTGCGCGGGCGAACAAAAACGGAATCATTTTTTTCAGCTAAGGTTTTTATCTAATCTAAAAAATGTAAAGTGTTTTGTTGAATACTCTTTATTGTCTACATTTTCATATATTTTATACAAAAAAAATAAATTCCATTTACATTGTAATTTTCCCCAAAAAACATTGTTTGTCCAGAGTAAATTTGTAAACGACGGAGCCGATTTCAATGAAATTTTCACAAAAAGTTATTAATTATTCCAACTTACATTATAAGCTACTTTAAATTTCGAAAAGTTTTCCCTGTCTGTTTGTTTGTTCTTGGCAAACTTGAAAACAGCTGGTCCGATTAGAACTAGATTTCACATACAGGTAGTAAACATTACAAAAAGTGTTACAAATACTTTTTTTTCCCAAAAAATTTTAATTTTCCGAGCAAAAAAATAAAAACTATAAAAACTGCGCAACGAAAAACATACATCGGCAGGCAGCTGTGATACAATGTATATATACGTATATCATATCGTAGAGACGACTTGTTTTAAAACTAGTTTGTTAATCTTATAAATTAATGTTCGCAAATTTGAAAATTATAACGATGATAGAAGTATAAGGATAGGTTACATTTCTAGAAACCATAAAACCATTGTGAATTTACAGGTAGTTAATAAATAATCAATAGTTCGGCTGAGTAAACGTTCGAATTGTCGAGGGAGGAGAAGGAAATCCTCTGCAGTAAATATGATTTCATTCATATAAATAAATATCTTAGTTCCAAAATGACACTCGTATGAATAAATAACCAAAACAGACAATTCAACTTAAGTGATCCCGATTTGGAGTTTGACTAAGAGAGGTGAAGCCTTTAGGCAGAGCCCTCAGAACAAAAATAAATCCAGCCCAACTTATTTTTCAAGAGAAAATAGCAACTTAGATGTGACCATCGCGTTGTTTTTTTACCAAAAAACTATATTCTTAATTTTCAATTTATTTTAGCAAGATCTATAAGAATTCGTTGTCTAATCTTAGGCCTCGGGAAATAGCAGACTTGCCTTAATACTTTATCCTAGAATTATGAATCTAGGGCAACCAAACCTAATACTTCAGATCTTAAGATAGCACATTAAATATTATTTATCCTAAAAAAGGTACATTTCCTAAAAGATAGCTTCTACTCCATTCTACTAAAATTAATAAATTATTTCATATGACATTTGGTGTGAAAGGTTCTCAAGGCTTAAAATTTCTTAATATTTTACAATATTAAAAAAAACGTAAAGATCCTACCTATAAGATAGCTTATATCTGTTCCTGAAAAAGTAGTTTAACGGATTTTCATTAACTTTCTATGAAACAAAGGTCGAGAAATACCTAATTATCTTTTTTTGTTAAAATAGCTGAATTTCTTATTTAGGGTAAAGTTTTCTATTATTCAATCAGATTAATTTAGATATGCTCAGCGAAGCGGGCGGGTATCAGCTAGTATAATATAAATTTTAATGATCGAAAACTATGTTTCACACAAATCATAGACGTATTCATTAGACGTGGATTGATCGCTCGTGCACTCTTCGTGGGCCCATCTATTACATTTTTTACACATAATTTAGTCTTCTTTAGGGGCTGGCTCAAATTCTTAATTGACCGCTGTATTGAGTAAACGTTTGAATTATCGAGGGAGGAGAACGAAATCCTCTGCAGTTAATATGAATTCATTCATAAAAAGAAATATCTTTGTTCAAAAATAAGACCCGTAAGAATAGATAACCAAAACAGACAATTCGACTTAAGTGATCCCGATTACGAGTTTGACTGGGAGGTGACGCCGTTAGGCAGAGCCTCCAAAACAAAAAGAAATCCAGCCCAATTTATTTTTCAAGAGAAAATAGCAACTTAGATATAACCATCGCGTTGTTTTTTTTACCAAAAAATTATAATTTTAATTTTCAATTTATTTTAGCAAGATCTATAAAAATTCGTTGTATAATTTTGGAGCCCGGAAAATAGCAGACTTGCCGATAAGACATAATGGACTTAAAATAATACTATATCGTAGAGTAGTGAACCTAAGGCAACCAAACCTTATACCTCAGATCTTAAGATAACACATTAAATATCATTTATCCTAAAAAAGGTACGCTTCCTAAAGGATAGCTACTAATCCATTCTACTAAATAAAAAAAATTAATGATTCACATGACATTCGGTGTAAAAGGTTCTCAAGTCTTAAAGGAACCTAAGTATAGGTATTTTACAATATTTAAAAAAAAAACGTAAAAAACCTACCTATAAGATAGCTTATATCTATTTCTGGTAGTTTAACGGATTTTCATCAACTTTCTATGATACAAAGTTCTAGAAGTATCTAATTATCTTTTTTTGTTAAAATAGCTGAATTTTTTATTTTGGATAGAGTTTTCTTATTATTCAATCAGATTAATTTAGATACGCTCAGCGAAGCGGGCGGGTATCAGCTAGTAGTAAATATTGAGAAAATGCAAAAATCTTTTTGGTTGTAACAAAACGAATCAAAATTAATTTTTATTCGCCACGTCATACATTGAATGAGTCTGATTCTTATAATTCTTCTGAATCGTACAAAAAGAATATAATAAAAATTAAATATCACTCTCAATTAGTTACAAACTGGAACTTGTACAACAACTCGATTATGAAAGTATTACCAGTCGCTTCTCGCTTAAGTATCGGGTATATGTAACATTATCAAACGTATTATCGCAGCACAGATAGTCGCATACGAAAGTTTCACTTCCGTTTTTGGCATCATTTTCAAATTTGAGTGAAATTTCTTTATTGTAACGCAAGCCGTGAATGAGCTTTGAGTTATAACTCAGACACACTAAAGAAAGTGGATTCATCTTTCTAGTTCGTTGCATTAACTGTACTCTTATTTCCGTTTTTTTTTTTAAATCATATTATGATGATTTGAAGATTTCAACAACAATTTTGTTGTTGTCTAAATTTATATTTTACAGAAATTTTTAGATTTATAAGTGTTGTGTTAAAATTTGAAACCATTGAAGTTCGTATAATCATTATTCAATTATCTATGTTTATACTCACAATCAGTACCTACCCACCTAAATATTTTCTGTCGCTGAAAGCAGGATATTTAAACACAATGTATGACATTTACATATACATATTTATATGTCTTGACCGAATTACAATTGTTTTAAACGTATTTGACGTTCCAACCTGTAAATAGTTCGAATTTAATTTTGTTTGGCTTCCGTACTCCTCTTTAAATACGTTCACGTTAGTTAAAAATAAGGAAGTCCCTTGACAAAGGTATTTCCCTCTGGTATGTTCTGGTATGTCTCTTTTATTTCTTGTATATAATATATCAAATGTGGGAAATTTTTCAATAATATTTCTTCAACCTAAAAAAATTGTGACGATAACTTTATCACGTTCCAATCATTCACAAGGAAAAATTTTCTAAATAAGATTTTTGATATAATTAGCATTTAATCTTACTTCTTACTTATATTATTAACGTGAAAGTTTGTAAGAATGCATGTTTGTTGCTCTATCACTCAAAAAGTACTGAATGGATCTGGATGAAATTTGGCATAGATATAGATTAAAATCCGGTTTAATATATAAAATACTTTATATCCAGAAAAATTTACGGTTCCCGTGGGATAATTATTTTTTGTTTTTATAGAGTAAAAGATTAACTTCCTGTTTTGTAATGTGGTAGTTTAGGGGCCAGAAAATGATATAGATTACTTCTCATACCGGAATAATAAACGGTTCCCATGGGATAGCAAAACAAGTATTTATTCTATAAGAACCGTGTATTTAAAAGTAGTTTCATTAAAATCAACGAAATAAAGTCTTAACTCATTTTCCTTACGAGGACTTGATCTACTTTTTACTCAGGAGACATGTACTATTCCCGTGGGATAGATATGTTTTTTGTTTATCATAGAGTTAAAGATTGATATGATTTTTGCAATGTAGTAGTTTCGGGGAGAATGATAAAGCTTACTTTTAAGGCTAGAATAATGCATGGTTCCCTTGAGATGACAAAACAATTATATCCTATAGGAACCGTACATTTAAAAAGTTTCGGTAAAGTTCGTGAAATAGAATTTTAACGCATTTTCCTCCAATTTTACACGATAACGAAAGAAATCTCTACAAGGTTAAAATTAAAAAATAAAAATAAATAAATAAATAATTAGGTATGAATTTCAATTTAACACCCGATAAAGTTAATAATGAAAAATTTTAAATATTCGAATTTTTTCATTGTTCATTGTCGAAGATATTAATTAGAAATAAATGTATTAAAATAATAAACTAAATATCTCAAAAAATTAACTATTACTTAACGGAACGAATTTTAATGAAGTTTTGTTAAAGATCATGTAGGGTAGCTACTAATCTATTCTTTTAAGGGAACATCCATTAATTACGTAAGGCGTTCAGGGGCCAAAGGGGGCTTGCCGAATCTCATCTAATCTTACCTTGGGAAAAGAGGAGGTCTCGCAAATATCACGTATATTTTTGTTTAGAAAAATATCACATTAGATTGCTGGTTGAGGGAAAGATATATGCAAAATCTCATAACATCTTACCAGAGGGGAGGGGAGGGCATTTCAAAAATCCCAAAAAACGCCTCGTGCAATTAATGGATGTCCCCTAAAATAGCTGCACGCTTTTAAATGACATTTGGTATGAAAGATTTTCTTAAAGGAAGGAATACTGTTACTTTTTTATTAAACATCGTATAGAAGCTGATATGAGAAAGCTAACATTTCTTTTTTGAAAAGTAGTTTTACGAATTGTGATGAACTTTCTTTGGATATAAAGTCTGAAAATATCTACTTATCATTTTTTTTTCTTTTAAAATAGATTAATTTTTATATTTCGCTATGAACGTAGGGAATCTTTTAATCAATCATTTGTACTATTCCCGTGGGATAGATATGTTTTTTCTTTATCACAAAGTTAAGGATTAATACGATTTTTGCAATGAGGTAGTTTGGGGGAGAATGATAAAGCTTACTTTTAAGGCTAGAATAATGCATGGTTCCCATGGGATGGCAAACCAATTATATCCTACAGGAACCGTACATATACAAAGTTTCGGTAAAGTTCGTGAAATAGAATTTTAACGTTTTTTTTTCCAATTTTACACAATAACGAAAGAAATCTCGACAAAGTTGAAATTAAAAAATTGTCAATTTTTACTGGAAAGTAAATATGAATTTCAATACAACACCCGATAAAATTAATAATAAATTTTTTTTTAATATTTATATTTTTTCATTGTTCATTGTTGAAGATATTAATTAGAAATAAACGTATTAAAATAAGTATAATTTCAAAATTTAACAATTACTTAACGGAACGTATTTTAATGAAGTTTTGTTAAAGATCATGTAGGATAGCTACTAATCTATTCTTTTTAGGGAACATCCATTAATTATTACGTAAGGCGTTAAGGGGCCGATGAGGTCGAGCCGAATCTCATCTAATCTTACTATGGGGAAAGGGAAGGTCTCCCAAATATCACGTATTTTTTTGTTTTGAAAAATATCACATTAGTTTGCGGGTTGGGGGAATGATATATGTCAAATCTAATGACATCTTACCAGAGGGGAGGGAATGGGATTTCAAAAATTGCAAAAAACGCCAGTTAATGGATGCCCCCTAAAATAGCTGTGAGGTTTTAAATAACATTTGGTATGGAAGATTTTCAAGTCCTACAGGAAGGACTACAGGTACTTGTTGACTAAAAATCGTATAGAAGCTGATGTGAGACAGCTAACATCTCTTTTTAAAAAAATAGTTTTACAAATTTGATGAATTTCTTTGGATCTAAAGTCTGAAAGTATCTATCATTTGTTTCTGTGAAAATAGATTAATTTTTATATTTCGCTATGAACGTAGGGAATCTTTTAATCAAGCAGTTAAATTTAAATACACTCAGCGAAGCGAGCAGGTATCAGCTAGTATATTTATAATTAAAAGTCTACCTTAAAATTTTTATGAATTTATTCCCATTTAATGTTAAGCAAGAACAATAAATGTGTGAAAGAAAGCCCAATTAACGTATCGTTGAACGCTAGTACTGGTTTGTATCAATCGAATCCCAAACGGTTGTCGTATAAAGATGATGACCATCACCGTCATCAATATCCAAATGTGTAAAGGTCGAGCCCAATCAGGCCAGTGAACTTTCAAATAATCTACGCGTCTTCAACTAATGCCCTCCATGGACCATAACTTTATATTCACCCATTCAGGTCAAATAGTTAAGTTTTTTTTTTCTGCGTGCCACATACATACATATTATCGGCATATAAAAACCTTCGTCGTGTCATCAGAAAATTTGAATATTAATAATCAATAATTTTATCAAAAAAAAAAAAAAAAAAAAAAAAAAAAATGGAATAAGTAGACCTTAACAGTAAACGTAAGCGTTACTTGAAAAATCAAAGCTTTTTAATCATCGTATTAAAAAAAAAAAAGTATTAAATCCAAACTAATTAGCATGGAATGTGTGAAAAAGATCAACAAGACTCTCGATGACTATTAAAAGAATTCATTAACAACGAGTGAAAAAAGTATAATTCGTTCCCAATCAAAATGATCAAAGAGGACGAACACAATACCAAATCATCATCGTAACCTTTCACGTTTTTTTTTTGCTGAACGATAATCGCAATCGTTCGTATCGAATTATAAACACAGCTGCCGTATTTTTAGCGACTAACACACTTTTTTTTCGGTTATTACAATCTTATTTCGATTACTTAGAAAAAGAATTGAATAAAAACTCAATTTTATTGGTCAATTCAAAAAAGTTTCATTCTTTATAACAGATGGCATTTAATTATCTACAAATTGCTTCTTTTATCAGAATAAATATTGCTTTTCTATGGACTGAAGAAAAGTGTTAAGTAAAATTTTCTCTTTGATTGATAGCGACTTACTGTTAATAGTGTTAGTGTTTGAATAGAAAATGTATTAAAAAGTTGAAATGGCATTTTTTTCTGTTCGATTTACTCTACTAAAAATCCTTTAATTCTAATATTATTATTATTTTTAATTAAACTAACGCCAATCGGTAATATACATTTGATTATACAATATTTATATTGTAAGGTGGGAGTGGTTACCCACATTTATTTACACATAATATATTAACAATTACAGTGGCCAGCACTGGCCCCGAACAAATTGAATTGCTTAAGGTATAAAAAGTCGGGTCGTCAGGGCAGCTGCGAGAGGTATTACTGCATGTTCGAATTTCTAGTCGCCACAATATCTACACGGAAAATAATTTGTTGTAGATTTAACAACATTTCTTGTTAATTTTACTACATTAACTAGTATTATATAGGATGACACCACAAGTAACGTTTGGCAGTCAAGTGTAATTAAAAAACTGTAGTATTATTAACAACACGAGCTAGTAAAAATGTAGTTAAATTTTTGACACTTGCATTTATTTGTCAAAATTATTGGTTATGTTGTACGCGCCGCATGCGCAAACGCCAAAATTTGTTAATTGTACAACACTCAGCAGTTGTAACAGCTACATATATTTACTACACTATATGGTAGTAAAAAATATTATACGTTAGAGCTGAATACATCAAATCTGCTGTTACATTTGTGGTTATAGTGAACACAAAGTGCAGTAAAAATATTACTAGTTTAGTGTTGTAAATTTTACACTACTATTTTTTTCCTCAGTAGAAGTCCAGGTCTTTGTGTAGCGAATTAACGAGGTTGGCAATGCGATCCATTCACGACGTAGTTTTTAATCGATTTGGTGGTCTAAAGCAGCAGTTTGCACTAAATGTTAGATTAGTGGGTGCAAATTCAAAACTACTTTTGATCTCACGATCAGACGCGACAATAAGTTCATGCAAAACTTTGCAGAAAAAGGCCAGGTCTTAATTTTGAACTGACGGTAAATTTCATCCATTGAGTTGTCCTGTGCTGGCTGAGCACGATGAAATGTTAGAGCCTTGTACGTTTTTTTCTGGATTTTCTCAACACGATTTATCAAGATATGGAGACCAAATAACTTAGCCATATTCCTGGATTAGTTGGACTAGTGAGTAATATAGACTAATCAGCGATCGAGGATTAGCAAAACCTCAACAAGTCCTGGTGATGAAGCCCTACATCTCAAGTGCCTGTAGAGTTATCTTGCTAATGTGCTTGGTTAAAGTTAGCTTGTGATTTATGATGATACCAAGATCTTTGATGTCCTTAACTTCACTTATTGTTTTATTGTCTAGTTTGTAGTTGGTAGTATGTGTGATATGTGAAAGCAAGAAAGAGATTACTGCACATGTTTTTATGTTTAGATCTAGTTTATTACTGAGACACCATTTAGAGAGCTGATCTATGTCGCGTTTAAGTTCCTGGACATCTGAGTTGTGTATTCTGTATTCTGAGTTGAAATTGGAACCAATGTCATTGATAAATACGTTAAACTGGATAGGTTCTAGATGTGATTCCTGCGGTACTCCTGTTTTTACGCCATAACTAGCAGATAGATGACCATCAAACCTGACTTGAAGTTGTCTGTCTGTTAGGTAGGAGCTGAGCCATTTTAAGGCGCTACCCTGTACGCCGAATTAGTTTAATTTGTTCAACAAAATGCTATGATTAACTCTGTCGAAAGCTTTACTAAAGTCGCTGGGGACGAGCTGCTGTAGCTCGAGTCCGAAAAAGACGTGGGACGGATATGGTGTAGTACAACCAAAGCCTAGGATGCCGCTACTCCATAGTTGAGTCCTTCGTGAGGGGGTCTCGATGTATGTGGCGAGTGTATGGCGTCCAAAATATGAGGTGAAACTTGCAGGTTTAGGCAGAATGGCCGTTCCTTGCTGCTGCGTTGCGTGCTGTTATTCGGAATTATCCACAATTATTGACATATATACATATTTACAATTACAGTGTCCAGTACAGGTCCTGAATAAATTGAATAGCTCAAGGTATATATCGTCGTTTCGTCAGGGCAGTTGCGAGAGGTATTACTGCATGTTCGAATTCCATTTCTAGTCGCCACAAGAACATAGTTGACATGTGAAAAGGCTCAATGTGGTCGATCTCCCACCAATAAATCCATGTTGTCTATTAGTAATGATATCTGTAAAGAATAGACTATGTTGAGGTAAGACTAGTTTTTCAAAAGATTTTGCTAGTGCTGCTATAAATTATAGTCTATAGTTTATTACTATGTTTACTATAGTCTTAAATATTAGTCTATAGTTTGAGACCTCTGATTTGAGTCCATCTTTGTAAATCGGACTAACATAAGAAAGTTTTCAGTGGGGAAAGTACCATGTTGTAGTGAGACACTGAAGAAGTCTGTTAGTGATCCAGAAAACCCCACTGTACAATTTTTGAGAAGGATGTTGGGGATTCCATCAGGTCCAGCACTTTTTTTAGGATTCAAAGTCGTAATTGTTTTAAGAACATTGTCGGTGGTAATCTCCAGATTGCTTAATGTTGCATGCTGACGATCGTGATGACTATTCTGGATAAAACCTGGATGCTGTGCCTCTGATGGATAAACTTCTTCACCAGTATTAGCTGATCGGTTATTTCACGATAGAGTGGAAGTAATATTACTGCTGTTTCTTTTCTATTTTTGATGAGTTTAGGTCTGACATGGCCAGTAGTTCAACTTTATTTACCTACGTAATTTTTCATTTTTGTAACATGATACACTAAGTTCTTTGCATTTACGTCTGAGATTGCTGAATTCAAATTTATAATCTTTTTTAGAGTTTTGAAAATATAGGGATTTCATAATCAATCAATGAATGGGCCAGAAAAAAATATACATTGAAATTGTCTTCTCTATTTCCACTCCTTAATTGTGTAACAGAATTTCATTTTGTGCCACTCTGAAGGATTCAACCATTAAATATACAAGTCAATCGTAAAAAATACTTTTTACAGCATCTTAAACCTTTTAAGCTTCACATCTTTGCATCATCAATAAATTTTTTTACTTTTTTTATAACTAATTTTATTAGATCTATTGAAGTCTATAGAAGTCTATTGAAGTCTATGAAATTTGTGGCGACGACATACATACATTGCATGTTACACATAGTGATCAGTAAGTGTAGAAAAGGCTTAAGAATAACTTCAAATGTATGTACACCTATTCTAAAATTTTTACGAAAGCATTTTTATTTATTTAAGGCCCAAATTATAACATTAAATCAGTGAAATATTTACGCATAATATACATTAAACCCTCTTATAATTTGTTTTTTTTTTTTAATATTATAAGCCCACATTTGTTCACCGGCATTCAAACTTCCAAAAGCGATAATTGCTAGAAGTTAAAATAACTTACTGTTAGTCACACCCAATTTTTTTTCTTTCAAAAATAAATTTTTACATATAAACTTTTTTTTAATTTCCTTCTCATGAATTTTAATGCATTTTCATTCATCTTAAATGAAAACGTAAATGTTATCAGTATAATTAAGTGTATGGAACCGCCAAAGTTTATCTCACATCATTTAAATGCATACAATTGTATTTTTTTAACGAAAAATTTCTTTCCAATTTTATAAGAATATTTAATTATATGGTTCGAGATTTATAAGAAAATAGGTGAATGAATAAAAGAAAACACGAATTTAAAAGTCACGTATTATTATATAGTTGCATTAATATTTTAATTATGAACTATGAAACAATACAATGGATAAACACACAAACGACTATAGGACATTGAGACGAGAAGAAAAATGCCAGAAGAGGCAGGAAATGAGGAAGATGGTTGCGTTTTCGATGGTTTCTAGCACGTGGTGTTTGTAGCTAAATTTTATGAACACACACGGACATGAAGTGACACGGATTTCTTCTTTTCATTCTTTCGATGACACACCCGCAAACATTTTCAAAGACACTATGGACTGAATCACCATCAATGCCTACCTATACCTGAGTTTTTGCCTATTCGATTCTGCCAGAAATTAAAACTCGGCCAAAGACAAGCCGGTTTCATTATAGATACAGTCGCGCATTTCTTTATTTGCCTGAAGATAGTCGTATTTCAGTATAATGTTCGAGTTTTGATTTTTCCTAAATATCAATTATATGAAATACGCCAAACGTATTCAAGTGGTTTGAGGGACCCCAACTACCTTGTTTCGTTAGTGACTTTATCTAGGATATTTCAGGTAATTTCAAAATAATAAATTCAATTTCATGTTTGCTCAGTTCAGCTTACAAAACTCCATTTTTACAAATACTGAATCAGTATCATCTAAAGCTCAAATTTGTTCAAATACTTTTGATTTTTTTTTAAATATCCAAAAACGTTTACCGCATGATGATCAACCAGCCGATTTGTCTGCCATTGCATTCTTCAACAAAAATAATTATAATCTATATATATATACACTGCCAGCCAAAAGTTTGAGACCAGTTGTAATATATTTATGCTATCACTTATTGTATTCAAAGTTTCGGTAATAAAATAAAAATTGTTGTCCATACATATTTTTAAATTACTGATGAACATCTAAAGAGACTTTTGTAGGTATGTTTCTCAGGTACAAATAGAATTAATGGGTTCTGTTTAAAAACATCCAAGACCGCAGGGTGTCTGGCCAGTGGAAGGGTCATCATTATATTTAAAGTAGCTCCGTATTAATTGTTCTTTAATTCTATTCTTCTTTAATTTTGCACTGGCTATTCTTTGTTATTATTTAGACTTTCTAAAACAGGTTATTTTAAATTTTTTTTTAAGTTATGTACCATTTTGTACGAATAATTTAATTTAGTCTTAACTTGGGGTTTCTATAGTTAAAACGTTTTAAAAATGGGAAAAGTACGAGAAATAAATATCGAAACTCGATCTGCCATTGTTACTTTACATAATGAAGGCAAATTCGAACGTGAAATTGCGTCTCAACTTAAACTTTCGAAGACTTGTATTCATCGCACAATTATTCGGTTTAAGGAAACGGGTAGTTTTCAAGATTTTCCACGTTTAGGAAAACCGAGAGCTACCACTTCTAGTGAGGATCAGTTTATCGTTATTACCAGCAAAAGGAATAGACGCTTAACAGCACCAAAAGTTCGTGCTGAAGTGAACAAATCTTTAAATAAACCAATTTCGCTTACCACAGTGAAAAGACGGTTGAGGAACGCTAAACTGTTTGGTCGTGTTGCCGTTCGGAAACCTTTACTAAGGCCGCAAAATAAGAAAAAAAGGATGCAGTGGGCCCTATTCCATCGAGATTGGACAGAAGATGATTTTAAAAAAGTTCTTTGGACTGATGAGTCAAAATTCCAAGTATTTGGCTCAAATCGACGAATTTACATTCGGCGTAGCACCGAAGAAAAGATGTTACCAGATTGTGTAGTGCCAACTGTTAAGCACGGTGGTGGTTCAATAATGGTCTGGGGTTGTTTCTCAGGCCATGGAATTGGAAATTTGGTTAAAGTTGATGGAATTTTGAAGAAAGAGGAATATAAAACAATTCTCGAAAAAAATGCTGAACCATCAGGCTTAAGTTTAATTGGCAATGGGTTCATTTTCCAGCAAGATAACGATCCAAAGCATACTTCCAAGCTATGTACAAATTATTTATTACAAAAAGAAGCAGAAGGAGTTTTAAAAATCATGAAATGGCCACCGCAAAGTCCGGATCTCAATCCAATCGAGCTTTTGTGGGACGAGCTTGATAGGAATGTCCGAGAGGAGTGTCCCTCTTCACTTGCAGACTTATGGAGACTACTACAAGAAAGCTGGAACAAAATTTCTCAAGAAACCATAAATAAATTAATAAGTAGAATGCCGAGGCTAGTAGAAAAGGCCGGCAGTGTATATATAATAAAACTGGAGAAGATTTTTTTCCAACTCTTTGTTGTGCATCTTTAACGCAATACGCAACTACTGAACGGATTTTGATGAAACTTTTTGAAGTTATACTTCTTTAGGCGCGTTATGAAAAAATGATGAGAGTGAAATTTTTAGATGGGCGGCCATCTTGAGACAAAAATTAACAAAATGAAGTTAGTCGTAAAACCACTGAGTTTCCTGGCGCGCGTAATTTGAATTTTTGTTGTATTTATTTTCTAATTTATTTATTTTTATATTTAAATTAAAAATAATTATATATACAAATTACACATATTATTAATAAATAAGTTATTACTTTTCTCGAATTTTGCAGTAGCTGTTATAGGTACTTTTTGAAGTTTAATGATGAAATTGACGTCTGCATCGCGGCGCGGTTTTAGAAGTATTAGTAGCGTTTGTGACAAATATAGCACAATCAGAGCTCTGCACGTAAATGGGTCACTGAGTTACGGCACTTTAATAATAGGCCCGTTTTTCCAAAAATTGAAAATTTTAGTTTAAGATCTTTTTCTTAAGCCTTTTCTACACTTACTGATCGCTATGTGTAATGTGCAATGTATGTATGTCGTCGCCACACATTTCATAGACTTCAATAGATTCTATAGATTTCAATATAAACTTTAATAGATTTCAATAGACTTCTATAGACTTAATAGATCTAATAAAATTAGTTATAAAAAAAGTAAAAAAATTGTATTGATGATGCACAGATGTGAAGCTTAAAAGGCTTAAGATGCTGTAAAAAGTATATTTTACGATTGTCTTGTTATTCTTTATTCTTCCTACCCTGTGAGTACAAAACGTCCAACTACGTAAAAGTTCTGTAACAGCTACCTAACATCCTTTCGTTATGTAACTGTTACAGAGCTGTTACGTAATTAAGCGTTTTGTACTTTACAAATAATCATAAAAAGCCTCGCATACTCACAACTAAGATGTAGGATTGATTTGAATGTCGATAGTGGAGTTAAGTGAATACCAAAAAAAAATAATAATTCAAATAATTTTATTCATATAATAAGATGAAGCTATTTTTAATATATTTTTTACAATTTTTGCGTGTATGTATATGAAATTATAAAGACATTCATATTAATTGGTTAAATATTTGTGTAAAAATTCAAAGATGCTTTTAATACCTATTGATTTCTACCATACAAATACTGGAACCGTGGTAATATCTTCATAATTGCAACACGGATAGAATTTCGTACACCCCCTATATTATTCTTCAAATGTGTTAATCCATTGTAAATGTTTTGCTTTTTATAAATAATGTGTTCAAATATCAAAATTATTCCAGACGAAATAATTCCAGATCCAAACAGAATAAATATATCCAATATAAAATCAAAATTTACACTGAATTTTTTTTTAGGAAAAATCCAACTGTAATACTCGAGTGATGTAGATATTGAAAGCACCAGGTCATATTTTAGTTCCCATCTTTGAAGTATACCCCGTTCTTTCAGTCTATCATTGCTGCAAAATATAAACGCTCATTATTTGAGACATGTAAGGTTTAAATGTGTTACATCAACATGAACTTTTGTCTCATATAATTATTAGGAAAAATTACAAAGACTCCAGCAGGAAAATGTTTACGAGAGTTGCCAACTCGTGTAAAAGAGCACGATTCAGGACTGTGTCGTAAGTAATTTATTATTGTACTGATTAAAGGAACTTGTTCCATGATGATTGTATTATCCCTGCATAAACTCGCAACTGTACCTTCATAGGTATCCATTCCTTCACAACCAGGACCATTAGGAATATAATTTATTTTTGGTACCTTAAAAATAATACAATTAAGAGTAATTAATTATTAACTGCAGAATTCGTAAAAAATCATTTTCTTGCCTCAGATAAGATTTGAGAAATTTGAAATTGATAGTCTGATTGCAAATATGTAAGATTTTCATGGCACAAAGAAGTTACATTATTCACGTTCGGGAACATGAAATCATTGATGATTATATTACAGAAAAAAACCAATGATATAAGCCAGCCAAAAATCATAGTAAAAAAAATTAAAATTTTAGCTGAGTTCCTTTTGTATTTGATTTTACCACCTAAAAAGGTTGTTAGTAAGACAGTTAAAAAAATTTTTTTTTATTGAAAAACTTACTTTGAAGGGTCACTAAGCCAAAGACTGTAAGAAAAGATGAAAGGAAATTGTAAAGTTTCCTATTAGAAAATTCTAAAATTTCGAAACTAAAAAATACCAATACTATGATGAAGAACATTATCGAAAATGCTATTAAAGCCATTGGAGTAATATTGCCAACTATACTTAGTTTCCTTGAACTGTCTTGTGGATGCTTTCTGATCATTGCAAATCTGAAATGAAAATTAATAGAAGCCGAAGATGCTTAAATGTATAGCGATGATTATCATAAAAAAATTAAACTTAAGGATGGCTTAAGTTCTAATTAAAGCCCATTTTGTTCTGTGTTTTAGCTTTAAAGTCATAAGATGTTGTCGATGCTACTCATAATTACAAAGCATGATGGAAAAAAAATTGTTAATAGTGCTAAATATTATTGATACGGTTGGTAGAAGAATATTTTTGTGCTTGTAAAGTTTAAATATGGAGGAGTGTCGCCATCTTATGACCATGGGCATGGCACCTGCTCCTCGAACTATCTCAGCCGTGGACGGGGCAAGCCTGACGACGACCTTTTCTAGAAAAATCTCTAGGCACTGGACCACCTGTCGCGAAGGGTTTGACCAAAAGGATTACTCGGTGAATTAAAAAGAAGTGAAGCTTTTAGCACATTCTTTTGTTGCAAGAAAAATAGATAAATGAATAGTGGCGACAAATAGTTTTCAAGAAAAATAGAAAGACCTGACAAAGAAATAATAGAATCGAATGTACTAGAGAAATTCCGAGTTCCTATATAAGGGTAAGACAAGCACAAGCAGGTCAGTGTGAAATAAATCGTCAACGTGTCTTGAAATAAATCGTGAACGTGAACAGTTTTAAATAAATCGACATTGTGATATATAAATCGGGAGTGATAAATCGTAAACAGTGAATCGCAAGTGTAAATAAACTGTGAACAGTGTTAAATAAAGTGTAAAATGATGAAAGATAAACAGTAACAATTAGTGAATAAGTTACTGAAAAATAACTAGTTAAACAATGAACTAAATCATTTTTTACGTCTAGTTAATAAGTGTAAATAAACATTTATTAAAAAATAAATTTGTCGTCATTAAACACAAACGTAAAGAACCCGTAAAAATATTACAATAAATACTTCAAAAGCTCAGTATGGTTTAAACAAGCGATCACAAGAACTTTGAAACATTTCAAGAGATTTAAATAATTGTCAAATTTTATATAACATTGAAGGTTGTTACTTTCATTAAATGAAAGTTTCACTTACCGGCGATATGAAAAAGGATAATTTATTATTGGTGCTACACTAGCCATCATAAATATGTGTCGTGGTCCACTTTGTGATTCCGTAATCCATTGTTTTCTACAATTTGTATATGTTCAATTATCTCACTAAAAATGCAAATGTGAAGGTAATACTGATGTGAAAATATTAAGAACAAGATCTGCTCCCGTTTGCTATTCTGTGAATAAATGCAACCCTAATTACCTGGAAAAGAATGTAACAATCCTGGATTTTGGTTGAAATATGAATCTAGATACTATGCTATGCCAGTGAGTCCTAGTACCTAATAGTTGATTTTTTTGAAGTTATACTTCTTAAGGCGCGTTATGAAAAAATGATGAGAGTGAAATTTTTAGATGGGCGGCCATCTTGAGACAAAAATTAACAAGATGAAGTTGGCCGCAAAACCACTCGGTTTCTTGGCTCGGTTATTTAAATTAAAAATAATTATATATACAAATGACACATATTAATAAATAATTTATTACTTTTTTCGAATTTTGCAGTAGTTGTGATGAAAATGACGTCTATATTTCATGCATATTCTTAGTTATCACGAAATCTGGAATTCTGAAATGATTCAACCATCTTAGAATAATAATTTAGTAAAACAAGATATGAATAAGATTAAGACATTTACTTTGAAAAGTAGCTACTTACTTTATTTCGCAATTTTTATGAAGCTTTGTTTTCATGGCATGCATGAATTGTTAACCAGAAAAATGATCCTGACAAATTTTATAAACTTCTTGCAGCTTCCTTTGGATATTATTAATTTATATAAATTAAAATATTACTCTCTCAATTTTATTTTTAATTATTATTTCTTTAAATATATATATTATTATTATTAAATATTAATTTACAATTCTTTAAAATTGATTATTTGAATAAAATTAATAAAAACTAATTTTTAATGATGCCAAAGAAGTATAACTTTTCATGCGCGTACATAAGTAAACGCAACCACTTTTTTTAGTTTCTAAATCCTCATAGAAAAAGATTCATAATGTATGCATTACAAATTTTAAATTAAAAAAATTCTGTTCACTTTACTCTAAGTTCATCAATGCACTTGAGTGCATTGTCATAAGTTTCTTTTATGTGCAGTAACTCCAACGAGCATATTAAAAGGTAAGACAAATTATTTGAACTACAATGGTACTCAAGAAGTCAGTGAAATAATTAAATTCAAACCGCCTATTGGCGCAGTCGTTAAAGCAGTTGCTCTCTCCGCTTCATGCATCAAGTGGTACTGAGTTTGATCCCAATTAAATCCTAGACCTAAGATAAAACTGACCAACAGAAATTGTCTGTACTTAGACCGTCGTGATATAACCTTAGATATTAAATCGAATTAAAACACCAAAAAAAAATTTGATAGATTTTATGTTAGCTCGCGCCAGACACTGCGCAATTTGTGGTTTCTTAACTCTTTATAACATGGATTCACATTGACCCAAAGATTTTTTTATTTTCAATCATAAAAACAGGGATTACTAGTCCTATTCATAGGAAGATAATGATTTTGATCACTAGACACGAATCGTGGGGATGATATTTAAAACATACCGGAGTAAATTTTCTACAGTCGTCTGATGATTTCAGTAAAAATCTTAAAATAATTAAACCAACATGTTTTTAACATCGTTAAAACATAATCCCAAAGTTTTAAGAGTTCAAGATAATTCTGAACCAAAATATAACTTAAAAGGAAGCATATTCTAGAAGTTTCATTTTTACATGTAGATTCTTGAATGGAAAATCCAACAGAAAAAAAATCACCGTGAATAAATTTTTTACAGAAATCAAAAAAACTGGGAAGGATGTAAAAGAAAACATAATATCATTAAAGAATATAATAACATTTCTTTTCTACCTGAAGTTTCGCGGTGTATTTTTAATAAATGAAATATTCTTCAAATGCTATAAAGTTTACATACGACGAGAGATAAGAAAATGAGTGGGAGAGAGAAACAGCAGGCTTTTATTTAGTAACAATCAACAAAGACAACGTCAAAACAAGATTTGTATGAGCATATATATATTATAAAAGGTTCGTTTCATTTAACAGACTAACCATAATTTTCCAAAATGAACGCCAAAATAGCGTTCTTAATCTGTAATTATTTGATGAACCTGATGAACTTGTATTTTTATATTATACGTATCAGTTATACCAGTACTTGGTTTTGAGCAAGTATCGTTTAAAAACGCCCAGAACTAATCTAAGACTAGACATGCTTCACAGAATATAAACTTACAGTTCTTTTTTCGTCACGTTGGCGTACAAAATATGTTAATTACCACGAATCTATAAACTACTAATGAGGGAAAACCCATTAATAATTTTTTTTTATTTCTAACGAAGTTTTTGAAGCAAGTTGAAAATAAATAATGGAGCATTAGAAACACCAAAAATGCTGCATTATCCAATTTTTTTAAATTTTTGGGAAGATTCTGAAATCTCTAATGCCCTCTTACAGTTAGAGTTACTAAGGCTATTTAAGCCTCGATAAATTTAGTTTTTAATGTTTGTTACCTCAGAACTTTGGGCTGGGTGAACCGATTTTGATAATTTTTTTTTATTTGAAAGCTGATACTTTTTTTTACAGTTTCTATTTAATTTGAAAGAAATCGTTTGTTTTTAAGGGGTTGAAAACTAAGGGATGAAATATTAACTTCTTTTTGGATAGCTCGATTTTAATAATTCTTTTTTTTATGGGTAGAACGTAATTTTAAATTAATCGAATTTCCATTTCTATAAAAAAACTTTACTCATAGGAGGTTCAAAATAAGGGATGAAATAATAAATTTTTCCTAAAAACCCGATTTCGATAATTTTTTTTCTATTACGTAAGTACATCGAATCTTTAAATTGTTCACGTTTTAAATTTTGAAAAAAAAAATCCACTCGCTAAGAATGAAAATAGGGGATAAAATAGTGACGTTTAACTAAACCATCGAATTTTGATGATTTTTTTCTTATTGGAATGTGTAACAAGAGATATTAATTCTTAACTTTATTGTAAATGGATCATTTTTTCTAGGTATTTACGTAAATTAAGTGAAAATTTAAATTAATAATAAATACTATACCGTAGATGTAATCTTGGATAAATTTCATTCCAATAATCCATAAAAAAACCCCTTTTCTCTCCATCGTTATTGTAATAATACCCAAGCTTCTAGAATTTGTTTTAACTGTTATGATTTGTTTTAACAGGAATATAAGAAGATCCTAAGTAATTACTTTTAGATAACTTTCAATGTTCAATTGTACAATTAGTTCGTATTTTGGATGCCATTCTTTTATAGTGTTATATTCCTTCTCATAACGAACAGTCACAAATTTGATACGTTCTGAATCCCAATAATAAATAGTTTCGTCTTTACGGAGAGAAATGGGCCATTTACGAAACTGGTTCTTTGACGAGCACTCCAATTGTTGAATAAAATTATGAAAAAACTATTTCAAAATCGAAGTTTAATTGAAATTTTAAACGTAATATAACAAACTTACTATGTAAAAATAGAAAATGTTCATTTTCATTGCAAAAGATTTTGTTAAATAATTAGATATTAAATCAATTTTTCTCTTAGCTAGGTCCTTTTTATCGGTCACATCAGCTTGCATAGCGTACACTTTTTGTTCAAATAACACTCAAATATATTCTTGTTCTTTGTAAAAATGTTATTATACATTAAAAATACAATTTATTTTAATATTATGTATTGAAAGGTTTTTTATAACAGCTTTTTCGCTTTCGACTGGTAAATATGCTTTTGATAAATGCAAGTGTATAAAATGAACTATCCATTGTACCTTAATGAACCTAAATCAGTACCTATGTAATATCAAACCAATCGTAGGAAAAATATTTACCTGTTATTGGATTTATAGACCAGGGTAAATAATTTTTGAACAGAAAAAAATTATAGTAGAATGAAACCCATTGGAAAAGGAAGAGAATATAACAAAAATGAAAATAAATTACAATCGATCTGTGGTCGGGAAATGGAAAAGGGGGGTGTTTTTAAGGGAGAAGCAGTTTATCTCGATTTCTGAAAAAACTGCAAGTCCTATGGAAAAAAGGTAAAAGGCAAAGTTGTAGATAATACGTTGATCTACAACTTTTTTGTTCACATAAATAACCTCAAAATTTATGTGAAAAATTCAAATCAATAAGTTTTTGGTTTTTAATTTTTATCTTTTCTAAAAAAAAAAATTCTACACGAAATTTGGTTAAAACTTTAACTAAAAAAAAACTAATTTTGACAAAAAAAAAAATGATAGATACTTTCAGACTTTAGATCCAAATAAAGTTCATCAAAATTCGTAAGACTACTTTTCAAGAAAAAGATGTTAACTGTCTCACATCAGCTTCTATACGATTTTTAGTAAAAAAGTACCTGTAATCCTTCCTGTAGGACTTGAAAACCATTCATACCAAATGTCATTTAAAACCATTCAGCTATTTTAAGGGGCATCCATTTAATGCGCGAGGCGTTTATTGTGATTTTTGAAATCCCACCCCCTCCTTGTTGGTAATATGTCATGAGATTTGGCATAACCTTTAACCCGCAATCTAATGTGATATTTTTCCAAACGTGTTTTTTCAAAAAAAAATACGTGATATTTGCGAGACCATCCCTTTCCCTAAAAAAAGATTAGATGAGATTCGGCTCAACCACATCGGCCCCTGAACCCTAATTAATGGATGTTCCCTTATAAGAATAGATTAGTAGCTATGCTACAGGATCTTTAACAAAACTTCATTAAAATTCGTTTCGTTAAGTAATTGTTAAATTTTAAAATTTTTAGTTTATTATTTAATACGTCTATTTTTAATTAATATCTTCGACAATGAACAGTTAAAAAAATCAAATATTATAAAAAATTTCATTATTTATTTCATTCGGCGTTAAATTGAAATTCATATTTATTTTCCAGTAAAATTTGTCAATTTTATTAATTCAACTTTGTCGAGATTTCTTTCGTTATTGTGTAAAATTGGAAGGAAATGCGTTAAAATTTTATATCGCGAACTTTACCGAAACTTTTTAAATGTACGGTTCTTGTAGGATATAAATGTTTTGCCATCCCATGGGAACCATATGCATTATTCTAGCCTTAAAAGTAAGCTATATCAATCTCCCCCAAACTACCTCATTGCAAAAATCGTATTAATCTTTAACTTTGTGATAAACAAAAAACATATCTATCCCATGGGAATTGTACATCTCTCCTGAGTAAGAAGTAGATCCAGTCTTCTTAAGGAAAATGAGTTAAGACTCTATTTCGTGGATTTTAATGAAACTGCTTTTAAATACACGGTACTTATAGAATACATACTTTTTTTACTATCCCATGAAATAATCTATATCATTTTCTGACCCCTAAACTACCACATTACAAAAAAGGAAGTTTATATTTTGCTCTGTCAAAAACAAAAAAAATATCTATCCCACGGGAACCGTACATTGTTTTCTGGATATAAAGTACACTATATGTTAAACTTATTATAATCTATATCTATGACAAATTTCATCCATATCCATTTAGTACTTTTTGAGTGAAAGAGCAACAAACATCCTTACAAACTTTCACGTTTATATCATATAAGTAAGATATTGAGCAATTTATTAAAATTGACAATTTAACTATTGCATTTTCTGAGAACATTCAACACTGTAATGTTTATATTTTTTGCACCATCAGAAGGTAGAGGTTTCCACAAACAAAAAACTTATTGACTTTTAAAAAAAATTAGATAGTTTGTCATAATACGGAGAAAAAATTAATATTAAAAAAACAGTGTGTTTGGGGCATTAAAAAGTCAGTTTTCACCAAATTTCGTTAAATTTTTTTTTTTTTTTTTGTAAAAGATAAAAATTAAAAATATAAAACCTTGGTAATTTGAATTTTTCACATAAATTTTGAGGTTATATGAAAAAAGTGTTGACACAAAAGTTGTAGATTTACTAATTATCTACAACTTTTTTATTTAACTTTTTTCCATGGGACTTGTATTTTTGTCGAAAATCGAGATAAACTATTTCTACCCTTAACCCCCCCCCCTTCCACTTCCTCAGCTAAGATCGTCCGTAATTTATTTTTCCTTAAATTTTTGTTATATTCTCTTTCTTTTCTCATGGGTTTCATTCAATTATAATTTTTCACTTTGTACCATTTTCAAAGGCTAAAAGCACCTGGTCTATTAAAGTTAATAAATAATATGCTTACAAATATGCAATATTGTTAAATAAAACATTTATTATAAATTTAAAATGTTGTTGCTTATTTTTTAAAAATATCTTCTTTGGCATCATTAAAATAAAAACTTGTCAACCGAGTAAAAATAAAATTCTTTTTATAAATTCTAACTATTTAGGTTTTATTCACCGAAATTTGGAATTTTTTAAGGATCTAACGACAATCTTTGGTGGACCGGATCCGGCCCGCATGACCATATATTCGTGGGCACAGATCTAACCCATCGACTTACTAACGTTCCTAATATTATATAATACTTATTATAATCCATCGAAAATTCCCATCGCTAACGGAAAACGAAGAACATAATGATGATTAAATGAGGCTCTAATGGGTGAGCGCGGCCCTTCGTTCCTATGACCTTATTTATCCGATAATATGCATTTGACCGACCTCAAAACAATATGTGACCACACACATAATAAATTTCAACAAGATGCCCAGCCAATAAACAATTTTTGACCTTCCGGATTTTTGGCTGAAGACACATTGATAGATAAATTCTTGGGCCACGAATTTCGTGTTTCTCCAAATATCGATTTCATTTGCCTCGCTGTAGAGAGTGTGACCGTTTTTCGGCGTGCAATTAGAATTTTAGATGGTGTGCGTTCTAATAGCGCCAAAACGTGACCCTCTTCTTGATTCGTCTTCTTGTCGATTAGCCGATATTTGTATAGAAATCTTTGAGTGTTTGTTGTATTGGCTCTGGCGTTGTCGTCCTCATATATAGGTACGATTAAGAAAACTGTCACTGACGATGACACCTGCCACTTACTCATATAATATTTTGTTGGTGCGGAGAGAAGGAATAAGAAACGATTCAGGTGGGCCGCTGTTTACATTGGTCATTAGAGTCAGTGTCAAAACCTACATTTTCTAATATGGTTACCTGGAAGTCTTTTTTATCACTATTTTATTTGTCTTGAAACTTTTTCTTTCTAATGCATTTTTTTTTTTTTGATTATTCAACTTTTTTTCTTGTATTAAAATAGTTACTTTGGGTTAATTTGAAACAATAATTCTGTATTTGTTAGGATTTAAGACCTAGTTGTAGGATATGTATGGCCCAGGCTATTTTTCATCTTTTCATAAAAAGATTTATAAGACTTTTCATGGCGAAGTATTTCTTGATATAAATAAATATTATAAAAAAATGAAAAACCGACTTCAAAATATATAAAAATTCTTAAACAAAAAATGCACTAAAAAGTAACAAAATAATGGCGTATCCTTGCAGTATCTACAACTTACAAATTATTAGGATGATACAATGTACAACTATTGTTATTTTTGGAGTTGGTGTCAGCCAAGGAAATACGACTATATTGGTACTTAGCAAAAAACGAGAATACCTTATGAAAATTATTTTTCAAATGAACTTTTAAACAATATACTCGAACTGTAACGATATCTAGCGACTTTTAAACTACAAAATATCAATTACCAACTAAACCTTTTTACAAATTACCATTAATATTTATTTTCTTGACTGACACCAACTCCAAAAATAACAATAGTTGTACATTGTATCATCCTAATTATTTGTAAGTTGTAGATACTGCAAGGATACGTCATTATTTTGTTACTTTTTAGTGCATTTCTTGTTTAAGAATTTTTATATATTTTGAAGTCGGTTTTTCATTTTTTTATAATATTTATTTATTTCTCGCGTTTTAGTGATCTGAAGTTTGATAACTGATTTTATTTTCTTGAAAATGGTTAACCTTCTAAACGCGCTGCACATATGAGGCAGCGCCGTTTAATATTAAAAGTTACTACATCATCCCTTTTTGCCCTTAAGGGTTGAAATTTTTTGCTTTTAAATGTAATAACAAAACTAAGTGGATTATTCTTTCCAACAGAAAAAAAATTATCAAAATTCGGTTAAATGTCACTATTTCATTCCCTATTTTCATCCTTTAGGGGTAGATTTTTTTTCTTCAAATTGAAGTGTGAACAATTTAAAAGTACGTTGTACGTAATAGAAACAAAATTATCATAATCGGGTAAGCCAGGAAAAATTTATAATATTATTTCCTCTCTAATTTTTAACCCCTTATGAGTGGAGTTTTTTTTTAAATGGATAGGAGATTAATTTAAAATTGTGTTTTACAAATAAAAAAAGAATTATCAAAATCGAGCTATCCAAAAAGAAGTTAATATTTCATCCCTTAGTTTTCAACCCTTTAGAAGTGAAAGATTTTCTTTAAATTAAAATGGAATCACAAGAAGAGCACTAGTTTTCAAATAAAAAAAGAATTATCGAAATCGAGCTATCCAATAAGAAATTAGTATTTCATCCCTTAGTTTTCAACCCCTTAGAAGTGAACGATTTCCTTCAAATTAAAATGGAACCACACGAAAAGCACTGGCTTTCAAATAAAAAATAATTTTCAAAATCGAGCTATCCAATAAGAAGTTTGTATTTCATCCCTTAGTTTTCAACCCTTTAGAAGTAAAAGATTTTCCTCAAATTAAAATGGGACCACACGAGAAACACTAGTTTTCAAATAAAAAAGAATTATCGAAATCGAGCTACCCAATAAGAAGTTAGTATTTCATCCCTTAGTTTTCAACCCCTTAAAAGTGAACGATTTCCTTCAAATTAAAATGGGACCATTCGGAAAGCACCAGCTTTCTAATAAAAAAAGAATTATTAAAATCGCTTCACCCAGTCGGAAATACTGAGGTAACAAACATTAAAAAAAAAAAATATATTCGAATTGAGAACCTCCTCCTTCTTTTGAAGTCGGTTAAAAACGAAGTTTCCTTCAAAAATCTGGACGATTTTAGGTTTTTAATGAAAAGGTGGTGGGTACTAAAACCGTAACCCGATGTCACGGCGCCCGGTACGAAAGGATATATTAAATTTTATAATCATTGTGGCGACTAGAAATTCGAACACGAAGTGATTACCTCTTGCAACTGCCCTGACAAAACGGCATTATAACCTTAAGCATTTCAATTTGTTCGGGACCAGTGCTGATCAATGCAACTGTATACATATATATATGTAAATAATAGTGGGGAGCCACTCCCACCTACATTCTGGTTACCCCGAATTGCAGCACGCAAGCAGCAACGGCCATTCTGCCTGAACCTGCAAGTTTCGCCTCATATTTTGGACGCCGTACAATCGCCACATATATCAGACCCTCTCACGAAGGATTCAACTATGAAGTAGCGGCATCCTAGGCTTCGGTTGAACTACTACATACCCGTCCCGCGTCTTTTCGGACTCGAGCCTAGTAGCTCGTCTCAGCGGCCGCTGCTCCACGACGGCTCCAGCAGCCCAGAGTCTCACGGCCCAGCGACAATCGTGACCATGTCACTAGGAGGGGAGTGATGTAGCGACTAGAAATTCGAACTTGCAGTGATTGTCTCTCGCAGCTACCCTGACGAAACAACATTATAAAGCTTAAGCAATTCAATTAGTGCGCATGGAGAGAGTTTCTCCTTCCACTGACAACTGATTATTTCATATTTGAGCCGCTCAGTGCACACATCAATTAACTCCATAATGTAAAACGTTGAGTAAATTGATAAAATAGACTTCTGAAATACATTGTCTCTTATCTCTTAGCTAAAAACCAAATTGTCGTTTAGAGCTATTATTACTTATTATTAGAAAAATTTATTTCGGATATATAAAGTTAGGAGTCAACAAAGTGTTTTGACCTGAAAATTTGTAAAAGTTGAAAAAGTGGAGTTAATCGATATATGCACTGACTGGCTCATTTGAGCGTAGACTTAATAATCAATGCAGTTCGGCAAGATATTAGATTAATATAGCTTTATTTAGCTTATGGTATTTTTTATATTTTACTGTTAATACAGTAAAGCACATTTTTAAGTTACAATTCCATTATTCAAATAATCAAATTGCATTTCAACACTCCCTTTTATTATTTTTTAACCAGAAAGAGGGCGAGGTTAAAGTTTTTTTTTAATTGCTCCTTAAATGCTCTTTTCCGGATCCGCAATTACTCCAGGTGTATATTTTATTAATAATTTAATTTTATTTTAATTTTCAATCTCAAGAAATACAATCGCTATAAAACCTAAAATATTTTTCTTTTTTTTAAAGCTCTATCTGCTTTTTTCATTACGCAAATAATTGATCAAATTAATGTAATATTTTTTATAATTAATTATTTGTAATTATTTATACATGTATTGTTGTATTATGACGTCATCAATTTTATAAACATGAATAGTTTAAGAATTGAATTACTAATAAACTATATACCTGGAGCAATGGTGGATCTGGAAAGAGCATTTATTGGGCAAATTTTCGAAAAAAAAAATTTAAAAAGTGATTATATTGGATTATTTAAAATATATATTTTTTTTTATTTTACAAATTTTTGAAAAATTAATTACTAATTAACTAATAATTATACACTTGGAGCAATAGCGGATTCTGCAAGAGCAATTTTTTTGAAATTTAGTTAAAAATGTTCTATGCTAAGTTCTTTTTTGAAATGTTTTTCCTCTGTAAATTAAATATGTTCTTAACATAATAAACTACGCAGACGACGTTACGGGTATCAGCTAGTAACTAATAATTTAATTGTCAGAAATAAGTATTTGGCGATAATTTTATTCAAATATCAAAAAAAAAAAAAAATTATTCGTGCCAAATTCCATTTTAAGAATGAGGTCAAATGATGATATCTAAAAGATACCGAGGAGGTCTATATAAAAAAAAATAATTAATTTATTTCCTCACTAATTTTTTTCGTTCATAAATTATTACTTTATTATTACACAGCGCTATTACGGCCAATAATGAACAATGAACAGAGGAGTACCTTATCAAAACGAAACATTTAAAAAAAGGTGATTAACCCAAACCAATTACCATAATTACGTGTCAAGATCTTAATAATAAGTGCCAATAAAAAAAAATTGCCGTGAACGATTAACCGATTAAAAAAAATTTAATTCGAGCCTAATTTTCTATAAGAGCAATTTCGACGATTAAACGATATGTTTGTCTATTTGAGTTCTATGCGAAAAGAATTTCAAACGTTTTCACATTTCATAGAAAGTGGTGGATTTTTATCGATATAATAACATAAGTAAATACGATTCTAATACGAATTTGAGTACAATCGAACGAAAGTAAACCAGTAATTATCGAGAATATACCAACGTGGTCGAGGATGATCCGTTAGCATGCGAACGTTGTACTTGTTTCCAATAATTTCGAAACACTTTTCAAAGAAAGCGTTATATGGGAAACATTTACACTGATCATGCATCAACTCGATAAGTCAATTTTGAAAACGACTAGCTAAAATAAATTGGAACACTTGAGCTAAATTTAGAAGAAAAAAAAAACGCAGATAAATGAAAAGCATTACCACAACTTTCTTTTCATTATGAATTTGCAAAATGCACATAACTATTCTGATAACACTTTTACTTATTCTATATCCGTAATCGATATTCATATATACATAATTTTTTCTTGAATAAATAACAAATATCATTTGCCAAAGAAATCTTGCTGTTTAAAAAAATAGATTAACCCAAAAATTCGTAATTATCAATTTGAGTTATTAAATTTTCGTAAGCAATTAAATTATTTTATGTAGATAAAAACCGACAATTTGAATGTATTAACATAGAATTTATTTTGGCAACGTGTCTAAATTTAAATTTAAAAAAAAAACGAGTTCTAAATAGGGCAATCACGTATTTAGAAAAAGAAAAATCAATAAAATTTAACAGAAGTAATCCATTGTATTGAAATGTTTTAGTTTTATTTTCAAAAAGATACAAATTAAATTGTTTGATTTGAATATTAAATGTGAAATAAGAAAATATGTTTAAACTTCACGATTTCATTCGAAACTTAAATCCTTTTTTTTAATTTATAATAATAAATTCTAACAAAGTTTACATTTGAATGTTAGAATTAAGAAAGAGAACTTCTTGGCTTATGCTATTTAGAAATCATCATCTTTCCAACGGTCTGCTAATTGCCGATGTATGTTGGAAATATGTATTGTTAAATTAAAAAAAAAATTCGACTCATGTTTATTTAATTTTCTAATAATTAATTAAAACTGCAAACGTTCTTCCAATTTCATTAACCGTAATAATACATAAAATTTTATTTCACATGAAGGTATCTGGCTTAAATTTTAATTAATTAATCATGTACTATATATATATATATACGAACATTTCTGATTACTTATAATTAGATATCTTATTTGCCTACCATGTAAAAAACTAATCTCATTTTACAATTCATAGTATAACTTAATGGTCATTATTAATTAGTCGAATGTATAATTTAAAGTTTTCATTTCGAGTTTTGTATTAATTCTAAGGATATAAAACTGATAGTGCCTAACTTAGTACAAGATATAAGTATAATATGAGTTTAATTTTAATTAAATATTACTGTTGTACTTTTACATGTTGTATAAGCATACAAACATTTTAGAACCATTTCTTATTTTCATGATATATCTACTATCTACTAATATTAAAAATTATTTTTTAAAAATATATTATTAGGGGAGACCGGGCCAGGACGGGATAGCTAAGACAAAAATCGTTATAGAAAGAAAAATAAACTCTTTATTGAAATTATTTTACAAAAGGAATAAAAATTATAGACTTATCTACTAAAATTATTCCTTTTTAACGTGTAAAATCACATAATTGTTTTGGCAAATAGAATTTAAAGAAATGTTGTCAAATTTCCCGTCATGCCTCACGGGTGGGGTAAAATGGGAAACGCTGCAGGGCAAAACGAGGACATATTCATATTACATATTATATTCAATCAGGCAGACAGCGTTCACAAGTGTGCCTTTCTTCATCCTCTTCATCAACTCCAGCACAAGAATTATGTGCCTATACACGGCATATGTTGCAGATAACCCAACCTTCGATTGACTCTGAATATAGGTACCTGCAATATATGCAAGCACAGTCATCAGTGTCTTCTTTGGATGAACTAGTTTTCGTTTCAGTTTCTTTTTTGTGCTTTTTATTCAAATGCTTTTTTCAGGTTTCTTTTCAGTCTTCTTTTCATTTTTCTTACTTTTTTTTTATTATTTGTTGCAGTCCCATTATGCCCCGACCTTTTTTCTCTATTAGACATATTTTGCAAAAGTAACAACAGTTCCAACCTACAAAAATTATTCTGTAAAAATCCAATCTTAATTCATTAGTCTTACACCACTACAAAAAGTACGTCTTAAAATTTTACAATAGCACTGATATCTACCTCTGTGCACAACTTTTTAGAAACCAAATACTTGGTAAAAATTCTCCAAAAAGCTGTTTTTTCTCGCCATGCAGCCAAAACAAGTAGTGACAAAGACGAGCCGTTCAGACTCGTGTGACGTGACCGAATATCGCCCAAATAACACTTTGTTAGGCTCTGTTGTGTTCACCAGTCACGCAAAAAAAAAACGTTTCCCATCCTGCCCCGAGCTTCGTCTTGCCCCGGTCTCCCCTACTAGCTGAAACCCGCTCGCTTCGCTGAGTGTATCTAAATTTAACTGATTGATTAAAATATTCCTTACGTTCATAGCGAAATATAAAAATTAATCTATTTTGACAGAAAAAATGATAGATACTTTCAGACTTTAGATCCAAAGAAGTCTCACTGTCTCACATCAGCTTCTATACACTTTTTAGTAAAAAAAATCCCTGTATTCCTCCTTTAGGACTTGAAAATCTTTCATACCAAATGTCATTTTAAACCATAGAGCTATTTTAGGGGGCATCCATTATTTGCGCGAGGCGTTTTTTGCGATTTTTGAAATTCCATCCCCTCCCCTCTGGTAAGATGTCATGAGATTTGGCATCTATCACTCCCCCAACCCTTAATCTAATGTGGTATTTTTCAAAACGAAAAAATACGTGATATTTGGGAGACCTCTCCTTTCCCCAAAGTAAGATTAGATGAGATTCGGCTCGACCCCATCGGCTCCTTAAGGGTTTATATCCACTTGTAAGTCCGAAAAAACGTGTTTTTTGTAGAATTTTTTGTGAAGAGATTTTATATTAAATAAATACATAGAATAAATGTACATATAGCGAATTTAATGTATTTTAATAATTCATGATTTATTTATAAAAATATTTGGTTCCGTTGTTCCTGTAGTAGATCTCCTAGAGGACCTCCACAAAAAGATGTCTGGCGGTGAGGAAGATATCTCTGATCCAAATTATTTGAAATAAAAAAAAACCAAAAGATTTATTTTTAGGATAGATGAATACAGGTAATGATCGATGGAATAGTCAAAATTTTGATTTTTGACAAAATGGCGGCTTCCCAAAGAAAAAAATCGTTTTTTTCAAGAAAATTTACAGTTAAAAGTGGCTTAAAAATTCGAAATTATTGTCAGAAACCTTATTCCTTCGATCATTACCTGATACAAAGATCTAAGAAGATTGTGTGAAAATTTCAAACCGATCGGTCCAGCCGTTTTGGAGAAATTTTCCTCACCGACTTTAAAAACACCGTTTCGAGAAAAACGCGTTTAAAGTTTCGGGAACGATTTACACTTAATTAAAAAAAAAAATTTCCAACTTACATCATGTCATCTATTCCATGACCATAAGAGGAACCCTCTGCTTCGTTGTTGCCTCTGAAATATTCAGCTGTTGTTGTCTACGAGCCATTCTCCCTTCGCGCGTGGACCCGAAAGGTATAGGGAACATAGGGAAGGTATAGGGACAACGAGAAGCAGCTACTACTCCGGCTTACGCTCCTACTTTCGAACGCTCGGAGACGTCATTACTATTACGCTCATATCTCCGAGACTAATTATCGGATTAAGTTCAACTTTTCGGAGAATATTCTCAAATATATGTACATTCAAAAAATGGAAAAAACAAAAAATCGAATTTTTGAAAATGACAAGTGGATATAACCCCTTAACGCCTTACGTAATAATTAATTTATGTTCCCAAAAGAATAGATTAGTAGCTATCCTATATGGTCTTCAATAAAACTTTATTAAAATTCGTTCCGTTAAGTGATTGTTAAATGTTGAAATTATAGTTATTTTAATACGTTTATTACTAATTAATATCTTCGACAAGGAACAATGAAAAAATTCAAATATTTAAAAAAATGTCCTTATTAATTTTATCGGGTGTTAAATTGAAATTCATAATTTTCATAAATTTCATAATTTCAACTTTGTAGAGATTTCTTTCGTTATCGTGTAAAATTGGATGAAAATGCGTTAAAATTCTATTTCACGAACTTTACCGAAACTTTTTAAATGTACGGTTTCTGTAGGATATAAATGTTTTGCCATCCCATGGGAACCATGCATTATTCTAGCCTTAAAAGTAAGCTTTATCATTCTCCCCTAAACTACCACATTGCAAAAATTATATCAATCTTTAACTCTGTGATAAACAAAAAACAAATCTATCCCACGGGAAAAGTACATCTCTCCTGATTAAAAAGTAGATCAAGTCTTCCTAAGAAAAATGAGTTAAGACTCTATTTAGTGGATTTTAATGAAACTGCTTTTAAATACAGGGTTCTTATAGAATACATAATTGTTTTGTTATCCCATGAGAACCGTTTATTATTCCGGTATGAGAAGTAATCTATATCATTTTCTGACCCCTAAACTACCACATTACCAAAAAGGAAGTTTATATTTTGCTCTGTCAAAAACAAAAAAAAATATCTATCCCACGGGAACTGTACATTGTTTTCTGGATATAAAGTACATTATATGTTAAATCGGATTATAATCTATATCTATGACAAATTTCATCCAGATCCGTTCAGTACTTTTTGAGTGAAAGAGCAACAAACATCCTTACAAACTTTCACGTTAATAATATAATTAAGAAGTAAGATTTAATTATGTTGAAATATAACTGAATATGGATATAAATATATCCTAAATGACTTAAGAAATGAAATTAAGTAAGTAGAAAAACAAGCATGGATTAACGGATCTTAATATGATTATCTAGAACAGTTAATATACCTTAAATTAATCCTAAACATATACCCTCTTAATTTATTTCAACTTTATTTATCTTTACAATCAACAAAGTATAAAAACCTATCTTTATCGATAGCTCTAATCCAATAGTAAGACAAGAGTCCTTCAATACTACGCCTTCACAATTTTCTGATAAAAATTATTTATTGAAAAATTGTTAAATTGATCCCCATGTGTTCGTATTAAATCCGCAAAAACTATGTTGATTAATGCCAAAGGGGTCGAGGGGGCCCTCTGACGGGGGGTTGGGAGGGCAACCTCAACAATAGAAATTATGGTTATTGCTCGTTTACCCAATTATCATTCTTTGACTGAATGTGCACTTCTTGATACCGCGAAGTTTTACACAAAACTAAATGTTTTAACATAAAAAAATTATGCTGCAAATAGGATTTTCAGTTATTCTATGATGACTTTTTGTCTGAGGATATTTTGTCGTGGGGATATTTTCTCCGGAGATCAAAACGCATGGAACCAAAGGATATGCTCTGACTTTTGAAAATCTAAGTTTGTAAATATTTCCTTTTCTACACCATTGTCGATGTTTTTAAGAGCTTAAAAATTTGTAGAATATACAGATCTTAACAATGTTGGCATCTATAAAATGTTCAGTGTTTACAGATAGAGCGTTAAATGTGGCTACCACTTGGTTGTAAACGACGTGACGTTGTAATAACCGTAATAACTGATATTTTCATAATAAAAGTTTTTTCTCACTCGAGTAAATATCGATGGATTAAAGCACAAAGGTTACATGTCCAATTTTTATACGCACTGAACATGTAACGTTTGTGCATGAAAGAATTTTACCATGGTGGACATAAGATAAAATTATTTTTACAATTTAATGGTTTATTAGGACATTGTAGAATATTGTAGGACTTGCAGGACATACACTGTTTGAGCATTAGGAAGATATGGATCTACACTATATTTTGTAACTTGTACCTACTGATAAACATTTTTGCTGTAGCATAGGCATTTTAAATATCATATAAGTAATATTAGTTTTCTGTACTTGTTCATATATACCAGTCCTGGCATTCATTTATATCCATTTATATCAAGAATGTTAAAGAGCTCCGTAACCAAAACTATCGGATTTCTGAAATTAAAAACTACCCCTATACGTACCTAATCGAATCCCATATAAAAGTTTTAGATAGAGGGAAGTAAATATATCATAATTGAGTTACTACTGTTTTTAAGTAGATTAAATACTTGAAATTAAATATCTATAGCAGTGATTTTTGTTGTAGTCCTTTTCTTTTCTTGCCTACACATTCAAAAAATTTCAAAATTTGGCGGTCCCCCGACAATAATGTGAGCATTTCTTTAATTTGTCGGTATATTCCAAGAATTTCGCGGCGCCCAAAAGTTCCGCGGCAGAGCGATTGAAAATCACTGATCTATAGTAATTACTTATTTATATGAATGATTGTTAGTATCAAATAATAAATTAGAAAGAAAGTCAAATTATTACCTACTTGTGTTTTACTTTTACAATTTCTAAAAAACCAAATATCCGTTACCGAAATTAACGCATAATCTGAAATGATTTCATATCTCTTAAGCCGTATCCGAAACTGGTATAATATTATATCTATATTCGTATCAATATCGAGATCCGAAATTACATATCAGTAACCTTGGTTTATAGGTAATACCGTTCAAAAGCTCATCAAGCTAAATGTCACCTCCCCCCAACCTTGTCACGCTGCGTCACTTGGGTTTCCTACGGCTGGTCTGATTTGGACGAGATTTGCACTACAAGTAGTAAATATTACAAAAAGTGCTATAAAATACTTTTTATTCCGAAAAAATGTTGATTTTCTGAGAAAAAAAATTAAAACTATATAAACTGCACAACGAAAAACATACATCGGCAGGCTGCTGTGATACAATATACATATACCATATCATATCGTAAAGACAATATGATTTTAAACTATATAATTTGTTATTCTTATAAATTAATGTTCGCAAATTTGAAAATTATAACCATTATTGAAGTAGCGATAGGTTAAATTCCTAGAAACCATAAATCCATTGTGAATTTACAGGTAGTTAATATATTATTAATAAATCGGCTGAATAAACGGTTGAATTTTCGAGGGAGGAGAAGGAAATCCTCTGCATTAAATATGATTTCATTCATAAAATAAATATCTTAGTTCAAAAATGAGACCCGTAAGAATAAATAACAAAATAAATATTATAAAAAAATGAAAAATCGACTTCAAAATATATAAAAATTCTTAAACAAAATGCACTAAAAAGTAACAAAATAATGGCGTATCCTTGCAGTATCTACAACTTACAAATTATTAGGATGATACAGTGTACAACTATTGTTATTTTTGGAGTTGGTGTCAGCCAAGGAAATACGACAAAATTGGTACTTAGCAAAAAACGAGAATACCTTATGAAAATTATTTTTCAAATAAAATTTTAAACAATATACTCGAACGGTGACAATATCTAGTGACCTTTAAACTACAAAATACCAATTACCAACTAAACCTTTTTACAATTTTTACAAATTACCATTAATATTTATTTTCTTGACTGACACCAACTCCAAAAATAACAGTTGTACACTGTATCATCCTAATAATTTGTAAGTTGTAGATACTGCAAGGATACGCCATTATTTTGTTACTTTTTAGTGCATTTTGTTTAAGAATTTTTATATATTTTGAAGTCGATTTTTCATTTTTTTATAATATTTATTTATTTCTCGCGTTTTAGTGATCTGAAGTTTGATAACTGATTTTATTTTCTTAAAATTGGTTAACTTTCCAAACGCGCTGCTCATACGAGGCAGCGCCGTTTAATATTAAAAGTTTCTACATCATCCCTTTTTGCCCTTAAGGGTTGAAATTTTTTGCTTTTAAATGTAATTACAATACTAAGTGGATTATTCATTCCAACAGAAAAAATATTATCAAAATTTGGTTAAATGTCACTATTTCATCCCTTATTTTCATCCTTAGGGGGTGGATTTTTTTCTTCAAATTGAAATGTAAACAATTTAAAGGTACGTTGTACGTAATAGAAACAAAGTTATCAAAATCGGGTTAGCCAGAAAATAATTATAATTTTATTTCATCTCTAATTTTTAACCCCTTATGAGTGGAGTTTTTTTTTTTTTAAATGGATACGATATTAAATTAAGGTTGTGTTCTACAAATAAAAAAAGAATTATCAAAATCGAGCTATCCAGTAAGAAGTAAATATTTCATCCCTTAGTTTTCAACCCCTTAGAAGTGAACGATTTCCTTCAAATTAAAATGGAACCACACGAAAAGCACTGGCTTTCAAATAAAAAATAATTTTTAAAATCGAGCGATCCAATAAGAAGTTAGTATTTCATCCCTAGTTTTCAACCCCTTAGAAGTGAACGATTGCCTTCAAATTAAAATGGAACCATTCGAGAAGCACCAGCCTTCAAATAAAAAAAGAATCATCAGAATCGCTTCTCCTAGTCGGAAATTCTGGGATAACAAACATAAAAAAATACAGTCGAATTGAGAACCTCCTCCTTTTTTTGAAGTCGGTTAAAAAACAGACAGTTCGACTTAAGTGATCCCGATTAGGAGTTTGACTAAGAGAGGTGAAGCCGTTAGGCAGAGCCCCCAGAATAAAAAGAAATCCAGCCCAGCTTATTTTTCAAGAGAAAATAGCATCTTAGATGTGACCATCGTGTTGTTTTTTTACCAAAAAACTATATTCTTAATTTTCAATTTATTTTAGCAAGATATATAAGAAGTCGTTGTCTAATTTTGGACCCCGGGAAATAGCAGACTTGCCGATAAGACATAATAAATGTTAATACTATATCCTAGAATTATGAATCTAAGGTAACCAAGCCTAATACCTCAGATCTTAAGATAACACATTAAATATTATTTCTCCTAAAAAAGGTACACTTCCTAAAGGATAGCTACTAATCCATTCTACTAAAATTGTTAAATGATTTCATATGACATTTGGTGTGGAAGGTTTTCAAGGCTTAAAATTTTTTTAATATTTTACAATATTCAAAAAAATACCTACCAATAAGATAGTTTATATCTGTTCCTGGAAAAGTAGTAGGCTTTTCATGAACTTTCTATGAAATAAAGGTCTAGAAATATCTAATTACCTTTTTTTGTAAAAATAGCTTAATTTCTTATTTTGGGTAAAATTTTCTAATATTCAATCAGATTAATTTAGATACGCTCAGCGAAGGGGGCGGGTATCAGCTAGCTTACATTAAAAATCAGAAATATTTGTAACAACCGTTTACATACAACACTATTTCGTGGTCCCATTTATAGATATATGCTGAATTGTGTACGGCCCTAGTTGTCAATTACGCCAATTGTGTTGGGTCTCAATTGGGAAGGGCTGATGAAGATATCCGGGAACCGATGTTTTTACTACTACGAAAGTTGAATAAAAATTTTTTCACGTTGATTATACACGTATTTCATATTATACCTACAAGTAGTTTTATTTTAAGAATAAATTTCAAGTTGAAATGAGTCCGACTGAAAATTCAAATTATGCAAACTCTATAAATGTAAATCCTCTTATTGAAAAATGCACGTAAATGAGGTTTAGGAAAATAGTTACGCACGAAATTTTTGATTTATGAATGCATATACACTTACCTAGATATACTAAATCAAATACGCCCATTTCCTCTTTAAATAATGAAAAAGTGATTAAGAAAAACGTATACAGATACATTCCTAAATAGAAGCATAAAACTTATTTTAATGATCATGTGCCCTCGAAGAACGATTCTTTTCCTTACATCAGATAAAACGAAAATAACTACGACGTGACTAAATTTTCATTATAGACGTGTAGACTATGTATGTTATAAATGAAACAATTTTCAAAAGAAACAAACGTTTTTATTTCAATATATGTATCCTAATTAAACTTTAGAGTTAGAACAGAACAAATTATAACATAATTAGATTCAATTAGATTAAAATTTTAATTAACTTAAAATTTACTTTTTTAAAACTATCTACAAAGTCAATAAAATAGTTTCTAAACTTCCAAAGTCTATGCAACTCTAAAAAAAAAATTATTGTTCAATCTGTCTTCTAAGAACTTTAACTGGGAATCAAATCATAATTGAAAAAGTTAAATAAAAAAGGGTTGCGTGTACTTATGAACGCGCGTGAGAAGTTATACTTCTTTGGTATCATTAAAAATTAGTTTTTATTAATTTTATTCAAATAATCAATCTTAAAAAAATGTAATTTAATATTTAATAATAATAATATATATATTTAAAGATATAATTATTAAAAATAAAATTAAGAGAATAATATTTTAATATGTATCAATAAATAATATCCAAAGAAAGCTGCAAGACGTTTATAAAATTTGTCAGGATCATTTTTCTGGTAAACAATTCATGCATGTTATGAAAACGAAGCTTCATAAAAATTGCGAAATAAAGTAAATAGCTACTTGTCAAAGTAAATGTTTTAATCTTATTCATATCTTGTGTTACTAAATTATTATTCTAAGATGGTTGAATCATTTCAGAATCCCAGATTTCGTGATAACTAAAAATATGCATAATATGCAGACGTCATTTTCATCATTAAATTTCAAATAGTATAACAGCTACTGCAAAATTCGAGAAAAGTAATAACTTATTTATTAATAATATGTGTCATTTGTATATATAATTTTTTTTAAATTAAATATAAAAACTAATAAATAAATACAACAAAAATCAAATTACGCGCGCTAGGAAACCGAGTGTTTTTGCGGTCAACTTCATTTTGTTAATTTTTGTCTCAAGATGCGCGCGCATCTTAAAATTTCACTCTCATCATTTTTTCATAACGCGCCGAAAGAAGTATAACTTCAAAAACTTTTCAAAAGTTTACGATAAATACATAACAAGTAGTGTATATTAAACAGGTAAAACATTATGCATATTTTCGTTTTACGGGACTTTACATAAAAAAAATGTACGATATAGATTTACACGATTTCCAAGGGAACCTTCTCCCGTGTAAATCGGGATATAGTTGTATTTTACATCTTCAAACTAAAGCATAATAGGATAATTTAGAAGTTACAAATGTATCTGCTAAATCACTTCCATGAACTTTAACTTATTAAAACGCCTAATAACACTGGTAAACAGTAGATTTGTTGTCCTTGATATAAGATTGATTTCTGATATATTTATGTATTAAGATTTGATCTATTTTTTTTTTGTTTTTTTTTTAATCTTTATTTTTATTTTACTGTATATAAATGTATTTAATACAGAAAGCAATAAAAAATTGATAAAAAAAAATTTATTTTACACTACCTACAAGAATATAAAAATATAAAAAAAAATATTTTAATATAATGTGAATTTTCTTTTTTAAATTAGAATGCAGTAAAAGGACAGGAAAATGTAAAAAACCCATGTTATACTTCAGTGAAACGTCTTTTATAAGATTTTCTTCTATAAAGTCTTAGCGATAATCTCTTTAAAGACCAGCAGTAATCTGCCATTGATACCTTTCCTCTATTACTTTAAAATCCTAGTGGAAGCGCTCTCCTTGGACCTCACTATAATTTCTCAAATTATCAGAAAATCTATCCAGATGACTGTGGAGAAAGTGCCATCTTATACCTACTTATACTTTATATTTGCTCCTAAATTCTTGAAGCTTAACATTTTGCACAATTTCCTTATAATTTGGTGCTTTATAGTTACCTGGAAAATTTTCTACTACAAATATAAAATCGTTCCAAACTTCACTTCCCGGAACTGTCATAACGTTGAAAAAATTTACATCTTTCATCAATTGCCGAGTTTAAGGACCATCAAATATTCCGTCTTTTAATTTTTCCAGGAATTTTTTTCAAAATTTACAAAACCATCTTCTAATGGTGGAAGTATGATTTTATCTCTGTTTAAAAAACGGCTTCGTTACTATGTTGGTACTTCGCTCTACAAACAGTTCAGGACTTTCTCAAAGGCCACAAATCTTGTTCCCAATGACGTTGTTTTGCTCCACTATCGTAAACTGTGCACTTGAAAACATAGAAATTCGCGAGATATCCAGGGTAACAAATTTTTTTTTGAGAGCTGTACAATAGATAGTAATAATAATAAAATGATCATTACTATTAAAATTTACAGTAAACAATATTTAGTTTGAGTGTTAAACATAGCGTTATGATACATGTATATGCTATTACACTAAGTACCTATGCGTAGATTTGGTTGCCTATACATCACTTATGTTTGTCAAAAATTGATAGTATCTAAATTTTGATCATAGTTATTTAATTTTTTAACCGACTTCAAAAAAAGGAGGAGGTTCTCAATTCGACTGTATTTTTTTATGTTTGTTATCTCAGCATTTTCGACTGGGTCAAGCGATTTTGATTATTCTTTTTTTATTTGAAAGCTGATGCTTCCCGAATGGTCTCATTTTAATTTGAAGGAAATCGTTTACTTCTAAAAGGTTGAAAACTATGGGATGAAATACTAACTTCTTATTGGATAGCTCGATTTTGATAATTCTTTTTTTATTTTAGATCTGGTGATTTTTGTGGGGTCCAGTTTTAATTTGAGGGAAATCATCCTCTTCTAAGGGGTTGAAAACTAAGGGATGAAATATTAACTTCTTATTGGATAGCTCGATTTTGATAATTCTTTTTTTATTTGTAGAACACAACTTTAAATTAATCTCCTATTTATATTAAAAAAAAAACTCGACTCATAAGGGGTTAAAAATTAGAGATGAAATAATATTCTAAATTTTTCCTGGCTAACCCGATTTTGATAATTTTGTTTCTGTTACGTACAACGAACCTTTAAATTGTTCACATTTCAATTTGAAGAAAAAAATCCACCCCTTAAGGATGAAAATAGGGGATGAAATAGTGACATTTAACCGAATATTGATAATTTTTTTTCTGTTGGAAAGAGTAATCCACTTAGTCTTGTTATTACATTTAAAAGCAAAAAATTTCAACCCTTAAGGGCAAAAAGGGATGATGTAGTAACTTTTTATATTAAACGGCGCTGCCTCATATGAGCAGCGCGTTTAGAAGGTTTAACCATTTTCAAGAAAATAAAATCAGTTATCAAACTTCAGATCACTAAAACGCGAGAAAAAAATAAATATTAGAAAAAAAAAATGAAAAATCGACTTCAAAATAAATAAAAATTCTTAAACAAGAAATGCACTAAAAAGTGACAAAATAATGGCGTATTCTTGCAGTATCTACAACACAAAAATTATTAGGATGATACAATGTACAACTATTGTTATTTTTGGAGTTGGTGTCAGTCAAGAAAATAAATATTAATGGTAATTTGTAAAAATTGTAAAAAGGTTTAGTTGGTAATTGGTATTTTGTAGTTTAAAGGTCGCTAGATATTGTTACAGTTCGAGTATATTGTTTAAAAGTTCATTTGAAAAATAATTTTCATAAGGTATTCTCGTTTTTTGCTAAGTACCAATATAGTCGTATTTCCTTGGCTGACACCAACTCCAAAAATAACAATAGTTGTACATTGTATCATCCTAATAATTTGTAAGTTGTAGATACTGCAAGGATACGCCATTATTTTGTTACTTTTTAGTGCATTGCTTGTTTAAGAATTTTTATATATTTTGAAGTCGGTTTTTCATTTTTTTATAAAATTTATTTATTTTGTGTTTTAAATTGCTTTAATATCGAAAATCATACCACGGCTGTCTTATTTCTATAGTTCATAATTCTTATATCTAAGATTCAACGGGGATCGAACCAAGTACCATTCAACCAAGATGCACTCATTTAAATGCTGTGCCATTAAGTAGACTCATTTCTCTTAAACCAAGGTAAATTTTATGAAATATCTCACTAATAAAAAGTAATTAACTATTGCGTCTTTATTAGACAAAACTTAACAGCATTGTTTCATGAATAATCTATTGATACCAAAGCTATTATAGTATATTAGTACCTACTAATCGTTCCAAGACCCTAAATTAAATCATATCGATTCCTCGCTAAATTGCCATTGATATAACGGTTAAAATTATTTATCATTACGTCTAAATATTAGAATAAAGAGTACTAGAGTACTTTCAATATTTTCGGTCGCTGTAATTTCTATAATTTGGTTTTTAACGAGTGGTGAATCCAAAAATCCAACTTATAAATCCTGGACTTCATTTAGGATTGAAACACTGGCCATATAGGTGCAACAATAATTTAGTCACTACTACTAAGTGAGCCAGTAGTTAATATTTTTATTTTCTCATTATGAAAATCTTTCATTTTAAAGCTTATGCTAACATTACGAATATCTGAAGTTATTTACATGCATGTATATACTATAAATAGAGAAAATTTTTCCAAAAACACCGGAAAAATATAACAGTAAGTGAGGACTATTTTCAACACAACACAATATTCTACACATTTTTTCCAGAATTAACTTTTATTGACTACCAGTGTATTGAGGAAGATAGTTTTAGAAATTTTAATGTGAAACCTAAATAACTTAAATGTTTACATGATTTACCAGAAAAATGTAAATATCCATACAATAGTCGACAAATTCGAAATGCATTATTTATAAAATTTCAAAATTTAATAAAAATTATACCAAAAATTTCTTATAATTTTCCTTTATGAAAGAAAAATCAACATTTAAAAAACAAAGTACTTCAAATAATTATCTATAATGATGTTCTGTAGTTGCATAACCTTTATAGGGCTCGTTATTCCCGAAGTCATCATTCAACTCCAAGTCGGTGAATCGTTTATGTCCATAATGTTTATAAGGAACGTGAATCACTTGCACTTCGGTTTGAGGTCCGCTGCTATCACTATTTCTTGCCGCTCGCTTCACGCCCAAAACCGACGCTACAATCAAACTGATCATACTCAAAAGCACAGCTTTACTCGACAACACTGCGAGGGCTTTCAAAATAACCGGCAATATCAGCGACTTCACTAGCAAGGCTCCAAAAATCATCGGTAAAATAAACTTTTTAGTACGTTTCTTCTTTTTGCCCCGAGCGGAAGCTGGAAAATAGAGTTTATGGTTAGAAAACCGGTTGGAGTATTACGATTGAGACTGTTATGGAAATTGTATCTAAATTGTTATTATTACTACAAATCGTATTTTATGAGTGCAACATTGATGTTACAACCTACTTGTTTCATAACTATTTAATTGGGTTTTAAAGCATTCAACTGCATAATGTGCATTTAAGTGCAATTTGTAATGTGTTCTTGATTTAAATGGAAAATTAAGAAAGGGAATTGATGCATTTATTTAAATAAAACTGAAACAGACAAAATGCAATGTTAATTGCTTACATTTTAATTTCTGTTAGATATTAAAAAAAAAAATGTGGTCATGGCTTCAAAAAATTGAAAAATTTGAGAACATAACTACAAGTAGAAAAGTGAATAAATTATTAAAAATAAATCAAACCATCAAAATTATATTTTACTGGAAAGTTTTACAATACCGTAGTTAATTTAAGGTTTAGGAAAAATCAATAATATCATTAACAACACAAAATATACTAATATCTAATAATTTTTTTGTTCGGTGTGAGCATATCGTGGTTGTTTAAAATATTCTTCAAATATTATAAAGTTCACAAATGAGGAGTGAGAAAAGATTAAATAAATCGGGAGAGAGAAGGCGCGAGCTCTGATCTATTAACAATTAACATAAGCGATGTTGAAAATAACCAAACGAACCAAAAAGAGAACCATTCTGATTGTAGGTAAATACGATAATAATAGTGTTAGTTTCCTTAAAAGAACAAAACGTATAGATATCCGTTTTCTTTTCACAAATATTAACAAAATTTGCAAAATACTGGATTTATAAAAGCATAACGTTAATATTAAATGCCAAAGTAGAAAAAAAAATGTGAAAAAATAATTCAAAATAGGTATTGTTACATCTTCGTTCAGATTATGAAAAAATATGAGGATATTTTTAAATAAATTTTTCAAAAATTTCTACATTATGAAATTGAATGCAGTTTTGTATCTAGGAGAAAAACACTGAAAATCCTATGCGTTCTAAGAGCTCAAATCCCAAAGTCTTGAAAAGACCACAATCCAAAATCTCAAAACTTTTGATACTAAAATTCTTTAAGAAGATAGTCTGAGCCGTAGCGTGATCTTAAAATTAAAGCTGCATCTCTATCATTTGGTGCCTAAAGCCGTGGCATCGCTTGCACTACTCACATTACGACTCTGACCGTAATCTCGAGTACCTTATACCCTGAATATGATGATAAAAAGTTCAAAGAGAGTTTATCCTATATGAGCAATCAATAACATTTCTTTAAATGGGTTCCTGGGCATGTCAACATAAGGGAAAATAAGAGAGTCGACGTCTTTATCAAGGAGGCTGCAAAAAAAAGCTTGAGGGATCACCGGGACTCATTAAAAGACTCGCTATCAAATATAAAGAGCATACTGGAATGGAGCTGGCAGGGCTAGTGGAGGGCTTTCTTGGACCTTCTGAGATCGTCTAAGCCTCTGGTTGGGAGCTTAATCACTTTTAATTGTACACAAGTACACAAGTAATTGCACAGTTATTGAAATGAAGAGGGTTTGATATTTTGACTGGTAATAATTGAAATCAATGCTTGACTTGATTTGAGATTTAAATATTAATATTTAATCTAAGTTTGATTCATTTTCAAGACAAATTAAAACAAGTAGTTTGAAAATTAAATCAAGTAATTTAGAAATCGAAGTTATAGAAATCAATCCTTGACTTGATTTGGGATTCACATATTAATATTTAACTCGAGTCTGATTCACTTTCAAGTCAAATTTAAACAAGTAGCTTGAATATCAAATCAAGTAGTTTAGAAATCGAGTGAAATAGTGAACCTATAATAATTATGGGATCACTATTTGAGTCGATTTCTTTCGATAATTATTATTAATAACCAAGAAATCTGGTTTGGATTGGGATTCGGCTCTAGAACTACGAATAAAATTATCTTTTATCACCACGCTATTCAAAACACTGAAAAATTAGTTTCGTGTAGCAGATTTTAAATAAGATTTTAAAATTTAGAAGTGCCAGAAAAGTGAACTTTTAGTACTTCTGCAGTAAAAAAATTTAGAGGAAGTTCAGATTAAAAATTTCTCAAAATAATAAAAAAAATAATAATAAATTCATATTCTTTTACAAATTTTCAACAAGCCATTCCTTAAATTTTCTTAAGCTAAGCTTTTTTGTAGAAGTTAATTTTTTTGGAAAATTGAAATGAGTTGGTTTTTTGCGGAAAAAAAAATAATCAAAAGCTCTTACTTTCTTCGTCAATTTCCTCATAAAATTCAGTCGATAAAAATGGAAAGTATTGGCTTAGTAAAGGTGTTAGATAATCTTCAATCATTTCCAAACTCTTAGAACTTGCTTCTTCCCGCGACAAGGTGAAGTAATCCTTTTGTCGTTGCCTTTGGTCCTCTTCCTTGTTCAAATTTTCATCCCCATCGATCTGTTGTTGGCTGGTAAAAATCACTTCTAAAAGTAAAAGAACGAGGCACAAGAGCACAGCATTTGCGTTATATTTCCAATCCATAATCGTTATATATACGCACTACGATCTGATCGCAAATCCGAGCGACATTTGACCAGCATACATGCGACACATATTCGTTTTATATCATAATTTTCGATAGATCGCTTCAGTGATTGTCAATGCTGTTTAACGTAGTACGAAAATAGTCACTTAAAACGTCCCGTCAACCGTGATTGGATCAAATGCATCGACGCAAATCGGACAATTTAACCGAACAACTAACTGTTTTTTTTTTATTATTATTTTTCTCTGTTGCACCATTGATCAAAGCTTTTCTGCAAGTGTATCGGTCGTTGCAACTTGTCATTATCTTTCTCGGTTGTATTCATTCTGCGAAATTGATTATAACGTTATTATCTTTGCTTTTTCCGGATCGTCTTCTTGTCATTTTTAGACAATATTCGACCTATTTGGTACGCAAGTGCTCTTGTCACATTTGACATAGAAAAAAAGAATAAAAACAATGCACGTCTTACTTATTTCTAAGTTTATTCATAATTTATATAAAATACAGAAATAAATTGTTTCATTAATTTAACTCCATGCAATTTTATTCGTAAAGATTTTTATGAAAAACGAGAAATTCAAAAACAATAAAAATACGGTTTCAAAATGTCTAAAGAAGTTTGTTTTGTGTCCAAATTTTAAACTTTATTTTGTAGCGTTTTTAACATACCAAAGTAATACTTCATTTCAAGGACTCGGTGATAATCAGTAAGACTCCATTTTTGAAAAAAATTTAGAAGAGTAAAAATGATCCATATAATTCTTTAATGATTAAATGCAGAGATTCATCAAGTCAAGTAGCTGAACGTTTTGGGAAAGCATTGAACTTAAAACGTTAACTTTGAAATGAAATAACTTGCTACAAACTCAATGCTTGAGTTGACTCGATATTTCATCATTTAATCTGACTGGCTTGATTTTAAGTGAAATTTAAGTCAAATAGCTTGAAAATCAATTCAAGTAACTTAGAAACTACGTCAAGTCGTGAATCCCCAAATAATACTCAAAAACATTTTACTTTTATATAGTATATCTAACTAAAATGGAGCGAAAAGTAAAAGCGGTTTGTTTATGTTCAAGTAAAGTACAATTCGATGATTTTTCTTTAGGTTTGTTCCACGTGTACATTTGTTGATGTTGAAAAACGTCCATCGAATGACAAAGACTAAGGCCGCGTTCACACGGTTCAACTTCAGTTGATCAACAATTCACAATCTTTTAGACCGTAGCGGAGTAAGCGACGCGAGAAGTAAAGCGAGTCGAATTGGAAGCAAATTGAGCAGAATTGAAAGAAAACTGCCCGGGGTCGACTTGATCAGCAAAAGTTTGACTGATGCCTCGTTCACACGCTTCAACTTGAGTTGAACGATAATTTTCAATCTTTTAGGCCGTAGCGGGGTAAGCGACGCGAGAAGTGAAGCACAAGCGAGTTGAATGGGAAGCAAATTGAGCAGAATTGAAATGCCGCGTTCACACGGTTCAACTTGAGTTGAACGATAATTTTCAATCTTTTAGACCGTAGCGAGGTAAGCGACGCGAGAAGTGAAGCACAAGCGAGTCGAATTGGAAGCAAATTGAACAGAATTGAAAGAAAACTGACCGGGATCGACTCGATCGACTTGAACGAAAAAAGGTTTGACTCATGCCGCGTTCACACGCTCTAACTTGAGTTGAACGATGATTTACAATCTTTTAGACCGTAGTGGGGTAAGTGACGCGACAAGTGAAGCACAAGCGAGTCGAATTGCAAGCAAATTGAGCAGAATTGAAAGAAAACTGACCGGGATCGACTCAATCGACTTGAACGACAAAATGTTTGCCTCAGTCAAACTTTTGTTGAACGAGTCGACTCCGGTTAGTTTTCTTTCAATTCTGCTCAATTTGCTTTCAATTCGACTCGCTTGTGCTTCACTTGTCGCGTCACTTACCCCACTACGGTCTAAAAGATTGTAAATCATCGTTCAACTCAAGTTAGAGCGTGTGAACGCGGCATGAGTCAAACCTTTTTTCGTTCAAGTCGATCGAGTCGATCCCGGTCAGTTTTCTTTCAATTCTGTTCAATTTGCTTCCAATTCGACTCGCTTGTGCTTCACTTCTCGCGTCGCTTGCCCCGCTACGATCTAAAAGATTGTGAATTGTTGATCAACTAAAGTTGAACCGTGTGAACGCGCCCTAAAACACATTAACCAAGAGACAAGAGTGAGTGAAAATCATTAAGTAAGGGCTTCACCCTCATTAAAAACTGGTTTTGCGGTGTTTAAATACCTCCAAATCATTGCCTGGGCGAGCTATAGTCATAAAAATGTACGTTCATAGATCGGCTCTCGGCTTGTTGCGGCCAAACGGCCGAGGGCTGGGGCGTTTCTTCACTCACTCTTGTTTCTTGGTCAGTGTGCCTTGCTCTTTGTCTTACGTGAACGTGTTTTGCTTCAATGTCTGGAACAAACCCCTTGCACATAATTGTTTTTATTTAATAAAAAGGCCTTAAGACTGTTTTCTTAGGAAGTAAATTATTTGATTTGGCTTTGTAAACACTACAAGTTGACATCAAAATTGCAAAATCTGTTAGTTTTTTAATTTTTTTTATTGAATCTTTATGATGGAATTTGATCTATAAGATAGCCTTCCAATAAAAGACCTCTTTAAAATTAAACTTTCAGCATTCTAGAAGTTGAAATAATGAATGAATAATGACCATTTCCAACCAATTCAAGTTCAGGGAGTTGAACCAAATGCTCGAAGAAGCCTAATCTAAATGTGAAATATTTTAATCACTCAGCAATGTTGAGTTGTTATCTTGTTATCTTGTTAACTTTATCAGACTCAAAATATTATTTTAAATAATATATCGTTAAAATATAAAAACGTCTTTGCCATTATGTAATATAATGTACATATTCATTTGGAAGATTGTTTTTCATTATAAAAATAGCAATTAATAAATAAATAAAAATAAATTTAAGAGAATAATATTTTAATTTATATCAATAAATAATATCCAAAGGAAGCTGCAAGACGTTTATAAAATTTGTCAGGATCATTTTTCTGGTCAACAATTCATGCATGTCATGAAAACGAAGCTTCATAGAAATTGGGAAATAAATTAAGTAGCTACTTGTCAAAGTAAATGTCTTAATCTTATTCATATCTTGTGTTACTAAATTATTATTCTAAGATGGTTGAATCATTTCAGAATCCCAGATTTCGTGATAACTAAGAATATGCATAGAATGCAGACGTCATTTTCATCATTAAACTTCAAATAGTATAACAGCTATTGCAAAATTCGAGAAAAGTAATAACTTTTTATTAATAATAAGTGTCATTTGTATATATAATTATTTTTAATTTAAATATAAAAATAAATAAATACAACAAAAATTCAAATTACGCGCGCCAAGTTAATAGAAACCGAGTGGTTTTGCGGCCAACTTCATTTTGTTAATTTTTGTCTGAAGATGGCCGCCCATCTAAAAATTTCACTCTCATCATTTTTTTCATAACGCGCCTAAAGAAGTATAACTTCAAAAAATATGAATCTAAAGGGTTTTGACTTAGAACCCTTACTAAATTATTCACTTTTTGTTAGAACCTATAGTAGTTTTTGATCTATTGCCTTTAAGTCATACGTAAAGGGGCGTTTAAACTTAAAATTTTTAAAATAAAATTATTTAAAAAAAAAGGCTTAATGGGTTTTGATTCTAAACGACTCACATAATTGTCATAATAATAAGAAACAAAGTTATAAATTATACTTACTTAACAATTACTTTACTAAAGGTATATAAATTATACATTTTAGCTTTTTTTTTCTTTAAAATTAAACTTATTTTAAAATTATAAATATTTAATTATTTTAATTTTGAAAATGATATAAATCTACTTTGAACAAATAACTTAGTAATAATTAGAATTGCCACTTGCTATTGCTATAAATTTTGATCTATAAACAGTTAAAAAAAATCTTTCAACATTTTGTTCTTTCTGTGAATTTACGAATATTTACGATAGGTACATTAGTTGTATTTACTACGTAAATTAAACGTATTTAAACTGTACTTGTAAATACAAACCCTAGAATGTCGTCATTTCATACAATGAACTTATATCATTTTCAAAAAATTCTTTCTTTGGTTCTAATTGTTGATTTAATATTGTTATAAGTAGTACAAATTTAATTTTTTTTTGAGCTTTAAGTCGCTTTATCGTCTATGTTCATATCACCACTGTCTACACATAGAAAATTGCTGTAAGTCATTTTAATTTTAGGTCTTAGATCTAAGATTCAACAGGGTTAGAACACAGTGGCGCATGGAGCTGAGAGCAACTGCTCTAACTGTTGAGCCAATAAATGGATTTTAAATTGTTTGATTCATGATGATTGATAAAATGTTGTTTTTTTACATTTCTTTAACTACTAGCTTATCTTACAACTATATATTTGTAAATAATATATAAAACAATTTTTTAATAAACTCAATGGAAATTAAAGCATAACATAATATGTGAAATTTCTGATTTTTCGTTTTAATCTTCTAATATTATAAAATAACTAAATGGTTGAAATTTTGCAATAATATTTAGTTTAAGGTATATATACAACTTTGCTCCCGCCGTTTTTCTATACACGGCGTTATCGACAAGTAGGTATCGAGCAAAAACATTATAGACCTTGATAGCCCCAATAAAATTATTATAAAATTGTCAGTTTATGAGCCCAATTCTCGTCATTTGCGAGAGATGTTAATATATTTTTTTAATATTAAAAAATCTGCAGCTGAGGTTCACCGAATGCTCTTAGAAGCTTATGGTTAAACTGCTATAAGTGAAAGAACATATTGTGAGTGGTAACAACGCTTCCAGAACGCTGATTTTCACATCAAAGACCAAAGACATAGTGGTGGAAGATCATAAGTTTTTGAAGATGAAGAATTAGAGCATTTGCTCGATGAGGATTCGTGTTAGACTCAAGAAGAGTTGGCAAGATCATCATGCGAGTGAGTCAGCTAGCAGTTTCAAAACGCCTAAAAAATCTGGAAATGATCCAGAAGGAAAGATTTTGGGTGCCGTACGAACTGAAGCAGAGAGATGTTGAACGGCGTTTCTGTACTTGTGAACAATTGCTCGAAAAACAAAAATGGAATGGATTTTTGTATCGTATTGTGACAGGTGTTGATAGATGGGTATATTACGATAACTCGAAGCGCCGAAAATCATAGGGATATCCCGGCCACGCTTATGCACCGACGGCTAAACCGAATCTCCATTGTTTTAAAGTCATGCTCTGTATTTGGTGGAACCAGCTTGGCTGCTAAAACCCTCTGAAACCATCACAAAGGATCGTTATCGAACGCAATTAATACGTTTGAGCCGAGATTGGAAAGAAAAACGGCTATAATACCTTGAAAGACACGAAAAGGTTATGTTTCAACATGTCAATGCTCAGCGTCTTGTTGCAAAAGTTGTCAAAACATCCTTAGAAACGTTGAAATGGGAAGTCTTACCCCACCCGCCGTATTCTCCAGACGATGTTCCCTCTGACTATCCCCTACTTCGATCGATAGCGCACGGCCTGAAGGACCAGTACTTCCTGTCTTATGAAGAAACCCAAAATTGGATCGATTCGTGGATCACTTCAAAAGATGATCAGTTCTTTAAACGTAGGATCCGATTGCTGTCGGAAATACGGAAGAAAGTAGTGGCAAATGATGGCCAGTACTTTGAAACATTAATCTAGTTTTTTACAAAAAAGTTTTAAATTTTGAAAAAAAAAAACGGTGGAAGCAAAGTTGTATGCCGCTAAATTTTGTATATTATCTTATTAAGTAATTAATTTTCCTTAAAAATCTTAACTTTATTAACTCTTTTACTTGTAAATATAAATTATACACCGACTCATATTTAGAGATTCACTACATGACTTGATTTTAAAGCTTTTTTACTTCAGTTTAACTTGAAATCAAGTCACACAAAAGTTAAAATTTGAAGCTCAATTCATTGCACAAATTCAGTTACTTGACTTGATAAATCCCTGCATATAAATACAAAATTATCAATTCATTTCATTTCAGTTCAAATACCTTCATAATTTCAGGTTGAAGAAAATAATCATTTCAATTTCTTTTGCTTACTTTGGAAATCAAATTTTGAATTTTAAGAAATGATAATTAAATTAAATAATTAAACAATAATCTGAAAGACCAAAATGAATAGTTTTAAAAATCCCAACGTTTTATCTTTTCTTTTGAATGAAGCTTTAGCATAGTTAAATTTAAATTAGTGGACAGGATCAATTTTGTTTTTGAATTTCCCGATATTTTCTTTTTAAAATTCTTTTACGAGCTTAATTTGATATTCCCTGACTTTTACTTCATCTAATTAAATAAATAAGTATCATTATCTAAGCCCTAGTAATAAATATGTAGTTATTAAATAAATAAAAAAATTTCCGTTTTGTACAATACGTTTAAATATATTATGTATATCATTCCTTTCAAATTAAATTATTTAATGATGATGATCGGTTTTTAAGCCCATCACGGCCGCAAACAGAGCGAAAAAGAATCCCGCAAGTCCTGTTGCTCCCGTCAACAGAACGAGACCACCAATCAAAACAGGAACGAGAGTGAAAAATTTCAATTTATACGCCAACAGTAGTGGAAGTAAAAACTTTTTATAATACTTTTTCTTTTTCTTCCGTAAGGTGAATCCTCCAGTTCTCGCAAGGCTTTGGTCTCCATAATCCTCATAGTCGTCGTAGTCGTCCTTTTTCTCCAACTCAACAGACGTGGCTCGTGCGTCAACTAAAAAAAAATGAAATTTCGTTATTAGGTCAATTTTTCCATATGTTTTGTCGAGTACTTAATTAGAATTTGAATTATTCGGTTTAACCGTTACGAATATTTTTGTAGACAGAAGAAATTAGTTTTATTATATATAGGCAAATAAGTCATATGGCTATAAAATAAACATTAAAACGTTTGATTTAAATTATTTGAACGTATAAGATTTTGTAGTTATACCATGTCCATATTTGTCATCAAACAATTTAAATTAAAAAAAAATTTATTTCCCACATCTGTTTTTCTTGAATCAATCTCATATGGATTTGGATCAATAGGTCGGATATGTATCTCTAATAAATTATTTAAATTAATAGGGTGCAATTTTTAACCGCAAAATCTATTTTTGCTAGTTTTAAATTAGTGGTTTTGACACGAATGATGAGAAAGAAAAATGAAAATCCGTTAGTTTTTTTTTTTTGTTCAAGTGGAAGATTTTTTTTTAGTGTAAAAATCCTCTTAAGATTTCAAGATTTTCTTCTGTAAGTCTTTTTAGATCGTTTCAGTTCTTAAGATCTAACAATAAGACAAATTTAAGAGCTGCTTGAGTGCTTTATGATCCGTTCATAAAGTTTAAATAACGTCTTAAAATTATTACAATCATTGTGTTGATTTTATCTGAAAATATGTTTTTCTCTTTGTCAGAAATGAACGTGTTAACGAAACAACTTGTAATTAAGCAACTGGAGGATATATTTTTTGAGAAAAATTTGAGAATTTTTCTACGTTTTGAGTGTCATTGGCATTCTATTTTCTGAAATATATTTTTATATAACGGGTCTTGTTTCAATTATGATAACTTTGAGATTTAAGATTTACTTTAACTTTTCTAGGTTGTCATATAATTTGTGTACGTATTATAAATATTAAATTGCTTCATAACTTCTGCTTTTACTTATAATTGGTGAATTGTAAATTCCGCAATTTTTTCAAATTTTTTTGTGAAATCAATATTTTGATATTTTGTTGTAACAAGTTATAAAAATATATATACTATCTTCTTCAAAATAATTCTTCAGCATTTAGTTATTGTCTTATCTAATATCATTAAGAATTGAAGAAATTGTCATTTTTATTCGAATCAGAATTTTTAATTGATAGCCTAAACAAAGACGATAAAGGAAATGTATGCTCACGCCGTAGCTCATAACGTAAGTATTTCAAATGTCGTGTTGCATTTGGTTAATCTCTTCTTAAGCTATCAACAATTACGTCATAAGATAATTAAACGAATATGTTAATTGTTTGTAGAAAATAAGCGATTGTAATACAATTGTTATGGAGTTAGATTTTGCTTCTACTGGACGTTTTGTCAATATTATCTTAAATTTTTCATTCGTTTAGTGACCTACACTATGCAAACTTAATAGACCAGAGCTAAGGCTGAAAATGGTAAAAAATGAAAAAAAAAAAATAAATATTTTAAATCAAAAAAATCATGCTGTGTTTGGGACATAAAAGGTACATTTTCACCAAATTTCGTGGAAAAAAAATTTTATTTGTAAAAGATAACAATTAAAAATAAATATTATAAAAAAAAGAAAAACCGACTTCAAAATAAATAAAAAATCTTAAACAAGAAATGCACTTAAAAGTAACAAAATAATGGCGTATCCTTGCAGTATCTACAACTTACAAATTATTAGGAAGATACAATGTACAACTATTGTTATTTTTGGAGTTGGTGTCAGCCAAGGAAATACGACTATATTGGTACTTAGCAAAAAACGAGAATACCTTATGAAAATTATTTTTCAAATGAACTTTTAAACAATATACTCGAACTGTAACAATTTCTAGCGACCTTTAAACTACAAAATACCAATTACCAACTAAACCTTATTACAATTTTTACAAATTACCATTAATATTTATTTTCATGACTGACACCAACTCCAAAAATAACAATAGTTGTACATTGTATCATCCTAATAATTTATAAATTGTAGATACTGCAAGAATACGCCATTATTTTGTCACTTTTTAGTGCATTTCTTGTTTAAGAATTTTTATATATTTTGAAGTCGGTTTTTCATTTTTTTATAATCTTTATTTATTTCTCGCGTTTTAGTGATCTGAAGTTTGATAACTGATTTTATTTTCTTGAAAATGGTTAAACCTTCTAAACGCGCTGCTCATATGAGGCAGCGCCGTTTAATATTAAAAGTTACTACATCATCCCTTTTTGCCCTTAAAGGTTGAAATTTTTTGCTTTTAAATGTAATAACAAAACTAAGTGGATTTCTCTTTCCAACAGAAAAAAAATTATCAAAATTCGATGATTCAGTTAAATTTCATCCCCTATTTTCATCCTTAGGGGGTGGATTTTTTTCTTCAAATTGAAATGTGAACAATTTAAAGGCACGTTGTACGTAAAAGAAACAAAATTGTCAAAATCGGGTTAGCCAGGAAAAATTTATAATATTATTTCATCTCTAATTTTTAACCCCTTATGAGTGGAGTTTTTTTTTTAATGGATAGGAGATTAATTTAAAGTTGTGTTCTACAAATAAAAAAAAATTATCAAAATCGAGCTATCTAATAAGAAGTTAATAATTCATCCCTTAGTTTTCAACCCTTTAGAAGTGAAAGATATCCTTCAAATTAAAATGGGACCATTCGGGAAGCATCAGCTTTCAAATAAAAAAAGAACCATCAAAATCAAGCAATCCAATAAGAAGTTAGTACTTCATCCCTTAGTTTTCAACCTCTTAGAAGTGAAAGATAGCCTTCAAATTAAAATGGGACCATTCGGGTATTTTTTATTTGAAAGCACCAACTTTCAAATAAATAAAGAATCATCAAAATTGCTTTACCCAGTCGGATATGCTGAGGTAACAAACATTTTAAAAAAATACAGTTGAATTGAGAACCTCCTCTTTTTTTTGAAGTCCATTAGAAAACCAAAAACTTGGTAATTTGAATTTTTCACATTAATTTTGAGGTTATGTGAAAAAAGTGTTATTACAAAAGTTTTAGATCTTCTTATCACCTACAACTTTGTCATTTAACTTTTTCCCATAGGACTTGTAGTTTTATCGGAAATCGAGATAAGCCGTTTCTACCCTTAAATCCCCCTCCCTTTTCCACTTCCCCACCTCAGATCGACCATAATTTATTTTTCCTTTCATTTTTGTTATATTCTCTTCCTTTTCTAATGGGTTTCATCCTACTACAATTTTTTTTTGGTATCAAAAATTATCGACCCTGATCTATAAGTTCTTTAACCTATTTCGATTCAGGATAGTAAAAGTAGTTACTTTTCTTTGGTAATTTAAGTGCACAATTTAGTTATTTAGGTTCTACAACTTAAGAACACACAACAGATGAACTCACGACACTTGAACAAGAACACTTGCCCATGCGACAAATGAATACACGTCATTTGATATCACATTTGATTTTTTTTAAATTTATTTATAATGCTGAGATTTTAGGGCTACATAAAGAAGTTATAGGACCTAGAACCACCGCTAGAAAATACGATATAAAAAGTTCGAATGGATGTAATTTGGGAAAATGTACATTAGTTTTCTTTATCTATAACTTTATTGTAAAATACAGAATGTCTTATAAAGTCACAGACACTTGAATTTTTTTCATAGTTTTCAAAGATGAAAATTAAAATCCTTTTATAGTCTCGTTTTGGATCAAATTTATTCAAACTTCCTTTAATATTACGATAATTTACCCTATCGTAAGTCTTATAAAATGAAATTACTAATTTTTTGAAACCAGAAATGGTGATATTTCTGAGTGTTTTTGAACTGCAATTAATAGCTAAAACAACAACAAAATGATTGTTTATAACAAAGGTATCAATCATTAATAATATATCAACGATATCAAATGTCCTGTGGTCATTTGTTGCAATGATAATGCAGGTTTGTTCCAATCGTCTTTTGGTGATGTTCAAACACAGACAAACAGACAAAGAGCAAGACAACATTGATCAAGAGACAAGAGTGAGTGAAGTACATAAAGTGACAAGTTCGCTTGAGTTACAAATGTGGCTAATGGCTAATGTGGCTGAGCGGTTGTAAGCTGAAACATTTCTTTACTCACTATTGTATCTTGCTCGTTGTCTGTCTGTCAGTGTGTGAACACCAACATAGCTAGTCGTATGGAACAAACCTTGTCGCTGTGTTCGTCTGTCGCTCGGTAAAATGTCTCTGTGCTCCAATGTCGCATGGGTGAATGTCCCTGTTCAAATATCGAATTTGATTTAAATTTGTTTTTTTAAGGTTGCATTAACTACTATGGTCATTAGCGACCGTCGAAACTGAAAACCCAAAAAAAAACAAGTTAGGCTTTCATTGGGATTTGGGATTTTTTTTTGTTTAGAAATTGAAGTGATCACGCTAATTTTTTAACGAAAACGTTTTGTAAATTTTCTTGAGTAACATCTTTCATAACGATCAGTGTTAATTATACTAATATTCAGTACTAATTAGTGACTAAGTATAAATAATTTTACCAACCAAAGTTTATTACAGTAAGTACCAATTTTTTGAAATAAATTGTTCTTTTTTAGATTTAATTATCAATGTTATAATGACCCACAAAAGCTTCCAGTTTTAAACGAATCTATTTGAAAGCTTTTCCATTGTAAAAAAATTGTAATAAAATGAGTAAAAAAGTTAACGTGCAAAGGAGGCAGGTGGAGTATCTGAAAGAGCCAGGGAATGTCCCGGGTGGAAGAACTGGAAGGACGGCAAGAAACCGGTGAGCTGGCTAAGGCTTTCTACAGCATCAGACAAGGGCAATATCTTTCAAAAAGGCGCATTTTTTTTTGATGTACCTATTTGAAATAATTACCGGGTATAATATTAATTTTCAGATCTTAACAGTTTTATATTTTAAGTAATTAACAGGTTAATAAAGACCACTTTTTTATTTAAAAATGTATTTTCTTTTCACACGACGTTTCGTCAGTCTTATTCTGACTTCATCAGACAAGACAGACAATTTATAAAAATTAAATTAAAAACTAATACATAAACATTATAAAAAATTTAATACCTTTAAAATTGTTATAACAAAATATAATAGAAATATGATTTGAATATAACAATACAAAATTTCAGATGTCAAATATTAGATAGACAAATGTTTACATTTTTTGTTATAAATTATTAAAATTATCAATTAACATTTAATTTAAAAAATTAAATAAATTAAATAAATTTCTGATGAAGTCAGAATAAGACTGACGAAACGTCGTGTGAAAAGAAAATACATTTTAAAATAAAAAATTGGTCATTAATAACCTGATAATTACTTTAAATATTACCGGGTATTTTAGGTCATTTACAGATTTTTCAATTGTAGAAATGGAGGTGATTTTATGGTTCGCAACGAGGGGCATAAATCTACGCTACACCTCTGGTTAAAGTTAAGATTTTCTTTGAAAAAGTTTGATAATCCATTTTTACGGCAGTGGTTTTAGGATCGAATTCTAATGGATTTCTTTTCCAATTTTTTTTTTTGTTCTTTTTAAATTTGCTGTTCGCTTATAGCTAGTTCAAATAACTAAATTAATATCCCAAATTTACTCGAGATTTTTATTTTGTGCTTTTTTTTGGCGATATAAGTAGTCCATGTCCTTAAAAAATCAACAAACCCTTGGTAATGCGTTTTATTAAGAATTTAAGACGATATTGCCCCCCCCCTGAATTAGAAAAATTTTACAAAACATATTATTTCGTTGTTGTTGAAATCTAAATTCTGATCTCTTTCCTATACATTTTCAATCTTTAATCCTTTCTATCAATATTGAAATCCCAGAATCTGGATATCTATTTTGAGTGTTCATTCAATGATATCCTTTTCTTAGTACCTTACCTATACTTATTTCTATACATTATAGATATTTGTAGTACCTTTAATCTAATAAAATTCTAAAGGTCTAAACAAGTAATATTAAACACAGCTGAATGTCTACAAAGGAAACCAAACAACAATTAAGAAATAAGTTTGAGACCGATTTTCGTTATGTTGCCGAGTCCTAAAAGACAAGAAATTCAAGGATGTAAAATTATACAATTACTAGCGGATCCAACAGACGTTATCATGTACACACGTCTTAAATACAAAAATTTCAAACTTTTGTAAAAAAGCTGTAACAAACTGAATCGTGTTGATGTACCAAAAAGTAGCAAATGCACAGATACTTTTCCTGAATCTGATCTCAGCGCTATCTACCGGAAAAAAAATTTAAAAAAATAAACAAAAACATCTAAATAAAATAAAAATCTAATTGTAAATCTAAACCATTCTCAAAACCAATTGAACACACACAAAAAATATTTCATCAAAATCGGTCCAGCCGTTTAGGAGGAGTTTAAATACAAACACACGCACAGAAGATTTTTATACCTATATATAAAGATATGAAATTTTTAACATAAAAAAAAATAAATTATATTTTATTAATTAATTATTAACTATTGATTTATTACTTAATTAATTATTGTATTTACTAATTTTATTTTAATCGTAGAACACTAATAAATTCAAAAAATTTAACGAAACATTGGCAATAAAATAAAGAATAGTCTATTCAAATAGTGTCCTTATTACCCACTATTTAATATAATTACTAAATTTGAAAGCATTTAAAAACAACATGGATACTGCTATAATCTATTTTAATAAATGCTTTTATGTTAACTAAAACTAAAAAATAAAAATGTATATAATAAACACCACCTAAATTTTTGAATGTGCATAGTTGTTATATAGACGAAATGTGAATGAGCCAATTGATGGCTTTTTTGGTTTATCTGATAATTTAAAGCTTCCATTTTACCTAAACGTAAATTTTAAGAATTAAACATTTTTCAATTCAGAAATATCATGTCTGATCTATAAAGTTTACATGGATTTTGATTGAAAATTAAAAATTTTGAAGTTCTAAGTATAACTTGAATATTATGTTGTGATAACAGTTTTCTAGATGATTAAAAGAAGTGTTAACTTTTTCGATGATAAAAAAAGATATGAAACTGAAGATTTGAAAGAAAATAACCAAATACCATCCCGTTTACCTAATATGTTAGGACTTTCAAATACCTATTTGTAATTTTCCTGTACCGAGTAATAAAACTTAATAATGAAGGTGTTACGATTTGAAAAAAAAAATATAAGGGAATCTACTTAGGATTTACTCGTTTGAAGAAATCTAAATGCAAATGATTATTTGCAATAATTCCAGGCTACCACAAAAAAAAATTTGTCAATTATTCGAGGATCTCATTTCATCCATAACCCAATATGCAAAATTGTAACGCGCCAATTCACAAAATCAAAATAAAATTTCGCTCTAAAATCTATAATTATTCGAAATATATTTGCACAAAAGCGGAAGAAATAGCGTAAATAATGGATTTAAGTGCAAGATAATTGCATAATTTCACAACTGACCGTTACTGTTTGCAAACGAATTCACGTGAAACGGATACCAATGACCCGTTTGCCGAGATGGGACAATATTCCATGTGTCCTGAGACCATTTATATGGTTCACTCGAAATGATCGGTCGAAAGGCCCACACTGCCCAAGCTGGCATACAAACACACACAAGCAATACATTCATATAATACATTTTTTCCAAAAAAGAAAATTTTAAATTTAAATAGCACAAGTTTAATACCGCCTTTTTAAAAGTTTAAAACCCGAATTATTTAAAACTTAGCATTTTTACTTGAAAAAAATTATTTAAATTGTCTTGATTTTTTCGATTTGCTGTAACGATCTTAGTTCGTTCGTTATCTTTAAAGTCAGGTGTTGTCCGCTATCAAATCCGCGACGAACTGCTTTCGTAAATGTTACGTATTTTCCGTTTTGGTTTGTCTCATCTACTTGGACAAACGGAACACACGGGGGCTTTAATAGCAGACCATCTAATCACAATGTACCAAGCCCACAATCGGTTATGCCTCAATCGTTATTGTTCCGCTAAAATAATCGAAAAGCAACGTACACATTGGCGTACGAAAAACGCGACTAAATCAAATTTTCATGTGAACTTGGCATAAAAGTATCCAGAGTGTATCCCTCCATAGTCACAATTAGTCGGTATCCGAATTCGATTTGAAGTTGGTGAAATTTTCTCTCGTGAGTAAGTATAGATCAAAACAATTCAAATTTCGATGATCTTATTTAATTATAACGGTATTGGTACTCATAAAAAATCGATAGCTAATATAATTTTCATTAAGTAAATAAATAATGAAAGAATTTTTTTTTATATTCGATACATCTGTTGTTCGATTTTAATAAGAAAATTTGGCTTGGATTCCATTCGATTTTTTTCTTCCTCTATTTATTATAATCAACATCTTTATACTTACAGATTACAAAATTTCTAAATTTCAAATGGAATACATACTAGGTACTGGTAATGAAATGCATTTTTCTATATTTGTTTATACATACCATCTACTTATTATGATATTGTTTTCTCGCATTTTAGTCAGGTTACAAATTGAGAAATAAATAATTGGAATTCGTTATACTTATATATTATCAATATGGTTTTAATTGCTTCTTAGAACAATATTCGAAAACTAAATTAAAATGTTTGCTTTAATGAAAATTTGGCTGATTTTTCTCTCTCGCTATTTAACAAATATATTATCTATAAGTAGGTACATAACTAACATTAGTTTTTGAAGGTTAATAAACATAGTTGTACCTACTCGCTTAAAAGAAGAACAAGTAAAGGTACTACCTATATAACTAGTAAATACATAGTATGTACTATTTCTTAAAAAATAAATTTTAAACAAATTAATGATCATTCATTCTCGTCGTTAGTAGGTGTATTTTAAAGGTAGGTATATATTTTATATTCTATGCATAAATTATAAAAAAAATGAAAAACCGACTTCAAAATATATAAAAAATCTTAAACAAGAAATGAACTAAAAAGTAACAAAATAATGGCGTATCCTTGCAGTATATACAACTTACAAATTATTAGGATGATACAATGTACAACTATTGTTATTTTTGGACTTGGTGTCAGCCAATGAAATACGACTATATTGGTACTTAGCAAAAAACGAGAATACCTTATGAAAATTATTTTTCAAATGAACTTTTAAACAATATACTCGAACTGTAACAATATCTAGCGACTTTTAAACTACAAAATACCAATTACCAACTAAACCTTTTTACAATTTTTACAAATTACCATTAATATTTATTTTCTTGACTGACACCAACTCCAAAAATAACAATAGTTGTACATTGTATCATCCTAATAATTTGTAAGTTGTAGATACTGCAAGGAGACGCCATTATTTTGTTACTTTTTAGTGCATTTCTTGTTTAAGAATTTTTATATATTTTGAAGTCGGTTTTTCATTTTTTTTAAATATTTATTTATTTCTCGCGTTTTAGTAATCTGAAGTTTGATAACTGATTTTATTTTCTTGAAAATGGTTAAACCTTCTAAACCTTCTTAAAAGTTTCAACATCATCCCTTGAAATTTTTTGCTTTTAAATGTAATAACAAAACTAAGTGGATTACTCTTTCCAAAAGAAAAAAAAAATTATTAAAATTCGATGATTCAGTTAAATGTCACTATTTCATCCCCTATTTTCATCCTTAGGGGGTGGATTTTTTTCTTCAAATTGAAATGTGAACAATTTAAAGGTACGTTGTACGTAATAGAAAAAAATATCGAAATCGGGTTAGCCAGGAAAAATGTATTATTTCATCCCTCATTTTTAACCCCTTATGAGTGGAATTTTCTTTTACAAATAATGGATATGAGATTAATTGAAAATTGTGTTCTACAAATAAAAAAAGAATTATCAAAATCGAGATATCCAATAAGAAGTTTATATTTCATCCCTTAGTTTTGAACCCTTTAGAAGTGAAAGATTTTCCTCAAATTAAAATGGGACCACACGAGAAGCACTAGTTTTCAAATAAAAAAAGAATTATCGAAATCGAGCTATCCAATAAAAAATTAGTATTCCATCCCTTAGTTTTCAACCCCTTAGAAGTAAAAGATATCCTTCAAATTAAATTAATTAAATACGCTAGATACAGTGTGCTTTTTAGGTAGATCAAAATTGCCCCTTACAGCATTTCTTCAAAATGAATATCTTAGAAGATATCACAGATTTAAAGCGTTGGCAGAGCGACTAGATATTGTATGTCGCACGTAGTGGTTATTTTATTGCTCTTTTGCTTTTTTTTTAAATATAAACATGTAATGTTGGTCCTTATTTACGACAAAAACTCGAAAACTTCAACACCAATTAGGTATGTAAGGTACATACACTGCCGGCCAAAAGTTTGAGACCAGTTGTAATATATTTATGCTATCACTTATTGTATTCAAAGTTTCGGTAATAAAATAAAAATTGTTGTCCATACATATTTTTAAATTACTGATGAACATCTAAAGAGACTTTTGTAGGTATGTTTCTCAGGTACAAATAGAATTAATGGGTTCTGTTTAAAAACATCCAAGACCGCAGGGTGTCTGGCCAGTGGAAGGGTCATCATTATATTTAAAGTAGCTCCGTATTAATTGTTCTTTAATTCTATTCTTCTTTAATTTTGCACTGGCTATTCTTTGTTATTATTTAGACTTTCTAAAACAGGTTATTTTAATTTTTTTTTTAAGTTATGTACCATTTTGTACGAATAATTTAATTTAGTCTTAACTTGGGGTTTCTATAGTTAAAACGTTTTAAAAATGGGAAAAGTACGAGAAATAAATATCGAAACTCGATCTGCCATTGTTACTTTACATAATGAAGGCAAATTCGAACGTGAAATTGCGTCTCAACTTAAACTTTCGAAGACTTGTATTCATCGCACAATTATTCGGTTTAAGGAAACGGGTAGTTTTCAAGATTTTCCACGTTCAGGAAGACCGAGAGCTACTACTTCTAGTGAGGATCAGTTTATCGTTATTACCAGCAAAAGGAATAGACGCTTAACAGCACCAAAAATTCGTGCTGAAGTGAACAAATCTTTAAATAAACCAGTTTCGCTTACCACAGTGAAAAGACGGTTGAGGAACGCTAAACTGTTTGGTCGTGTTGCCGTTCGGAAACCTTTACTAAGGCCGCAAAATAAGAAAAAAAGGATGCAGTGGGCCCTATTCCATCGAGATTGGACAGAAGATGATTTTAAAAAAGTTCTTTGGACTGATGAGTCAAAATTCCAAGTATTTGGCTCAAGTCGACGAATTTACGTTCGGCGTAGCACCGAAGAAAAGATGTTACCAGATTGTGTAGTGCCAACTGTTAAGCACGGTGGTGGTTCAATAATGGTCTGGGGTTGTTTCTCAGGCCATGGAATTGGAAATTTGGTTAAAATTGATGGAATTTTGAAGAAAGAGGAATATAAAACAATTCTCGAAAAAAATGCTGTACCAACAGGCTTAAGTTTAATTGGCAATGGGTTCATTTTCCAGCAAGATAACGATCCAAAGCATACTTCCAAGCTATGTAAAAATTATTTATTACAAAAAGAAGCAGAAGGAGTTTTAAAAATCATGAAATGGCCACCGCAAAGTCCGGATCTCAATCCAATCGAGCTTTTGTGGGACGAGCTTGATAGGAATGTCCGAGAGGAGTGTCCCTCTTCACTTGCAGACTTGTGGAGACTACTACAAGAAAGCTGGAACAAAATTTCTCAAGAAACCATAAATAAATTAATAAGTAGAATGCCGCGACCTCTTTTGAACCTACAAGTGGCATTTATCGGACAAAATACCATGTTTAGTCCCAAAAGAGGATGACAGCAAAAACTTCAAATGGACATCTCTCTCTCTCTCTCTCTCTCTCTCTCTCTCTCTCTTTTCTCGACTCTTTCTTTGTCACTCTTTTTTATTGTTTTATTGGTAGGGTTTTTTTCAAAAAAAATAAGATTTTTATTTTAATATTTTGTTTTTTTTTTATTCATTAAATAGACAAGTTTCATTAATATAAGCGATAAATTTAAAAGTAATAAGAATACTACAAATATCAGTTCTTAGTTCTTAATTTCTTTGTCCTCGTTTACCAACTCCTTTATTGTCGTCATTGTGATCATTTTTTTTTCCAAGATTTCCTTTTATTATAATCCACAATATACCCAACCATGTGCATTTCTTTAGAAAAATTATTTATTTCTATAACATCTCTCTGATTATTTTCACGATAATACATTAAAGCAAATGTCTTCACACTTTTTCTTTTAAACTTGGTTTTTTTACTTTTAAATATTTTACATTTACACTTTTAAGCTATTTGATATAGACAATATTGAAAAAGAATCAAATAGTGAAATAAGTTTATTCAATTGTTGTATAATAACTTGTGTATCACTCGAACGGTTAACAAGAGACTAAAGCTGAGTAAAAATGAACCAGAGTGAACAGGATTAAGGATCAAACCAGTAATGGATACAATAATACACAATATTATATACTAAGCATCTAAGTATAGGAAATAGAGAGATCAAAAATTTGGGTTATTAGTAAATAATATTTGCAATAGGGATTGTTAAAAAAAGGAAATTTACAACCATATTTTATGTTTTATGATCATAAACCTTTTTTTAGGACGAGACGATATGTTCACAAAATATAATAAAAATTTCATGTAGGTTAAAATGAAGACGATAGAATATCGTTTAGGTCTATATGAGGCTCATTTTACTCTTTGGAGGTTCAAAAGAGGGTAAAAGTACCATTTTAGGGCCAAAAAAGGTCTGAAATTTCGACTCGGGTATATAGGTTCAATGAATTTATCACACAAAGCTATAATGGATTTTAAGTTGTTATAGATATTTTATATTGATCGTGTATCCTAAGTGGCCACTTTTCTTTGATATAGCAATATAATAAAGATTATATAGAGTATTACGATATGTATAAGTTTTTTTGTGATATCCGTACCTAATTAAATTTTGAGTTCAAGCTTTATTTATAATAATGCCAGATAATTACCAACACATAACGTACAAATCATTCTAACAGTAAGTTAACATGTTTTTAAAAATTTCTTAAGGTTATAATATAGGTAAGTATAGGTAATTTAAGTATATATATATATATAGGTATATCTCCCAGAATTTAAAACATTCTAACGAAAAAGGTTCAATAAGATTAGTTTTCTTAAACATAATTTAAATGTTAGAACGTTAGAAAAAAATATTTTGTTTAAAGCGTATTTTAATTTCAATTATTTTTTGCAGCACAATAACTAGAATAACAGCATGTACTCTAAAAAATATTTAGGCGAGTATGTTATTAATCTATTCTTATTATACCTACGTAAATATGCTTATAAACGTGTTGGTTAACATCATGTTCGCAATTGAATCCAGCGGCACATATGGCTTTATCGTAACTTAATTAAGGTTTGTATGAAATATATAACACAGACAGATCAAAATGTCTATGATCATCTTCTCATGATAAATTTTTACACCAGAGAAAAATGCCTTCGAGTTATTTGCAGAGCAACTAACAACATCTTGTTATCATAATCACCTTATGTGGTCCATTTTTACATTTTCACCACAAAAAATTACGATTGTGTTTCACGTTTCATTGATTTCTCTCCGAAATTGTTAATTTTATATTAAATTTTTTTTTTTAGATTTGCAAGAAGTATCTCGTTAATATAATTAGAAAAACATATTTCAACAACTTCATTTGTAGGTGATTACGAATTTCAATGTTTGAAAAAAAGATTTACGTCATATTAAAATAGCAAACGTATTCTTGGTTATCGCTCAAAATTGCGAAAAATCACTATAAAACATCACAAATAAGTATAAAACTTGATAAAAAAATATTTTTAGACACGCTTTTAAACTGCTTTAAATATTACCTTTGTCCAAGTTCTTCTACAATAATAATTCAATTTTTTTAAAAAATTAAAAATAAAATCAAATTTTCAAGTTTTAAGCAATTTAGATGTTACAAAGAACGTTATAATATTATGAACGTGATAGAAATGCAATTGTAAAAATGAGGTCAGAAATTCAATTTTAAATCACGTATAGATTTTCTTTTTTAAATTATTTAAAGATGAGTACATTTCTTACGTGATTTGCACTTCCTTTTCCGGAAATCACTATGTAACTAGTAACTACTTCTTATTTTCTGACGAATTATTACGACTTAATTGCAAATTTTTGACGGTTATTCAATAATTGGCTGTGCAGTTTTAAATTTTTTAGGTAAGTATTATGTTATAGAGTTTATCTGAATCTTATTTGCGAATAGTTTTTATATTGTTATAATTTAATTCAGAGCTAATACGATGAAAACGGTGCTTGTAAAAATCAAATTAAATTGCTTTAAGTTTTTTTTTTTGGTTTTTTTTTAAGTCGCTTGAACATCTAAGGTCATATCACGACTGTCTAAACACTAAAAAATTTCCGTTGATCACTTTTATTCTCTATCAACGGGGATCAAGCCCAGTACCACTTAACGCATGAAGCGGAGATAGCTATTGAAGGGCTTAATGCAAGAGCCCGGTAAGTCCTGACTGACAAAGTTTCAGTAATCTTTTAATGAAAATAAAGATGACATAAGGTAAGCCCTTTACTTTTCAACATTATTTACCACACAGGACAGTACTGATATTACTTTTTGCTCCGAGTCTTGGACCAATCGAAAAAGTAATTGAAAATTTTGGGCATCCCGGGTTCTTGCACCAAGCCCTTCAATTGCTATAGGAATGCCAATTGATAGTACTTGCGATGTGGTTCTGAGCTGATGTTAAAGACATAGGGGTTGACGGTTGATTTAGAGAGGTGCCAGACTTAGCAGGGTCCAGGGACGTCTGCTTTTTTATTTCCCAAGATACCAACATGACTGGGAGTCCATTGTAGTGACCTGTTTTAACGAAACTGTCCAAAGTGGCTCGACATTTCTCGGTACAGACGCGATCGGTGGGGTAGAGGATAGTGCTGCTATCCCGACTTGAGAATCAATAAAGCTTTATTAGCTTTTTGATATAGGTAAGCTTTATGATACGTTTTAACTTCGTGAAATTTAGATGTAGCTAGTAAAACTGCCTCTTCTTCCCCATCAAAACAGCCGAGAGGTTCTCCAACTGCGGCGTATCCTTCAAACATATCGCTGTAGTAACCAGCACCATTTTTTCCGGATCTTGGCATGGATGAATCATAGATGGTATAGATGAGCAGAAATTCTGGCCTTGGTTACATGGAATGAATGGTTTCTAGACAGGCTTTCCAGTAGCTTGATATATGGTGATTTTGATAAGTTTTGACCCATTAGTCAAAGGGTGGTGGAGGGGAGTTGGTTATATGTATCGTTCTTTATTTTGACAGGAGCAGGATCCCCTAGCTTTATACCACGTTTATTTATTAGTTCTTCTGCTTTGGAACGAGGAAAGGAGTGCTTTTTGAGTCTATTTGGAGCTTTGCATTGCTACAATACTCAAAAAAATAAAACACTAGGAAAAAATGGGAATCCTTACTGGAATCCTCTATCCCACGACTTTTAACCCGTCAGGTGTCAGTCGCAGCTTTCCGAACTACCACAGGACGCGACTACCTATGCGAGCACCGAATTGGGATCCTACCGGCTCCAATCTGTTCCCTCTCTTAAGGGGAACCCATGAACGCCATGCATCTTAGCAACTGTCCTGCACTTGCATACGTCAGGGAGAAGAAAAAACGAAAACAACCAAAATCAACTAGTCTCCAACCTCCACTGGACGCGACATCATCAAATGGCAGAAATGTCAAAAGTGGGCGTTGGATAAGAAGAAGAAAAAGAACTGTGCCAAGAGATTTTATTTCTATGAATTGCAAATTAAAACTAAAAGATAAAAGAAATCTATGTATATCGTATGTAAAATTATAGGGTGTTTCAAAAAAAAAAAAAAAGAAATTATTGTGTGGTTTTACGAAGCCACGATGCAAGTGAAACTTTTTTTCGAATTTAAGGCACTTAAGTAACTGAAAATTTTGGGAAAATTATTCGATTTAGGGTATGAAAATAGAATAGAAAGAAAGACTATTTTTGAATTTCCATTTTTGATGTTAATACTTGAATGTTATTTTCATTATTGAATTTGTTGATTATTGTTAAATCGATCATCTGCCTGTTGTTATTTATTGTAACATCAACGTCGGATATTTTTGCACTATTCTCACTAGCTGTATCTTTGTCTATTATGATCAAGTGAACAACAACATTTATATCAATACATTGATCAAAATACAAATACAAATATGATTGACAATTAACGACAATTTATAATATAATAAAACGTTGTCATGGAGAGGAAAATAAATCATTACATTCAGTAATAGCTCGCGCAACAGGCCTGGAAAAACGACATGGTATATAGCTAACAATGTGTATACGAGCTCTGCCGAACACTTGCCGATTCCCTGCCGAGAATGTGTTACATTTAGCGACATGCTAAAGACAGGCCAAAAAATTTGAGACGATGTATAAAAAGTTTCACTTTAAAAAAGAAAAAAAATGTCTTAAGATGTCCAAAAATTAATCTATACTAATATATAAAATTGAAGAGTTTGTTTGTTTGTTTGATTGTTTGGTTAAACGCGCTAATCTAAAGAACTACTGATTCGAATTAAAAAATTATTTTTGTGTTGGATAGCTTAGTTATCGACGAAAGCTTAAGGCTATGTAACATCGCTCTACGGCCAATAGCAGCAGAGCATCAATGAAAAATGTTGCAAAAACCAGGAAAATTGTTTCCTTTTGAGAGCGTTGGTTGCCTGCCCTGCGTAAATGGTTAAAGTTACGCAAAAATCATGCATAGCAAAATAGTTCCTATTAAAAAGTTCTAAAAAAAGTCCACGACGACATATGTCTATCTTTGCAGGTTAGCCCGCTATAACCTTTTTAATGGTTATTTAGTTTGTTCCATAAATAAATCATTATTTGCGAAATTGTTTTTAGAAACATATTATTAATTCTTAGTCAAATAAATACGGGTTTTAATAAAATTTGGTATGATGATAAATGACAATCATAGACATTAAAAAGAATACTTTTTATTACGGGAAAATGTCTCATTTATCCGGGAAATTGAAAAACGGGTTGGAACAAAAATTATGCATAACTTATACATTTTTATTTGAAAATGAATATTGGTGATATTTAACTACGATGATAGCTAAATATGTGAATCATTATCTACAATACGTTTTATTTTGGAAAAATTTCTCATTTCAACGGGAAAATAGAAAACTGGTTTAAAGAAAAATCATGCTGAAACTAAACGTTTTTAGCTGATTATAATAGAGTATATTAATAGTTATAACTCATAATGTCCTCAAAGCAAAAAATAATTTTCTTATCCTACAGTCTTATTTTTATGCAGAAAAATGTGCGGTTCCCGTAGGATAGATATGTTTTAATTTTTTACAGAGCAAAAGATTACCACAATTTCTTACAATGAGGTGGTTAATTGAGAGTCAGAGAATAAATAAAGGGTTCTTTTTATGCCAGAATATAGCACGGTTCCCGTAGGATAGGATAAGGATGGTGACCTTCAGGAACTGAGTATTTAAAAGGAGTTTCGTAAAAGTTCATGGATAAGCGTTTTAACGAATTTTCCTCAAGAAAGATTGGTCTACCTTTTATCCAGGAAAAATGTACAGGCCCGTGGGATAGATACGTTTTTGTTTTTCATAGTGCAAAAAATCGACATAATTGTACTCTTCCCGTGGGATAACAAGACAATTATATCTTAAAGGAACCGTGTATTTAATAGAAGTTTCGTTAAAGTACGTGAAATAGAGTTCTACCGCATTATCCTCAAGAATGCCTGATCTCTTTTTTATCCAGGAAAAATTTACTACTCCCGTGGGATAGATATGTTTTTATTTGTCATAGAGCAAAAGATTGACATGATTTTTTGCAATAGGGTAGCTGAAAGGTTAGAGAAAAATATAGATTATAAATTCGTATGTTAGAATAATGCACGATTCTCAAAAGAGAGCATAACAATTGTACTTATCCTACAGGAATCGTGTTTTTAAAAAAGCTTTCCCTAAAGTTCGTGAAATAGCGTTTTAACACAATCATTCCAAAAAAGTTTAAATAAAAATTACAATTTCTACAGCAAAATATGATTTTTGATTTAACATCCGATAACATCAGTAAATTAGTAATGAAAATTTTTGAAACATTGAAACTTTTTTCATTGTTAATTTTTGAATGTCTATAATGTTTAGAAATAAACGTGTTAAATTACTATTGAAAAATTTGAACTTGGTGAAAAACGCAGTTAAATATATAATACATTCAACATTTTCGAATTATATTGCTACTTATGGTAATTGCTACTATTGGTATATTATAATATTCATAAAAACGTATAGAACCAATAAGATAGCTCTTCTAGATAGCTTTATAGAATATCTTCCTGGAAAAGTAGTTTATCTGATTTTCATAAACTTTCTATGAATCAGAAATCTAGAAATATCTATCTGTCTTTTTTGTTGATGGGATGAAAGTTTCCATTATTCAATCAGTATAATTTATATACGCTCAGCAAAGCGGGCGGGGACCAGCTAGTAATTGATACCTAAGTATATGTTAAAACAAAAATTTTGGCGCCAAAACTCTCTCTTAATATGATTATTGAGGTTTGCCTTGCCTCAGCCAATTTTTTCATTTTCCATATAACCATATAATTTTCCAAGTAACACGGTAAATTTTTATTTTTATTTTTGATTTTTCGTAACTTTGAAACAGTTTATTGTACTTTTTTTTTTTTATTAAATTTTGCACAATCTACACCGAGATGTAATAAGCGCAATGAAGAGGGAGTTGAAAGAAAATTTCACGCTCTACAAAAAATATTTTTTTAAAGATGCTTAAAGATAGACTTGATTTAAAAAAAAAAAAAAACTTTAGAACGCTACTGAATTTAAACTGCCTTTATGAATAATGTATAAGTTTGATAGATAAATATAAAGTGTTCATTGATGATATAGTTTCTTATAGTATCAAATCGAACTTGGCAGTAACTGAATGAAAATGCTACCTTACTATTAGTCAAATATTTATGATACAACTCAATCTCATGTCAGTCAAGAACATAATACAAACTAGCTTTAATATGTTGACATGGTCAGTGAACATTTCCTCTTGATAACTATATTTTCAAATAAATAATCGTCTTCATACAACAAACCCCTCATTTTCACAAACTATATATCTCATGTACATATATAGGTATAGAAGGAAATTTTGGCCTCCAATAACCAACTATTTCAATATTTGACCAAGTTAACACAAAAAACAGTACCAACCAAACCATAAAGATTTTTATTTCAGCCGATTTTACGTAGGTACGTATATTTTATGACAAGCAAGTTTTTATAGAACTGCAATTAAATACGATTTAAGATTGTAATAAAAAAAATTTGGGATGCGGAAAAGTAAAACGCTTTGATGTATGTTAAATTTAAGTTAAATAATTTCAATAATTAACTTGAATGAAAACTAGTTGAATTTCTATTAAATAAATAGACCGAAATTAGTAATAGATACCTGGACATAAAGTAATGGTTTTCCAAAGATAAGAGAAATTTTTAATATTTTTAACAAATAAATTAGCTTCATAAAATAGTGCATATAAATGTTATCAAAAGTAATTTTTTAATCAAATATTTTTCTTCGGTATCTTAAAGTAGCACATTAATTAATTAATAATTATTTATAAGAATAAAATTATAAAAAATAATAATAAGTATCCATCAAATAATTAGTCATTAGTCATATCATATGCTTTTGATTGAATCCGTAGTACGATTGTTTCCATAGTCAAATGAAACATTTTTAAAAATAAATTTTTTCATCTACATAATTTCAATTTTAACTCGAATTCAAATCCAATTAAAACGAACGTACTAAACATAATTTCTTCCTTTCAATTATTATAGATACTCTCGTAGATTACTCTCGTAAAGAATAACATGAGCCGTTGTATGAAAATTGGTTTTCTTACAACCACGAATATTTTAATTATAACATTTATTGTGGTCTTCCATTTAAATAGTTACTACAGAGAGTTTCTTTGAAGCAAATATTTGAATACGAAAAAATATACTTATTTAACGTTTATGGCTTCTTTTATGGCGTAATTTAAATTAAATAATCCAATAATATTACAAAAGAAGTTGCACGTTACATTTTTATATTGAAGGGATCAATGAATGTGGTAAACAATGAAAAAGGAACGGGATTATAAGGTAATAGGTTGAAACATCGAGAAAAACAGTTAATTGGAACTTTGAATAGGAATCTCAGAATTTGAAAATGTTCACATTTAATTGTTAGAAATGTTTCAAATAATTAATAAGTCAAAGAATTCATTTTTACGTGTCTCATGTACAGGTGTTACAAATAGAATAATGACTACTTATTTCATACGAGAATGCATAACGTTATTATTTAAAGTTTCACTTATACTGTGATATTCACAAGTTAGTACAATGGGTTGCCTATACTTTCAAATGTATTTTAATTTTCCCTTCCCAATTTATACTCTCGTATCTTTTATGAAGTGTAAGTACCTTAATTGTCCATTTAAAATTATGTGTTTATTTTTTGAAATAAAAAGAAATTATTTCCTCTTCTTTTTCATGTCTTTTGGTATTAAATTGTTCAATACTGGAGTATGCTGTAACGCCTGCAGTAACGGGCAGAGGGAAAAAGAATTAAGATCGAATCGCACATTGAAACATTTTCGAATGTTCCTAAATAAACAATCAGTGTTCGGATATCTAACAACTAACAGTCGAGTATTCTAGACTTTATAATATTCTAGCAACAAAAATTTAGAGTGCATAAAAAATAAGTCATTCATTCGATATTCGATAGTGATTATTCAAAGTTTATATATTTTTTACAGCTCATCAATTTTCATCGAATAAAAGGACCTTTAAAAGGATCTAACCCATCATTCATAAGAAATTAATATAATTTAATAGCCAATTACAAAAGTGTGCTAATTTCAATAATAGACCAGTAAATGAACTATATTTACAATGCGTTAGATTTTGGAAGGAAAAGAATTTTTGACTACGGGATCGTGTTAAGATAGTAAAAAGGTAAGCATACCAACTACCCTCATTTCTTAGGACCTATATGGGGTAAGAGGGTTCTAAGAGGTTCTAAAAACTTTTATGGTTCCCGTTTTTCATTAAGACAAGACAATCGTTTTTATTGAATAACTTATAACACCTTATGGATGTATGGGACTATGGGAGATACAATTGGGGCTAAAAGTCAAAAGCACTGTGGCGACTGGAAATTCGAACTTGCAGTTATTGTCTCTCGCAGGTGTCCTGACGGAAATACATTATAACCTTAAGCAATTCGATTTGTTCGGGGCCAGTGCTGGTCTATGCAATTGTATATAATATATATGTAAATCAGAGGCGTACCTTTGGATTGTAAGACGATTTTAAAAATTGAATATTTTTTTAATAATTTATTCAGTTAATTTTTAATTTACGTAATTGCATTTGTAAAATCATTCTAAAAATGATATATTTTTATCATTTATAATTTTTTTAGTTTACGTAATAATGAAAGGTATCACTCATAAAATTGGCATAGCTCACCAAATCAAATGAACGGCAAAAGCCGAATGAATGCATTGGTGACAGTAGCATGCGATTGTTTGCTTCGAATTGGTCGCGCATGCGCACTAGTACGGTCGAATACTATCGCTCTCGGCATTTAATATGGCCGATCAACGATCTGCAGATGCGTTTGCCGTTTTGAATCTAAACAGTGAATTTAATTGTTACTGATACTTTTCGTGAGTTATTTTGAATTATTGACCCAAAGGCCATACAAATGTTCTGGTCTTTAGGATAAGAACTATTTTCGTGGTTTTTAAATACATTATATGATGCGGTTGTTGATGATTTTTGTAAGAAGGAGCGTCGAATAAGGCTAATTTCAATAAAATACTGATAACACCACGTTTATCAAATAAAATAAAAAATTTAATGTGGTTCTTATAACCCCCCCCCCCACTTCTAACCGCATGCCCTGTTTCAAAAGTCACCGCACGCCACTGATGTAAATAAATGTGGGTAACCACTCCCACCAACTCCCAATATGTTATATGTATAAGATACTGATATCAAAAGGCAGATTGTGCGAAAAATTTGTTAAAAAAACCTACTTTTGACAATTTACCTCATATTTTGCTACCTATTGACCAGTAAAATCAGGTTTTCGATTTGTAATCAATGACATTGTTAATTGACTGCATCCTTTGATTGTAAGCGTCGTTACGGATGTTTGGCTTTGGGAGGTAAATCAAAATGAAGAGAAACAAACGACATTTCTCTAGAATGTTCCTTATAGTTAATCCTTAATTTTCTGTTAAGTTTTTAAAATGATTGACAAGATCGTTCAAAATTTATAATAACTAAAAAACTGCAGTGTCTGTATTTTAACTGTATTTTAACAAGTGTTCTTACAAGGATTTGTTCACTTAATGAATTAAATTTATTAAGTTAGGATATAATTTATTTGATTAATATATATGTATATATATATATGTAAGTCAGTAAATTCCAATACTACTTTAATGCAATGCTAAAATTATAGTAGCTAAAATAATATACAATTGCAATTTTTTTAATATAATGACAAATTGAGTCTAAAGTTTTAAATATCCATGGTAACTGAAATTATTAACTGGCCGTATAGGCTTAAATCTAAAATAAGATTTTAGATTTATATATATACTAGCTGGTCCCCGCCCGCTTCCTTGAGCGTATCTAAATTATAGTGATTGAATAATAGAAAATTTCATTCCATCGACAAAAAAGACAGATAGATATTTCTAGATCTTTGATTCATAGAAAGTTCATGAAAATCCGATAAACTACTTTTCCAGGAAGATATTTCATATAGCTTTCTAGAAGAGCTAACTAATAGGTTTTATACGTTTTTATGAATATTATAAAATAACTTTACTTCTGTTCTTTAAGTAGCAATACAATTCGAAAATGTTGAATGTAGTAAATATTTAACTGAGTTTTTCGCCAAGTTCATGTTTTTCAATAGTTCAAAAAGTTGAGTAAGTGAAGTAATTGTTGACTGTTTGAATATAATTTAACACGTTTATTTCTAAACATTATAGACATTCAAAAATTAACAATGAAAAAAGTTTCAATGTTTCAAAAATTTACATTATTAATTTATCGATGTTATCGGATGTTAAATTAAAAATCATATTTTGCAGTAAAAATACTCATTGTTATTTCAACTTTTTTGGAGTGATTGTGTTAAAACACTATTTCACGAACTTTCAGGAAAGCTTTTATAAAAACACGAATCCTACAGGAAAAGTACAATAATTGTTATGCTATCTTTTGAGAACCGTGCATTATTTTATCATATGAATTAATCTTATTAATCTATATTATTCTTTGATCTTTTAACTATCCTATTGCAAACAATCATGTCAATCTTTTGCTCTTTGACAAACAAAACATATCTATCTTACGGGAGTAGTACATTTTTCCTGGATAAAAAAGAGATCAAGCTTTCTTGAGGATAATGCGCTAGAACTCTATTTCACGTACTTTAACGAAGCTTCTTTTAAATACACGGTTCTTGTAAGATACAATTGTCTTGTTATCCCACGGGAAGAGTACAATTATGTCGATTTTTTGCTCTATGAAAAATAAAAACGTATCTAGCTCACGGGCCCGTACATTTTTCCTGGATAAAAAGTAGACCAATCCTTCTTGAGGAAAATTCGTTAAAACGCTTATCTATGAACTTTCACGAAACTCCTTTTAAATACTCAGTTCCTGAAGGATACAATTCTTATCCTATCCTACGGGAAGCGTGCTATATTCTGACATAAAAGGTAGCCTATATTTATTCTCTGACTCTTAATTAACCACCACATTGTAAGAAATTATGGTTATCTTTTGCTCTGTGAAAAATAAAAATAAATATATCCTACGGGAACCGCTCACTTTTCCTGGATAAAAATAAGACTGTAGGATAAGAAAATTATTTTTGACTTGAGGACATTATGAGTTATTACTATTTATACATTATAATCAGCTAACAACGTTTAGTTTCAGCATGATTTTTCTTTACACCAGTTTTTCTATTTTCCCGTTGAAATAAGAAATTATTTCGAAATGAAACGTATTGTAGATAATGATTCACATATTTAGCTATCATCATACTTAAATATCATGCAAAAAAATAGATACCATAAAATATTGGTTTGTAGTACATGCTATGTATCATCAGAGAGGGCGCTGTATGTGCAAAACGATTTTCCCGCTTTTCTGTTTACATTTTTCCTTAATTTTCTTTGCTATAAACCTCACACAGCCCGTGACCTTTCCAACGAATGCAAAACCGTGAAAATCGGTTCGTTCGTTCTGGAGTTATAGCGTCAGGAAGGAAAACCCGACTTATTTTTATATAGTAGATATATATTTAATTCATTAAGTGAACAAATCCTTGTAAGAACACTTGTTAAAATACAGTTAAAATACAGACACTGCAGTTTTTTAGTTATTATACATTTTGAACGATCTTGTCAATCATTTTAAAAACTTAACAGAAAATTAAGGATTAACTATAAGGAACATTCTAGAGAAATGTCGTTTGTTTCTCTTCATTTTGATTTACCTTCCAAAACCAAACATCCGTAACGACGCTTACAATTAAAGGATGCAGTCAATTAACAATGTCATTGATTACAATCAATGTTATTGCAATCATTGTAACAATGAATCTTATTAATGCCTTAATGGCCTTAATGTGCTTCAATGCCTGCTTAGTAAAGAACCGAACCAAATTTATATACAATTCTTTTTTACCACTTTTTGCCGCACACGTGCTTCCCTATCTGTGTATGTAACGAGTACTTCCCTGTAGTATTTTAAAATTTAGGTTGACATTTATGTCACATTTATTAAACATTTTTAAGAATAATAATTAACACAAAATGACTATAACTAACATAATTAAAAATCTTAGACCTTTAAACAATAGTTCTCAGGTAAAATGAACAATTTAATATAAATACTACAAAATTTACTATAATAACTTGTTATAGAAAATTCTATCTCGATGGATGTGTACGAATAAAAAATTCTCAGAACACAAACCGATCGAAAAAATTCGCAACATCGGAATTTCAGCACATATCGATTCCGGAAAAACAACACTTACAGAACGAATTTTATTTTATACCGGACGAATAGCAGAGATGCACGAGGTGAAAGGTAAAGATAATGTGGGTGCTACGATGGACTCGATGGAATTGGAACGACAACGGGGTATTACAATTCAATCGGCTGCCACATACACTATTTGGAAAGACCATAATATCAATATAATTGATACACCGGGTCACGTCGATTTTACTGTGGAAGTAGAAAGAGCTTTGCGTGTTCTGGATGGAGCGATATTAGTTTTATGTGCTGTTGGAGGCGTCCAAAGCCAAACACTTACAGTCAATCGACAAATGAAGCGATATAACGTACCATGTTTAGCATTTATCAATAAATTAGATCGAATGGGTGCTAATCCGAACAGAGTATTAAACCAAATGCGTGCGAAATTAAATCACAACGCAGCATTTGTTAATATTCCTATTGGTCTGGAAGCGAACGTTAAGGGAATTGTAGATCTAGTCGAACAAAAAGCGATTTATTTCGATGGAGCTTTCGGTGAAGATTTAAGAATTGATGAAATTCCGAAAGATATGCAAGTCGAGGCACATGATAGAAGACAGGAATTAATTGAGCATATTTCTAATGCGGATGAAGTGCTAGGAGAGTTATTTTTAGAAGAAAAGCCAATTAGTAGTGCAGATATAATGAAAGCAATCAGAAGGGCGTGTATTAAACGAACATTTACTCCAGTTATGGTTGGGACTGCTTTAAAGAATCGAGGTGTTCAACCTCTTTTAGATGGAGTGTTAAACCTCCTACCCAATCCTGGTGAGGTTGTAAATCATGCATTGCTTGAAGTTCCAGGAAAAGATACGGAAACGATCATATTATCACCACAGAGAGATTCGAAACATCCTTTTGTCGGACTTGCATTTAAATTAGAGGCTGGACGTTTTGGACAGTTAACATATTTGCGTTGTTATCAGGGAATGTTAAAGAAGACCGATAATATTTTCAATGTTCGTACCGGGAAAAAAATTCGAGTGTCTCGATTGGTTCGACTCCACTCGAATAATATGGAGGATGTAAACGAAGTTTATGCTGGTGATATTTTTGCGTTATTCGGCGTGGACTGTGCCAGTGGAGATACTTTCGTAACGGACAACAAGTTGAACTTAGCTATGGAATCGATTTATGTTCCCGAGCCGGTTGTTTCTCTGGCGATTAAACCAGCTAATTCGAAAGATCGTGATAATTTTAGTAAAGCGATCGCACGTTTCACTAAGGAAGATCCAACGTTTCATTTTCACTATGATCCCGATAACAAAGAAACGATTGCATCTGGAATGGGGGAGTTGCATTTGGAAATTTACGCTCAACGAATGGAGCGGGAATATTCATGTCCGGTTGTTATGGGAAAACCGAAAGTGGCGTTTAGGGAAACATTGACGTCTCCTTGTGAATTTGATTATTTGCACAAGAAACAATCAGGAGGCCAAGGGCAATATGGTCGGGTTATAGGAATCTTAGAACCGTTGCCGTCGCATCAAAATACGCAAATCGAATTTGTCGATGAAACAGTCGGAACAAATATTCCAAAGCAGTTCGTTCCGGGTATTGAAAAAGGGTTTAGGCTTATGTGTGAAAAAGGTTTACTATCAGGACATAAGCTTTCTGGTATTAAATTCCGACTTATAGACGGAGCTCATCATATCGTCGATTCTAGTGAATTGGCGTTTATTTTAGCGGCTCAAGGCGCAGTTAAAGACGGTAAAAATTTAATATCGTTTAATTCAAGGGGAACTGTGTAAATATTTTATTAATGTTTCAGTATTTGCCAATGGATCTTGGCAGATCTTAGAACCGATTATGTCAGTTGAAGTGACAGCACCAGAAGAGTTTCAAGGGACTGTAATAGGACAGTTAAATAAACGGCATGGAATTATTACAGGAAGCGACGGTAACGAAGGATGGTTTACGGTTTACGCGGAAATTCCTTTAAATGAAATGTTTGGTTATGCTGGAGAACTACGTTCGAGCACACAGGGAAAAGGAGAATTTAGTATGGAATATAGTAGATATGCACCGTGTCTACCAGAGGTCCAAGAACAATTAATTTATAAATATCAAGAAGCGAATGGACTGTTACCACAACAAAAGAAAAAGAAAAATTAACTTTAGCTAAATTTTAGAAGAAATTTATTTAATTTTGATTATAAGTTTTGTAAATATCTTATACCTATAAACGATTTAAATATAAAACTAATATAAACCACTTTAGGATGTATTCTTTCTTAGTGTTATTTTTCAGGTGTATGATTTAAGTCAGGGGACGGCAACCTTTTTTGACTGCGGGTCAAAATCAACTAATATTTGAGTATTAAATACACGTTTGGGTCAGTGGTATTTTCATTTAAAAAAAAGTTTTTTCAGTGAATAAGAAGGTATAAGCAGTGGTGGGATTCAGCCTGTTTGCACCGGTTCGATAGAACCGTTTCGTAAATGGTTTTCAGCAAACCGCCAGTTAAAAGTAAAAAAATTATATAGATATACGATTTTTCAAGAAATATTTTTCAACAGTGTGAAGATTTTTTTAATAAAAGAAGCTGTACAAATTATAGTCTCCCAACGTAATTTTTTTGTAGCGAACCGGTTGTAAAATTATTAAAATCCCACCACTGGGTATAAGGCGTTTTGATCCCCGGACAAAATATCCCCATGAAGATATTTCATGCAATTTTTTGAGCTCAGAAGTGTTAAATTGATCCCAATTATTTATTGAAATAGTGTTAAATTGACACCCATATGTTTGTGTTAAATCGCAAAAACTAAGTTAATTAATACCAAATGGGGTCCAGGGGGTTCCCCTGGCGGGGGTCATTGTTTATTTATTCGATTTTCATTCATTAACTGAATGTGCACTTCTTGAGACCGCGAAGTTTTACACCAAACTAAATGTTTTAAAATCAAAATTGTGCTGCAAATCAAATTTTTTGTTATATTGATGGGGATATTTTGTCCGGCGATATTTTGTCCGAGGATCAAAACGTATGGAACTAATAAAATATACATTATAAATTAAATCAAGAAAATAATTACAAAACACTTAAAAAAATTTTATTTATTTATTTTATACCTATATTATTATACTTTAGTGGAACTAAAGTGGGTCACTTATAATTATCAACGATCCAAAGTATACCGACCACAGATTTAAGCTATCGTCTATGTTATCAATTAAATATGTCCTTATTAAGGGGATATTCTAGTCTAGAGGCCCGAATTTCGAGCGTTGTTTGGCAATTGATAAAGAAAAAGCATTTGAAATTTTTAGTATTCATTTTCTTATCATTTGTTTATTTATATTCAGAAAGCACACAAAATTAATTTCAAAATTTTTTTATTTATTTTTCATTGAGTTATGCGTCATTGAAGTAGAGGGGAAAAAAAGAACGTGTCCTCGTCGCCATGATTCCTACCCTTGTGGTCATTTGAAAAATAAAACAATGATGGATTCTTGATAAGTACAAATCTCGCTATCGCATGAACCTCCAAAACTGAAAAAAAAATTTTTTTTTTCATAAAATGGCGGCTACTCAAAAATAACGGTCAATTTTTTCACTCATTTTTTAACTTTGTAGAATTTTTAAAAAATATTACAAATTTAAAATTTTCATTTTTTGTTTGTTCATGCGATAGAGAGATATTTAAAGAATATTCATGACAAATTTCAAGTAAATCGGCTGATTAAAACTTGAGATATTATGGCGACCGCATCGAAAAAAGTAGTTTCGAGAAAAACGCGTTTAAAGTTTTACGTTAAGCCTCAACCGGTCTAGTTGCCGCGACACTAAAACGGCTATAACTTCGGAAGGAATTTGAATTTTGAAAAATCCTTTTAGGGAGATATTTTTGAATATATAAACTATCGGATTATAAAAGAAAAAAATTTTCGATTTTTTCAAAATCCTAGACTAGAATACCCCCTTAATACAGTTAGCCCTCAGTTAATATGTGATCTTAATGAGGTTTTAAAACTATTTGGCATCGTAGAAACGGAACCGCTAGAGTTACCACTGGTGCTATCTCTAGGAAGAGGCTTTTTTGGAACAGTAGACACGCATGATAGGAATATTATTTAAAAATGTAAAATGTGTTGTTTCGACAAGTAGAAAACATTAAATGTTTGGGTTCATAACTTAAGTAGGGATTGATTTTGTATATGACTGGAAGTTTTTTTATAATTAAATAAGCTTAATACTTTGAAATGAAATTACCATTCCATTTCAATGCTTGCCTTGACGTGATACCTTGTATACCTAGTATTAACAATTGACTTGAGTTCTATTTGATTTTAAGTCCAAATTAAGCCAGGTAGTGAATTCCTAAATTCAAAATTTCAACGGATGATAGGCAATACAGGCGATACCATAGTTAGCTTAGTTTCACTAGTGTTTGTGAAAATTCCGATATTGATTTATAAATCTTTTGACTACAATAGTGAGAAAAACAAAGGGTTCCAATTTGCAAGAACAGAGAATCTAAATTTCTCAAGGTTTACCCTCCCCTAGGTCAAAAGTAGCGAAAATGTTTATAAATCTAAATTATAATAAAGTTAAAGCAATTTTTTTTCGATGTTTTCTCTAGGCTTTTATGTATCATGACGACCCTGTTGGGCGGGAATAATTTTCGGTTAATTATAATTGATATTTGATGTATTAATTATACACAACTTTGATTATATGTATCAAAAAAATAAACCGAAGAAATAAATAACACAAAAAATAGTAACAATTTTTAATTACCATTATATCCTTAGGTTGAGGTGCAGGTTAATTTGTGGTAGTTAGTCAATATTGGTCAATATAAAGAACATTAACGTTTCAATTGTAATCCTTTTCCACAAATGAATTATTTAAATTATTTAAAAATATCCTTCTAGATATTTCGATCTAGTCAAATCATTTTAAAGGCTAATTAATTTTCAAAATCAAGATTATTATTAAGAAAACACCATTTTCTACAAAAATCATTTTGATTTTAAAACGATTTATTCGATAACTTTTACAACCACTTATTACACAGCACTGATAACATTAGTTCGAATGCTTTAATGGTTAAAAATCCTTAGAATTATATATGTTACGGTAAAAGTAGATATTGCGGCAAATGTACACATTTTCCGGTAAATGTGTACATTTGCCTTCTCGTTTGGGTAATGTGCATTCAACTAACATTTACAATTTCAAATAAGGGAAATGTACATTGAATTCACAATGACCATGCCGTTTTGGTAAATGTGAGCATACAAAATACGAAATTTGATTTGCGTTGTTTTATCTAGAGATGACGATAACAATTTATATAAATTAGGAACTAAACAGGGGGTTTTAAAACAATCTTATTCTAGGCATGAATTCGCCATTTGCGAACAAAAGTTTATATCATACGAAGATGTTCCTCAAGATATTGAGAAATCGGTAAGAGAAATTATAGGAATGCAGTCCCTTTTATTAGTGGACAAGGTTTTAAAAGATGCATCTGTAAAGGAACATGTTCCTCAAAAAATGCAGTTTTAAAATGCTGGAATATTATGTAATTCTAAGTGCCACAATATCAATTCTTGCTGAAATAAACAAAACTTTTTTCATTATGAAATTTCTATATATTCCTTTATAGTTTTATAAAATTTAACTGTTATAATAAAGAAAAGTATATTTTATTATTATTATTTGTTTGCTTCCCATACTATGCAAAGAAAAGTATGTTTTGTTTGTCATTTACATTTTTACTTTCTTTTACTACTTGATAGTAAAGGAAGTATTGTAATCGGATCGAATTTTTGAATTCGAGCTTTCACCGGAAATACATGTTTTGAGGTCCCCTGAGTCCAAAAAAGTGGTTTTTAGAAACATGTCTGTGTGTGTGTCTGTGTGTGACAGCCATATCGTATCGAAAGCTTTATCCGAATTTCACCAAACTTGGAATCTAGCCTCCATATTATACCTAGTTGTGCCGCGAAGTTTTTGGTTGAAATCGGTTAATCGAAAGCTCTAATTTAGTCTTGGCGTTTTTGAGCTTTTTCAATTTTTTTCGAAAACGGCTCCAACGATTTTATCTAAACTTTCTATAGTTCTTAGACTCATTAGTGGCTACAATTTTTATTTGAAACTTTTTCCTGGGAAAATTCGTATAAGGGCGGTTCAGGGATGAAGTTTAGGAATTCGTGTATATGTATACATATATAGCTCTATAGGTTGTATGCATATAGTACTGTTTATATGTATTGTTACAAAGTGCTTATATTTGTTTTAACTAACAGCGAGTATTTTCATAAATGTAAAAGAAAGTAGTGTGACGCCTCGCACCAGATATTTTAATTAAAATAATTACTTTCTTTTACTACTATATAGATAGTAAAGGAAGTATTGTAATCGGGTCGAATTTTCGAATTCGAGCTTTCACCGGAAATACATGTTTTGAGGTCCCCTGAGTCCAAAAAAGTGGTTTTTAGAAACATGTCTGTGTGTGTGTCTGTGTGTGACAGCCATATCGTATTGAAAGCTTTATCCGAATTTCACCAAACTTGGAATCTAGCCTCCATATTATACCTAGTTGTGCCGCGAAGCTTTTGGTTGAAATCGGTTAATAGAAAGCTCTACTTTACTCTTGGCGTTTTTGAGCTTTTTCAATTTTTTCTGAAAACGGCTCAAACGATTTTATCTAAACTTTCTATAGTTCTTAGACTCATTAGTGGCTACAACTTTTATTTGAAACTGTTTCCTGGGAAAATTCGAATAAGGGTGGTTCTGGGGGGAAGGTTGGGAATTCGTATATACATATAGGTTGTATGCATAGTTCTGTTTATATATATAGGTATAGTTATAAAGTGTCTATATTTGTTTTAACTAACAGCGAGTTTCACAAATGAAAGTAAAAGAAAGTACTGTGACGCCTCGCAGCAGATTTTTAATTTATTTGTATTCGAACTTTTCTTAAAACATGAAGGTAAAAGTATACATTTACCAAAACGTGAAGGCAAAAGTACACATTTGCCGGGAAATGTAGGTACATATACATTATGTTCAGTTCACATGGTTCACATCGTTCACATATACCTAACTTTTTGGAAATGTACACATTTTACGGTAAAAGTGTACATTTCCCAAGAGTGTACATTTACCGTAACATATACGCTTCATACTTAGAATTGTTTAAATTATGTTTTAAGGTTTTTAACGGTTTCAAATCAGTTTTAACAGTTTAAAGATTTTAAACGTTTTAAACGTTTCAAAAACAAGCCTAGAAGTAAACCTTTGCAAACTGGTTTGGACATTGGAAAAAACGTACGTCGACAATTACTTCTAATGTCTTACAACAAATTTTCATTGCTTAATTTTTTGAAATAATTTCCTTTTTATTACTGTTATTTAAATATATTAAGAATCAGAAGCATCATTTCTATGATTTTTCAAGTATGGCATTTATCAAAATGCGCTGCTCAAGAATATTTGGGTAACCTCGCCCGTACGTTTGTCGCAGCTTCTACACACACTCTCGAATGAATAATCCTGAAAGTGAACTTGAAGAGAAGTGAATCGCGCTGGGGGAGAGAAACATCAAGTTGGAGTCTTGCTGAAACGCAAGTGGAAATAAAACAGTAGTTGAGGATAGGCGTTATTTTGTGACAGACATGTAATATGGCAGCGGTCGCGTCGTCCATCATGAGTGGTCACCACTTACAAAATCAACTAACAAGATCATTGGAACGAATTTTGGAAGAGGCCCAACTCAGTGGTGAATTACGTTTGAGTGGACGAAAACTAAAAGACTTTCCTAATTCCGGGGATAAATACAATTTATGTGATACTGTGATTGCTGGTGAGCATATTATTATATTCTCCTATTATCTTAAACTTTTAATTATTAAATTTAAAAAATAACATAAGTACACCGATCAAACAACGCTCTCATAATATTCACATGCGTTTTTCTCAACAACTTTTCTTTCATCTCATATTTTTAGCTAACATCCCAAAAAAAAAAAACAACAAAATACACATAAAATCGAATTCACATGCGTTTCTGTCCATAACTTATGATTATTTTACCAAGCGTTGTTTTTTTGCATTATATTCTCCTTCCTCTCTGGGGTGACTAATAATTTCTCAGAATACTTAAACAGGTGTATTTTATTCATTTAATAATCTATTCTTTGATCCCCTTGAATGGTATAACGAGGGTCTATTTAAAAAATCTTTTTAAACGCAATTAATCGAAATAATTTTAACAAATGCATGTTGTTAACAATAAAAATAGTTTATTTTTAAATGGCTCAAACACCTAATAATTGTAGGTTTGTTTATCCTTAGATATCTTATCAAAAATTATACAGCTGATTAAATCTAATTAGCAATACTTAAAACTTATAAGGCAATCTTTTTACCTAATTTTATTGCATTTATAAATTCAATAATCGACTCGGAACTTTTGAATAATGCGATATTTAAAAGGAAAATAACAACAATAGAGATATGTCATCCTACGCGGAAATTTCAAAAGAGGATTGACCTTTAATTGAATTACATATAATTTGTTATTTATATAACATACAGTTATTTCGAGTCTTTGCCTTTTTTTTTAATGCCAAGGTTTTCAGAATAATATACGGTCTGAAGTATGGATGCCCTCCTGGAGATTCTATTTGAATGTCAAAATATTTTAGTTTGACTTGGAAAAAAATCTTACGTATTAAACGATATGCCAAAATTTCTCCTCAAATGCTCCTTTAGAATCTGCAGTTGGTCCAGGCGTAGAGTTAACCGTTAATTAGTTATTCAATTTTTAAAACACTAAAAAAATCAACAATTAAAATCGCTATAAAATCCAATTTAATAACTTTTTTTAAATTTTTTCGTTCAAAATATTGCTCCTCGCATGCTCTTTCCGGATCCATAATTGCTCCAGGTGTATGATTCACCCTAATTAGTTATTCAATTTTTAAAATATCTGCTGCGAGGCGTCACAATACTTTCTTTTACTTTCATTTATGAAACTCGCTGTTAGTTAGTTATGAAATATAAGCACTTTGTAACTATAGGATTTAAACAGAACTATATGCATACAACCTATAAGGCTATATGTATATACGAATTCTCAACCTTCACCCCAGAACCGGCCTTATTCGAATTTTCCCAAGAAAAAGTTTCAAATAAAAGTTGTAGTCACTAATGAGTCTAAGAACTATAGAATGTTTAAAGAAAATCGTTGGAGCCGTTTTCGAAAAACATTGAAAAAGCTCAAAAACGCCAAGAGTAAAGTAGCGCTTTCGGTTAACCGATTTCAACCAAAAGCTTCGCGGCAGAACTAGGTATAATATGGAGGCCAGATTCCAAGTTTGGTGAATTCGGATAAAGCTTTCGATACGATATGGCTGTCACACACAGACACACAGACATGTTTCTAAAAACCACTTTTTTGGACTCAGGGGACCTCAAAGCATGTATTTCCGGTGAAAGCTCGAATTCGAAAATTCGACCCTATTACATTACTTCCTTTACTATATACCTACTAGTAAAAGAAAGTAAAAATTGAACATATCCTCAATCATTAAAATTTCTATTATATTCGAGTTACTAGCTTTTAACTAAAGTTTGTTCTTATCAAAAATGACTCCTCGAATGCTCTTTCCAGATCCACAATTGCTCCAGGTGTATGATTAACCGTTAACTAATTATTCAATTTTTAAAAAATTTGCCATAACCTGAACAATAAAAATTGATTTTAAAATCTCAGTTACTATCTTTTTACTAAAATTATTTCTTACGAAAAATTGCTTCATAAATGCTCTTCCGGAATGCGCATTTGCTCCAGGTGTAAAGTTTACCGTTAATTAGTTATTACATTTTAAAAAAATTTAAAACTCAACAATTAAATTCGCTTTAATATCCAAACATATATTGCTGCTGTTAAACAAATTGCTGCTTAAATGCTTTTTTTAAGTACACAATTGCTCCAGGTATAAAATTAATAGGTAAATAGAAATTCAATTTAAAAAGAATTGGATTTGTAAAAATTGAAAAAGTAATTAACGTTTAATCATACACCTGGAGCAATTGTGGATCCGGAAAAAGCATTCGAGGAGGAATTTTTTGAACGGAAAAGCTTTAAGAAAAAAATATTAATTTGGATTTTATAGCGATTTTAATTGTTAATTTTTTAAAATTTTTTTTTTTTTTTGAAATTGAATAACTAATTAACGGTTAACTCTACACCTGGAGCAAATGCAGATTCTGAATGAGCATTTGAGGAGCAATTTTTTGGTATATAGTTTATTAAAAATAATAAAAGTTCTACGCTTACTTCTTTCCGGTAAAAATCTTTGGATTAAATAAAGTAAAAGTAATCGTTTGAAAGGTTTATTTAAATGCAGGTTGTAATTATGTGCATGAGGCTTTTGGTTGCTTTTATTGCATTTTGCTATGAAATTAATATTGGAAACCATAAGGTGTGCAGTTTAAGTATGTGCTTAAGAATAGCAGTAATTCTATTTTATTACCGTATTTCTGTCTATAACACCTTCAATATTTAAAGATAATGGATATAAGATAAATTATTAATTATGAATATAGAAAGGGATTGCAAATATTTTATCGTATAATTACTCTTGGGTATGGCTGGTATTGGAATTATATTTTCATATTTCTTGTGTTTTATCATTGGTAATCTTTTACCAAAAAAAAAAGTTAATGCATTTAATTTTTATATATGATTACATATACTTATCTCTCATTCTATGCAACAGTAAGAGATATGAAAAATACGTAGAAAAATAAATAAGGATTATTAAAAATATTGTTATCTCACAATGATGATAAAAACGTAAAACCGTAATTTTGACATGTTTAACTTTTCACATTTTCCCTTGATTACTCAAAACAAGCCAGATTTCCTGTAATATGGGTTTCACATTAAGTTGTGTAATATTTCTCCCGCAAACAAACTTATTAATAATTTGTAATTCGAACTATTTTTCTTACTATTAAAAATGCTAAAAGAGAATTTAAAAAGAAGCTACAAAAAATATTAAAAACGGCTAAACGAATAGAAAATAGAATTCAAAAAATATTTATTAATCTAATATCTCGATGAGCTACGATGATTATAGATTTATTTATGACTGCTCACATTGCCGACTTATTTATCACTTACGTTGACGATTTATTTATGACTGCTCACATATTCGATTTATTTTTCACTCACGTTGACGATTTTTTTATGACTGCTCACATTGTCGATTTATTTATCACTCACGTTGACGATTTATTTATTTGTCACCAATATGAAATAATCAGTAGGCAGTGGATGGAGAAACTTATTCTCTCCAGCCCATGCACATTAGATCGTTTGCCCCACTCTATCAAAGCTACGAAAAATCCACCGCTTAACGCGTTTTGCTTGAAAAAATTGCATTTTTTAAAACTTTAATTACTTTGCTTTTAATGAAGATATCGTGATAATTCTTTTTTAGATAAGGTCCAAGTAAAGAAGTAAAACAAAACCATATAAGAAGTAAAACAAAAAAAAATGATCGAAATCTATCCCGTAGTTTTCGAGTTAAAAGCGAACATTGGAAAGCAGCTATCATTTTATTTATATAGATTTTTTGAACCATAGGTTTCATATATCTTAACCAATAGCGAGGCTCAAGTACAAGAAAGTTCTGTGACACGTCGCAGCAGATATTTATTTCTATCCAAATATTATTAATAAAAGGACTACTAGTTTATATGTGAAAATGAAACTTAAACATTGATTGCAATTTTTTTTTAATTAATAAAATCGGCACTATCAGCTACACTACAATTGCATAGGCTTCAGTTTATCTAGGATACATTGTTCTGAAAAATCATGATTTTTTTTTGAACGGAAGCAAACGATAGGTACAAAGGTAGATTATATCTTAGAAACACACAAGGTAATTTTTATCCTGACAAAGTCGGATTTCGTACAGAACAACTATATAGTTACAAAATTTTTTTTTTGTATCTTATAGGGATTTACAATATAGCTTCATTTTCAAGCTATTTGACTTAAATTTGAATTGAAAACAAGTCAAGCATTGACTTCGCAAGTTATTTCATTTACAAGTCAAAAAGCCTAACACTTGATGACTTGATGAATCTCTAGTTGCTCACAAATAACGAAGTACGGAAAAAATGTTTGGTTCCTGCAGGAAACCTAGAGGTATCAGTGTTCCTTATTAATATTTATTCATAATTTTGAGTATTATATTAGTTCCATTACATGTTATTGATGTTTTTTCTGATTTTTATTTTCTCGAGATTAGTTGTTTTTTGATTGAGATATCTTTTAGTATAGTGGTACCTTATTATTTTTTAATGTGAAAATTACGTGCACATTGAACAGAAACACAATATATAATTAAGAAAGAAATGCTTGTAATGTTTTAATTGAAAACATTTTAAGTAAATCTGTATGTTGATTTCTCACAAAACTTACAAATTACTCGTAAAGGTCGAATCATTAAATCATTAACTTAATGAATTGCTAATAACAAATCGAGCTATACAAGGTCTAAATCAAAACATTCTTGATGAAATATTCATCTTTGCAAAATTTACAACATAATACTTCAAATATTTATACGATACAACTTTTAATTAATATTGAAAAAATTAATTAAAATCTATCTTTTACTTAAAGTTTTAATTGGATCGATGGTTTTTGTGTGGATAAAAAGTACAATTATTTTAAGTTAAGATAAAAAAGTGTGTAGCTATAGCATTGTGGTGTAATCAAGTATGAAACCAAGTTGGATGGTAATTTAAATGCGGCATCACGAGCGGTGTGATCATTTAATAACGTGAATAGAATGCTCACGTGTCCAAATGTCCATTTTTTGATTCTCTTCAAGTGGAATTAAGTAAATGTTCATGAAAGAAACGTCGAAAGAATCGCTCATTATAAATGGGACAAATTCATGGCCATATAAATACAACTATTATCAAATAATTAAGATGTCCCATTCATCATTTTAAATTAAGAAGGTTTACCAAATAAATCTCAGAAAAGTTTCTAAGTGTTGTTGATTTAAATGCTAAGAATAACTTATGGTTAAAAAATATTAAATAACTAGTCGTTCCGTGCTCTAAGATAAAAATGTATTTTTCAAAATTATTAGAAATTTTATTAATAATTGAAAGAAAATTTAAAATGAACTATAACATAACCTAATCTTTTATAGTTTACATTTTCTCAACTCTCTAATGGCTATCAACTTTTAGTAGTCTGTATTGTTATTGGAATGATATGTTTCAATATTAATACGTAACTTATATCCATTTGAAGCAAATTGCCGTAAAATCTTAATGAGTGGTTTGTATTACGTAATTTTGTATAAGCTTAACGTCGCCCATGATGGCAAAATCGTAAATTTTCGATACCTGTATGAAATATTTGATGATAGACACCTTATATATTTCAATATGAAAAAACGGTTTCAAATAACATTTTGAGCGTTGTGAGCGCCTAGTGGAACGCGCCCATAAATAAGTTACATTATCTTAAATTTATCTTATAGACAGTGGGCCCCCAAATTTTGAAATTTTAAGAGTGTACCGTAACAAAAGAAGGATAAGAAACACTGGGTTAGAGAATAGCTTCACCTTTCCCGATTATCAGATAATCTATGTAAAGTCAAATCAGATCGGTCTAAAATGAACTTCGTAAATAAGCAACCCTTAGACCAAGACAACACGCGACTATGCTTATCCTCTGAATATTACTTTTTATAGCTGATACCCGCCCGCTTCGCTGAGCGTATCTAAATTAATCTGATTGAATAATAGAAAACTTTACCCAAAAAAGAAATTAAGCTATTTTAACAAAAAAAATTAATTTGGCATTTCTAGACCTTTATTTCATAGAAAGTTCATGAAAATCCGTTAAACTACTGTTCCAGGAACAGATATAAGCTATCTTATCGGTAGGATCTTTACGTTTTTTTGAATATAAAAGATAATATAAAAGCCTAGGTCACTGATTCACTCACTCACTCACTCACTCATTCTGTAACGCTCAATGCCTACTATGATTGCCTATACTATGCCTACTACTATTGAGCCAACCCCACAACAAGGACATTTACTCAATGATAATCGTATTTTCACTCGCAATGTTGTGTATCAAGAAATTTTATAAACAAATAAAGCATTCATGAATTAAAAATAAATTATTCATTCTTTTTATTGAACTCATTCATAACTTTTGGTTGTCAAACACACTGATACGAACGCATGCAATAACTTTCACGTAAGAAACTTGGGCTTTTTAAAAAAAAAAAATAGGGCGCCGAAGGCGCCCCAGAACAACTAGTTGTAAAATATTAAGAACATTTTAAGCCTTGAAAACCTTTCATACCAAATGTCATGTGAAAACATTTATTAATTTTAGTAGAATGGATTAGTAGCTATCCTTTAGAAAGTGTACCTTTTTAGGATCAATAATATATAATGTGTTATCTTAAGATCTGAGGTATCAGGTTTGGTTGTCTTAGGTTCATTATTCTAGGATATAGTATTAAGGCCATTACTTATGTCTTATCGGCAAGTCTGCTTTTTCCCGGGGTCCAAGATTAGACAAAGAATTATTATAGATCTTGCTAAAATAAATTGAAAATTAAGAATATAGTTTTTTGGTAAAAAAACAACGCGATGGTCACATCTAAGTTGCTATTTTCTCTTGAAAAATAAGTTGGACTGGATTTATTTTTCTTCTGGGGGCTCTTATAACGGCTCCACCTCTCTTAGTCAAACTCCTCATCGGGATCACTTAAGTCGAACTGTCTGTTTTTGTAATTTATTCTTACGGGTCTCATTTTTGAAATAAGATATTTCTTTTTATGAATGAAATCATATTTACTGCAGAGGATTTTCATCTCCTCCCTCGACAATTCGAACGTTTACTCAGGCGAACTATTAATAATATATTAACTACCCGTAAATTCACAATGGATTTATGGTTTCTAGGAATTTAACCTATCGCTATACTTCTATAATGGTTATAATTTTCAAATTTGCGAACCTTAATTTAAAAGAATAACAAACTACATAGTTTAAAATCATGTCGTCTCTACGATATGTTAGTTTATGTACATTGTATCACAACTGCCTGCCGATGTATGTTTTTCGGTTCGCAGTTTTTATAGTGTTTATTTTTTTGCTCAGAAAATCAACATTTTTTTCGGAATAAAAAGTATTTTATAGCACTTTTTGTAATATTTACTACTTGTAGTAAAAATCTCGTCCAAATCGGACCAGCCGTTTTCAAGTTTGCCAAGAACAAACAAACAGACAGGCAAAACTATTCGAAATAAAAAGTCGCCTATAATGTATGTTGCAATATTTAATAACTTTTTGTGAAAATTCCATTGAAATCGGCTCAGCTGTTTTCAAGTTTACCCTGAACAAACCCTGTTATTACCCTGTTTTTTGGGGGAATATAACAATGTAAATGGCATTTATTTTTTTGTATTAAATATATGAAAATGTAGGCAATAAAGATTATTCAACAAAGCACCTTAAATTTTTTAGATTAAATAAAAATCTCAGCTGGGAAAAAAGATTCCGCTTTTTTTGTTCGCTCGCGCAGGTGAGATGGAACATTTTTATTATTGGTATAGATATGTGTTAAATGGAGTCATAATAAGTTATCTATAGATTATTTCCTCCGTTTTAAAGCAAGATTTTATCGTCGTCAAGTTTTAGTAATTTTTTTATGCCCGTATCTTGGTGTTTCGCTTTGATAGTTGCACTTTTCAAATTGAACGGCTCAAAGACAGATTATGTGTCAATCAGTTGGTGGCCAAGTGGCCAGCTTATACTTTATAGGCGTGTCACGACGTCGCTAAAGACCAGGTTTTAATTTCATTCTTCATTCTTTACACCGGAAAGAGAGTACTTGATCTTCTTTATGTTGATACTCACATAATTGAGAAAATGCTTGTCAAGATGGGGGAGATAGAATCTTCACTTTGGAACTTGAAGAATTTTCGGAGAGTGTAAATAGCACAGCAACCATTTAATAACAACTGAGATTTTTCTGCAAAAAATGCATTTGCATTCCATTGTTGATTTTCACGTTTTACTGCGTGCATATAGGTATAGGCTCGTGACGTTATACTTACCGTAATTGTTTTTAGAAAAATTAAAATTGCCTATTTTCTTCTCCTAAGTTAATATTTTCACATAAAAATGTTTTTCAACTATATGATTAAATAAATGGGAAATACATTTCATTAAATTTTCAATGTGTTCTTGAACTTGACAAATAAGGTAATCTATTTCTATTAAAATTATAGAACGTTAATAATTGGATTTGCTGGAATGTGAATGACCCGACTCAGACAATAAAGCACGTATTATAAAATCAATCAATCGATAAAAGTTCAATTCAAATAAAATTCATTAACAATATAATAGGTTCTGCGTGAAGGAAAAGACTCATTGCCTTTGAAATATGTCTTCATAAATAAATACAGCTTGTTAAACAATGAAAAATGTTGTAAAGTTATTGATGTGAAGTTCTTGTTAAAAACCAGAAAATATTTATGTGAAATGACAACGATCAATCGTGGAAAAACGTTTACGAAAATGTTTGGTTTCGTGACTGGAAGATCAAAGTACGAGCAAAACTAATTTCGTTTGGAAGCAAATCGTTTTGTTTGGTCCTTTTAAAAATTGATTTCCCATAACTAATTTTATGGAACAGGTCATTAAAATGTCATTTTTGATTTTTTTTTTCACGAAAGAATGTTTTAAGACGTTTAGGTTGTTTCAGGGGCACGTATTTATAAATATGAATGGTGACTTCCAGTTTTAAAATTTTGATTTTTTTTGACCTTGCGGCATGTAAAGTTTGTGAGAAGTTAGAATTTTTTGGTTTTGTTTTGATGAGGGTAACGTTTTTAAAAATACCTGAATATAGGTAGTGGCTTTAGATCAAAAGTGGATGCAGTTTTCTATACAATTATCTTAATTATGAATTAAATTAGAGGACTAAACAAAGATTTGAAAATCTATAATAAGTTCTTTTATAACGCTCAATATTTGAGAAAAAAATTTATAATTCATCAACTTTCAAGTAACTTTGCTACAAACAACTCCATGACAAATAATTCGAATTTGGTTGTTGTCAGTTTAACTTATATTATCCGGGTATGCAAAAAGTACTAGCTCAATGGTGAAAATATAATTTTGGGGTAGAGATTCATTACTTGACTTGATTTTCAAGCTACTTGACCTGACTTGAATTTAAGTAAAAATTAAGTGAAATATTAATATTTGAAAGTCAAATCAAGTTAAGTATAAAGTTTGTAAGTTATTTCTTTTACAAGTCAAAATGCCAAGCACACTTTATTTAAAACATATCAAACTACTTGACTTGATAAATCCTTATTTCGGAGTAAATGTTTAGTAGTCCAACGAATTAGTACATTTTGCTATGTAAAAGATCGGGTTGTTCTAATGTTTTGGTACGTTGTAGCTGTTTTGTTTTTTTTTTTCGTTCTGCTGGTCTTAGGATATTTGTTCTCTTTATCACCAATGAGGTCTATTGTGATGTGACCCTCTGTGCTAAGTAGAGAAGAATCAGGCTTTTAATAAAAGCCAGCACCTGCCTAGGGGCTGCCATTGCTATCCTACTAGGTGTCATGTTCGTATTTCCGATATACCGCTTTCCAGCAGAGACGACATATGTTGATGTCGGCTTTACCGATCTTGTGAAGATGGTAATTTAGGGTACAGTGGCCCATGTAGTGCCTTACGTCCCTTTTACGAGTGACAATATGTCATGCGTTTTCTTCTTGGAGTACCTTATGAATTTCTTCGCTTGTCTATGTCCCGGAGTATTCCTCCAGTGCGAGGTGTTGGTCTCCCAAGCTAGAATAGCGATTTTGAAGAGAATATAACAAAAATGAAAGGAAAAATAAATTACGGTCGATCTGTGTTGGGGAAATGGAAGGGGAGGGGTAAGGGTAGAAACGGTTTATCTCAATTTTTGACAAAACTACAAGTCCTATGGAAAAAAGTTAAATAGCAAAGTTGTGATAATACGTAGATCTACAAATTTTGTGCTAGCACTTTTTTCACATAACCTCAAAATTTAAATGAAAAATTCAAGTTAACAAGTTTTTGGTTTTTAATTTTTATCTTTTACAAAAAAATAATTATTTTACACGAAATTTGGTGAGAAATTTACCTTTTAATGTCCCAAACACAATGTATTTTTTAATTTAAAATATTATTTTTTTTACCTTAGAATGATTTTATATCGAAAAAGCACCCTAATTTTCAATCGAAAATTCTCGCATCAAAATATCGGATTTTAAAAAAAAAGTTGGTAAATTGTTTTTTTTCATTGAAACCTATACTTTTTGATAATACAAAAATATACACATTACAATGTGAAATGTTCTCAGAAAATGCAATAATTAAAGTGTCCATTTTAATAAATTGCTCAAAATTTAGGTAACATTTTATACAATAATTGTACAAATACAAATTTGAGCAATTTATTAAACACATTAATTATTGCATTTTCTGGGAAAATTTAACATTGTAATGTATATTTTTTGCACCATCAGAAAGTAGAGGTTTCAACGAACAAAAAGCTTAACAACTTTTTTAAAAAATCAGATATTTTGACGTGAGAATTTTCGATTGAAAATTAGGGTGCTTTTTCGATATTAAGTCATTATAAGGTGAAAAAATTACTATTTTAAATCAAAAAAATTACAATATGTTTGGGACACTAAGAGGTAAGTTTTTAAATTTAATGAAATTTTTTTTTGTTAAAGATAAAAATAAAAAACTAAAAACTTGTTTATTGATATTTTTCACATACATTTTGAGGTTATGTGCAAAAAGTGTAGATCTACTTATTATCTACAACTTTGCCATTTAACTTTTTTCCATAGGACTTGCAGTTTTGTCGAAAATCGATATAACCCGTCTCCACCCTTAAAAACCCCGCTCTTTTCCAATTCTTTTATTTTGTTATATTCTCTTTCTTTTTTAATGGGTTTCATCCTACTTTAATTTTTTTCTGTTCAAAAATTATTCACCCTGGTCTATAAGGTTATCCAGTTAAAGAACATTAAATACATCTAAAATATCCATTGAACCATTTACGTGAACTAGTTTAGCTCCATATAGCACAATTATGTACAAGTAAGAAAATGTTGTTACTGTAATTTTTTTTTATGTAGATCAAAATCGTTATTAAAAAACATGATACCCAAATTTAAAGTGTGAATTTTAATGGCTGTAGTAATTTTACACAACGTTTATTTCGTTATAATATATTAATTATCAACTTGTTAAAACGACTAACTGTAAAATATGACGGGAAAGTAAAAATTTTTAATTTGCATTATTTCAAATAATATAAATTTTTGCACTACTATTTTTTTAGATTAGCATATATTATTCAACTCGAGTTGTTATATCGTTTATGACCCGAGGATTTTTAGAAATCCAAACGAATACCATTACAAATTAAAACGTTTCTACTCGCTGAACAATTTTTTAGAAAATTTTTTTTTTCTATTCCTTTTCTACATTTGAGTGATTTTCTAAATTTGTCTCGTCTGCGTCTTCCATAATTTTTTATTCCACATATTGCTTTCACGTCTTTTTGTAAAGCTTCACACGAAATTATTTCAGTTCTGGCATCCTTTGAACATTGTCTTTATAAGCCTTTGTATATTGTTTTATATCGGTGTGATAAAGCCGTTTTTTTTGTCTCTTTGCCGGTTGTGGTGGTTGGTAACGGAAGTCCTTGGAAGTTCCCCGTGCCGCTCCATTTCCGGTAAAGTTTGACCCATAAGTGTTGAATTTAAAGTATTGCGAATAGATGGAAGAGTAGGTGGCTAATTTAATGAAAATATATTTGGTTTCAAGAGTTTTCTGGTTTATCAGTTCAAATAAGTGGTTCGAGTGATTCGATAATGGAAATAAGTAAAAAAGTACTTGATTGGAGTGCTCTTACGAGAACTTATAAATCTTTTATATTCGAAATAGATTTCTGATTGTTTTATTTAAATCTTATTTGTGTAACTAAAGGAAATTGGAGCAAATTCATTGTATTGCAAGCGCCACTTGTCTTCGACGTATCAAATTTCTTATAATAAGTGCATGCTGTTTTTAAGTCCGTTAACCTGAAACATATCAAGTAAAAAATGGACGCAGTCTGTCGGGTTGTTGCAACGCTTCGATTACGCCCTTTTGATTCTTATCAAAAAATCCACGTCAGTGCACTCAACCCTCTTAAACAACATTAAAAAAAAAAAACTTTCAACGTTATGGTTTCTCATACAAATCAACAAATTCTTTAAAAAAAATTGTTTCTACAGTCATAAATATTTTGATCGTTCCACTCGGCTTCAAAATTACTCAAAGAAAATTATTCCAATCGTTTCAAATCAATGAAAACTATGACTAATTTTTTCTATTAATTCGTCATTAAATATCAATTGTAAACGATGACAATAAACATATTAAGTGCGCAATAAAAAATAATTTTTGATGAGCTGGAAGAAGAGTGCTTCTAATTGATGTCTCAATTAGATTAAGATAAACAAATAATATGCCGTTTTTTTTACGTAATACTAATTCAGTTGTAATTAAGAATGCGTTCTTTATTCAATTTGGTGTAATTAAGGCTTTCGGAAGCCTTAGAAATTTAATTGACGAACAGGAAATGAAATTGGGTCAGAGAACTGCATATAATGTAAAATTATGGAATGAGGGTTTAATTTTGTGCTGTAATTTAATAGTTTTATGCAGGAACGAATCTTTACCCATTTTATATGGTGCTTAAGATTGAGACGAAAATTTATTTTTGTGTTCTTTTAGTGGATAATAAAAGTATAGTCTATATAGTCTATATATATATATATATATATATATATATATATATATATATATATATATATATATATAATAAAACTGTAGAACATTTTTGTATGCTTGTTTGTTGTGCCTTTTTCACGTAAAAACTATTGAACAGATTTTGATGAAACTTTTTTTGTTATTTAGCTATTAGTCCTCGGTAACATAATGGCTATAATTTATACTTAATTTAGTAGAGAAAAGTCGGGAAATTTAAAGATTTGTAATGTGATGTGATAACAAACATATTTTTGTGCACTTACATTGCAAACGCTGCCTAACCTTTCGAGATAGATCAAATTTATATGCGGTGAAATTGTGTATCTTAAAAAGGTTGATATAAAAGTCCGCGACGGTATATGTCTATCTCCTAAGGATAACCCACAGGAATCATTTTTTTCTTTTACAAATGACAAAAAAATTATGTTGGCATAGCGACTGGCTATTGTACGACGTACGTATTGCCTGTTTTGTTGGTATCTTCTACTATATTATATAAAAATGTTATGTTGGTCCTTATTCTGTGCCAATTGAGCTCAAATTTTGATACAATATACAATCGGGCTCCAGAATGGTTTTTATCTATATATCGCGTTAGTAATATATAGTGAAAAACACGTGAATTGATAGCATAACAATTGTATCCTACAGGAACCATGTATTTAAAAAAAAGTTTCGTAAAAGCATTTTCCTCGAGAAGGCCTGACCAAATTTACACATTAGCGAAAAAAATTCTCTACAAAGTTTACATTAAACAATTGACATAATTTGACTGAAAAATAAATAAGAATTTTAATTTAACAACCGATAAATTAATAATGAATTATTTTTAAATATTTGAATTTCTGTATTGTTCATTGTCGAAGAAATTCATTATAAATAGGTAAACGTTTTAAAATAATATAATAAATTTTTAAATAATTAACAATTACTGAACGGAACGAATTTTAATGAAGTTTTGTAAAAGATACCTCAGATCTTAACATATTATTGAATATCATTTATTTTAAAAAAGGACGGTTCCTGCAGGATAGCTCCCGAGTATTTTCTACTACAATAGCTGAACAGTTTTAAATGATCTTTGGTATGAAAGATTTTCAAATTTTCTTAAAGGAACTTTTTATATTTAAAATCTTATAGAACCTGGAAGATAGCTAATATCTCTTCCTAGAAAAGTAGATTTAAGGATTTTGATGAAAGTCTGGAAGTGTCTATGGTCTTTTTCTGTCAAATTAGATAAATTTTTAAATTTCGCTATGAAAGTAGAGAATCTCTTTATCAATCAATTAAATTTATATACTCACAGCAAAGCGTCAGCTAGTAAGTAAATATTTCTTACTAGAAACATAATAAGGCTACTTTTAACATTAAATATATTATGTTTAATAAAAACCTTCGTTTAATATTGATTACACACGTTTTTAAAGTTGATAAATTTGGTTTTCACGTGACGTGAATCATGTAAACGCATTCAGTATAAAAACAAACGATTTAATATTAAAGCACATTCCAGAATGCCTCAAGAAAGTGGTTAAAGAATAAATTTTCGATTTCAAAATTCCGATGATTTATGTTATATACAATCGATATATTTAGACAGATATTGGATGAATCAATTTCGCTGATGTTTGCATTCAATGCTTGTTTGAAATATTTTCTTTTATTTTTTTATATGCTTATACTTAAAAACAGAAAAGTTTTACGTCAGTTACGATAAAGCCACAACCGCAAAACATCAAATAGAATCTGGAGTTCTACAAGGCATCGCCCTTGTATGAGAATGTAAATGGATAATAGTCTTTAAAATGAGGAGATAACATATGTAACCTTCATAGATCGTAATATTGTGCTTCTGATCATTATAAAATATCTAGTAACAGCCTTAAAGAGGGTTCAGGTCACACAAACTGAACTATAACAATGATTGCAACAAATTATAGCTCCATGAAACCTAATTCGTTCATGTGGCGTTCATTGCAAAAGGAACACTTTTAGTTGTACTCATAGGTAAATCGAATCAGGAAGTTACCAAATTCAGATATTTAGATGTGTATCTAGGAAGATGCATCTACTGAATTATTGGATGGAATTCTAAACGTATAAGTGTCGTAATCAATTTGGCCAATTTGTAAAAGGATATGGTGGGGCTATTGAGAAGGCATTGGCAACTGTCCCTAGACAGCAACTTGCTAATAAAACTATGGGAGTCGACAATAACTTCAATATTGGTAAACAATAATAACAACGATTTCAATTAAAACCCCTTTGACATAGAGTAGATATTTCTGATACAGTTTTTTTAACTTCAAATACAACCTTTTTCATTTCAAAAGAAACTTGTTTCATTTCAAATTCAACCTTTTTCATTTCAAATTAATTTTTTTACAATTTCTTTTTTCAAATGTTTTTTTTTTATATAAATAAGGTTGATTTTGAATTGTAAAAAGCTCCTTTATGGTGGTATTCTAGTCTCGAGGCCCGAATTTCGAGCGTTTTTTGGCAATTGATAAAAAAAAGCATTTGATATTTTTGTCATCCATTTTTTTATTATTTGTTTATTTATATTCAGAGGGTACAAAATTTAGTAAATTTAAAAAAAAAAAAAACTTTAATTGAGTTATGCGTCTTTGAAGTGGAGGGGAAAAAAAGCTAAGTCCTCGTCGCCATGAATTCTACCTTAGTGGTCATCTGAAAAATAAAAGAATGATGGATTTTAGATTAGTACGAATGTCGCTTTCTCATAAACCTGCAAAACTGAAAAAAAAAAATTTTATCATAAAATGGCGGCTACTCAAAAATAAAGGTCGATTTTTTCACTCATTTTTTAACTTTGTCGAATTTTTTAAAAATATTACAAATTTCAAATTTTCATTTTTTGTTGGTTCACGTGATAGCGAGATGTTTAAAGAATATTAATGTCAAATTTTAAGTAAATCGGCTGATTAGAACTTGAGATATTGTGGCTACCGCATCGAAAAAAATAGTTTCAAGAAAAATGCGTTTAAAGTTTCGGGTAAAGTTACGTGCAATGGCCATACAATAGCGGTTAATTCTTACATTTTTTTAATTGCCGATTCCTGGTACAAAAATAGTTACAATTTTGAAAAATCTATTTAAGGGTATATTCTTCAAGGTTTAAACTTTGATAATATGAAAAAAAAAATAAAAATTGATTTTTTCAAATTTCTAGACTAGAATACCCCATTAAAACGAAAGAGGTTGTGTTTGAAGTAAAAAGAAAAACACTTAAAGATAAACTGAATCTGAAAGGTACCAAACCCAAATACTTAGATGTACATCTAGAAAAGGCACCTCTACTAGATGCAACACCAATTAATTACAACAACAACGGTTGAATACAACGGTTTTAATTAAAACCCCTTTGACTAAAAGTAGAGACTTCTGATACAGATTTTTTTAACTTCAAATACAATCTTTTTCATTTCAAAAGAAACAAGTTTCATTTCAAAAGCAACCTTTTTCGTTTCAATTAAGATTTTTAAAAATTTCTTTTTTTAATGTTTTATTAAATACATTAGGTTGACTTTGAAATGAAAAAGGTTGTATTTGAAGTAAAAAAAAAAACACTGTTCATTAAAGATATTAACCTAAGACATTAACGAGAATTTAAAAAAGGGTTGTCTGTTAGTGACACTTAAAGGTAAACTAAATTTGAAAGGTACCAAACCCAGATACTTTGATGAACATCTAGAAAAGGCACCTCTACTAGATGTAACACCAAATATACAAGTGTCGTAAGCAGTTTGGCACAATCTACAAAAAGCTATGGTGGCTTTACAACTGTCCCTAAACGGCAAATTGGTAGTAAAATCATATCAAAACCCATGTAGACATAATGGGGAGGGGGAATACCGGAAGTCGACAGTAATACCAAAATTTAAAAAAAACGGTTTCAATTGAAAACCCTCAGACTAAGGACAGACCTTGCAGTCATTATGTGATAGATTTAACGAAAAAGACCTAAATAAACTGAAAGAACTTTTCAACCATCCAACTATCAACTGGTCATTTACAGAAACAGGAAACCGGATATCGTGCTTAAAGCTATCATCCTTCAAAATCGTTTGTATTGGAGGTACTTACTTTGAAGGTGCGGTTTACTTTTTTTGTACATACATCATATTTACTCAATATCTAGAAACAGATTGCAGATCTAAACTTGACAAATAAAAATTATGACTATAATAAACCTACATCAATATACCTTATGTAGAAAGTAATTTCACATAGATATGCTACCTGTTGTTTTAGTTGAAAATTAGAGAATTGAGTATGGCATTATAATAATTGTACACGGAGAAAAATGTGTTGTAGATTTAACAACATTGTTTTTTAATTTTACAACATTAACTAGTATTATATAGGATGACACCACGTGTGGTAACGTTTACCAGTCGAGTGTAATTAAAAAATTGTAGTATTATTTAAAACACGAACTAGTAAAAATTTAGTTGAATTTTTGACACTTGCATTTGTCAAAATTATTGGTTATGTTGTACGCGCTGCATGCGCAAACGCCAAAATTTGTTAATTGTACAACACTCAGCAGTTGTAACAGCTACATATATTTACTACACTATGCTAGTGAAAAATACTATACGTTAGAGCTGAATACAACACAGTGTGTTATTTAATGTTGCATTTGTGGTTATAGTGAACACAAAGTGCAGGAAAAATATTACTAGTTTAGTGTTGTAAATTTTACACCACTATTTCTTTCCGTGTATAGATGAACATTTCTAATACTTTAAAAAATTTTAAACTAGGTTTAGCTAACTGTTATATTCGTAGCTAATAAAATTATTCGACTCTAACGAGCCTGTTAAGAATTACTTTAATTGTCGGTGAATGCAATTGAAAGAATGAAAGAAAAAAAATTGAGCTTATCGAAACATAGGAATTTCTTTAAAAGCAATGTTAGATTACAACTGAAAAAAATCCAGTCGCGACAAGATCCATACTCAATGATTTACAATTAGTGTAAAGATCAAGTAAATTTCATCATCGTGTCTCATTAAAAGAAAATCAAGACACTACATGTTTTTTTTTAAATTAAGGCCTTGCAGATCGATTTACTCTAATTAATTTCTTACGTAGATATTTGAAAAAAAAATAGTTCCTCCCCGTTTAACGAGGCATCCACACTTTTTCTAGCAGCAATTGAACGATGATGCATTCAATTAGATGAACGGTTTAATTATATCAAATCCTAGTGTCTGACATTCATTAACATTTCAAACAACGTTTGATATAAGCTATATTAAATTTACGACGCTCATCTGATATTTTTCTTTGATGAAACCTTGAGAAAAAATCGTACTCAAATATTATGTGCCTTATATGTCGATTGATGATTGAAATCACTTGAATTTTGTTTATGAAAGTTGGTCTTATTGGCATTTCGAATTTGTAAATATTTCAAGCTATGAATTTTGAGAGTCTTAAATTGCTAGTGGTGATTGAGTATTACGATGACTGGACCAATTTTCAACTATTAGCGCTCAAATATAATAATTTTAATATCATTATATTTATGGCATCATAAATCATAGAACTTGAAAATGTTTATGCTTTAAACCTCGAAAATATTCGGCTTATTTTAATCTGAAAATTTAAATAAATTCCTCACGATTTGGTTTTTATACCTTAACTAGTGGCTTGGTCTATGTACTAGAGATGTTGGCTAATAAAATGTTTCCGCAAATCTGCTTTTTACCGGACGCAATTTCATCCCTAGTTTTTAACCCCTTATGAGTGGAGATTTTTTATAAAAAATGTATATGAGTTTAATTTAAAATAATGTCCTACCAAAAAAAAAAGAATTATCAAAATCGATCTATCCAATAAGAAATTAATATTTCATCCCTTTGTTTTAAACCTCTAAGAAGTGAACGATTTCCTTCAAATTAAAATGGGTCTACACGGGAAGCACCAGATTTCAAAAAAAAAAAGAATTTTCAAAACGAGCTATCCAATTAGAAGTTAATATTTCATGCTCAAAGTCAGAACAAACTCCCACTGGAAGCTCCCCCCGGACTCCCCTTCTAAGGTAGTTGCAAGGTGTATCCTTTAGTATCCAAGTCGTAGAATATTGTCAGGTATTTTGACATAACATTGGAAATTTACTATTATATTTATGAACTCTGCAACCAGGAAGATACTTCAGACAATCTTTATTAATCTTCCCTGCCAAATATTCATTATTTTTATTCGGTGATCTATCTATTTTTTTATTTTTTCATCGTTAGCTCCAATAAAGTCCTTAGAAAACCTAAAAAATGATTTTTTCCGGACATCCCTGTTTTCTATTTGGCATCATTAAGGGATAAAATAATTAATTAAATTATATTTAAAGTAAAAAATCAAAGACCAATTGGATAAATAAAATATTAGTACAATTTACTATTTTGCAAATAAAAAGAACTATATAAGAACCAACATAACTAATGGCTTCTGTCAAGTGTCAGAAAAACATATCAGTGACGTCAGAGCAAGTTAGTGAGCACGTCTTGTCTGATGACTGTTACTGATCAATGAAGACGAATAAAATCGCATATGAATAGAGTCGAGATAGCTGTGTATATAGAAAAATAACATTAGTTTATTTTTCGGAATAAAATCGCATACGATTTACAATTCTCGACATAATTTCCTCACACCCAGTGTAGTAAATTCTGTGTTGTAAACAAAAATGCAAACTGGTAATTATTTATGTTGATGATATTATGATTATATTGCCTTAAACTTTAAGGCAAATATTTTTCTAGAGGTAAAAATTGGAAAACAATTGGTTTAGTATCTATGTACATAATCTTAACGATCATTACTTTAACTGCTTCATTAAATAAAATTCAAACACAAAAACCACCCTTTTCTCAACGAAATTTTCTAAAAATAAATTTGGACTTGGTTGGAAGATTTATTTTATTTATATAAGCTCAGTAAATAGAATTACAATATAAATTTCTTCTTCCTAAATCCTAGCTTAAAATCCTAGTCATAACAAAAATTTTATAGTTTTACTAAGTAGGTATATGAATATGTTCGATTTTATTTTTAAATTCATAATAATTTAAATTAGAAATAATATGATGTCCTCAATTTAAATTATAATATAATCAACCTTTATTTGTCAATAAATGAAATTATCACATAATAATTAGAATGGGAGCGACATGTTGAAATAGTTTTTTAATATGATCTATTTTTGTCTATGTAAACAGGAAAAAGGGGGGTAAATATGGGTTACACGGACGGATTTTATTAAATGTTTTCATATCATATCATAAATTTAATTGCTATGATAACCGCAAGGGAGACAAAATAATAATTTCAAATAATAAAATCCAAGTCTAATCTTCAATCATAAAAACATATTATATAAATACGTAAGAAATGGAAGTCAATTTGAGTTGATCGCATGTAAAAATTGCGTTTTAGCCAAGTAAATCGATTTGAATGCCATGGGGGGTGGATTGCTAGAGGATTTAAAGACATATGGACGAGTGGTTTGAATTAAGAGCAGGGAAACGTAGCGAATGCGATAAAAGGGAATGAATGTAGGATTTTATTGGAGATATTGGGTTGTAAAATTACGATTCAATCTAGAAATGCATGCGTGATATCACCCGTACACGGAAAAAAATCTGTTGTAAATTTAACTACAATCCTTGTTAAAGTTACAACATACACTAGTAATATATAGGATGACACCACGTGTAGTAACGTTTACCAGTTAAGTGTAGTTAAATAAACTGTAGTATTATTTACAACACGAACTAGTAAAAATGACTCCATGATAAAATAATGTAGTTCAATTTTTAACACTTGAATTTATTTGTCAAAAATATAGGTTATGTTGTACGCGCCCGCATGCGCACCATTAAAAATCTTAAAAATATAATTATAGAAAAAAGTAAAGATGGCTCTGATTTTTTTTTCTCAGCTGTTTTACAAGGTTTTACAACATATTGGAGTAAATTGTACATTGTATCTAGTATTGTATACACCAAAAATGGTAACCATTACAGATTTGTTAAAATTCGTGGCGTAACAGAAACGCTAAAATGTGTTAATTGTACAACACTCAGCAGTTGTAACAGCTAGGTACCAGCGGCGTGCGGTCCATACATGTTATAGATGCGCCGCATGCTTTGGGATTATAAGACGATTTTAAAAATTGAATATTTTTTTTGATTTATTCATTTCATTTTTTAATTTCCGTAATTGCATGCATTTGAAAATGATTCTAAAAATTCTAAATACTTTTATCATTTATATATTTTTTTAATTACGTAATTATAAAAGATATGGCTCATAAAATTGGCATAGAACAGCAAATCAAATGAACGGCAAAAGCCAAATGGATGCGCAGACGTTTGCTTCGAATTGGTCGCGCAGGCGTACTAGTATGGTCGAATACTATCTCTCTTAGCGTTTCACATTGCCGATTGACGGTTTGCAGATGCGGTTGACATTTTGAATTTATAGTAAAGTGAATTTAATTGTTACTGATTTATTTGATTTATTCAATGTTTAACAAATAAAAAAATAATAATAATACTGCTAGGTACATATATTTACTACACTATGGTAGTAAAAAATACTATACGTTAGAGCTGAATGCATCAAAGTATGTTATCTGCTGTTACATTTGTGGTTATAGTGAACATAAAGTGCAGTAAAATTATTATTAGTTTTGTACCACTATTTTCGTTCGTGTATATTTAAATCATTAGATGTTGGGGGGTCTTAAAAAAATGGTAAAATATATCAACAAAACTAAACGTTTAAATTATTGTATCCTCTTGTGTTAAAATTTCTCCCAATTGGAACTTAGTTCTATAAATCGTTGAACATAACGTTACTTTATTTAAAACGGAAACCGGAATTGCTCCTAAAAATTTTTCAACCGTACTGGAATAAAAAATACATAATACATATAACGTTGATTATGGTTGTTTGAACTTCATCGTTGTGGATTTCAAGGCAGATTTCCTATTCGATTTTACACTCTATCAACTTGGCTATAAACCTTGTCATCAACTTACTCAATAGAAAAGGTTTTGAAGATAGTCAACCACCAAAATCCCTCTGTTAAATGTCAATACACCATTTAACACGACATTGTGGTGACAAAGTTTTACGGCCAAGTTGATCTTACGTAGACCCTAAAAGAACTGAAATAGCATATTATAAGAAAATATTTTAATTAGTATTTTAAAATGATGATAAACTTATTGATAGTCGATTAATTATATAATTATAGCACAGTCAGTATAGTTATAAAGACAAAAGGTCAAATGATTTTTTTAAATCTTAACAATTTTAGAAATAATCAACTTTCTTAGATAAATATTCGGGTGAGGCTGTTTATAGTTGATGGCTACTAATAAAATTGTGCTCTAGTAACCTTTGATATTTTCCTTTATTACTCGTCCGCTTTTACGCCTTCTTTTCCAATCGTGTGCTTGATATGACAAAAATAACGTCAAGATTAAACGAACGAAACGAGAAAATATCGATCGTTGTCAGTTTGTATAATATACGAAAATATTTCATGTAGATATATTTAACAACGACAATTAATGAAAGAACTATACAAAAGAAATAATTAATTTTACTTTTATCACTTCTGCATTATTCATTCATGTTGATAACGGGTTTTATCATGAAACAACTAAATGACAAAAAATATATTTTCGAGGCGAGAGGGATAAAGATGGAATAATTTTTCATTATTATTCAGAAGAATAATTTTGTACAGCCTATTGTTATATGGCTTTGGAGGTTTTTATTATAATTTTTTTTAAAGTCAATGTTATGGTTGTATATGAATGTGGCTTATTGTGAAACTAGTCGTTGCACTTTTAAAGCAGGGTTGGTTCAAGTTTTTTAATAATAAGTTTGAGTGATTTACAGTCTTGAAATTGCTCATAAATATTTTAAAATGAAAAAATCATTTAGTCCTTATTACGAATTTTATCTACATGTGAACTAGTAATTTTCGGTTACCTTTACTATTTAAAAAAGGTACAATTTTTATTAACAATGGAGAAATTATTGTTTTTATTATTATTCTAAAGATGTCAGTGATACAAAAGTAAAAAAAATATTTTTCTTAGACAAACCCTTATAAAACAATGTTTCAGTAGCAAAAACAGATAAAGTTAAACCTTTCTATAATATTGTACTATACCACCCACATACGAAAAGTAAAAACAACGTTCCAAGCATAAAAACTATCGTCCAGTGTATGATTTCGTTTCTGTTCCAAAGAAAATAGGATCATACATCGTACGGTTTCGTAACGATCATTTCAACATACATCCGACAGCTGGTTTTCAATGGTTACTGCATAAACCATAGCTGAGACACTCGACCTCCCACTATAGGCATATTTGTCCTAAAGAGTGCCTTAATATATCTAAGTAACAAAATTATTTTTATTATTTCGGAATATTATTTTGGTATTACTGGCATTTCAATTTCAGTACTTTTTCATTTTTATTATAAAACTGAAACAAATTGACTGCTATAAGGTATACGAGGGTAGGTACCTACAATTTACATAAATTTTTAATTAATTTGACGAATTTAAACTAAGCGTTATTCAAATTATGTTGGTATCAATTTGCACTATGAAAAAATACTAAAATATTATGTTGTTTGTCTAACCCTCGAATGAATGATAGAATGGAGCAAATTCATTAAGTGTCAGACCCTGGTATGAACAAACCTACGTTATAGAGTATAGAGCCTAGTACTCACTAGTAGACATGTTGTACGATTTGTCTAGAGACCGTCTCGAAACACTGCTCTTTGTCTCGGCTAGCCTCCACACTACAATATGAATTTCTCAGTCTCATCTTCGCAGTTCACCATGGAGGAGAAAATAAACGGGAGCTGGCTATGGCTCGCCTCTGGACAATAGTGAGGTCCACACTGTCAAAATGTTATGGAACATGTCTAACATCAAGAAGTGCTCACTTTGACTTGCTCTGACGTCACTGGTTTGTTGTTTATGACGTTTCTGACAGAAGCCAATAGCTATCGTTGGTTTGTGCGCGATTCCACCGGATGACTATGTTTGGTTGGCACCACTGAAATTCCCTAGATCCGCTTTCATTACGTTAATAATTAGTTTTAAAGAACATAATAAATATTAATTTGATTTGTCTTTATTATTTTATTTTAATTGAATAATGAAGATATAATTCTTCTAGAATCTATACCTCACTTAGCTATATAACAATTTTGAATTCCCGCGTCATTTAACAAACCAGTGACGTCATTTTCAGAGATCAAAGAAACGCCGCCTAGCCAAGTGAGCATACCTTATGTATTTAATAACCTTGGTCTAACGTTGCATGCTGTCTCCTAAAGTCTCCTATTCCGATCGGGAGACGTTAGACCTGCGATTTTTGGTCTCGCAACAGGCCCTAGACGGGGATTCGTCTATAGACATGTCTACGGAGACAACATGAGAGCGTCTCAGAGACCAAAATCGCGCAACATGTCTTCTAGTGAGTACTAGGCCTAATAGATACCAAAATAATTAAAAAAAAAACTTTTTGTTGTAATCCTTAAGTCCCATGTTACTTAAGTCCATAGTAGAGGTATTCCATAGTACGTTATAAAAAAGTCACCAATGCGTTTTAAGCTCTTCAATTAATCAAAACGAGTACAAACAGGTGCACAACTTTGGTACAAAAAAGTTTTGTGATCATCACGTTATCGTAAATAAGGTGCTTGGAACAAGCCTAATATATTTTTATTTCCGGAATCAAAATTTAGTAGGCATTAGATACAAACTACGGTTTCTTTATGAAGTCTCAAAAATGACTTCGCGGGGAATTTATTTTAAACTGGATTCTAAAAGGGATAGAATTGTTCTAGACGAAACATTACATGTCACGTTTAGATTGAAACATTTATCGATTCATTGTAAAAGCCAACCCTTATTCATCTTATTATCAATTTAAATTTAATTTTGCACTCAATTTTTATGTTGTTCATCACTTTGTTAGAATAAAAAGTGTAAATAACTAATAAAATTGATCCGGAGTAGTTCTAGGGGGCATTGAACAGACACGTTCGATTTAATTGCCAGGAGATGTATTTATAGGAGCTATAAAACTTACAAATACAGACATGTACATTGTAAGGGTGCAACTACCCCTGTCAATGGCTATATTACATATTCCGGCGCGTTGGTAGACGCCAAGTCGAGCTGTGCACCGGGCATATCCTTGTCGCATCATATATTAAAAGTGAAAAATTTTCTTCTTTTTTTCTCTTCTGCAGTGAATAAATTACTTTGTCAATAAGGATATAAATGAATTAAACGAAACATTATCTTAAGTATTTTCCATCCCCTAATCGTTGTATTTGGTAGGAAATCGGTGGTTTTCTGGTCTTTTTTCTTCCGTGTTAATTTATGTCTTCTATAAATCTTGAAAATATCGGTTTTAGTGGTTTCGTTGATAGTCGTTTATGTAAAATTCAATTTTGTGGTTAATTATTTTAATGGGCATTTTATTATTCTTTGATTGGAAGTTTCAAATAAATTTACAAGTTTTAAAGATTGTTTTTTTTTATTTCCCGATTTTTCCTATAAAAACCACTGTTTTGTAAAACGTTGAAGATTTCTTTAGGATTTCTTCGTGCTTAGCCTTGGGAAATTTACTCTTGGACTTGATATGTATGCATTTTTCTTTTGAACTCCTGCTAATTTGAAAGTCATTCAATCGTGTTTCATCAGGGGCTTAAACCCTAATGACCACATTTATCCGAATTTACGATTAAATCGAGTGTGAATCTTTCTTTCAACCCTTTTAATATCTTAGTCTTTGCACGTCCTGCCAACTAATTGAAAAGTAGCCCTTCGAAAGTGCAATTTCCATAACGATTACAGCGTCTAGGAACTTTCTGTCAAGTTTTAGTAGAGATTTAATGGTTCAACTTATGAAGCTTGTATTGATTGTAATTTTTTCTTGTTGTTATTTTTTATGTTTGAAAAAAAGGGAGGTCGTAGTTAGGGTTGGATTGTCATAAATCTTCCATAAAATATGGCTCTTAAAAGGGAGATAAAACTCATTAAGAGAAAAATGCCATATTTTGCAGTATAAAATTCATTTAAATACCTGAAAGCACATTTTATTACATACATATTATTGTTAGAGGTAAATGTTGCATTTTTCATTCCTTTTTATGGTTTGTATGTAGTCATTTCAAATAGCTATAATGCGCTTTTTGCTTTGAGTTTTCTTGTATTTATGCTTGAGTCCTTTCTGTGTTCTATTTTGAGTGGAGAATGCTAGAAATATCGATTGTACAATGCCATGGGGATGGAATGGTGAAACCGGAGAGAGGGTCGTGTGTTGTTTTCATCTGGTGTAGTCTCGTCTAGTGTGAGATTCGTCGGTCGGTCTGTCGACTTTGCCATTTGCTGAATGCATATGGCTTTATTATGCATCCCACAATGGCATTATCAAAGGTTAAATATACACGTGAGCCTTAGCAGGGCTGAAACAAAACAAGTTGAAAACACCTTAAAAGCTTTAGTGGTGAAAATCGGGAATTAAACTGAAGTTTTTCGCCGGGACTGTTTAAACTTGTGATTTAATGCTTCACTTTAGGGTGGTTAGTTCATTGAATATTGATCAATATATTTACACAATACCAAAATAAGCTATTTTTCATCCCCTAATTCAAAACGTCCCTTCGCTACGAATGCCTGGGAGGCCTTTTTTGATTTCAATGAAGCCGAGTGTAAAACTACTAACATTATTCAATTCTTCGACAGAAACTTAAAAATCAATAATTTTTTTTTTGGAATAAAAGATGAGTCTTGACCTTATCTAAGATTATATGAGAGTATCATGTAATATAAACGTCTATACAGTATAAGGGATGCTGTTTTAGTTGAAGGAAAATGTAGAAAAGTTTTTGTACTTTTTGTATTACTTATATGTTCTCAAATGTTCCCCTTCATATTTTTCTTCGTTTCGTTCGTTTCATGCACCCCCAAACATTTGAGTGCTTAACATCAAGTTTCTGTCAGCCCTCGTGACAGCTTTTTCGATATACAGGCGCAAGAAGTGGCTAAAGCTTGTATCGATTTTCCAATTTTTGCATGGTGAAAATGATAATTAAACCTGTAAAAGACCGGTTTCTTAACTTAAGTATCTAAATTGTGGCTGAATTATTGGTATACATCTCTCTTTTAAGTATTATTTTTATAATAATATTAATAATATTTTTATTTCTCTCATAAGAAAAAGTTAAAAGATTGTTAAATCAGGAAATCGTGAGCACCATCTGACTATGTGATAAACCACCATCTTGTTGGAACCATATGCATAAACAATTATTTCTATTATTGTTGTTGTTGTTATTGAATGCTTTATTGAGTTTTTTTGTTATAATTTTTTTTTTGACATGAAAAGTGGTATCTTTATAAACAACATAAAATTTATCATAATTTGCCACTTTTATAATGTAAAAAAGGTGTAAAAACCTACGTGTCATTAAAACTGAACAATTCATTTTTAGGGACTTAAACATTGATTTCCGGGTGTATTAATTAGTCTAATTAGACTGGATATATATCCTAATATTTTCCGAGAAATTCACCTGAGAATTTGGGCTTCAGACACCCAACTTATAAGACGTACCTTCGAACTAATATTTTAACGGGTCTTCTACTTATGTTAGTACTAGCTGCTATCCGCTCGCTTCGCTGGGTGTATCTATTTTTTTTTGTTGTTTTTTTTTTGTTTTGTTGTTTTTTTTTTGTTTTGTTGTTTTTTTTTTTGTTTTTTTTTTTTTTTTTGGGTGTTTATAGTCGCTTTAACATCTATGGTCATATCACGACTGTCTTACACACAGAAATATTCTGTAGGTCTTGAATCGTAATTTTTAATCTTATATCTAGGTTTCGATGGGGATCGAACCCAGAACCACTGGCGCATGTAGCAGAGAGAGCAGTTGCTCTAACCACTGCGCCATCAAGTGGGATGTATCTAAATTGATTGATTAAAAGATTCCCTACGTTCATAGCGAAATATAAAAATTAATCTATGACAAAAAAAAATGATAGATACTTTCAGATTTTAGATCCAAGAAAAGTTCATCAAAATTCGTAAAACTACTTTTCAAGAAAGAGATGTTAGCTGTCTCACATCAGTTTCTATACGATTCTTAGTAAAAAAGTACCCGTACTCCTTCCTTTAGGACTTGAAAATCTTTGATACCAAATGTTATTTAAAACCGTACAGCTATTTTAGGGGGTATCCATTAATTGTGCGAGGCGTTTTTTGCGATTTTTAAAATCCCATCCCATCCTCTCTGGTAAGATGTCATGAGATTTGGTTATATATCATTCCCCAACCCGCAATCTAATGTCATATTTTTCAAAACAAAAAATACGTGATATTTGGGAGACCTTTCCTTTCCCCAAAGTAAGATTAGATGAGATTCGGCTCGACCCCATCAGCCCCTGATCGCCTCACGTAATTAATGGATGTTCCCTTAAAAGAATAGATTAGTATCTATCTTACCGGATCTTTAGCAAAACTTCATTAAAATTCGTTCCGTTAAGTAATTGTTAATTTTTTAAAATTTTTATATCGGGTGTTAAATTGAAATTCATATTTATTTTCCAGTAAAAATTGTATTTTTTTTTTAGTTTCAACTTTGTAGAGATTTCTTTCGTTATTGTGTTAAATTGGAAGAAAATGCGTTAAAATTCTATTTCACGAACTATTTTCATTAGTTTTGTAGGTATTAAATTACCTTTTCTAGCAAAAAATGCATATTTCGTTATTATCTTACTATGGAAATAACAAGAAATATGAATCTAAAAATATTTCTGCGTATTTAAAAACGCCATTTAAATACCTATCTATAGAAGAAAATTGATTCAATGACTAACCCATCAAGGTCTGATCATTCTAGCAGATAATACGATTAATTAATAATCTTAATGTCAGCAGTGATTGAAATTTCCTTACCATCATCCTATTATTGATGTAAAATATTCATATGTCACATTCGTATTTTTAAAACGACACGAAAAGAAAACGATTGTTGGTAATGAA